>CM049392.1:10179935-10779935 GCA_026937815.1 Etheostoma perlongum
AGCATTATCAAGACTGGAGCCATCAGCGCCAAGCATACTGGTATTTTCATATTTTCATGTTAGGATGAGAACATATATTGTAAATTGGTGTAATAAAATGCTTGAGTTCTCTGAGCGTATGGTAAAACAAACCCACCAAGAGTAGCTTATTCTGCTGGATGTCCAATCGTAGGAAAAATGAAAGATTAGAATCTAATCAGACAAAGTAAATAGCTTCAAACACCTCTGATCCATAAGATATAGTGAGATAGAAACATTACAGTTAGCTTAGTATAACTGTTCCCAACACAAAGGCTGGAAAAAGACGATATTACTAGGACTGGGCGATAGGGAGAAAATCAGATATCACGATATTCTTGACCAAATACCCCAATATCGATATTGCGGCGATATTCTAGGGTTGACAATTGGCGCTTTAACAAAATATTGTCACACTTAGATTTTAGATAAATAATTATTAGTAATGTGGACATGTAATGTCTGTGTGGGAAAAAGGCAAATAATAGAACAGCTAGAACAGTCTGGTAAATTCAAAAAAGTACATGACTTTACTGTAATGCAGCCTTTAAAACCAGTAGAAGACACCACTTATGTCATATCACGATACGATATCCAAAATCTAAGACAATATCTAGTCTATATTACGATATCGATATAATATCAATATATTGCCCAGCCCTGACACTACTGTCTGTCAATCTACATGACCCCCCTCCCAAAAAATCCTCAGCATCACTATTTTGCTGGCATGCTGCCATTTCAGGCTAATCGTGTTTGCCAACAGAGAGCTAAATGGAGCGATTTGTGAGAGAAAACAGCTGAGTCCTCTCCTGCCGGCTTTGAGATGCTGCAGGTGTGGAGAGGACAATTTCCTACCACTGGAATTTATTTTCTAATTAAGGATTATCAACAGTCCACTGCCCGCTGAGAACCCCAGTCTGGTTTGGGCAATCAGGAAAAACCTCATTCAACTTCATCCTGAAAATATCTCAGTGTCACGCTTTTTTAAAATTGGGTCTCTCTCTCTCTCTCTCTCTCTCTCTCTCTCTCTCTCTCTCTCTCTCTCTCTCTCTCTCTCTCTCTCTCTCTCTCTCTCTCTCTCTCTCTCTCTCTCTCTCTCTCTCTCTCTCTCTCTCTCTCTCTCTCTCTCTCTCTCTCTCTCTCTCTCTCTCTCTCTCTCTCTCTCTCTCTCTCTCTCTCTCTCTCTCTCTCTCTCTCTCTCTCTCTCTCTCTCTCTCTCTCTCTCTCTCTCTCTCTCTCTCTCTCTCTCTCTCTCTCTCTCTCTCTCTCTCTCTCTCTCTCTCTCTCTCTCTCTCTCTCTCTCTCTCTCTCTCTCTCTCTCTCTCTCTCTCTCTCTCTCTCTCTCTCTCTCTCTCTCTCTCTCTCTCTCTCTCTCTCTCTCTCTCTCTCTCTCTCTCTCTTTTTTCTCTCTCTCTCTCTTTCTCTCTCTCTCTCTCTCTCTCTCTCTCTCTCTCTCTCTCTCTCTCTCTCTCTCTCTCTCTCTCTCTCTCTCTCTCTCTCTCTCTCTCTTGGGGTAGGTATAGTTTACATAATTTAACTTAGACTCTTGTAAACACTTGTATACGTTATGTCTTCCTGTGTCTGTAGTACAGTGTCCAAGTTGGGTTGAAATTTGGTTGGTTGATGTTCAGTTGATAAGTGCAACTTCTTCCTGCTCAATAAGTTTCAAGAATCCCCTTGTTTTCCTCTGGTCCTGCCTGTTTGGCGGGGGTGGCAGCAACTTAGTCTGTAGGAAGATGGGTTGTGAACCGGAGTGTCGCCGGTGCAAGTGTGACTGACACTGAAAATGTATAGCTAAAACACCCACTACAATATTTGTGGATTCATTGCAAGTGATAGCATCATCGCAATATTTAACAATGTTATCACACATCGCAGATTTTCTACATATCGTGCAGGCCTAGTGTACACCTTGCCACCTGCTCTCTTTTGTTCCCTTTGTCATTTTAGTTTATCCTCTCTGTTTGGCTGCCAGGCTGTCATTTTCCATAATAGGAATAAATATTATCAGAACGTCTTTTGTCATTGACTTTTGCTCATCTTCTTAATGTTTTCTGCATGGTGAGTAGACTGCTGCAAGGCACATTTTTATATACTGCATATTAATATTGTATGTAAGCTCAGATTAATTATTAAATCAAACTCAGTGAAATGGAAAGTATAAAGGCTGGTTATGAAATATAAATAGAGTGCACAGAATAACGTGCAATGTTCATTTAAAATGTTCTAATTGCTTAAACCAAACCACAAACTGCTTCTATTTCTCTACTGTTATATCAGCTCTCTCAAGACGGACATGCTGACAGCTCACTACCATTTTAGCAAAGATGGGTTTGCTTTAAATATACTCTGACTCTCACAAGTTCTGGCAAAACTTGCCAGCTAATGATTTTCTGTTTTGATGGACACACACACACAGAGTTAGAAATTGGATCTCACAACAATGCTAAACAGCAACACAGCTGCTCAACATGCAACCCACACAACAGAATGACTTACTAACCCGGCCAAAGGCTTACATACAACATATAGCCTGACAAGCTGTAAAGCTCCGAGGGCAAGTACTCAACTCGGGCAGCAGCTCCAGGTGGCGATGGAGTAGGGCTGCACAATCCTGTATCATCGCAATATCAACTGCCGCAATAAACACATCGCCAAAGGCTGCGACTTGTTGTGCAAGACACTCAGAGACTTGTTAGTTGAAAAAAAAGAAAATCAGTAGAAAACAGCACTTTAAAATGTAACTGTCATTCTTTTTTTAGTGGTGCCTTTTATATCCAATTCAATAAGCAATATGTTCAATAAAAGAATTTTGGAAATTATCTTCTCTTATTTGTTCAACAAGCAAATTATTGTGTTTTAGCAGAATACTAAAATTCAGCAGCGAGGCAGAACTGAGTACACTTTAATATCTGTTCATTTATCTCAAGTACTATCATTATGGCAATATTCAAGGTTATCGCATATTGCATATTTTCCTCAAATCATGCAGCCCTACAGTGAAGTGAAAAGTGGTGTAATATTATGATAGTTCACTGTGGAGATATGTACTGTAGCTAGTAGGTGCTTTGAAGAGAGAGGACTGAGCAAGCCTCAACTGACTTGAAAAACACCCGATCAAACTGAAGGTCTATGGCACACTGACTAGCAAAACCAATACCCAGCATGCATTACACTTCAATATCTCCAACTTACTAGCAGAGCATCACAATCTTTGGTTGAGTGAGAGTAGATGGTCTCACTTTTGTGCTTTCTGCCATGGCTGCTGCTACACCAACTACCCGAAAGCTATGCTGCTGTCACTTGTTGCTACCGCTGCTGCTGTTCATAAAGTATTTCAAACCTCCAACTAAGCATCCACCTGTAAACTCTGAGTCTATGCTCCTCTATGGGTAAGGTATTCTAGTCACTCCCCACTGTTTCTTTATGGGCCTAGATGCTAAATATCAAGTAGAGCCCGACCGATAAAGGATTTTTCAGGCCGATACCGATACGAATATTTGGTTATTTAAAAATTCATTACGCCAATATACAGTATGTTTTTAAAAAAATCCAGAAATGTGTGACACACACACCTATAATGAACAAATTGATTTTATGTAATTCAAGTCTACAAGTCTACAAAAACAAACCATCGGATATATATTTGTTGAAAAAGGAAGCAGTGGCAGGAATGATGGAGTAAGCTGCTTTAATAGTCAACAGCAGTGTGAGAGCCTGGGATGGATCCCAAGTCTCTTATTTAAAAGTCCATATCCATGATGTTAAACTGCAGGGATTGCTCTGGTAGCGCAGGATATTCCGACGGATGAATGTCTTTTCACCAATGTTCATTCCCTTTTGCTTTCTTTGTGTTGGAATTTTAAACTATAACTTTTATGGTTAACTGCTCCTCAGATCTCTGCAGGGTAAAACCAGGCAGCTAGCTAGACTATCTGTCCAATCTGAGATTTCTGTTGCACGACTAAGACAACTTTTTTACACGTTCCACTAAAACAAGTTCCTTCCCAAGGCTATTTTGCAGAGGCACAGTGGCTCTGTCCGGCACTTAGCGTGTGTAAAGCTGTGTGGACTAGCCAGAACGTCCTCCGTAGTGCCTTAGAGGATGGTCTGGCAAAGGGAAACTACTTATTTAATATTTTCTCGCTCCTCACTTGAACGTTCTGGTCTGCTTTTGTCTCAAAGCTCTTATTCCTGCCACGAGGAGCGAGGATAGAGGAGGGATCTCTGAGGAGCTATGAGTGAGGATACACAAGAGCAACCTTCCCTGAAGCCGTGCACTTGAAAGCCGTTTCTAACTCTGCCCATACAGCCAACAAATTCAAAGTGTGTGGTCACTCACCCCCGGTCACATCTTTCAAACTCTCCTTCCCCTACGAGCCACTTTAACTCCCTCTTGCAGTTGAAAATATTAACTACTACCACCAATTTTTCTCAGGACATTGTTAACAGTGTTAATCCGTCCCCCTACTGCCAGTCATTAGCAATAACACGTCCTCTGCTCTATTCTCCTATTCAGACTATTTTAATATGTTACACTATGTTCACCAACTAGTCACTAACTTTGTCTGTCTGCTGTTTCTTACTGAAAACACCAGCCTTTTTCGGGCTGCTAAACCAAAACAATGAGCAGAAAGATGCTAAAAGAGCAATGAGCTGAAAGCAACAACAATCCTGTTTTAAGGACTTTGTTGTTGATTGTAATCTGATTTGTCATATAATTTGTGATGAATACCAGTCCTGAAACAAGCGTGAGTAATAAATGCTCCCATCTCAAGAGTTGCCAGTACTCTTGAATAACAGACACAATCTCGAACGTGAAGTGTTAGTGTGATGGTTGGCTGTTGACTAGGCAAACAATCTCCGTCTGATTAGGGCCACTTATGGAGCCAACACAAAATGGCTCTTTTAAAGTGTTTATGGAGATCTGCAAAGTACAAGACAATCCTGCTTTAATATACCAGCTGACCCAGAGAAAGTGGCACGTTTTCTCAGAGAAAGAATGTGGTCACACCCCGAGGGTGTGGGATTACAACGAAAGGCCTTAGCAGCAACTGTGGCCTCTTGAGAAATACAAAGATAGTTTAACTTGATTGTATTTACCCATCTCACTGTATGCAGGTTCTATTTTAAGGGCAAGAGAGAAACATGCAGGGAGAAATGTAGGGATGCCAGAGCTAAGTAGTGCCTCCCCACAGCAAGCACTGGATGTGGTTACATGGAAACTAGCACACACCTGGGGCAGCCATGCATTTGTTATACTTTCTAAATGCCAGAGTTGGTTTGTTGACAACTATTTCTGTGCCATTCAGCATACAGTCTGTAAGATGAAGAAGGTTTTCAGGGAAGAAAGAGTGACTTCAGTCAAAGACCTCGAGCTGGATTTCAACTGGACAGTTTTACCTTATCCAACTAAGCCACCAGGAGAAATATGACAGATTCAATTATGAACTATGAACGTACACATGAAAGCATTGAATTCCCTCTTACTTCCTTAACTCTTACTTTAACTTAAAGTACACAGAACAAAGTGGAACAACGCAGTCATTATATTTCATGTAGTGGGCTAAAGATTTACGAATTGTTGGTTAAACCTATTTCAGTCTTTTTGTTGAAATGCAATTACTGAAAAAAATAAATAAAAAGACTTAATTAAACCTATTCAAAACTAAACCTTGCCAAATAATTTTATAAGCAGTTAGCTAAACAAGTGCTAACATAGCAGCCCTAACTCTGTGCAACTGTGCAAGCTGATGCAGAGCCACTCAAGGTGGTGTTTGCATTTAGACACCTGTCTATCGTCTGACTTACTCTGGTGAAACAGTGTCACCATTCACACATCTCAGCTACTTCAATAGGTTAGTGGAACATTTTGATTAGAGATGTCTCGATGCCGATCACAGTATGGGATCGGAGCAGATTTAGGTGTTTTTTTTGGCCACTCACCAGTGTCTGTCCATATAGTGTCTTGTAGCTTGCCAGCTTGTGGCAACAAGTAAAAAAGACTCGGTATCAGCAGATATTATTTTAAAAAGATCGGACCGGGAGGGTCTAAAAGGCGGATCGGGACATCCCTAATTTTGATACTAATATCTTGAAATGGTAAAGATAAATATGGAAATGTGGCACAGAACTGTTAAGGCTGTTAAACCACTTTTTAGACAATATAAAATGTGCTACATTTTCTAACTACCTCCATTGCACCAATGTAAGTTAAAAGAAGCAGCTGAAGGCACATCTGACTACTGACTGGGGGCCAGGCACACATCTATGTACAACACACACACACACACACACACACACACAAACACACACACTCTCAAAATGCTCCTACCTTCTTACATAACCCTAATCTGTCATAGAGCACCCTCTGCTTTCCACTGGGGTTTCCTCTTCTCCTCTCCTCTCATCCCTATCTCTCTGCAGCTGCTGCTTCTCCTCCAACACCTCCCCCCCATCCCACCTATCTGCTCCTCCACTCTTCATCAAGCCTGCTCACTTTCTTCTTTTTAAAATCAGAGCAGTCACAGATAAACCAATCACTCATGAAAAATTAGCTCCAACACCAAGAGGTGGTAAAAAGTACTAAAATAAAAGTTACATAAAAAAAAGTAAAACTGTGGGGGGTCTCTCCTTTGTAGTGAAAATAGATCAAGGAGTCATAAATCCAAAACTATTTTGTTTTTAATTAAAAAAAAAGACTATGCAAATGTATATACATCTATACAAATGTATACACATGTAATAAAAACACAGCACGTCACACATGACGTTTCATGCTACAATCCTCTCCAAAACAACTGAGCTCTCCCTTTACCATTCACACTGCTGATTTAACTAATGTTCACAACCCAGACTAGCAGCTAGCTTCTACACACCTAAGTAGTCCGTATGAGCTAGATGTATTCATTTAGCCAGTGTCCAACATATATTGTCCTAGGGGTTACTAGTGCTAGACAAAAACTAGCAATGCCACAAAACATGCCTGGTAGGCAGCCTAGCTGCGAATCATTTGTCACTGCAGCGCAGGGGTCATCAACTGGTTTGCTCTACCTATGTAATGTTACCTGCTGCAAATGCTTGAAATGCTAAATACCAGAATGCATTTGGCGATGGCTGCTTTAGTGGTTCGGGACACAATTTTTCTTTCAGTTTTCGTTATTCAAAGTTGTTGTTTTTTTACTCAGTAACGGATGCGATTACATACAATACTTTACTCAAAACGTAATCAAGTACATTTTAAAATACTGATTTTAAAACTACATACAAAATACACTACAAAACTACTCAGTAACATTAGTAAATGTATTTTGTTACTTTCCACCTCTGCCAAAGCCAATCCCAGTATCACAAATCTGGGCAAATGTGCCATCGGTGATATCCAGTCCTTCTTACTTCAGCTGTAGGTTGATGATCCAGTAGATTATATTCAGCATGTAAAACTGCTTATACATTTAACCTCTGGGCAGAGCAAACATAAAAGACAAGCCCACTTCTTAAGGATTATTCCATGAAACATGTAGCTGAGGGCAAGAGGCGGTATAGTATGTAGAAATATAAGTATAATACTAAGAATCTGGGCTACTAACCTCACCCAAACAACGAGGAAATGTTATATAACTTGTGAATTATTAAATTAGTGTTGTGATCTCTGGTGCATGTATGGCTCTTCCATGTACACTCTTTTTGTGGTACATGTTGAGAAGATAAAGTTGCTTCTTCTTGGTTGTAGTATGGCTTACAGCAATGTTGAACTTTAGCTTAATCTTTGGTTGTGTAGCTTTTTGCCCATGATTTAAGTCTACATGTAGTTTTCAGTAGTGTGTGTGTGTGTGTGTGTGTGTGTGTGTGTGTGTGTTTTCTTGTTTAACTACATTTGTACACCCCACAACTTTAAAGGGCTGTTTAAGGATTAATATTATTATTATATTAGGGTTAGAATTAGGTTATGGTTTAGGTTAGGGTAATGGGCTAGGGAATACATTATGTCAACGACGGGTCCCCACAACGATAGTAAGACGCCCTGTGTGTGTGTGTGTGTGTGTGTGTGTGTGTGTGTGTGTGTGTGTGTGTGTGTGTTTGTGTGTTTGTGTGTGTGTGTGTGTGCATAAATGCGTGAGTGGCGCTGGGATTTTCTGTGCACGTCAGGGTGGATTTGGTGATTGAAGGGAAATTGGATTATTATAAAAATGTTGTACTGAGACCGCCTCTATATTAAGCTAACAAACTTGATCAGCATAATCTTGATATATTTAAAACCACCTACCTGTATGTGATATGTTTATGTTGCCACTTCTGTCCTGTAAGGGCGTACCGCCGTTTCCTGACACTGAATCTGGATGCACCTCCTATCTGGTCAGGAACGCCACATCTGGGCTTCCTCATCCACCTACAGGAAAAATGAGAAGACACCAATCAACACTGACGATACATTGATTGTTATGCTATGGGTGCATAGTTTGAGTGTGCGATGATTCATATCAAGTCCTCTGTGCATCTGTATGTGGAAGCAATTCAAAAAAGGACAAAGTGTTGGCAGGCGACGGATGAGATTTGTACAAAACACATACATGATAATGCATGAATGCACTTAATTTAATTCAAAACCTGAAAACAAAACACATGCAATTTCTTTTTACTCCCAAACTGTACAAGAACACATATTCACTCAGGAGTGACACACAAAGACGCCTCACCTTATTGTGCTATCGCTGCATCGACAAAGAGAAGCAGAGGAGGAGAGAGAAACACAGTTAGCTTATCACATTTCACTCCGTTTCAGTCCAGTGGTTGAACAGCTGTTAGTTTGCATTCATACCGCTCGCCACCACATTGCCACGTTACAGTTCAGTGGCCAATTTGAGCTCATTGCTATTTGTAGCACGGCTGGCATTTCAGTGTTGGTGGGGACAAATGTCAGTGAACACTGGTTTTAGTGATTTGCAGGTAAAAGGATGTCTGGTTAAGGCCCCAGGGTTAAAACTATAATCTGAGCTACAGTTGGTTTTAAAACAAACATGAAACTGTATCTACTTATACTGTATATTATTATCTAATGTGTTTTATTTCTAATATCACATTGATTCTTCATGCAAAGTATATTTTGATAATGCATTTTACAGTATGTAAGCCTCAGGTGGGTTTACCCTCCACTACACCCACGTGTGCACAACAGGCGACATCAGAAAGACTCTTCTTGTTGTTGAAGTTACAAAAAAGTGAGTTTGTCCTCTAAATACGAAATGTTCTCCTTGTCAGTTGGTTGTCTACGTTCAAGTTTGACGGATTGTACGAGGAGCAACCAAACGCTGTCTGTGTTCTTCCCTCTCTTCCACTGAGTACTAATACTTTGGCATTTTGCAGCCTTTGATCTGACAACAGAGGGATACTCTCTGTAAAAGGCCCCTTTGATCAAATGAAAATCCACCACTTAATCCATGTTAGGGTAATTTGGTGTCTGTCAAAACAACTCTGGTTGAAGACGTCTTCACCATTTTGTGAGTCTTAACACTCTTTTACCAGTCCTAGATTTCTGCATGATTCCTAGCTGTCTTGACAAAACTCAAAAGTTCCATATTGTGGCATCTTTACTCACCCTATAGTGCTGCTGTCCAGAGACCCTGTGACATTGAGGCCGTAGCGGCGCTGCATGGCAGCGATAGCGGACTGCATGACTCGAGCAGAACGCAGCACCGACATTCTGGGGTCTGCAGGAGGGAGGTAGCCATACCTCTGGAGCCATGCCTGTGGACAAAAGCATGCAGAGAGAGGGGGAAGGTGAGCCATTATTACTTTACATTAGGGCCGGGTAATGCATCCATCTTATATACATATCAATATATAAGGCTGGATATCGTCTTAATTTTGGATATCGTAATATCGTCATATGACACAAGTGTTGTCTTTTCCTAGTCTTATTAGGCTGGATTACAGTACAGTGAACATACCAGACTGTTCTAGCTGTTCTATTATTTACCTTTACCCACTTAGTCAGTAGCATTATTGACTAAGTGGGTAAAGGTAAATAATACATTACTGATGATTCTTTATCAAAAATCTCATTGTGTAAATATTTTGTGAAAGCACCAATAGTCAAACCTACAATTTCGCAGAAATATCGGTATTAAGATATAAATGTATTGTGATATTTGATTTTCTCCATATTTACATCCAGTAAAGGGTTTCCAGGTGAGAGGGTAATAGTTCATTAGTTAGTGAAGTCTTTTCAACCATTTAAAAGGTCTTTAAGATACAACTTAACATGACAGCTAGAGATACAAAACTAAGAAAAAGATAACCAATCTAAAGGCAGTTTTTCCCAAGACGTTTTGGTACGGAAAAGGCAATGAGAAGATGGGGTGAAATCTCTATATGAGTTTATAGCGCAGAATGTCATCTGTTATCATGTTATTTGACTTGTCAGGAAAAAGGCTTTAGTGTAATAGAGCTTTCAGTGTCGCTATCAAATCCCGCCAGAGGGAATCACAGCTCAGATCTTTGGACCAGGGAGAAGATGGGGGATCGGCTCGGCTTTCCCACAGAAGAGGCTTTAGGGATTTGGATAGTCCCAGCCTCTCTGTATTCTCTCAGTCTTCATCATAAAAATGGTAAACACATTTGCCAACTGCTGCGTTTAGCAACACAAAGCCAACCAACCAATAAAAAGAAAATACAACCAATTTAGAAAAAAAAGGCATTGTTTGAAGTGTAGAGAAACGACACAAAAACACTGGCCAAGAAATCTCAAAGACGCAATGAACTGTCAGGCAGTGTATTTGCCTCAAAGCTTTTTATTCATCACTTAGCAACGCTGTGCTGTGAAATCTGAGCGCTATTCTCGTACACGTTGTGGAGCTGCTTCAGTTATCCTGGAGGCCTGCTGCTCAGGATAGCATTCACACTAGGGGTGCAAGATATATCAACTCATTATTGTTATTGCATAAGTATGCAATATTTTGTTTATTTGTGGAGCAATGTGTCCCGTCCATCGACTGTGTGGCTTAGTTGTGTTTGATTTAAAGCCCGCTTGAAACGCTATAATGATCATGTTTCATTGGCCAGTTACCGGGCCACTTGCACGTAAGTGCATGTCAGTGCACGGGGGCCACTACGTGGTAAACCCTATGGAGCGTACCACGTGTGTGCATTTTTCAACAGAGTGACAGTGTAAGTGAAGAAATAGAGACAACAAAAGGGAACGAATCAGAGAAGAGAAAGAAAAGTTGTGTCAAAATATCCATAATCAATATCGTAATGCGTGGTGTGAGAGCGGCAATGCAATAAAAGGCAAATCATTATTCAACAATGGAACGGCTTCTGTTACAGCGAGCGAGCCTCGTCTCAGGCTCCATGCAGCAACAACGAGCTCTTAACAAACTCATTGGATGGGCTGTTTGTAGATATTCATAAAGTGCTACAAACTGGGACAAAAAAACACCTGTTGCAGACATAAAAGATGGAAATCTGATGATCTGATTTTTGGTTGTGGTTGCCTAAAAGTTCACTTGAGCTCGGAGACTCAGCTCACATGGGAATGGGGAAAGTTAGTGAGTAACATTTCATTTCTCGCAGTGTGTACATGTACTAGAAGAATGTCCCACTGTGTAGATCTGTGCAGCGGCAGATGGCTGACTACTGACTGTACAAAGCAGATCCTCTTTGTAAATGTAACTGTGAATTTTGAAAGCTCAATACTGAGAAACCACTTATGAACAGAGGTGAGCAAAGTCATTTCACATATTGATAACTCCAATATTGCAGTGTTTAGAACAAATTCTTCAATATAAATATATAAAAAGGTATAATGAGGGGATTGCTATTGGTAGATGGTAAAGGAATATTTCAAGATTTTGGGCAAAATCACTTTCTTGCCAAGAGTTAGATGGGAAGATTGACACCACTCTTATTTCTGCTGAAGGTTAGCTTAGCTTAGCATAAAGAAAATGGGAGAAAAACCTGGCTCTGCTCATCAAGATAAAAATAAATTCTTCCTCACAGACCTTCTAAAGTTCTATCTTTTTTTGGGACAATAAAACGAACTATGAAAAACGACAAGTTGCGGTTTCGGGGGGTTGGGGGGAGGTTATGTGACGGACTGTTACATGGTCGGGTTTGCTGTTGACAATATGTGACACCTAATGCTGGAGGCCCCATGGTTTGCTATAATATCCTCGAGAGAACTCCAACGTGTAACTGTAATCTCATCCAAAGGTTCCTGGAAAGGACTACATACATTGTCTGTTTTCTCCATAATTAGTACACAGTGTTCAATTTTCAATTAATTAAAGTCAAACTAAGTGCAACTGTAACCTAGAGTTGTTTAGTGACCTGCACACACAGCATGTCAGCTGAACATTTGTAATTTTAGGCACGCATAAAACGCTAAATAGAGACCTTTCAAGTGGAAAATAATTATGAATTAATACATTTATTTAACACCAAATGACATGTCTTTTCCAAAGGAAACTTCTTAAGAAATTATGAGTGAATTATGAACTGATACTGATATCTTGATACTACGCCATATTGATCCTATACTATTAAAAGATATAATAGAAGGAACCCAAGGTGCACTAATACACAAGTCTGTCATGCTTCCATTAAAAGGGATAAGGAGAGAGGATCCTTCAGCATCTGAGACAGACTTCATCTTTGCAGTTTATCTGTGCTGTGATTGGCACACTGACCAATCCCTGATGCTCTGCCTCTACTTTCCGTCCCCCAAGGACTGTAGGAAGACACTGCAGCAATCACATATCATGCCCAACTCTCGTCAGTGTCGTGTATGTCAAAAATGTTATGCATGTGTCGTGGTTCACATGTCTTTGCATCTTCCTGCATGCCCAGGGTTCCTCCTTATTAGTCATTCTTTCTTCTACCATTTCACTCATTCACGGTCTTTCAGTTTTTCCTCTTTCTCGCTGGGTGCTCTGGTCTATTTCGTTTATTCCCCAGTGCCTCTCTCTTTTTTTGATCCCATACTCGGTGAGTGGGTAATAACATTTTTGTTTCCATGTGTCAAGTCCTTACACTCCGAATACACCTCTGGGCTCCGTTATCTGACACACACACACACACACACATATGCACACACACATGCACACACACTTGGACAAAGACAGAGACACACTTGAAACATGAAACACTTGCAAACAAGCTGTACTCTCCCAGGAACAGTGACACACACACTAAAGCCTAACGACACTAACGGAGAGCTCAACCATGAAAGGACATTGTGTGCTGAAGAAATCACAAGACGATACCAGAAATCACCAAAACACACTTATGTGTTCAGGTCTTTATCCAGCATGGTGCAGTAATTTGGACAGAGAACAGTGTATGAGGTCAAACTCATATAGAATGCAAAGCTTAAGAATAATATGATTTAGGTTTGGAAAGCAGAAATGATTGATTGACCATCTGTTACACCCTGCCAAGTCTGGTTTGTTTTGAGCTAATTTTCTTCTACAATTTCAGATCTTTCCCCCATTAAAATAGTAGCATAGATCCCAGCATGCAAAGCTAGGATCTATGCTACTAAGGGCAAGTTTTGATCTCTGAAGCAAAGGCGAGATGGAGCTCAGAAAGGCGTGCACACAAAATGAAATTACATCTTTGTAACCCAGCAAACGGTACACATGAAGCGCAGTTAATGCAGACATTCAAATCTTACTTTTAATTCTTAAAATCTTCCAAATCAGAGTTGAAACTTTCAGAACTTATGTTTATCCTTCCAGATCAGAGCCTCAGTTTAATTACTGTTAATCTGATTATACTAGGGCTGGGCGAAAATCTAATATCACAGTATTTTTGACCAAATACCTCAATGTCAATACTGCAACAATATTGTAGTGTTGACTAATGGTGCTTTCACAAAATATTTACACAATGGGATTTTTGGTAAATAATCATCATTAATGTGGATATAATGACTAAGTGGGTAAAGGCAAATAATAGAAGAGTTACAACAGTCTGGTAAGATCAGAAAATGACATCACTTTACTGTAATGCAGCCTTTAAAACTAGGAAAAGACAACACTCATGTCATATTACGATATCCAAAATCTAAGACGAAATCTAGTCACATATCACGATATCCATATAATACCGATATATTGCCCAGCTCTAGATTATACCTCAAGCAACATTTACATAATATATTCACAATCAATTACAGGCATGCTTAACAATTATCTGTATAGCCCCAAAGCTTAATTCTTTCAAATCCCTTAAAGCAACGGGTGTCACACACACTGAAAGATCTTGACTTATTCTCTCTCTCTCTCTCTCTCTCTCTGCAATCTCTCCTCTTCTCCCCGTCGTGTCATTCTCTCCTGCCGTTCCCTTGTCCTCCTAATGTCTACTTTCCCTTTTGTCGTCCTGTAATCATCCCTGTCCCTCCTTCACATCTCCTCTCTGACAGTTTGGCTCCGTTCTGTAACCACTGCCCACTGTAAATTCCCTGCTGGGTTTTGGGTGAAAGAGAAGGAAAAAAAAAAAAGATACTGCTGAAAAAGAATATAGTTTAGATGTGGCGCTGCATGTTTAGCCAAACAAAAAATTCAAACGCTATGCGGTTGTTTTCCCACTGCAGTCCTATATTGTACAACTGGTCGATTGGGCCGGTAGAGAAGCAATGTAATCAACACGGGCTTCAGTACATCAGATGGGTTTGGAAAAAGTTGGGACCACTTTCTCTGCGTGGGCGAAAACATATCAGAATCAGAAAGGGACTAATTTAACAGAATTTGTCTTGGTTGTAATATGAAATAGACAATCAATAAAATACAGAAACAAGTATGTCCATATAACTGTTTAACATTAAGAAAGAAATGCAGGATTTTACAGGATGTTGCAAAAATGTTAAAAGGCCTGAACACCCACACGGTATAGTTAACGTGGCTGATTGGACCTTATCCAGGACTGTGTGGGTGGGGTTAGACTGAGTGATTAACATCTTCCTGAGTCCTCTGTTAGTGTTGTTGCACCTGTTAGGGCGGAACAAAAGACACTGTTGTCATCCTTATTGATAGAAAGAATTTGTGACCTAAGAAGTACTCATCAAAGCTCTGAATCAGCCAAAATAACCGAAAACCGTGTTTGGAGGCTTTAAGAAACTATTCATTCTGTTGTCATGTCTGTTCATTTAAAATGAAGTTACAATTTAAACACTGCTGTAAAGACCCAATCTGCATCTATACAGTGTTTTGAAATCCTGCTCAGAACAGAACATGACAAAAACAAGAAAAGTGTTCTTACGGAAATGAGAATCTGCAAAAAAAAAAAAGCAGGACAGTGTGTTTGTTTTCAGGAAGTTTTGGCAGTGTGTATTAGGTGAGGCAGTGCGATGTGTTTGGGCTTTCAGACAATGCAGCTATTATCAGATACAGAGATGTATTAGAATAGAGGGGAAGGAGAAAGAGAAAGCTAAGGCTGCTGTTAGATATGTCAGTCACTCAGACTTTGACAGGATATTGAATGGTGAGTGTCTGCATGGGGGAGTTAAAGAATAAGGTGGAGACAAGACATGGAGGGTGAAGCTGTCACACTGGTTCCTTTTACAATAGCAAGACAAGGAAACAGCAAGCACAATGCATCAATGTAGCAGAAAAGAGCAGCGATGGATACAGAATTATATACACTCACCGGCCACTTTATTAGGTACACCTGTCCAACTGCTCGTTAACACTTAATTTCTAAGCAGCCAATCACATGGCGGCAACTCAGTGCATTTAGGCATGTAGACATGGTCAAGACAATCTCCTGCAGTTCAAACCGAGCATCAGTATGGGGAAGAAAGGTGATTTGAGTGACTTTGAACGTGGCATGATTGTTGGTGCCAGAAGGGCTGGTCTGAGTATTTCAGAAACTGCTAATCTACTGGGATTTTCACGCACAACCATCTCTAGGGTTTACAGAGAATGGTCCGAAAAAGAAAAAACATTCAGTGAGCGGCAGTTCTGTGGGCGGAAATGCCTTGTTGATGCCAGAGGTCAGAGGAGAATGGCCAGACTGGTTCAAGCTGATAGAAGGGCAACAGTGACTCAAATTACCACCCGTTACAACCAAGGTGGGCAGAAGAGCATCTCTGAACGCACAGTACGTCGAACTTTGAGGCAGATGGGCTACAGCAGCAGAAGACCACACCGGGTGCCACTCCTTTCAGCTAAGAACAGGAAACTGAGGCTACAATTTGCACAAGCTCATCGAAATTGGACAATAGAAGATTGGAAAAACGTTGCCTGGTCTGATGAGTCTCGATTTCTGCTGCGACATTCGGATGGTAGGGTCAGAATTTGGCGTCTACAACATGAAAGCATGGATCCATCCTGCCTTGTATCAACGGTTCAGGCTGGTGGTGGTGGTGTCATGGTGTGGGGAATATTTTCTTGGCACTCTTTGGGCCCCTTGGTACCAATTGACCATCGTTGCCATGCCACAGCCTACCTGAGTATTGTTGCTGACCATGTCCATCCCTTTATGACCACAATGTACCCAACTTCTGATGGCTACTTTCAGCAGGATAATGCGCCATGTCATAAAGCTGGAATCATCTCAGACTGGTTTCTTGAACATGACAATGAGTTCGCTGTACTCAAATGGCCTCCACAGTCACCAGATCTCAATCCAATAGAGCATCTTTGGGATGTGGTAGAACGGGAGATTTGCATCATGGATGTGCAGCCGACAAATCTGCGGCAACTGTGTGATGCCATCATGTCAATATGGACCAAACTCCCTGAGGAATGCTTCCAGCACCTTGTTGAATCTATGCCACGAAGAATTGAGGCAGTTCTGAAGGCAAAAGGGGGTCCAACCCGTTACTAGCATGGGGTACCTAATAAAGTGGCCGGTGAGTGTATACATGTCATACATACATACATACTGGGGCTTTTTGATTATACATGGTTATATGCGTATTCCAACTTTTTCGTTGTTCACTTTTATAAAGTTGGGGACTCTATTTTTTAATCCCTAATATGGTTCAAGCTTCAAAAATGCTGTAGCCTACATTTCCCATATCACAACAAATAGCATATTTTCTGTTATACATCTCCTGCCCGGTGCATGTTCATATCTTTCAAACTCTACAACTCCAGTTTGCAATTCAGGCTTTCTGTTAGACGTTTGTAGTCTCCGAGCCAAAGTTGAAATACAATTGACATCACTAGACATTATCAGTTTATCTTCTCAGATGTCCAAGTTGTGTCTCTTTAAGTTGTAACTGCAGTTTTACTTCAGAAAGCTGCTGTATACAGTACCTATCAACCACTCTGGATCAGTCAGACATTCCATATCTCTGCAATACTGCTCTGGTCACTTCAAAGCCCTAAAAACTAAAAAGGTACATTATTGTCACATACACAACCGGGGACCAACTCCAGATCTGAGCCAGTGCCTTGATCAAGGACACTGAGAACCTTATACATGTTTTCTGATGGTGGGGGAAATCGCAGCACCTGGAGGAAACCCACGCAAACATGGGGAAGAACATACAAACTCCACACACAACAACCTGGATTTGAACCCAAAACCTTCTTGCTGTGAGGCCACAGTGCTAACCATTGGGCCACCATGCTGAAATAGCTTTGCTGCTATTTGCAAAAGTCGACACAGTTGCACTTCCTGAATCGAAATACACACCCTCATGACTTAAAGGAGAAACATAGGCTCAAGGCTCAAATATATTAATACTGAATACACTTTCAAAGATTAAATCAAATCTTTTATCTTTGTTTTCATCATGCCGAAGTTTATAGATTATGTCTCAACTTGCACGTTATAAGTATTCCATGACATCTTTAGGGAAGACTCACAAAACAGAAGGAGCTTGAACTATTACCTTACGGGTAGAAAATATGGGGGAATAGCTAAAAGAATAAAGCAGCAGATATTTACTATAGCTTAGAATACAGCACGCAGCTGACTGCCATGGCGTCTTAGTGTTTCACTACTTCCAGGATAGGAAACCCATCTTCTTCTTTTAATCCTAGAGAGCGAAGACCCTAAAAAATGTGTTTTGCTAAATCACTATGTCTATATATATATATATCTCCTATGTGCCCTTATCTCTGTCGGTTTTCTTTCTGTATCCTCCCTCTCTGCTGCCCTCTTCTCTTTCTCATTGATTCTCTGTTTGTCTTCGTGATCTATGGTTCCCTGTGTTCTGCCAATGGAAGGATTCCTGAGAGCAGGAGGCTCCAGCTCGACAGCCCTCTTTATTCAATAAGACAGGAAGTCCTCCCTGTCCTCTCTCCGCAAATGGATAACGAGGGAGCTTGTTCAATAAAGCAGCAATTTGGACTACTTGTCGTAATAATGATAGTCCATCTGGTGCTGCCTACGTTCTTGCCCATTTAGAGTTGACACATCAAACCAAAAATTGTAAAGCCTACCACAGGCCGATTGGGAACTCAACTGTCAACCAATAGATCTTTTCTGCCTCTTAGCTATGGATGCTGGGCTAAGGAGGACATTATTCCATAGGAGCATTAAAGGAATAGTTCTACATCTTGTGTATTCACTTCTTTTTTGCCAAGCATACAATGCTGAGAAAATGTATTTGTTAGAGAACAAAAAAGGCGTCTGGAAACAAATGATCCAGGTGATATGTTGTATACTGCAAAGTGATAGGGGGGAATACATGTAGCTATCTTGACAGACAAAAATGTTTGAGGTTTAACAAACCAGTAATCATATTGCCGTGTTTGTGTGATACATTCACCCCAACTCTTACCCAACATCATGAACAACTCAATCAAACCAGCCGAGTGTGAACAATATTAAGTCTCATGTGTAATATAATAATTATGCGGATAGAAAAATAGATTCTGCCGGAAAGAGTGGTGTACTATAATGAGGTAACACCAGAAATCACGCCACCCTTGAAGTGAAAAGATAAGGAGTCCACCAGCATGTCCTGACGAAGGCTAAAATGTCTGAAATGCATCAGTGCCTATTTTTTTGACTTCTCCACACTTGATTTCACTCCACTTTGAAGTAGACTTCACTCATGCTTCTGATGGAAGAAGAGCCCAGCATCACTTCATGTTTCTACACACTTCTTCATTTTTACCTTTGTCACACTGTGACAATCATATTACCATATCTAAAGAAAATGCAATATGGGGCGCTTGGGTAGCTCACCTGGTAGAGCAGGCGCCCATATATAGAGGTTTACTCATCGACGCAGCGGACACAGGTTTGACTTTTCCCTGCGGCCCTTTGTTGCCTGTCATTCCCCCCTCTCTCCCCTTTCATGTCTTCAGCTTTCCTATATAAATTAAGGCCTAAAATCCCCATAAATGTTTAAAAAAAAATGCGATATCCTAAATCCAGCTAAAGAAGACCTTTCAGGTACAGAATAGTCTCCAACAGAGATCATCCAGATGCCTCACACACGCACTGAGCTGAGGTAAACCTGGAGCCTTCATGTCCCCACACCGCCTCTCACCCAGCCGGCTTGGCCAGCTACTCGACTAGCAGAAGGCGGGCCAATTAGCCGACGGGTGCCATCAAAAGGCCAACCTGTAAGGCGATGGAATTACTCCATTATAGATGACACTCAGGAAGCCTGGTCGGCAAGGCAACGCTCTGACGGCGTGCGGTGGCTGCTGATGTTGACGTTTGTTACCCATCGACTGATAGGAGCTCGGTCCCCTCAGGTTACAGGGACAGCATGCGACTTGTGCCACAGATCACATGTGCATTTATTGGGTATGGTGGACATGGCAGTTGGAAAATGAGGGTATACTGTTGACATTAAAGTGACTTTAAAAATTACAGAGTATTAGAGCCACATGTGAAAAATGTATTTGAGTAAAAAAGAAAAGTTTAAAGTCAGAATTCAGTATTTTTTTTTTTTTAAGTCTAAAAGATTTTCCATTTTTTCTGTGAAAAATGCGCATAAACAGTATGAAAAAGTAATGACAAGGCTATTAACGTTTAAACAATGACCACGGCTTAAATATGTTAGTATCAGGCTTTTCTTTGGTCACCAAAGTCCTTTTTTGGAAAATGCTACCATAAATCGGGTCTTGTAAAAAGCTTGGGAACTGCCACCCCTGCATGTCCTTTAATTTATTGAAATTGAAGTTTACGTCAATTTCTCTGACAGTTGTGCGAATCACACAATATTTCACTAGTTTTCCCAGAGACCTGTGATACACACTGCAGTATTGGAGGTAATTAGGCATTTTAGAATTATGCTTGTGGTCAGAGCAGATCCGTCAGAGAGGAGAGTGTGTTTACAGGCCTGAGCTACTCAGAGAAGGTTTATGGGTAGCATGGGACAGAGGAAATAAACTGTACCTCGTATATTTACAAGGATTACTCACCTTGAGTACACAACAGTATAGTGAAATGTACAGTATATACACATACAATATGCGAGGGCAACATTAGTAACCCTATCATGCATCTGGCTTATAGTTTAGCTGTCTCAGCCTCTTTTGTCTCTAAATATGTCAAACACAAAAGGACAAATGCTAGTTATTAGTTTTGTAAATATAATATAACTATATTTAAATACATTATATGATATAATCAGACAACCAAGTGCAGGCTATTTTGGATTGTGTCTCTGTATACATTCTTTCATAATTTTGAAGATTCACGTCCCAAAACAGAGACCGGTAACTCCAGACTCCTGCATAACGTTTCACATTAATTTGGCAGATATGGGGGACAAATGATGAGTCATTTGCCACGCAATTTCACAAACATCAAGTGACACAGGTGACGTGGCTGCTGCCTGTAGGCTGCGAAATGTCAATAAGTTACTCTGCTAGGGCCGAGTTTCTGTCAGTACTTGCCCCAGAGTCCACCCGGTCTTTAGCTACACATCTAATCAGTGAATGATTTACACCCAGGGATGCAGAGTGAATACAATTAGCTCCCTGCTAGGAAAATCTGCAGCAGAAAACCTGGCCCCAAGTCTTTTTTCAAGCCAAAAAGATCAGGTCTACAATTATTAAAAAGTTAAGAAAGTTGAAGAAATCACATATTATGGGAATCCTTCTAGCAAGGGCCAGGCACTATATCACTATTATATTGGTATTGTGATATGTGACAGATATGGCAGCGTCCAACATAAAAAAAGATTTCCCCCACTACTTCCTCATACTTTCAATGTCGATGCATTTTGGTTAAATTAAATTGGCTGATTGATAACTTTGTGATATGGTTTTGGTATATATACAGTATGTTATTGTTCTTAAATTATGCAACATGGGAAATTTGCCACAATGTTACGTGAGGGTTAATGCCTGACGCGGTGTCCATTGTCAGTTATTAATGGACGGCGGCGAGGCGTGAACCGTCCGGCGTACTTGCCACCCTTAGCAACGGGAGATATTTATAGTCCACTTAGCTCGTATAACCCTTCAGTGCAGCTTCGAGCCAAAAAGCTAACGCTATGCTAGCAAGATCCAAAGTCAATAACATTATGTGCAATTGACAATCAGTACAAATAATTTGATAGTATGTTTAACATCAAGACAAACTAGCTATCCAGCCGTGTCATTGTCCCCAAAACAATATAACAACGTTTACAAACAATTTTATCCACGATGTGTAGAGTTGGGTCCGAATCCTTTACCTTTATCGGTACCGACCAAATCACGTTTACATTATATCAAACGGTGCCAAGTTTTGGTACCTGAGAGTAAGTGCAAGCTTATCTGTCATCTCTGCATGTTGACAGAGAGCGCGCACACACACACACACACACACACACACACACACACACACACACACACACACACACACACACACACACACACACACGGCCATTGCTTATGTCGAACTCTGTATTGTCTTAGATTTCAGGTTTTGTAATTTTCTGAACATACCAGTTCTAGCTGTTCTATGATTTGCCTTTAACTATTTAGTCATTATATCCACATTATTAATGTTGATGGTGATTATTTGTGTAAAATCTAAGCACCAACTGTCAACCCTACAATATCAGCATTGAGGTATTTAGTTAAGAATATCCTGATATCTGATTTTCTTCATATTGCCCAGCCCTACTTCTAGCCCTGATATTTATTCGGATTATTAAGAAGAATTGTTTTTTGTTTGTTGATAAAGCAGATATTTTCAAGGGATACAGTTGGTAAAAATACCAATGAACATGGATTATGCCACAACTAACATGGGTTTTGCAAATGTCACATCTTCAAAAGTCTTACTTTACTTAGTCTGAAAATGTAATGTATGTAAGTATTCAGCAAAGAAGAGATATTATATTACAACATCCAGTGAGTGTGTCACGCAACTTGACATTGATCTCTCTGATTGCATGACAAAATATGTGGGCGATAGTAGAAAGTGGATCTATCTGTCCAGTAACAGAGCCGGGGGCAAAGCAGCTGGGAGTGACCGGAGCTCTGGTCACATGTGACTTGTTGGAACATGATCCCAGCCTCCTGGGAAAGCTTGCCGCCTCTGACCACCCTGAATTATTCATCGCTTACACACGGAATCTACTGGCGAGTGCACCAGGGTCGTCAAGGCAACCACAGGCTCCCTGCCCACACCAGTAACCGCAAACCCACACACACACACACATTAATTAACTGCTGTACTTGAAATTATACTGTAAAATTTGCATTTGCAAAACATGACATTTGAATGATACCCAGACTATCATCTGCACCTCATGACCCCAAGTCCGTGTGATTATTGCAGAGGTCGAACAGGGGCATTGCTTCATATTTAGCCCGGAGCACTTGCACAAATGCACACACTCAGAAAATACATAATGCACATGTTCACCATCTCCCTGGCCCCATTAGGACAAAATGTCACAAAAATGTCACCCTAAAATGTCACAGTCTGATCATACATACTGATCAGAACAGTGCCTTTTCTGGTGAATCATTTTGGGTTTTATTTTTCCAAAAGCATTTTGATGACTTAAGATGTTGGAAAATGACAAAAAGGCATGTCTGGATTATGACATCTGACACCAGCTGATGTCTTATAAATTCACTCAGCGGAAAGTTGTCAATCCTAAAAAGACCAAACCTCTATACGGCTGATTGATATGTTCATTTTTGGGATTTACTGTAATCGCATAATTAACTATGCTGTTTAAGATGATATGGCTGCACACTGCCATTGCCAACAGTTGCCACTGGTCACAAAAGCGTGCACGCACACACACACACACACACACACACACACACACACACACAGTTATTTAAAAATCCGATATTCCGATATATATCGACCGACATATATTTAAAAAAAAAAAATTCCAGAGACGCATTATAAAACATAGATGTCCCTAACATTAGTTATTTGTTCCTATTTATGAGTTCTCACTAAAATAATATGATAATAATTTGTTTTATTGTCACAATTGAACAGAGGAACATCAAAATATATTAAAGTTCTAAATAAAATGTATAAAAATACAAACTTAAGATATGAAACTTAAAGTCCTTTGAACAAAAACATAAAATAATCAGTGTTGCCAACAGGGACGTTGTAGAGCGCCCTCTGGTGGACAAACTATACAACACCAACGCTCATAACATGGTTGACAGTCCGTTTTTTTTTTTTTATATATTTATCAGAATCATTTATTTGTCATTGTAAAGGATTCTGATGAATAAATATTTTTTTATTTGCCATTATAAATGCAGATAGATCTGGAAATGCCTAATGTCAGCTGATAATATCGGCCCGTTGATATATCGGTCGGGCTCTAACACACACATAAACACAAGCATTTCTGTCAACAGCTTAATTGACAACCTTACATGTGATGCCCCATTGGCCTCATCTAATGTTGCAGTTGTCAGTCATTAAAGATTTAACAGCTCAGTAAGCTGTGACCAAAGATATGTCGCAGAGAGAGAAAGATGTGTGTTTCTCTGTGTTGTCTACACAACACATGGAGAAAGATTGGAAACAACACATACAACAATAACAAGTGGCTGCTGAGAAAAATCAGGCGTGTGTGTCGCCGTCTGTGTGTGTGATTATAAATCATTTAGGTCAGTGCAGGTGTTGTGTATTCTCTAGGATTGGGTGAACAGACTGACACAGACACCCCAGTGGCATTGAAATCTGCTCTCTTACCAAAGCCAAATGACGTCAAGAAAGTGTGTGTGTGTGTGTGTGTGTGTGTGTGTGTGTGTGTGTGTGTGTGTGTGTGTGTGTGTGTGCGTGTGTACTTGCAATCCATATGATCGCTCAGAGAAAAATGAGGGCTGATCACACAAGTATAAATATACCTGCATACACGCAGACATGGAAGCTAAGCCTATTAACAAAGTGTACTGTATGTAGGAAGAAAATATGATAGATGCATAGAAACCACAGCAACAATTTAACATCTATGTTGTAAAATAAATAAGAATGAAAACTTAAGAAAATAAAATAACTGAATATATTTCCATGTAAATGAAAGTTTTGAGATGATCAGTTGTAAAAGTAGTTTTTACTTTAGCTGCCTTAAACGGCGAGTAGCCTATCCAAAGTGATGCTTTTCCTTGTTGAGGACTATTTTGGACAATTGTGAAAAAAGTGATCAATATGCTGAAAACCGCCATGGCACAGGAGAGTAAAGAAACATTCAAACTTCATTAGGAGAAATTTTAAGTAAAAACACAGCAAAGTATCAAAGTACACTGTTTGACTGCCAAGTGATTTCTGGGAATTGCAGGGCAAAAGCATCATGCCAACGAACGCTTATCACTAAAAATAGAAAATAAGATTTTTCATGCGGTTTTAACACATATTGTTTTAGTTGTTTTCAGTTATATTAGAGCCAATGTTTAGTCCAGCAAAAATAAGACACACGGCTACAAATGAACATGAATGAGAACACAAATCCATTGGTGAGAGAAGCCACAACTGTACACTAGGGCTGGACAATATGAGGAAAATATCTAATATATGATTCACGATATTTAAGGGAATGATTGTTTTTGTATAGTTTTTTCTCATTTTCATTGAAAATTAGTAACACTGAAAGATATTAAAATGATTATAGTGTGATTTTTGCGAGGATCTGTACCAAACAATGATTTTTCTTCTTTTGTAGGATATGATTTGTAGGCCGGGATATCTCCACAATACCTAATTCAGAATGGTCAGACACATATTCTGCCATTAACAAATATTGTGCCCTTCGGCGTTTTGGATATTTTTAATTTAACCAGGAAAGTCCCATTGAGGTTAAAAACCTCTTTTTCAAGGGAGTCCTGGCCAAGAGGCAGGCAAAAACCCAATCCATTACATTTATAAAAATTATACAACACAGATAATTAAAACATTTACAATGTAAACAGGTCATTTCAGGTTCTCTCAATCTGGACTTAAAAGCATTTAAGGAAATAAGTTCAGATAATTTCAAGTCTTTTTGCAAAGAGTTCCATGCAGAAGGAGCGGAGTAGACAAAAGCCCTTTTTCCCAGATTTGTACGGGCAAATGGAACAAAGAGCAGCAAGTGATCATCTGATTGCAATGAATGGGAACTAACACTTCTCCATGTGATTAAACTACTGATGTAGGATGGCAATCCCACTCTGGAATACAATTCACAATGATGGGTTAGCTTTTTACAATTTGCAATAAATCTCAGAGACGCATGGTACACAGTGTCAATCTTATGCAGACATTGTGCTGAGGCGGTCCTATACACCATGTCACCATAATCTAAGACAGATAAAAATGTTGCAGTGACTAGCTGCTTTTTTGCTTTAAAAGAAAAACTAAATTTATTTCAAAAAAAAAAAAAAAAGGACAATTTGAGTTTAAGTTTCTTCACAAGGTTGTCTATATGAGGCTTAAAAGAGAGGGCATCATCTAGCCAAATGCCAAGGTACTTATAAGAATGAACCACCTCTATGACATTTCCAGTCAAAGTGAACACAGAAGGAGGAACTTGAGAAACCTTCTTAGTGTTACTAAACGACATCAATTTAGTCTTATCCGCATTGAGAACCAGTTTAAGCTGCATAAGCGTGTGTTGAACCACATCAAAATCTTTCTGCAGAGACTCAACCGCTTTAGCTGGGGACGATCCAAAACAATAAATAATCTTGTCATCAGCATAGAAATGCATATTAGCATCCGAGACATTTAGGCCCAGGTCATTTATATACATAATAAACAAGAGAGGACCCGATAATGAACCTTGTGGAAACCCCTTGTGGACCTTAACTAATGCAGAACATAGACCGTCACATTTTATACACTGAGTCCTGTCACTCAGATAATTCATGAACCAGGAAACTGCACCAGACAGTCTCAGACAAAGACGCCTATGCTTTAAAACAGCACGGTCCACTGTGTCAAATGCTTTCGACAAATCAAGAAAAAGTGATGTACAGAATCAATATCAAGGGCAACAAGTATGTCATTTATTACTTTTGTAACAGCAGTGATGGTGCTGTGCTTTTTCCTGAAGCCTGATTGCAGTTTAGAAAGAAGTTCATTCAAGTATAAAATTGACAAATTGACAAATTAAAAATAATTGTAAAAAAAAGGGGCTCAGCAACAAAATCAGCCGCCTTTTTCAAAAAGTAAGGCTCTATTAAATCTGGTCCAGGTGATTTTCTGTGATCTAACGCTTTAAGAGCTCCATGCACCTGCTGCACCGTAAAAGAAACAAAGTTAAAAGGCTCTCCAGAAAACACTGGGGAGTATGTGCATGGGGTGACAGCAACTACTCTTGTCGACTCAGACAGAGAACCAACTGATACAAAATGCTCATGAAAGCAATTTAAGACATCAACTCTGTCGTAGACCGGAAGAGAGTTTTTTAAAACAAATTTTGGGAGGGCTTCATTACTTTTATTCACAGTAACAGACTTGATGACTTTCCAAAATTTCTGTGGATTATTGAGTTTTTCACTGGTAACTGATAAATAACATTCTGATTTAGCCTTTTTAATAAGAGAGGTACATTTATTTCTTAGTTGTCTGAAAATGGACCAGTCAGTGGCAGAATCACCATTTCTAGCTGTAGCCCATGCCACATTTTGCGGATGAATAATGTCTGACATTTCTGGTGAAAACCAAGGGTTTTTCCGTCCCTTCACTCTATACTTTCTCCAAGGAGCATGCTTATTTACAATTTTCTCAAAATTCTCCTTAAAAAGTGTCCAGGCAAGTTTCACGTCAGACAACAGGCCTAGCTGTCCCCAGTTAATCAAAGATAAATCATGATGATAGGCCTGTTCATTAAAATTTTTCAAATTCCTCTTTCTAATAATTTGTGATTTACATTTGGGTATTTTACTGCCTCTCAAAGTAGCAATAACACAATGATCACTCAGATCGTTACAAAAGACACCCATAGATAAAAAATTTGTGAGGGACATTTGTTAGAATCAAATCGATTAAAGTAGATTTGTCAGGATTTTTGAGATTAGGCCTTGTAGATACATTTACCAACTGGCTAAGACTGATAGAATCACAAAAAGATTTAAATTCATCAGAAACAACATTTAGCCAGTCCCAATTTAAGTCCCCGGCCAGTAAAAGTCCACTATAGTTTAATCTGGACAAAAGAAGCTTTAAAGATGATGAAGCCTCCCTGAAAGCCAATGGAGGTCTATAACACCCCACAACAGTTATTGAAAGGGACTTGAATATTTCAACATTTAAAGCCAAAAACTCCATTTGCCTACAGAGAGACTCAGACAAAACAACTGATACACCAAATCTTGACTTAACATAGATAGCTAAGCCACCACCTTTCTTCGGCCTATCACTGTGAAAAACATTATACCCATTTACATTTATATCTTCATTAGTAATTGATTTCTTCAACCATGTTTCCAAAATTATCGCTATGTCTCCATCTGTAGATTCAATCCAAATTCTAACCATGTACATTTTAGGTAGTAAACTGCGGACATTTAGATGAACAATTTTCAGTCCAGGCATTGATTTAAATTCAGCAGGGGTCGAGACACATTGCAAACAAGGGCCAGGACTGGGCAGCACATTTCCAGATAGAAGTATTGCAATAATCAATCTACACCTCACAGCACATTTTAAAGCCGGCCTATCATATGCTGAAACCAGGTAATGCCTGTCATTAATTGAGAGAGACAAATTATACAAAGCAAAGAAGTTTTGCACTTTAGGCAAATCCCGATACAAATCCATCCAGAAATCCAGGTTCCAACCAAATTATAATGGTTCCTGGTGCATGTCAATACTGTTTTTTTGTGCCACTATAGAAGCTTTCCTGTATATCCACCATATAATTAAAACAACTCACCCTAGGATCTGTGCCCGGTTGCAAGTTCCAAGTGACCAACGGGGACAAGAAAATTAAAATTATTATTATTATTATTAATTTACTAATATTAAAATAACTAGTAACAGTACCAGGTTATCTTGTAGAGTATAGTCCAGCTTCCAAAATTATGTTACTGGCTTAGGCTTGTTAGGCCAGGCTCCAGAAGAGTGTAGTAGGCCAGGCCCGTTTTCCTAGCCTCCAGGATGATGGTGAGACCCAGGCCGGCCCGCCCAAGCTCCAAAAAGACGAAGCAAGCCAGGCTCACAGGCCCAGGCTGGTTAGGCCAGGCTCCAAAAGAATGTAACAAGCTCAGGCTGGTTAGCCCAAGCTCCAAGAAGGTGTAGCAAGCTCAGGCTAATTAGCCCGAGCTCCACGAGGATGTAGCAGGCTCATGCTGGTTAGCCCAAGCTCCACGAGGATGTAGCAGGCTCAGGCCTAGCTCTGTTTAGTCTGAGCTAGTAGGATCCATTGGATCAGGCTCAGGTTAGCAAAATTGTCTCATAGCAGAGGTATAGTGTCATTTTTAAACTCATAGAAGTCCACAATCTTCTTAAAAGTTCAAAATAAAATGTCCATGTAAATAACTTATACAACTTAAAACTACAACTTAGAAGAAATAAATTCTATAAAATACATTTGAATGAAATCAATCCAGAGAGAGACACTGAGCAGACCTTAGACTAGCCGCCATCTTGGATCATTGATCAATCCATATTGCACTAGTCCATATTGCGATTTTGATACAACTACGATTTATTGTGCAGCCCTACTGTACACACACACACACACACACACACACACACACACACACTTCCATTATTCAGATGCCACTCAGAGGCTGAGCATGCCGACTTGTAACATTAGCTGTGACGGGAATGATGCTCTACCATTCCCCACATGGTGACAACAGTACTCAGTAGTCTGCATTGGACTGGACTGTGCTTTAGCATTAGCATAGTACTGAAAACAGCTACGGTAGTTACAATGCCAATGGTACAGTATGTGACTCCGAATTTTGCAGTAGGGCTGAGGCCAATATGGCCGAAATCAACATCATGACATTCATTGGAATAGTTTATTACGTCAATAACCATATTATGATATTGGATGAACATACTGTATAAAATACTTAAATTTATGTTCAACCCAAACATGTATTCCTATTTGTATAGTTAATGTTACATACGATTTTGGAATCTTTCCTATTTTGTAATCATACATCTCCGTTCAAATCCGTTTCATAATTATGGCTAAAAGTCAACAAATAACTAATGTTGGATCATGACCAAAATCTGACATGACAGACAGACAGACAGACAGACAGAGGAAACAGATAAAATCTTGGTGGAGTTAATGATTAAAACTGATATTCAGCGGAGTGGAGCTGAACCAGCTTTTATTAATTCATTCATCCATCTGAGACAGGATGTGTTAACAGATGGGAGTACACCGGAGCAACTTTGCTCTCTCGTTGTTATACAGCAGATTATCTCTGACTAAGCAACCTCGCTTTGTCTCTGGTGGGCATAGTGGCAAGATTCAAGCACTTAATGTGACTCAGAGCAAACGCTGCACCTGATGCCTGTCATGAGGCTTTGGCACTTCCGTGTTGTTGTTGTTGTGTTCCTAGAGAAAGCTAAGAAAATGAGTGGCTTGGGTATAGTTTGTGAGTTTTTTTCAATACCGGTGCTGCGAAAACCAAATTTATTATCACCGGGTCTCGGTACCCAACCCTATTCATGAGTCAAAATATCCCATATCCCAACAGAATGAAAAGAAGTTAGACTACTGAGCACAGAAATAACTGCACATGATATACCAGAAATGAAGATGTTTTGTAACCAGACAAGGTTTTTGACAGAAATGGAAACCAAAACATTTAAGGTGAGGAACATATCGGTCCCATGGTGCCTGCATTGAAAACTTTAGAGTAAGCTTAGAGTCAATCCAATGCAAAAGCAGCACAGTGGTAAGAGTTTCAGCATTGCACTTGGCCTTTAAACCAAGTTGAATATATTGTGTTTTGAATTGAAAGCACTAGAAAGTGTTCAGAACTACCACTTTAGACAAAATGGGAGGATAGTTAAACACAGTTCAGGGCGGCTGTGTGTTTTTGACACCGAGCGGAGACAACTCTTATGCAATATTAAGTGAAATTTCATCCCAACTGTGAGACAGTGTCAAACACAGACAGGAAAAAGAGATTAAAAATCCATTATCTCTCTTTTAATTACTGTGTGTTATGTAAAAGCTAATGATAAAAAGAACCCAAAATAGCTCAGCGCTTGCACAGCCCGCCTCCAGTACTGCATGTGGCTTGCAGAGAAAAAAATTGAAAAATAACTTAGCGTTTCAATATGGATTGAAACTGGAAATCAAACTCACAAGGAGATAAATGAAATTAACTCGTGGCTGTGCCATTGTTAATGACATTGTCTAATTTGCAGAGAAAATTACTTCTTGAGGGAAGACAATCGGATAAACAAAAGCTGATGAGCTTTTCGGAAATTTTTCAGCAGTAAGCACAGACTGCCAGATCTGTAGTGTTAGGCTGAAGCGAGGTGTTACAAGTTAGTATTAATAACTGCTTTATCACCCAGTGGCAGGCTGTACTTTCTGTAAAATGTAATCCAGAGCAGAGAAAATTGTAGGAAAGGAGAAAATTGACAATACAGTAAACTCAGCCATGAAGTCAAATCCGGGGGAGTCAGCACTAAAGCTGCCATCCAGAAAGTTTACTAGAAGACCGCAGTCCCTGGGCGCCCAGATAGCTCAGTTGGTAGAGTGGGCGCCCATATATACAGAGGTTTGCTCCTCAACGCAGCGGGCCCAGGTTTGACTTTGACCTGCGGCTCTTTGCTGCTTGATAATTCCCCCCCCCCCCTTCACTTCTTCGGCTGTACATTGTCATTAAAGGCCTAAAATGCCAAAAAGACCACAGTCCCAACAACATTTACAAGGAAGGTTTAGGTGACCTAGCTCACACCTGCTATTTAGAGGAAATACTATCTCTAAATCATCACCCTTTAATACCTGTGGTATACGTAGAGCTGGGCAATATGGAGAAAATCAAATATCACCATATTTTTGGACCAGATACCTCAATATTGCCACCATATTGTAGGGGTTGACTTAATAACAGAACAGGTAGAAAAGAAAATGACTGTAATCCTGCAAAACTATGAAAAAGACAACACTTGGCTTATTTTTCTCACTTTTTGCTTGCAGAAGTTACAGGAGAACAGATATTGTGTGATATGAAATATAATGAAAGCAATAATCATTGTGTAGCTATCCTCATCAACTGTCTTCTATCCTACATTCAAGAGTTTATGGAGATAGAAAAAAAACAAATTTAAGTTGCACGTCATTCAACTTTGCACATGAGGATGGACAGTCCCATTGAGCTGAGGTGGACGTGGACACATTAACGTTAATGCTGAAGTGTTTACCAACTCTCACATTGAGCTGAAATGGAAACACTGTGCAGCAATCTTTTCATACAGTCTTCAACATGTTGTGAGCCAATGCTTTTTGCGGCTAACACCATTCACTTTGCCAGCGGAATTGACAATAGATAAAGCCACCGTGTCTTGGCGTCAGGTAGCCTAGAGCTGGGCAATATATCGATATTATATCAATATCGTGATATGTGACTAGATATCATCTTAGACTTTGGATATCGTAATATCGTAATATGACTTTAGTCATAGTCCTGGTTAGTCTGCATTACAGTGAAGTGATGTCATTTTCTGATCTTACTAGACTGTTGTAACTATTCTATTTGCCTTTACCCACTAAATCATTATATCCACATTACTGATTATTTACCAAAAACACTACAATATCATTGTGTTATCAATATCGAGGTATGTGGTCAAAAATATTGTGATATTTGATTTTCTCGATATCGCCCACCGCTAAGCTCAGGCTTGTTTAATTTTTCACTTTACATAAACTTTGCTCTCTCTTTTTCCTCTCCTTTTCCTCAAAGCAGCACTCATCAGTTATTCTTTGTTACCGCTCGCTCTCCTTGCACGACCACACGGTCACTGACGTCACTCACTTATGGCACACTGCCATTCTCACTCTCACTGACGCTAAGGGGGTTGCGGTATACAGCACCCCCCTATCAACGTTGATATGATATTGATATATTTTGCGCACACAGTCATGACAAAGTCAGTTCAACACCTTCCACAGTCTAAAACAGAAGGTGTTTTAAACATCACAGACATACAGAGGGACATCAGGCTGTGTAATGCCTTCTAACTGCAGCGTTGTACTGCCAGATTGGGCTTCTGAAGCTGGACATGGCAACATTGTTTACAAAGCTGGTCAACAGGCTTTAGCTTTGCCTTGCTTTAACTACGTCTTATGGTCAAATAAAGTTATATTTTTGCATTCTAGTACCCAGTTTATAGCCCACTGTGCGTGCATCTTCATCTCCGCTGACGCCCTACTGGACATCCACAGTTACACAGACTTACATCTGAAAGCTGCCCAACACTAAACACTTTTGGCAACGTGATGCTATGGGCTGGTCGATTATGTGATGAAATGATGATATTAAATGATAATCACTTATTTGTTCAATATTGAAATCACAATTATTTAACAAGATTAGGCAACTACTTGACTTGATACAGACGAAGATGTTGCATTTATTGAAATTAAAACAAGAGTGAATCAATTACAGTAAACAAATCAACAGTAAAAAAACAACAACCTTGAACTGTGAAGTTTCCCTAAATACTTTCCCCATTGATTTTCCTTCAGACCACAAGACAAAATAGGATTTTACTTGCAAACTGTAATGGGCAAAATGATTGTTTTTCTCGACTGCATTGGGATCAAAGTTCTATATGAACTTGGATGCTTTCAATTCCTGCAACACATAACTATTATGTCAGGAAGCTGAAAACAGTGATCAAAGTCAGATATGAAACTACTGTTACCGCATTTATTTAATACTGCATTCTCTTGGCAGGACTTGCCAGGCATAGTCATAGGCTTCCATCCACATACACTCAGAACGTATCTTATAATGCTATCACCCTTATACATGCAGACATGTTTGACTGTCTACTTAAAAAACGTAAACGCGTATTCTTAAACCAAAAGGTTTTGGGTTTCCTATGTTTTAAGGGCTAAGCACATTTAAAAGCCAAAAGGACATGCAGTTTATATTTTTTCCACAGACTGACATTTCTAAAGTGCAAGTAGCAAACAGAAAATGGAAATATCTGAGTGCCATGACTACAATACATTCACATGTAAGTATGACAAAGAAAAGCTTGTAGAAGAAAGGGCAAGATGCAAGTGCTGGGGGAGGATAATAAATGCAAAGACGTGGGAGAAGAGAATGTGATGCCAAGTCAGAAACTTGAAATAAATTATAAATATGATAATAATAATACCAGCCGTAATCCCTACTCGCTCGTTGCTGATGTTCTTTGTTGCTTCTTGCAGCAAAGAACAAGGCTAGTTCTTACTGAAAAGATTGGGTTTTTGACATGTGATGGCCCAAAGTAAAGGTTACTTTAGTAATTTTAGCACACAATGGTCAACTAACTCAGCCCAGATTAAGATATATCATCTAAGTACAAAGAACAAACCGTTTTACATCTAACGTTCTTCATCTGTCCGTCATGTGAGCTTGGACGTTTTAACTGAATAACCTGCAGCATCTGGACTGAATCTATTCCCTGCCTCTCCAAAGGGGAACAGTGTGACATGCCAAGCTTGCAAATCATGTGGATATGTGGATGTAATACTTGTATGACTGTCAGTTGACTTGCCAGGATGTTCCTGTGTAGTGTGTCTGTGTTTTGTGTGTGCAGCCAAGTGTGAAAGACGGCGAAAGGTTTCGGTGTAACACTTCATGATAGCCGTATGCATTCAACTTGGACTAAACAGAGGCGATTTGCTCTGGAAATGAAAGCGGATGTAAAATAGACAGATGTGCCCTTGATTAAAAAAAACGAATTTCTCTCTTCTTCAACCACGTGAGGAAAGCTGGTTAGTTCTGCCGATTCTTGAAAGAAAGAAAGACAAAAATACAAATTGAGTGATAAAGTGTTTTGGCATAACACTTGTAGCCTGAAGGCTTTTAACAAACCATTAAGCCAGGCTATCAGATCACAATAAAAGCGCCCTCTGAAAAAAAGACCTCTTTCTCAGTTAAAATCGCCTCTAGCTGCTCACATTGTTGCCTGTGAACCCATAATATCTATTTTGACAGAATGAAGCCTCAGAGCATATACTGCCTTTGTTACAAGTGAATCAAGTCACAGAACCCTAAAAACACAAAGGTCTGTCCATGGAGCCAAAGAATATTTGCCCCACTCACTTCTTTGGGAAGGTCTTTGTAGTTGTTGACCTAGTATTGCATTACATAGGTATGTGGTGTTTATATGGGGAGATACTAAATATGTACTACATTTAAAACTTGTCTTGTGGCTTATACTGGGGACATGTTCTATCGGATCATACTGTAATGAAATTAAGCTACGTCTTATTGTGCTTTGTGACAATACATCTCAGCTGGAATGTTAGCCCACGTTGAGAGCACAGACAAGCACAGGAAGGGAAATAAATAAGGTTATTATGTTGCCTACATATTCCATCAATAATATCAACAAATGCCTCCAAAAAAAAAAAAATTCAAAAGTGGAGAAAAGGACAGGATGGAACTACAAGGCAGCTGGGCACCTCACAAAGACCCTGTTGTTACTGAAACAACACAGACTCAACATGGGCAACAATGTGCCTCAAATGTATTATTCTTTTGAAATAATAGATAAATAATGCAGATTTATAGGAGGGAAAGCAAATGTGTCGTTCCTTTTTTTGAAATGTTGTCATGTCAACGTATAACGGTCCCGGTTCTTACCTCTACACTGAACGGCTGCTCCTCTCCGTTCACGGCGCATAAAATCCACAGCAACAACTGCAAGCATAGCGTCCCCATACAGCAGCTATTAAGACATCTCCTATTGCGGACCGCCAAATAAACCATAGTGAACCCCGCTGTTGTCGCTTACTGTCTCTGTTCAGTTTTATTTACAGTCAATACAAAGAAACGGACAACGGGGATAAATCCTACACGTTTCGCAGCAACATTGCTGATGTCTTGGTGTCTCTGTCGCGGTGCCGAACACAGAGGAGAGGAGAGGGGAAAGGGAAGAAGGAAAGGATTCGTCGACCGCTCGCGCCGCTGCTTTTGCCGCCGTTTCAGGAGGTTACCCCCGGGGAACGTCTCGCTGTTAACGCCTGTCAGCAGCCTCCCGGTCCTGCAGTCCCCGGGTCAGTCCTCCGGTACACCGGCCGTTGTTCCAAGCGGACGTGTCCAGCCCGTTTTCTGCACCGCGCGGCATAGCTGCCCGTTTTCAATCGTGTTTCCCACCCAATGCGCATGTGCGTACTGGCACGCGCATCCCACTTCTCATCAGCCAAATTCTCCTAGAAAAACAGTCCAGTTCAGTTTGAAATGTTTTTCACAAGCAGAGTCTCGCTGGTTATTCTGTCAGTACGTTATAGCTCAGTTGTTCATGCAAATAAACAGTGAGTTCACTTTTTTAATGCGGAGTTTTTCACTGTACGATTTTCCTTTGTACCCAAAGGGCAGGAGTGTCAGTTTACCTAAATACAAAGACAACTTCATAATTTTCGAGAAAAAAAGCGCAATGTAGCTTATTTAATAACTCACATTATTGTACTTTTTAAACACATCGGCTACAGGTCTAACGGTTTCAGTAAAGTGCAACCATGACCTAGCCTATATAAGGATAAATGTGGTTTCAAAACACTGTCAGTTAGGCTGAGAATAGAGTCCCCGAAGTTTTATGTTAACGTTGTTTCTTTATATTTTTTGCCTTCTCATTAAATGATGTAGATATAGGCCTATTGATTTTTTTAATAGGCTACTTTCAATCAACCAATACAAAACTGCACGTTGTATCATATTTCTGTGTGTGTGTGTGTGTGTGGATAAAGGATTTATGAAATAAAGGCCACTAGAGGGCGATGGAAGGCTCAGGGCTTATTTCAAATAACAACAACTGAGTGTAAAGTGAGTCTTCCATGGTCCCAGAAGTCTCTTCTGTGTCTCAGCATTGTTTCCAGTAGGTGATGATGATGCCATCGTCTGTTATTGCAGTTTCTGTAGAGTAAGTAATGTAATCAAGGTTTCACGGTGCTGCTTTTACAGGCAAGCCTTTCATCGAGGTCTACTCATCTTTAAATGCATCAAGCATACTGTCATGATTTTATATATCATATTTTGATAGTAAAATGATGTTATGTAAGTGCCGTTGCCTGGAAAAAGAGCTATTCACTGACTTTGTGGCTCACCCGTAATACACAAACAAACCTGGATCTAATGAAGAAGCCTTTCTCTAATCTCCTCGGATAATAGAGAAGGGTCCGATGTAACGAGATGGATCAACGATTTTCCACTAACACCAGGGGATGAGGAACAACTCAGTGTATCAGCGTGTGAATGTGCCACAGAAAAGTTAGGTGAGCCACATCATTAGCCCATTGATGAGGATTCAATTTGCAAAACACACACACACACACACACACACACACACACACACACACACACAGAAAGAGACACACACACAGAAAGAGAAACACACACACACAGAAAGAGAAAACACACACACACACACACACACACACACACATATCTGAGGAATTCTCACCAATCGCATTAAATGGAAAACAATTTAAATTTTGGAAAAACATCAGCAACATTACAATCAGGAATAGAACTGTTGATCACAACGATCTATTTGTTTCTATGGGACATACTGTCACATGTGAAGGAAATGTACATCTAGATACAGTATGTGAGAAACCCTGTCTGATACTCGGGGGTTGACATGTGACAATTTAGGGGTTGGATAAAAGATGTGTAGTGTTGTGAGGTCTGCTGACTCACACAACAATTAGTTCACACTGTATGTAACAAGACAGACTGCAGACTCATGCATTGTTAATTTACCTTTTGCACAGCTGAGCCCAAGTTTAGAATTGTAGTGGTTTGTGGAAGACACAGAGATGGTTCATTTACCTAATTAGTGATGAGAATGTAGACCCTAAATTACCATGGGGATCTAGCCTGACAAGCCAGACCCACATCAAAATGTTGGGTCTGGGAACTCACCATTGGCAGGGCTCAATCCGAGGGGCGGGATAAACGGTTGGCTTTCAAATTCCCCCCGCAAGCAATAGTATAGCGCTACAACCAACCTGCAGCAATGCTAGTTGATAGATTAAAGGTCCTATGACATGGTGATCTTTGGATGCTTTTATATAGACCTCAGTGGTTCCCTAATACCATATCTGAAGTGTCCTTCCCAAAATTCAGCCTTTGTGAATACAATCTCGTATTTTACAAAAATAGTTCACCAAAACGGTTTCTGAAAACATTACATAACACGAGAAATAGTTCATACAGTTGCTGAATCTGTGTTTTATTTTAATTTTTAATAAATGGATTTTCGTCAGATTTTGAGAGGCGGCGAGCCAAGCTTACCGCTTGTTATTTCTGGTAAGTGTTTTAACATAAGCGTTCCTTTTGGGACAATACTAACCATCGAAGATGAGCACTGTGGCAGTAAGTGGTCAGAGCACATTAGCAGTGTACTGATAGAAGAATGCAGAATGAGACACAGCCTTGTGTATAAATGATCTGCCACCTGTATCAACTAGCGAGCCCCACACTGAAAAGCATGTCAAACTGGTCACCACAGCATGGATCATCGAGCATAACAAACCTTTAAAGGGACAGTTCAGATTTTTTTTTTACAACTGAGTGGGGGTACTTATCCATAGTCAGTGTATTTCCTACAGTAGGTGGCGAGCTGGTTTGGAGAAGCAGGCAGGAGTACCGGGACAGAAGCTAAGCAGTGTGCTGCTGTGGACAAGAGGCAGCAGCTAAATGTATTTTAGCCATTGTGCGACTTTGGTGTTTTAAAGGGGTTACTTTACCAAAGGAACACAATACCACAAACCAACTTACCGATCGAGGCAGCAGTCGACCTGTGTTGTGCAGGATAAAATTACTGTTTTTGTGAAAGGAGTCTGGTGGCTTTGAAGAATATATATATATATATATATATAAAATATTCAATTATAATAAATTGAATATAGCATACACCTAAACTGAAATGGGTTGTTGGGACTGTTTTTAGGTGAAAATATGTGTTGCTGGCCCCATTGCTCAACTTCTGTGTAGGTATTCCTGCCTGCTTCTCCAAACCAATGCCGTGCCGACTGCCATCCTCTGTAAAAAAAATAAATAAATTAAAAAAAAAAAATACGAAACATCCCTTTAACAGCCATGAACACGTAGTAACAGTGTGAGCTGTCTTAACCTCAAAACAGGTGTTTCTTTCTTACGAGTAGCTGCAAAGCTATCAACCACCTCATTACAATTCATGGCTCTGAACAGATTGCTAGATGCTAATAGCTAATTTGCACTCAGCTGAAAGGTGCCCTAGGTTTCCTTCTTGGGATGTTCCACCCAATGTTTTCTACCCACCACATGCAAACATATTGATACTGATATTGCACAGAATCGTGTCTATTAGCACTGAGCTTTTATTTTAGTTTTTATTTCTTTATTATCATACGTTGACACATTTGTTCCTTGTCTGAAAGCATCTCTGTGCTCCTTTAACATCAATGAAGATGTGTTATTTGCATTGCGTTTGGTTGAATCTTCGTTGCCGATTGAACTGAATGAACACAGCTGTAAAGAATTAGTAGTGACACAGAAGTTGTGTCCCTTCCCTTTATCCCTTGGATTTCATTAATTCCACTTAGCTGTGATCAGGTTTACAATCATTTTGCCACTGTGAAAGTTGGACTTCCTTTGTTTTAATTGCGCTCGTTTAGACGTTTGTTGGCTGGTTAAATCATTTTCTCATCCTGACTTCCCCTCTCCTTTTCCTATTTCTCTCACTCTCACCGTTTCTCTTCCTCCCTCTTCTTAATGATTTCCTCTCGTACTTGATAATCCTGAATACCCTTTCTGAAAGGTTCTGGCCCTTTCCAACTGGCCCTCCCACCGGCATAGAGATTTGCCAGGATGCTCAAAGCCTCCCTTTCCAAACATGACTGTCTCATAACTGCTGCATCTGCTCCCAGTAAGACCTCCTGGATCTCCTGGCAGAATGAATCCAAAGCCTCCCGTCTGTCTCCCCTTCTCTCCAAGCAAAGGAATTACATAAAGACTGAAGAGAAGATGAAGAGACAAAAGTGATCTGCAACAAAGCGCTGATTGTCCTGCAAGTGAGTGACTTAGTTGAGGTACTGTAAAACCTATTGCACAATAGTTCTGGAATGAAAAAATTCTGGGTACTTTTTATGTAATTCAAAATATTCAAAATATACCTGAATTTATCAACAAAAGGCTAAGCAGACATTTCCCTCATTCACTTCTGAGTAAACCTTGTCTTCCACCCAGACTTTACAGCATGTTCAGGTCTTAAAGTTCTTCCTGGAGTTGGGCTGGGTGGGGTGGGATCACGTTCAGATCACGTTCTCTCTCAGTTTGGAAGCACAGTGAGAAGCCGCCCTCTCAACAAGGTCTCGGATTGATTGCCATGTTATTGTATGGCCAGCTGAAGCCAACTAAAAAAAACACTCCAGTAAGAAATAACTGCTTTCTTTTTTTCCAAACTTGGACCATTTTACTTGGGTCTGAATCCAAAATCATTTCAGGGTTCTTCTCACCCTCACAGGGTTGCTTTCTTTCATATGGAAATTCTTCCTAATCAAGAATAGTTTGTGGTTGTCAGCATTACTTGTTATTTATTTTCTGCCATTATTTTATTTTGAGCTCTAAAATGTCTAAAGTACTCACAGCACTATATATCAAGACATTCTCATCGAGAAGGTATTGTTCTCACTTATCTTCATTTAAAAACAATTAGCAACCAAGTCTCACGGCAGTTTGTGAAATGGTCACGTTATTTTGATTTATTGATTCGTCAACAGGGACACAAAATCAACTCATCCACCACCCCAACCAACCTCCTTACACAAATTTTTGGCTTTTCACTACTGCTCGCTACCGTAACTGTGCTGTAATCATGAAAGGTGCTTCCCATTGAAATACATTACAAGAACAAAACGAGAAAATTGTGTCCCTGTACACGAATCAATAGATTAAATAACCATTTCACCAACTGCCATACTGGGCTGAAATAAGTGGCAGTAACAAATGGGGGTGTTTGGGGGAGGGGATGTGTTACTTCTGTGAATGGTGTGTTTTGGATGCTGTTTAATGCAGTTATACAAAAAAGGTTTGGTTCTCGTGTTTAGTAAGAATATGCTTAACCACGCGACCGGCACCTGGACCCTTTTTTCTGTCGTGAAACTAGCAAAAGTTGTTTTTGACACCTGTAATTTAGTTCAATAAAAGATGGAAGGTCTTGTACTCATTCTTTCCCAACTTGCATCGCATCCTTTCACATTTCAAATAAATTGTTCATGCAAGCACCTGCTGTAGCTTTAAAAAAAAAAGGACCCACTACAGTTTACACATGCATTCTTACATATGAAGTTATCAACCTGCCAGAGAATGGCACTGCATGTGCACTGATGTCAAGTGTGGTAGTTTATTTTGAGTCAAGGCTTGGCTGAGCTCTCAGGGCTAAATGACACAGGAAATCAACACATCAGCGTCTCTGGCTATGATCACAGCCCATCACTGATGTGATTGCATCTTCTTCTAGGAAGTTTTAACATAAAAGGCAGAGAGCTGATCTCTATTGACCGAGCCATAACCCCAGAGCCACTGACTTGTTTAAACTTTGGACACATATACGAGCAGACGAACAGCAGAAATGGGCCGGCTTGGTGTAAAAATAACCTGAGCCCACACGTTGCCATCGCTGAGAACATATTGGATATTTACATAATAAGCTTAGTCGTGCAGTAAGTTTCACACTAGCAAGCAACCAGATTCACTCTGCAGAAGCAATAGTCTGTGTTATCTGTACTGTGTGACTAAAATGTGGGTAACAAGTGTGTATTTCATGCTTCACACACTTGTATGGACTGAAGAACCACAAATTGATGTAGCTTGAGTTGCTTTAAAGAGAAAGAGATCAGAAAGAAGATGTATGAATGAGATGAAGCTGTTCAGATACAATAGTTGTCAGCTGATTTGGCAGTAGATTAGTTGAAGATGTGTGGGGAAAGCCTAGTTAAAGTCCTCTTTTCACTGATGAAAGCAAAACTCCCAACAAGAGAGACAGAAAGATACAGAGGGGGAGAGAGAAAGAGCAGAAAGAGGAGGTGTGGAGGAGTTCTGTTAAAAGCAAAGCATGAAATACTGTAAGTACTGTGTGTGAAAGTTCTTCACCCTGTGATTTAGTTACCATCACACAGTATTATCATATGGTTAAAGTACAGTATTAAATGAATGAGGTATGGTTAAGTTTCAATTGTGGTCTTATTCTCATAGATGTGGCCTTTTGACTCTGGGTCATGCTATCTTTACACTCACCAATGTAACGGGGCAAGCAAGTTGAGCCGCCTTAAACTTTTAATGCAAACTTCAATTTTAAATAAGTAATGTCAAATATTTCTGAGTACAGTAAACACAGAAAGTAGCTCCCGGGAAAACTGCTGTAGCTGATTGGATCTACCTGCGTGGCAACTGGCCAAGCTAACTAAACTAACAGTGAGAGGAACATTGTGCTACCTTCTCTGATATGTGTTTTCTGGACCGTGCATTTCCTGAATCTCTACAAGCATGACTAATAGTCACAAAGGCCTAAATTACACTAAAACGCAAGCTGAAAAATACTCTCATTTGGTTTACAAAAGAACACGGTTACAACAATGGGACACAAACCTCAGGTTGCTATATATGTATTCATATATACTGTGGGAAATAACACTTCCTGCACTGGCACAACATCTTGGCATTTTTCATATGAACATACTGTATGAACATACATAAGTCCTATAGGGATACTGGGCGGATACATAAAGTAAAGATGCAAGAAACAAAAACTTTCATTCAACTGTTTGAACTAGGAAGCTTTCATTTGGATCCACACAATGTGGAGGATAAACCCAAAATGCTCACATGTCATTGTTTTTAGGAATTAGCATGGTTGGTCAATGGACTTTATATTTTGGCCACTAGTGAATTTGAATAGACACCACCAAATCGCTATAAATGTACATTGATAGTATCAGCCAACATAATAATACTGACCGTACATCCTAGACAGCCACTGCAATATCAAAAACAGCCCCCCCCCAGAGAGAGAGAGAGAGCGAGAGAGAGATGGCTTTGGGGAGATTTTCCCAGTGATTGGTTGTGGTTACAGCGGCTCTGAAACCCAGAGTCTCTGCTCTGCACCAAAAATGTTTCCACCTTACCCGTACATGCAGCCACCCATTGGCCAAATATCTGAAACTGATCTGCACCGTAAAATCGGAAGTAGGTCGATTGGCGCTGTTGGCAAACTCTCTTTCTAAAACTCAGTCTCTCTCTGGTTCAGTGTGGCCAACAACTTTAACAATCTTTTTCAAACTTGTGCTTGTGAGAATAAGGCAGACTTATGCCATAACACAGCTGTTAATAACTTGAGTGGGAGAAACTTGGAGGGGAAATACATCACTAAAGAAGGCAATGCCACTTTCCATCTCCTGCACTTTAGGACAAGTTATAAAAAGAAAATATGTAATTTGTGTGGAGTCTATCTTTTGCAGTGGTAGACCTAATCTTCCTTCAAGGTATAGTTTGACATTTTGGGAAATATTTGCTTTTCCAGATAAGAAATAGGTGCATTTTTGACATTTCAAATTAACCTTCAGTGCAATGATAAGTCAGTGAAGAAGCAATGGCAAAATGTGCAAAAAATGTGCAAAATAAGGCTTTTAATCGTTTTTCCCATTCTGACAGTGATTACTGTTTAAGCAACTCTGATGATCCAGTAATAATAAAAGTACCACCAATGCATATATTGTATAGAGAGAAATAAAAAATATAATTTACTTCCAATAAATTATTCATAATAAGTGTAATTCTTTTTCAAAATGTTTAGGTGAAGAAGCACAAAATGCTCTAGCACAGTGACAGAGAATACTGTGTTTGCCAACTGATCTATTATTTACCAGTCAGTCTAATGATATCTGCAACATCTTAGCTTCTTCAAGTGTGTGTGTGTGTGTGTAATGAATAAATAAATAAGGAGTTGGCTGTGACGTAAGACTCAGAAGAAGAAAACACACAGGCTTTATTTGATTAATATGACATAAGACTTTGGCCAATATTCTTTAACACAGCTGCTGTTCAGGTGGGAATGCTCTCAGTGATGGATCAACCACCTCCAGCATCATGACTGCCACTCACTGCCTTGATGTCAACCTCAATACTGCTGAATAAAAACTGAATTCTGCAACTTCAGCAATGAGGGGAATGCAACATCAAAAAGATGAGCAATGCACTTACCACCCTTCTTTGAAAAAAGATGATTGATTATAGCTCCCTGAAGCGTTTCTCACACCAGTCCTCTCTGTACACTAAATTGGTTCTTGGCTCTGGGCAAAATACCATTTCACACAGGGACATTTTAAAGCAGACTATACAGTAGTCTGCTGAAGTGGGTTAGCCTAGACCTGTCACAGTTAGCATATGAATTAATGCTATGTCACGCTAGATGAGTTTTATTCTTATTTTGAGTGCAGCTGCAGTAGCCCAGCTGTCGGCACAGATTAGCATGTAGTCTAAATGGGTTGAGGAGTGAATCTCTAGACGCTCCAGACTGCAGAGCAGGCTGCATGCTGCAGTTGCGCCCCCCACAAATGATTTTTAAAATGTGTCTGAATCATTGGTCCAGACTGGCCAGGTTCATGTATTGTGAAGCAGTGCAAGACTTAGCAGACAGAAAGTCTTTGTCAGTTTAGGTCAAGAGAAAAGAAATAAAATGTAGAGGAACTACAGTCACTTTCAACAACAATGCCTACTTACACTGACAGTTTGCATCAGGTCACATTCCCAACTCCAGCTGCTCCACTCTTAAACTGCATTGGACAAATGGTACAATCCTACAATGAAACTAAATAAAATATGAAGCGACAGTAAATCAGCATCAAATAACATTATTATGCCATTTCAAATTATTTACTGTAATATGCATCATAAAAATAAAGTGTTCACGACTCATCAACTAGTCTGGATGAATGGAGAAATTATTTAGGTAAAATCAGGCAGTGAGAGGTCTTTACCCCATATTGTCCTGCTTTGCCCCCCTTGTGACTGAGGCTGAACGGATCTCTTTTCCTTAAACCTGTATTCATTTTAAAGATTTAAGTCCAATATTTACTCTCCTTTTACTTTGGTTATGTCTCCAACAACTCCAAAAAATGATGTCTTACCTATCTTTAGCTGCTAAATGTACTGTATGTCTATCATTGGTGCTGGGCAGGCAGCATCCTGCACAGTGAGTTTGTCAAGACTTTTTCACAGAAAGTGTCTGTCTTCATTAACAAATGACACTGATGAGAGCAGCAAGAGTGAACAAAAACACTTAAAGGATGCCCATTTTGAACCAGCTCTGTGTCATCTTTGTGTGGGCTGTGTAGATAAATGGTGTTTGGTTTGCCTCTGTTGTGCAAATGCACTGAGGAGTTGCGTCATCCGGCATCTCGGCAGACCTAGAGGGAAGTCAAATGCCGTTCATTAAATCACACTGCCCACACTGCCATGACACAGAGCTAATATCGACTGTAATACCAAAACAATGTGCTGAAAGACACTAAAATACTTGTTGAGCTGATGGGAACTGCAGAATTGGGAAATAATTACCTATGGGTCCGTCACTGTGACTGTCACCTTTCACATTGCATATAGTCATCTACCATATTGCTCATATAAAAATATTGAGTATAGCAGCTGTCTCTCTAATATCTTTAGTTTTCTCCTTTTCTGTTGTCCTGCACCTGTTCAGCTCAGTGCTCGACTGAGGTAGCAAGGTTTTTAAATAATGTGGGTTAAACCACACCTATAAGAAGCCTATGCATCCAGTGCATTTAAAACAATGCATTTGTTGCTGGTAATGGTGGTGATATTGAAATTGAAGCCTACTCCAGTTCTCACTGAAAGCAGCTCCAGATAGAAGTGTTAGCTATACGTCTAAAATGTAAATTTAAAAACTGTAATGGGCTAAATTAGCCCTGGGCCAAGAATAATTGTGAGCTGAAAATATGCCATGGGAAAACCATTATCCTGCAGATGCTTCCCAGATGAATGATCACATTAAAACAAAGGTTTTATGACATGAGAGGCCTTTAAAAATGTTAATTGTAAGCAAAAAGCCCTGGGCTTTCAAAGACAAAACTGCTCCAACAGTTAAGAAACACATTATGAGGAGGCACTGCTGCAGATATGCATCTGATATGATGAGAAAGATTTTCAGACTCATCATCATTGATCATTAGGAGAAATGTGCCTTGTTAATGAGCGGAGTGAATTGGGAACACTTGTGAGGAGTGCGGATTTGGTATTGTATCTTAATGTGACACCGATACAAGAACATACTTCTGACTGAAATCACTGCCAACTTTCAGATGGACACAAGAGAAGAAGTGGAATCACTACAGACAGCAGTTAAAGGAGAGAAGCGGGGGTTCACCACCACATAATGAAACTATTTCTTTTAAAGAGCACTCCTGCAGCTCAGAAATTATTCTGCAATGCGTGGGATTTCCCCCTTTCTGGTCTATAAAGCTCTGCCAAATTATTTTTTAACTAAGTAAAGAGCTTTAACGTGAACACATAGTGCCATAGATCGATCAAATTGGAGCCACAGTTGCTGGTTGTATTCAGCCGCTACAGCACTCCAGGACACCGGCTACCAGGAACAGTTGTTCGGCCGCCAATGGTTGACTGTGAGCCAACTACAGTCACCGCCAAATGACGATCCTTTCAGGGGCCATGGAAGTTTACTTTAACCAGAAAAAGCGAGCGTCATGCGCCGATGACTAATTAAGTTTAGGAAAAAGATTGTGGTTAAAACACTGGGTGTTTCTTGGGTGAAAGTACTTTTTTTTTGTCGGGAAATGAACTCCATTCTCCGGCTTGAAAGCGCTGTGTTTTATGTTAACACCATGTTTCATTTCATTTTGAGATTATTTTCCATTGGATATTGAAGTGAAGTGTTGTGGCCTGGCTGGCCGAGTGGCACTGTATCCTGTATTAAAAGGGGGATTTAAATCGTGCATGTTTTGTTTTGTGCACGATCAAAAAAACATCCCCCACTCTGCTTTTTCACAAATCGCACTCTGATTATACTTGCTAAACATTAGCATGTTACTATTGTCATTATAAGCATGCTAGCATGCTGACGTTAGCATGTAGCTCAAAGCACAGCTGTTTCTAATATAGCCCTAGCTGCTGGCGTGGCTGTAGAATTAGTGTGGTCTTGATTGTTGCTTATCAAAAACTATTTTAAAACCATATTTTCAGAGACTATAGATATGGTTTTATCTCATTCCACAATGTTGCCTATTTCCACAAATTTGTCAAATACGTAACCACAGAAATTAAACCTCTGTATTCATTTTAAGAATGCTTGTTGCCAGTGTTAAATTGGTGCCCTTCTTGCTAGATTTAGTTGAGATTTCAGACCCTTTCAGCCACTTTTGACCATCAGGAAAAACACAAGATATATTAAACCTTAATTGATTTCCATGTGTGCTGCTCAGAGTATTCACAGTCCATGGCTCTTCTGCCAACAGTACAGGCCTCTCTCTCCCTCTACATTTGTGCCGTGTAGCAGGCAGTCAGCCGACACAGATACATGATACACACTGACATCACTGATACGCAAAAGAGCATACAATGTAATCCTGCGATTTTTAGTGACTTTTGGAGGTAGTGCTAGCTACCTTCATTGGAAAAGAGTTGGCAATACTGCTTTCAGCTCTATTGACTGGCATCCACAACATTGCCCTGCATACACCCCCAGCAGCAACCTAAGATCATGTAGTCCATATGAAAAGTACATGAATAATGGTATCAAGCATCTTGTCCTAAGGGACAGAGATTAGAAACATATGGGAGCCTCAGAGAAAGATACGCAGACAAATGTTCAAAGTGTGTGTGTGTGTGTGTGTGTGTGCGCGCGCAAACTGGCAGCATCGCCTTCTAGAAAATATGTAATTTCCTGGCAGCCCCCCCTGACACACACACATGTGATGGCATCACAGGAAGTTCACCTGCTGTTTTTGACCCTGACTCATAAACCAAACTGCCAACTGGGGTGAGAACGATGCACATTGTGTTTATGTACGTGTTGCATCAACGTTGGAGCCCTGCACAGAGGATGTAATAGGTCACATCCTCTGCTATTTACTGTATGTTGGCCTTTTAGTAGAAGTCAGATTCAGTTAGTGTGATCTTCCTCCGGCACATAAAGTACCACGCAGTCTGACTCATTATCTGCTGCAGAATTAGAACATACAGTTTACTACACAAGTGATCCCACAGTACACTTATGGTAAACTTTGATGAAATGTCTCCATGGTAACAGTTTGATAATTTTCAACTCATGCATTTTAAGTTACTTAAAGCTATAGTGCGTAGTTTCTGTTGCCCCATGAGGAATTCTAAGCAATGATAACAAAACTGTGGGCGGTGCCCACATGATAGAAGCCTTATGTGATCACGCATAGCCCCCACACCTCCTCGGTGCAGTTGCTAGTAGCCAAAGAGGAAACGGAGGATTAAAAAAAACATGGACTCTTCAGAAATTATCTTTACGTGAATGTTGCCAGACGACACAATCTTCTGAACATAGCCATACTAAGAAATACAGAGAGAGTTGTGTGGAGTTAATGGACTTAATTAGCTTTGTAGCAGCTCATTTGGAAATGGCTTGAACGTTCATCAATATAAAAGACATATTCACTAAAGCTTTACACATTGCAGTGTCAACATAAATCACTTGAATCAGGTATGAGTTCATGACATGATCCTTGTGTCTGGTGAATCTGAGTACATAACCCAAATGGATTATCATGTATATCAAGCTGATATTCCACCTCAAGTACTGCAAGGCCTGCCTTTTTTCACCAAAACCTTTCCTGATGACAGCCCTACCTTTAATAAACAAGCTAGTTCTCCTACATCAGACTTCCACACTGCCCATGTTGTTGTGGTTTTTGTTTGGGTTTATTTTTCCCTTTCTTTGGCCTCCTTGTGTTTTTGTCTTAGTTTTCTCCCTGGTCTTGTGTTGCTGGTCCTGTCTTGTGTTCCCCTGTGTCTGTTTGTTCTACTTCCTGTTTTATTTTGATAGTGTAGTTTCCTGTCTTGTCTAGTGTTAAAGCTTGTTTTAAGCTCTCACCTGCTCTGCATTTGGGTCCTCCTTCCGCAACCATAACACATGTACAGGTCTTGTTCAAGTTCAAATTACTTTATTTCTCCCCCAGTGGGGCAATTTGTTGTTAAGCAGATAGTATAGTATAAATCACACACAATCATACACACGTTACAGAGATTGCCTAACTTGCAGGCAGTTAAAACAATAAATGCAGTAAACAATTCAATAAATAGTAAGTCAATAAATTATCTGTGGTTCTTTATAGAATTAAAAAGTAGAATAGCTGCAGTTACAAAGGAGTGTTTATTTCTAATTGTTCTGAGTTTTGGGAGTTTATGTACAGGTCTTAATAGAGTTTAAATACATTTAGCAGAAGAGAAGCTTCAAACACTATTTTTTTTACATCAAATGGGGCATCATCATAACTAATCAAGTCCTCTAACCCATATGGTCACATTGGTCAATAGTTACTACAATCTAATATGACCCACAGGAGCGTTTCCTAAATTAGCGCTCCTATTGGTGGCAGGACATCAACACGTCCTCATCCCTAAATGTAACAGTTGCAACACATGGTAAGGTTTAGGAAAAGATCATGGTTTGGATTCAAATATGTTTGTTATAACTTTACTGATGCGGGACATGAACAGAAGTCTCTTGGGTCAAAGTCCTGTTTGTTTAACCCATCCATCCCATCCTATGTACTATGTCACCTGACTTCGTCATTTAGTTATGTCAGACTTACTACGGCCACTAGAGGTCGCCGCCACAATAAACGTAAATATGGGTGGTTATAAGCTGCTTGTATAAACAACCTATGGAGTCGTTTTTTGGGGGAAGACAGTATATAGTAGCTACACAGACTATGGGTTTATATTTATGTTTAAATGGAGAGTTCCATGGATACAATACAATTCTAGGAGAAAACAAACCAGCGCATTTCCTGTACTGTAATATACTCTTGGCAGTTTGAGACCACACACACACACACACACACACACACACACACACACACACACACACACACACACACACACACACACACACACACACACACACACACACACACACACACACACACACACACACACACACACACACACACACACACACGATTCCCAATGTTGGATATATATGTAGAAGAGGTGAGCTGACAGAAGCTGATCAGACTGAGCATGTGTTTACACATTGTCAGACAGTAAATTTCACACTGTAAATGTTTCATTATGTAACTCCAGACAGGTTTGTGGATGAGATGAGGATTGTTGACCCTAGGTGGGGGAGCAGATTTCTATCCCCTGTTTTGGTGGCCTCAAATGTGTAGTACGGTCAGCAATCCACTTTCCCCAAGGATGATGAGCTGGCCCTGATGAAAAACTGGGGCACATCCAAAATGCCACAGCAAATAAAAGCAGCCCAAGAGAGCATTGGCGTTTGTATGCAGTGTAGCAGCAGTACAGCTTCTGAGTAAATCAATCAAAAATGTACTTAAGATAAGAAGATATGTTAATTTGGAAGGTCAGGTTTCTTTGAAACAGACAGCTGAATATATATATATATATATATATATATATATATATATATATATATATATTGAATATTTTGAAGACAGAGGGAGTACAGAAGATAAATAAACACACATAAGTTCAACCGATCAACAAATAGATGTCTCAGGCTCAAAGTTTGCATTGTTACACTTCTTTATTTTCTTACAGAAAGCATAGGAGTTAGATGAGAGATTACTATATTCTGAGTGTATGAACTGGTTTCATCAATATGCAGCCCATATCAAGTTATGTATGCTTTTCTGTGGGTTCACTTGATGGATTTGTGAGGCCGCCTGACTAACCCATTATCATTAATCCCCATTATAAAACCAAACAGTGATATTTGGCAGTAATGACGCTCAATTGCTCCCATTCTGCTGTGTAATGAATCCCTACAGTATGTTGTCCTCCACTGGAGGCCTGCAGCTGCTATCCTACTACCAATGCTATCTGCATTATTATCCATTTAACCCAGTATGGGTGTGCAGCACTTGGGTGCTTGGAGCTTTATCTAAAGCTATGATAGGCAATCAGTGCGTGCTGTAATCAATGGCTAATAACCACCCAAGCAGCTCAGCCATTTGGACAGCCAGGTGGAATTGGATTATCTGATTGGGTTGTTTACTGTGTGTCTGGGTAGGTATTGAGCGTTGTGTCCAGCTGCAGGGTAGATGTTCCATGTGGGAACAGGATAATCACTCTGCTGGCACATGAGTACCAGTGTGGTGGGTTACTGGGTGGTCAGAGAGGTTCAAAACATGAAAACAGTTTAAGACTTTATTTTATTTCCACAACATGTATTCTCAGCCTAAGAGCAGAGAGTGTTTCAGAAAACCATATACTGGTCTGTTTCACTTTCCAAATATCCGCAGAAGTCCTGGAAGTTACTAACCTAGCTCTGGGAGTCATTCCCCGGAGTCCTTATGTTCTTTTTCCCCCAGCCTGTTTCCTCGGATCAGGGAGGATGCAAAATCATGGTTGCAGCTGTTGCCATTGTCCCGCTACACGTTCTGTGATGCCATGTTACATCCTGCCACGATCTGCGGTGCCCAGCTATGTCCTGCTGTGCCTTGTAATGCCGCACAGTGCCCTGTTATGCCACAAACTACTACAAACAACTATTTTTTGGGACTGTTATTGCCACTCTTCATTTTAAAACCAAGTTAAAATGAAGAGTTTTTCCTCGCCACTGTCGCACTGTTGCTTGCTCTGGAGGGAACTACTAGAACTGTTGGGTACTTGTAAATTCTGGAGTATGATCTAGACCTACTCTATCTGTAAAGTGTCTCGAGAGAACTCTTGTTATGAATTGATACTATAAATAAAATTGAATTGAAAGTTCTAGAGTGGAACTGAAATTAAAATTCCCTGTTGCTAAGAAATTACCACATGCAGTATATACCCACTGGTGTGAGTTTGTACATTTAGGTTTTATTTTTTGCAGTGACAGCACCCACCGCATTGGTGCTCTACAGGACATGATAACTTTTGGTTTTGACAGAATGTCCTTTCTTTGATTGACACTTATGTCTAACAATGAGGTAATGCCGGGTATCTGCAGGGCTTAAAAACATTTAATATATGTAGGTTCTTTAGAAAGTATTAAAAACGCGTATGAACACAATACCTCTATAATTAATATTTTCTAACACAAAAACTAGAATTCAAATTTCAGCTGGCCTTTATTATTGGACAGCACAGAATAGTTAATGTGCAAAGCAGTTATCAAATAAACAAAACCCCAACAAATACTTTCAGATTCGGTTTGCCCCACTTCAAAAACATTCTTTTGTTTCATGCAGTGTTACATCAAACTCTTCGTTCTGTGTCTTGCTCTGTCCATCCCTCCATCCCTGACAGCCTCTTTGATTGAGCTCATGCTGTCATCTGCTTTCAGTGTTACTCACACTCAGAAATGGGACATGTCCCTCCCACCACAATCTGTCCCTGTTACAGAGCTGACATTAGGGAGGGACTCTGGTCAATTTGCACAATTCTCTTACTCTCGCTCTCCCTTTTTCTCTTTCTCTGCCCCTCTCTCCACCCACTAGTCATTTGGTGTCCAGATGGAGCCGTTGCAGGCGAAGACAGCTTTAGCTGTGCACCCTACTTTTCGCGGAGAAATTTGCTGCAGGGCAAAGGAAGGAAAAAAATGTCACTGAACACCTTCGGCTGCAATCTGTGTCCAGTAGAGTAAGCTTTTAGGCACAGAACTGTAAAGAGTTGCTTTAAACACAAAGTTAAACCAAAGAAAGTTTTGCTTTATTGAAGGTGAAATTTTACTTTAACTTTGAAGAGGAAATCTATTCATATACATCATGTTTATATGTACCATACTATCAGGTCAAAATGTAATTTGTCCAATACTTTGTTTTAACACCTGCTAAACTTTTCCATCAGGCTCAACTGTACTTTTTTGGTGCTAATGTTAGCATGCTAACATGCTAACATGCTAAACAGAGATGGTGAAAAAGGTAAACATTCCTGCTAAAAAAGAATAAAATCATGTTTGCATTGTCACTGTTAGCGTGTTAGCACGCATTGACATTCACACCTTTAATTTGCATCACGTTATTTGCGCAAGGTTAATCACAGGATCATTTGGGTTTCAATCATTTATGTGTATTTGCATTACTTGTGCGAGACAATACTGTGCGGTGAAGAGCTGTAGGCACTTACAGTACGTTTCTTTGCATTGGCAACCATTGTTGAAATGACCACGATTGCATTTGTGAGTCCCAGATACGTTGGCAAACCAAACATCGTGGTGTTTGGATTCATAACATAACAACAACATGCAGAGAAGCACACATCTTGATGTTGGGCCAACACTGGGTGAAACATTATCTTTTGGACACAGCCTCGGAGCATTTGCCTCCAAAAGACAAAGACCATGCGGTCGTTCCTGGACAAAGGGATCAGGCCTGTGGTAACTTCCAAAGCCCTGTCCTACAAACTCCCACCGGTTACCACAAAGAAAACAATCACAAAATGGCTGAATGACCAGAACGGAGTGTTCAAAATGGCTAAATGCCAAAAAAAAAAAAACAGACTTGTAGTGGACACCTTTGAGAACTAATTTCCTGACACACCTTTCCTCCTTGCTTTCCACCACAACTCCCGTTGTAGCAGGTCAGCACGCAGACGTCTGTGCTAACTAGTTCATTTTCAAGAAAAGTGAGCTATTTCGGTGTTCGTTCGGTGAGCAGCATTGGATTTGGTATGAAAGTCTAACATCAGTGATGCATTCTAATCAAAGTAACTAACTACTGGGGGACTCTAGCTCACCCAGTAAGAGCATTCACACGATGTATACTGAGACCGACCTGAGGCCCCATCTCTCTCCCCCTTTCCGGTCTGTCCACTGTCACTACAATCCCCCGAAAATAATTTAAAATAAAAAAGTAGCCAGCTATTGACACACTGGTCCTTTGCAGCTCAGTTGGTAAAGCTTGTTATTGTAAAAGCCTGAGGTTTACTCCCCACAGGAGAAAAACAGGAGAAAGCATGTTCTCCTTTAAACAAGGGCACCCGGCTCAGCAACACCAGTATAACATGTACTGGATGCTCCTGTTGAGGAGGTCGCTCATTTGGAGATGAAATGTGCTTCAGCATGTTTTAAAAAAATGAAAACAACTGAGGCTGGTGAGGGAGTCCCATCCGGGAGGAACTGGGGACCTTGGATTGGATTACGGGTCATTTTCAAAACAAATCCTCCCTCACATTGTGTACAAGCATCAGATGCAGTTGCCAGGTTCTCTGAGAAAACTAGTGTTGTACTGTTACAATACAGATTTTTCTTCTCACTCGACAACATGCAAGCTTAAACCAAGGCAAAACAACTGGCCATGAAGGAATAGTGCTCTCTCAACTTTTTTTTTTTTTTTTTTATCAATCGCTATGTCTTTAAGAAGAAAATATTGGTTATACTAAAGTAGAAGAGTTACTTTTGAGAAAAAACTGCTCATCACATACACAATGATACCACAGAAACACTTTGTTATTAGAAGGTCATTTAGAGACATTTTTCTCCTGCATTATTGTGAAACTATATCACATATTATTAACAATGCGTGTTGATGATACAATGATACAAATGTAGTGCACAATGGGCTGTCTACGAGCGATGTTACGTTCTCTGCCGAGGCTTCGAAGCATGTGTAGAGAAATCCTGTGAGTTTTCCGTGAAGCGTGTTTTGAGGCTTGTACCGTTTTAGACAAATGACGTCATTGACAACATCCGAAGCCTCGCTGCCAGTCTATACCACGTGACTCTACACGGTTTTATTACACATCTATGATCTATACAAGCACATTCACAGGTCTATGCTCGTATAGTAAATAATAGTAATAAATACTTAATTGCCACGTATCAGTTTTATAATACCGTACTAAAATTGCCCCTCCTGCTATAATATTATGACCCAAAGAATTGATTTACACACATTTGATAGCCATTCCTCTCAAGGAAATCTGTTTATTATGGAGTTATGTTAATTATTTTATGCCACCAGAAAATACAGAATATATTGATTTAATAGATTATGTGGAAGATTTTTTCTTCATTGTTATTTCTAAGTCTTTACTGGCGCAATATACAGTGAAAAACCGTCTCTGATACAGTGTATTGATCATCTGTAATATATCTGCCAGTTTTACACTCTTTGACCAACAGGTGGTATTGTGAGCAAATGAAGCCTCGAGAAATTAACCCTTTTGCGAAGCACTTCGCTGCAAAGCTTCAATGCTTTATGAGGCTTCATCTCGCCATCACTATGGTCCACAACAACAACAGTAACTATAACAATAACTATAAATATGTAGTTTAAAAAAAAAAAAGCCACACTGGCCACACTACAACAATAACGACGTTAGCTGGGATTACTTTCAGAGGGATTTGATGAACGATAAAAACACTGAAAGCCAATCAAAATCCATCTGCATTTACAACATGACAAAGCAAGATAAAGGTGGCATATAATGATGCATTTAGAATTTTGATGAAGCGTCCAGGATGGACCAGTGCTAGCCATTTGTGCGTGACTTGTAATGGTCCCACCTTCCATGCTGTGCTGAGGAACATTATGTACAGATTCATATGCCGATTACCCGGTCAATAATACAATTTTAAATGCTATAACCAATCCTGCACTTAGTGAACTCAGATATTCATCAAAACTCTGGAATCACTGGAACACGCACCTGTACCTGTTGTAATTATTGGGCATTGCTATTTGTAGGTTTGTATGTATGTGTGTCTCTTTTGTGATATTTCTGGGACTCAGTTTGTCTATATATATTTATGTTTTTGTTTGGTTTGTACCCCTTTTGTAATATGTTGAGTGTACTTTTTATCTGAGTAATATGAGATGTTATCTGCAGTAATCCTGAAGAGCAAAGCACAACAGCAAATGCCACAATGTTGAAATATGCCTTAATGGATATCCAAAGGTGGACTTTTCTTTAATATTACTGTTACATTTTTTAAACAAAATGCCAAACAAAGTATTGCCGGTCTTCTAAGGCCTTTATGACATTATACTACGTATCTGTGGTTTTTGGTTATTGTTAATTAGACAAAAATACTATTTAAATATTTCAATCTGGGATCTGGGAAATTGGGATTTTTTTCACTATGACTTTGACCTCCCAAATCAAATTATTTCATCCTAGAGTCCAAGTGGACATTTGTGCCAAACCTGAAGAAATTCACTTAAAGCTGTAGTGTGTAGTTTGTGTCTACTTCATGAGGAATTCTAAGTAAAGACAACAAAACTGTTGGTGCATCCGCATGACACAATCCTTCCGTGATAGCGACCCCACTCCCCACAGTTGCTTGTAGCCAAGGAGGACATGGAGGATTAAAAAAAATTATTCTAAACATAGACATATTGAGAAATACAGAGACAGTTGTGTGGCGTCATAATAAGCTTTGTATCAACTCAATTGGAAATGGCTTGACTATATAGGATTTTCATTAATATCAAAACGTTATGCAGTAAAGCTTTAAAGCGTTCCTGAGATATTGTGTTCATGAGATTGGGACAGACAAGACCGACAACCCAAAAACATGACGCCTCCGGGCAAAACTTTTCACCAGTGCTGAGGTGTTAAAATACTGTATATTTGATAAAGTAAAGGCATCTCAAGTTAGACATTAGATCCAATGAAGCAGCAAACTGCTTGCCAGTGGCCAGCAACAGTTGTTGCGAAGCTTGCAATGAAAGATATTGTATTAGAACAATATGAAAAGGATAATAAAACAACATGTGGCTCCTCCATTATTAGTTTTTATCTCTCCTTTAGGCAAACTGGTTGTGGTACGCTGAGAACTTGCTAAACCCCTGAATTGTGGCCATACCTGCTGCTTGTGCATCATTGAATTGGGGAAACCTTTACGATGACAGTACACCTTTGACAGCAATATTAATAAACCTAATCTTAATACGCAGAAAGGAGATATGAAGGCACCATTAAAAAAAAAAAAAAAAAAAGACATTAACTCCCTATTGTTTGTGTCGCTGCAGGCAGGAGTCATGAAAGAGGCTGAAAGAAAGAAACGAGTACCACCTAATCATGATCTATAAAAATACAGTGCTGCTGCTTGGGCAGCAATGTCAGATGTAAGAGGACATGATTTTATGGAGTTAGAGTATACTGTGGCATAAAACTCAAGCTGGTAATATTGCCTAAGGGGAGTGTTTTTATGTCCAAAGTGTGAAACCTTGAAAAATTGGACACACTTGGGGGGGTATGGGAGTTACCAACCCCTCACACTCTGCTGGAGATTGTCAGAATGAGTCCCATCTCCATCCACTCCTGCAGGCCCTGCAGTACTGTATATTTTCACCCGAGGTCATGGTGCACTTAGAGGAGAAAGTAATTGAACAGAATTTGATTCAACTTCATGGCACTCACCGGTGCAGGAGATGCTAGCCTGTGTCTCAGAGGGAGGTCATCTGAGACAGTTTACAATTTAGCGCAATACGTGCAGTTAACTGTGCCTCGGCTGAAAGTTGAAGTCTCAGAATTTCTTTCTCTAAAGGGTCTCGTTCGCTCTAGGCGCACTGACGTTCCAGTACAAATTCTGCTCCTAACAGTCCCCTGTATCTCAAGACACTGGCTTGTCAAGGGCAAGTAAGCTGTAAATCTAAGAGGGAGTGTTGGACAGCAGCGTATGGCAGTCAGTCCTGTCAACAGCCGGGCCCTGCCTTTGACTTATATCTGACATAGCCCTGATGAGGTTCCCATTGACCTGTCGTCACCATCTCATCTTGTTCTCCTGAGCTCCTAACCTTTTCTCTTCTTCTGCCTGCCTCCTTTTCACATTAACTCGGTTGAAAGCAGCACTTTAAATGTCCATCCACTGCATAACATCTAACTCATCTTCAGTGTTACTGTACTTAAGTAGAATGTTTTTCCTAATCTGTCCTTTCACTCCAAAGAAATTAGTTAAACAGAAAAAAAGTATGTCAAGCTATTCATGTCTTCTAGATAGTTTCCGTTTTTTCTCTTTGTTGATGTCAGCTCTGTCAAAATATGCAGTGGTTGTTGCTTTAACGCGAGGGGATTTTATTTGGAGAGTCCTGGCAAAGACTTTGAAATTGAAGTTGTGGAAACCCTGAATAGTATACTTTGCTATAAGGAGGCCACAATAAAGTTTATAACCAAAGTATATTAAAAATTACAAAGTATATTAAAAATTAAAAAAAAGTACAGTAAATATCACACACTTTAAGACTTTTACTCAAGTAATATTCTAAAAGATGACTTTAACTTCTCTAAAGTCATTTTCTTGTAAGATACATGTACTTTAACTCAAGTATTGTTTTTAAGTACATTATACAAGACTGCTCATAGTATACACATCATCCATCATCATGACAGTCTCCAGTGATCAATGATGAGTTGACCAAGCAAAAGTCTCATAAGGCCAACCAAAGGGTTGGTGCTTCCAAATATGTACCCTTGCTTTTAACTGCAGACTCACTAGGTTAATTGTGCCCCTCAAGGGTATCACTGCCTTTGAAGAGCTTATTTGTCATATGAGTGATTGGCTCAATGAGACAATAAAGGATGCCATCTTCTCAGAGGCCCCTCAGGTGAACAGGAGGACATGTGAGGATATTAGGCCATGGATCCATTTAAAAGTCACACAATTTTTAATTTTTATTATTTGCAGCATCGTAGCACTAACTCTTTGTAGAAGAAACCTTGGATAAAACTGGAACTAGCCAGGTGCGCCAAGGTGATATGATATGAGGTTTACCAGCTGTCTAGCATTTTTGGCATCTGCTTTTGTGATATTACTGTTGACATTTATTGTAGTTTTTTTTCATTGACATTTTAGTCTAACTTGTATAGTATTCACCCAAATTCTCTGGGTTTATCTCAAGATTAGTGCCATTTTGTTTCTCCATTATATGGTTCCCAATGCCAACCTCAAAGACAGGACAATGGTGAGATCATGGAAATACCTGTACATCCTACTCCTGAATAACAAAAAAAATAAAAAATACATAAATCAAGTTTAGATTTTTCCCCTGAGGTTTCATGGGGAACTATGTGACAGAATAAGTGAGTAACACACAATTAGCTAAAACATTGGATTACATTAAAGCAGTTATATTTCTTTAGAAAACATCAGGGGAATATTTGGATTGGACTTGTTCCTGCAGAAAGCCTTTATATATGAAAGATAACCAATAGAAAGTACTCTTAACATAACGTTTTTCTGTCATATTTTAAGTGAGATTTAGAAGATTTAATAGATGTAGTACATACACCTGTTACTGTTTTTTCTTCTATGACCTGGTCAATTTAACTTAAAATGCTGGCGGAGACTTAACATTACTGAAATGCAACATGCTGTTATTTTTGTTTTGTGGAGAATACTGTTTTACAAAGTGAGATTTTTACAATGTCCATATATTTACCTCTTTGTCTCTCTCATACGCTCCTTCGACCTTTGTGACAATGATGCTATTATCAGTGGCGTTTAAATTCTGCTTTAAACCTCAATTCACACAGTCATTGCGATTAACTCATCTTATTGTTCAATAAATAAGCCAACACAATATAATTTCCTTCCTTTGAAAGAGTCACAAGCTGACCTTGCCCCTTGAGAAACATCTTTGACTGATATTGTAGAAAAATGAATCTATTATGATCAATGTGGCTGGTTGTATAAAATGCTATGTGGTAAAGAGTAGATGGTTTGTCAAAACATCTTGCCTCTTGTCTCAGCAGTTGGAACATGTATTTTTTACTTCAGTCTTAAAAGGTTCTTGTTTTATCCATCTGGCGCTACAGTCTGGGCCCAAATGGTCGATGACGAGATACTGTGTGCACTGTGCACTCTATGGAGGGAATGAAAGAGATGAAGAGCCAAAGAATCCTACATAAGATGAGGTGGGTGGGTGAACTATGTCCTCTACTGAATGATCATCATAAGCATCACAAACTGTCCTCTAATTATCATCAAAAGATGTCAAAAACAGAAAAAATGTGTTATATGTTTGACAGCTAAACGGCTATACTTGATCACAAGCATGGTATGCACAACATGTGTGTTTGATTTTTATCACCAACAAGACTCTATTCAGGAAATGTCTGACTTTTTCTTCTTGCCAAATGTGGAGCTGTTTAATGGGGAGGGATAGGGGGTTGCCTTTCAGCTGCTTTCTATATGCTTTACCACAAAAATGCTAAGTTGTACTTTGGATCGGCCAGCACCCTGTGAACACTTGAGCTTTCACGGATTCTTTCAATCAACGTCTGCTTAGCTGAATATATTAATACAATATGTTCAGTTTTTTTTTTAATTCCATATACGCAGGGCTGTAGCCAGGATTTTACAAATACGGTCCTCCGTGCGACATCTTTGAATAAGAGGGGATTTTTATTTGGCTGCTATTATTATTATTCTTTAATGCAATATCTGTATTGGAGGATGCGTAATATCACTTCAATTCCAACGGATACACAGGCAGGTGACCAGCTTGGGGCTGATGTTGTTACCTGTTGCTTGTCTTATCTGTGACTTTAGCATTCCTTCGTTACTTTGTGACAGTGTATGTACGTGCTGAGGTTAAAGGACTACCCATTGCTGTGAGTTTTGACAGTCGGGTCATTTGCCACCATCACCACTGGACTGCAAGCTTGAACCACTCTTTTCTACAATGTAGGACTAAAGCAGCACTCAGTGTCGATAGTAAAGACGCAGATGACTCGGCAGGTGTTGAATTAACAAACCAAAACTGTCTAGTAGAATACAGCACTAATGTTAGAAATAAAGGCCAACTGGCTTCCACTTTCCCAGTAAAATGCAAACTTCATAACACAATCCTCCCAGCTGTTTAATGTTGTAAAGGGACACATTTCTTAAATCACTAATGGTATGGCACCTGTGACGGTTCGTAAATCTCGTAAAATACGGACGCTCGGTCAGGTGCCTTTGTCGTTGTTATTGACGCTAAAGGAGACATTTAGTGCCATATAACACACGCTTGGTCGGGACTATTGGTGTCCCTTTTGACGTTGTTAGGTTAAGGAAACGCTCGTGGGTGGGCTTACGATTCCGTGACCCGCAGGAATAACGGGCCGGTTAAATAAGAAAGCAGCTTCCCTGACACGTGGCAATAATGGGACGGTTAAAGACACAAGCGGGACACAAAGCCTTTTCTCCTGGGTGAAAGTCCTGTGTTTGACCCATCCACCCCCCCCAACCAACCTCCCTACGTGGAATGTCCCCCTTACATACTACTTGCTAAACCCCGTCTCTAGATGCTGCTCTCCCCAGTACACACACACACACACACACACACACACACACACACACACACACACACACACACACACACACACACAGACAGAAGGGTGCCTTTTTCGTCACATCAGACGCAAACACCCACTGTCCAAATGTCTGTATTTGTTGCGTTTGGAGTGAGAACGGATTGGACCGTTTTCCTTCAATCACAATAAAAAAAAAAAAAAAAAAAAAAAAAAAAAAGGCCAAACATGACAATAAATTACACGCTAGACCCAAGGCTTAAAGATCTATATAAAAGTAAACATTATCTTTTAATTTCCAGCTATATTTAATATTGCACATAGTAACTGGTTGTAAACACCTCCACAACCACCAACATATACTGAGGCCATGACTTCAGTGTTTGTATCATAGCTACCGCCCTACATATACAGTATGTGTAAGTATCCTTGGAGTGTGCCAGGAAGTTATGAATACATTCATTTAAGATTTAGTCTTTATTCCATATCTGTTGGCATTTATTTATTTTTCATATTATTTTCAACAAACACATTCATTTAAAACAGGGCATTGCATATTAATGCAGTCAATTAGATCCACATTAACCAGTTGAGGTTGTATTTTAGAGCCTTTTTGTGCAGTAGCAGTTAGGAGCAGGCTCAGCAGATGTAGGCTATGGAAGCTTGTTGCACCTTAAGTTGTAAAAACAGAACAAATGTTGTTAGAGTAGCCTTGAAAGAGAAGTTAAGTGTTCAAGATTCTGTCTGCAGCACGTGTTCAACACAAGCAAATCCTTAAACTGCCAGTGTGCTTTAGTCTGCGAAACATTCAGCCTTCCTGAGCAGAGCTGAACTAAATGCTTATGGCCCCAGCAGCGAGGCCATTGTATGACAACTCTCTCCAGTCCAAATCTTTTTGTATTAAAGACAAACTTTAATAATGAACACAGAAAAACTGGCTTTTCAGCTTGGCAGGGCCTCTCTGAGCAGGTGTTTCAGCTTAAACTCTGAAAAGACATGAACAATGCCAATGATGTTTAACACCGACGCAGAGGATCTCTCTCCCAGAATGGTATTTCCTCTCTCTTTTCTTTTAAAGCTGGAAGCAATTTTAGCCAAGTAGGTTTGCCAATTCTCTCTTTCTCCACACACCCTGGTCATATCCTATATCCCTCTACCTTTTGTCCTTTGCAAACACAACACACAATGAGCATATTTACAGTACAGAGTATAACACACACTGAATCTCACCTTTCACTCACACACAGTCTCTACCCTAAGCCTGTTCATGGTCTCTGTATTGAAGGGTCCCGGTTTGATGTGTTTCTGATTCACAAACTCCTCAGGGGCTTTTGAGAGGGAGAGAGAGAGAGAGAGAGAGAGAGAGAGAGAGAGAGAGAGAGAGAGAGAGAGAGAGAGAGAGAGAGAGAGAGAGAGAGAGAGAGAGAGAGAGAGAGAGAGAGAGAGAGAGAGAATAAAGGAGGATCACAATGAGTGAACTCCGATGTTTAGAGATCAGTTCAGGGACCTGGGCTGAGCTATAAGATATATCCATTTGTACTGTTTTCATTTAGATTGTGTAAAGTCAAATGAAACCACCTCTACTTCTGAACTGATCTGTCAGTATGTCAGTCAGACACAGTGCAACATATCGCAACAATAACGGCCACATTCTTGTTAAATTAGCTGTGCTATATATCTTCACTAGAAGATGAATCATTATGTTTTTTAGCCATGCTGGCCACATTATCCAAGATATGGCCATGTTGATTGGTCGGTAGACCACTTTGGTCCAGGCTGAAATATCTCAGCAACTCTTTAATGGTTGGCATGAAAATTGGTACACCCATTAATGGTCCACAGAGGGTTAATCCTACTAACTATGGTGATCCCATGACCTTTCCTCTAGCACGACCATGACATTCACATTTGTGGTTGTGAGTGAAATGTCTTGACAATTGCAGGGAAAAGCGCCACTTTGCCTGCAAAACACAGAGCTTGGCTCTTGTTGGTTTCCTTCTTAGGTTGTGGTCTAGTTTTCATGGGACCACTAGTCTGCCTCCTTTATCATCAGGCTGCTGTGAATGAATGCTGGCAGGACCTGAACCTAAATATTTCATAACTACATTCTGTATCATTGATTTCTGGCGAAATGCTATTAGCCCAGTCACTGGGCCTCCACTCTGTGCACAGAGGAAGATTGTGTGCGGGAACGTCTGTAGTCTACATTAAATATCAAGATAGAGCAGGTGATTACCTTAGCTTAGACTCGGTTTTCCATTTCAGTTTGGATTTAATAAAACAAGATACAACACTTTAGACAGTCATCCTGTTTCCAGTCGGTATGCTAAGCTAAAACATCATCTTGCTAACTTTGCATAGACCCGGTGTTGTGGTTGTTTCTATGTGTCTCTATACCTGTCTTTATGTGATCTGTTGATGTATTTCTCTGTGTATATTGCCATGTGCATGAAATAAACTGAAAAACAAATCTTCCTCATAGGACAGTATCTATCTATGTATTGCTGGCTTTAGCTCCATATTTAGCAAACATGATAATATCCTCATCTAACTCTGCAAGACAGCAACATGTCAAACTATTCTGTTGAAAGTGTGTCATTAAATGATGATGCATCCCTATTGGGACCACTGATAGAAACATTACCTTTCGTAAAAGTAGCATAACATCCCCCTTTCGTGCACACATAACTGGTATTTTAATCACATGAAGGACACGTGTCTTTTTCTGTTAGCAAATATACACCCCCCCACATGCACATACTGCCGTGTCAGTTTGAGAGTAGCTGTGCTGTGTGTCAATCCATCCTTAAAAACCTCCTAATTACTCCTAAAAACCTAATTTTCAACATGTCTAAGACAAAAACAAAATGAGCATGTCACATAAAACTGACAAGACATTACGTAAAGTAAAATATATACAATGTAGTACTTGTAAGAGAAAGTACACTGCAGAAAATAAAATAATTGTATATAAAGAGAAAAAAGGAAATAAAGAATTAAGTGACAAGTTAGTCGTTTTCTCCCTATTCATAGACAGCCATTCATCACTCAAACATTGCCCCTTTCCTCAGCCTCTTGTAATGCTTCAGACATATCTTCATTTTCCATAAAATGAATAAAAAAAAAAAAAAAAAGGTACAGATGGAGTCAAAGGCCTCCCTTTTACATTTAAGAAAACAAGACATTTTCTCCATTAAGAGGCAGGAAGACATCTTTCAAAGCAACGCATCCTCACGAATGGGTCCTCATAATATGGTATGAAGATTTTGTATCCAGTATAATGAGATTTATACTTTAGTTTCTCTCAGAGAGGCGACCTGGCTGACTGTAAGTGCAGCTCCTGTCACAGCGCAGAGCAAGACGCAATTTACTCCGCCTCCACCCTCTTGTGATTTGATGTTGTGACTGTCACGTGACTCGGTGGCACCAGGCAAACAAGCAAGCAAGCAGTCAGCAGCACACAGAAATCGTATCAATACCAAATTTTGCAGTATCGCACACCACTATAGGAGACCGCCGGCTGGTCACGTGGCGCCAGGTGGTCAAGTGCTGCCGGCTGGCTATGAGCTCCATGACCCCGAGTGGCATTTCCTGGGTGAAAGGCTTGAGTTTCCACCTTCGTGGCCAGCCGTGTCCTTAAACAGCGGTTATCAATGTAGTGAATACAGCAAAAAAAACAAAAAAACTGGAATGCTTACAAATTGCAGTGCTTAACTTTTTGTAGCTTTTTAAAATAAATTGTTCATGAGAACAGACTGCCCTAAGCCACTTTCTATGTGTGGTCTTCTAATATTTTTCCAAGATAAAGCTATGAGATGTATGGAGGTAGCACACATAAGTTAAAGAGCTCCCAGTAGAACGCTCTTATCTCCCTGCACTACCAAAGGCAGTGAAACAGCATCCCCCTCTCATGCACACACAAACACAGGTATATCAATCACATGAAGGACATGTGTATTTACTGTTAGCAAATATACACGCCTCCCACATGCCTGAACTTGCACATACTCCCTTGTCAGTTTGAGAGTAGCCATGTGTCAGTCCATCCTTAAAACCCTCCTCACAGGGCAGGATGGTGGTTATGGGAGAAAGTGGAGGGGCCACCGGGGTCCCGGTGTTTATTTAAGGTTAAACCGTCACCCAGTTTCCATTCCTGCCTTCGGTAGAACTGAATGGACAAGTGACCGATTTATTTATAAAACCAGAGCAGAGATTGGCTGTGGGATCGTTATGGATGTAGAAACTCATCATATAGTACAAATAACATCACAGTAAGTCACAGTGGGGTGATTCTTACTGGAGCTTGATGTGTGTTAGTTACTTATAACTAGAGTTGGTAATTTGCCCCTTAAGGTTGCTGCGACCAGAAAATCAAGAGTCTGGGAGTCTCTGAGCCAGTTGAAAGACCAAGGAGTAGGTGCAGTTCTGGGAGAAGTTTTTATTTGAAAAGGGAAAAAAAGTTTTCAGTAAAGAGCTAAGCTTTATCTAGTGTAGATGTTTTTCAGTCCATGTGGGTTTTAAAACATATTCCACAGAGCACTCCCACTGTGCTGCTGTTGAATGGTTGTATTGATAAAGAAAGTAACTGACTGTGTGACGTGTGTGTGTGTGGATCACACTCAGATCTGTGGGAATGTGTCTGACCAGAACATGGATTGCATTGAGAGCTAGAAATGGGAGTTTGGACCCTCCGGGAATCTCTGGCTGCCTGACTGTCCCCTGATCAGACTTTAAATATTTATACGACATTTTGACACAGAGCCTGTGTTGGGACACAGAGAGAGAGACAGAGAGAGACAGAGAGAGAGAGAGACAGAGACAGAGAGAGACAGAGACAGAGACAGAGAGAGAGAGAGAGACAGAGAGAGAGAGAGAGAGAGAGAGAGAGAGAGAGAGAGAGAGAACTAAGACTTTGCTCTGCAATGGCCAGGTCTCTCAGCAAACTGCACAGAGACACACACACAGGCAGTCTTGTTTACTTCATATGTACAATTGTGGCCAATAAGCAACATACAGTGACTAGAGAATGCAGAAATTATGTATATACTGTTACGGCCCTAGCCCCATTTTGTATTGTATCTTCCATATATATTTTGTGGCATCACAAGGGGCCGGATGGTAGAGGGACGCTATGTTCCTCTACAGGAGTGGCTACCCCATAACAAGATGGCCACCACCCGAACTACAGGTCCGCTTGGGGAGGTGCAAATGCCTCAGTCCCTTGATTAAAGCAGGTGCTCAGGCACTGAGATGGAACAAAGACAGCAGAGGCAAAGGGCAAAAAGAGTTTGTGAAGAAACCAACATTATATAAAGAACCTAAGTTTCCAAGACTTTGTGATGATACTTGGTTTGCTCCCAGTGAGCTTTTGAGTTGGATTAATGCTATTTTATGCGACTATTTTATGAAAAAGACAGCTCTAAAATAAAAACCTGTTTGCTTGCAACCGCGTTTGGCTGTTCTCTGCACTACTCTCCGCCTGCTGCAAAGAAGGGCCTCTCACGACATCACAATATCTGCGAGCCAAAATAATGCAAGATTGAGAGCTCTCTGGTCCTTGAACATCTTTGCGGTTTGTTTTGTTCTGTTTGAAATATAAATGTAGAGGCCTACCATCATCTTTTAATTTACAAGTTGGGGGTGTCTTGCAAGTGTAGCACGCCTTAGTTTTGTACTTATTCTGTTTTTTTTAGCAGGAAAAGGAGAATAATACCTTAGATATGAGCAAAGCAGCATGTCACAATACAGACGACTTTGTATTACTCTGTTACTCTCACTCTCAGTATATATATTCATCACAAAAATGCATGTGGGTGTCCACCAGCCAATGTTTATCTGACACGTTTTAATTGTGCAACAGCAATGACACGAATAACGACGCTGAGAAAATGACCCAAGTAGTGTCCGGAAGTCTTTCTTCATATTGCATAGTGACTAGGTTTACATGCACAAAATATTGCGGTGTTTGCCCTTATATGCATGCATACATACATACATACATGCATACATACAAGAATGCTTCTAAAACCCAAATAATACCGGAATATCGCACATCTTAATCGGAGAATGCTATATTCATAAAAAGGCCTCATTCGGAATATCCAACGGGAATATGCTGTTTACCTAACCTAACCTGAATCAAATTTGGAATATTGCCATATTAGGAATAATAGTGGAATATTGGTGTGCATGTAAACATACTCAGTGAGCTCACTATATAGCCCTTTACATTTACCTCTGCATATTGTGAGTAGGGAATAGTGAATGAGTGTTGTCTGTAGCTTGTCACGCTAGAGGATCATTTGGGCAGATAATCTGTTCAGACCGGCACCGAATCAGTAACACCTTGCGATTGCCCAATTATCCTCTAGTGTGGGGCCAGCATTAGTGTTTAGTTCATATGACTGGGCTGTTGGGGAACATCAGACAAAGAAGCTTGGGGAATCACTGGCCTACAGGGTACAGTATGTCTGCCTCTCTCTGGCTCCATGTTCTTCTGAATAGAGACTATTGGGACTTTGCTCGTTTTCACTAATTAATTCCTCTGCATTTTCAGCAAGTCGATTTCCTTAAACACTTCCTTGTCTAATTTTGAGTTTACCTTTTAAGTTTGGCTCTCTGGCATTGGCAAGCGATTTCCCTTTGCTCAGGATGGTGATCTGTGGTGCATAATGTGCATTATTCTCTGTCAGACGTATTAAGGGCTTATTTCGGTAAGACACTCAAGCTCTTTAAAATCAGAACCCGGCCTGCTTGCAAGCTTTATTCACCATCTTCATTCTATCAACTGCGCACCAAAGCCAAGAAGGGTTTGGCAGAGGCTGCAAGGCTTTTGCTCCATTATTCTAATTGCCTTTAACCTGGAATCAATATTTACGGCACAGACTACCCTAAGGGTTGGAGGACTAAGCATTTCTCTCTCTTTTCTCTTGCCTCTGATTTGATTAAGGAAGACTGCAGCCAGACTGAAAGTGCACTTCCTGGTTAGAGTTCAGGATGATGATGACCTTCCACTATACCTCATGTCTTCAGAAAAATCCTGCCTCATTGTAAATTGAACAATTGACTCAACACAATCAACCTTTGTCATGTATTGTTTGCAAAATGGAAAGCCAATCGAAGAAGAAAGAAAAGAAAAAAGTGCAATCAAAGCAAGGATGCGTTGACAAAGATATGAGCGTGCAGGGGGTAAGTGGGATGAGGAAGAAGCGGAAAAGGGCAGGTGAAGGAGAAGAAACAGTGAGAAATCAAGTCTCCAGAGTGTGAAAGGCCAACAGCCCACGCTGCGATTCCATCTGGCCACCTCGCTCAGCATGTGTGTGTGTGTGTGTGTTTCAGTGAATGGAAGCGCGCCAGAGCGAGAAATGACCCCATATATGTGTTTGCGTATGTATGCGCGAGGCTGCATATGTGTGTTTTTGTGCAAGTACATGCCTGCTTGTTTGTGTTTGCTTGCAAGTTCAATCTGTGTGTGTGCATGTTTGTGTGCTTGTGTGTGTATGTGTTTGCGGTGTGAAGATGGAAGTGTCTACAGCGCCATGATCTGACCTGTATACAGGCACTAAAAAAAGTCAAAAAAAAGGGACACATCTGTGATACTGGCAGTACATGAGGCTGCTAAATACACCCAGGTACTTAGTGTAGTAATTAGTGAACTTCAACTTATATACAGTTATAATATCTGAGCTTTGTTGCTTTTAAAGTTGTATTTTGCAGCTGATATGTGCTTTTTGAATACCTATGCCAAAGGCTTTTATTGTAAAATCAAAGGCAATATATAACTCTTTTCTTGTAGAATCATTGTTGAAATAATTCATTTTTAAAATGAAAGATAGTTTAACCCTTGTATGGTATTCGGGTCAAACTGACCCTTTTCAAATTTTTACAAGAAGAAAAAAAAAAAAAGTAAATTTTTTTCTACCTGAAAATTAATGGCCTTACCTTATTTTCTGTGACAAACATGTATTCCTGACTTAATTTAGAAAATTATTTTGGATATGACCACTTTTGTTTTCTCCATAGTGGATTTTTAACATGAATTATAAACGTTTGACAAAAAACGAATCACACTTCCATTTTTAATTGTGTGCTAGTAGAGACTGATTGCATTCTCTAAACAAATATGTTATCTCAATTGTTTGAAATTGAGAAAGACAATTTTTGTTAATAGATTATGAAGTAAAATTTTATTTCGTAATTGTTTTTAAAACCCCATATAAGTGACAGGTCAATTTGAGCAGAGGGATACGAGAGGGTCCCGAAAGTGAAGACAATACAAGGGTTAAGGTCTTTTTTTAAAGATATTTTTTGGGCATTTTCAGCCTTTATTTTTGAAAGACAGTGTAAGGTCTGCATGCCTTCCTTCCATTAAACTTTTTATTCTAATAGGACTGTGTTTATTTGTATAATGTAATTCCATTCCAGACTCTTTGTAGCCTTACCTCCAATATTTAGATATTTAAATTGTTTCTATATATTCTTATTTTTAAAATTTGTCTTTGTAGTCAGGTGTACTATATACATTGCTGAAAGTCCCTTTCTAATATTGCAATAACCTTATTTCCTAACAGTATTAACAGTTTTGATCTCATCTCATAATACTGTTAAAATAAGTGCTGAACATGTCCTCCCCTAAAAAGCCTGTGATCTGTGTAATTATTTATTTTGGATCACCCCCCTCTGTATGCCTGTATGAGTTCATGTTTGTAGTGTTGCTATCTAGTTCCAATAATTCCATATGGTTCAGTTTTTGATCATATACAGTGTCAGATAATAAATAATCCAAAACGTACGTGATTGCCCAGGCCTAGTATTGATCTTGACTGGCATGATGTATGGTCTAGCATTCCAGAAGTATCATGCAATCCAGATCATCAGCAGATTCACTACAATTTCATTCACAGGACATATTTCACCCCAAATGCACCACCACCACAAGAAAATAATTAACAGCCCTTTATGCGGTTTCTGCCCAATAAAAGCATAATGCACATATCTTCACATGATCTGGAAATGCTTTCACAGTGTTTCATCTGTGCCTGTTACTGTCAATGTCTTGATTCTGAACGACCTGTCAGCCATTCAGCTCTCTGGAACTCAGAAACACACTGTATTTGCTGGACTCACAGCTGCAAGGAAAATCATTGAAACCTATTTGGATGTAGTGTATATGGACCTCTCCATGGCGCACATCCATGGAGCGCCTGAAAAGACTCGACACTTGGACACTCGGAGCATCGTTGACTCTGTGAAGGTTAAGTGAAGGCAAGTTAGAGGTCCGGGCTGCAGTGCAAGGCTACATCCCGAACCTCTAACTTGTGCAGGTATTTGGTTTCTTGTCTTGCATTTGTCTGTGTCTGTGTATGTGTCTGTGTCTGCATGTGTTGTTTTGTCTCACTCTGTTTTACCTCTCTGGTGTTTGGCCCTGGAACGAGTTCCTTTGAATTCAATATTGTTCAACAACAGCACAAGGACAGGTTAAGATTATGGTGGGTGACACTGGCTGACTTTCTACGTTTCAAGGCACTCCATTGGTTTCCTGCTGAGAACTACCAGCTGATGATGCCATCAGGACCACATCATCTGCAAAAAGCAGCAATGAGATCCCCAGCCCACCGAATTACAACCCCTCCCCACCCCAACTACGCCTCGATATCCTGTCCATAAATACTACAAACAGGATTGGTGACAAAGCGCAGCCCTGGCGGAGGCCAACCCTCACCTGGAACGAGTCCGACTTACTGCCGAGAACCCGGACACAGCTCTCGCTTTGGTCATACAGAGATTGGATGGCCCTGAGAAGGGACCCCCCTCAACCCATACTACCGTAGCACCTCCCACAGCATCTCCCGGGGGACCCGATCATACGCCTTCTCAAGCTCACCTCAGCGACTTCCACCAGGGAAATTGACGACAATCCCCCATCATCATCCAGCTCTGCCTCTACCATAGAGGGAATATTAGTTGGATTTAGGAGTTCCTCAAAATGCTCCTTCCACCGCTCTATTTCTTCCTCAGTTGAGGTCAACAACGTCCCATCCTTACTGTATACAGCTTGGATGGTTCCCCGCTTCCCCCTCCTGAGGTGGAGAACAGTTTTCCAGAAGAACTTTGGAGCTGACCGAAAGTCCTTTTCCATGTCTTCTCCAAACTTCTCCCACACCCGCTGCTTTGCCTCTTTCACGGCAGAGACTGCAACCCGTTGGGCCCTTCGGTAGCTTGCAACTGCCTCTGGATCCTTCTGGGATAACATATCCCGTAAAGACTCCATCAGTCGGATGGCTTCCCTAACCACCGGTGTCCACCAGGGAGTTTGTAGGGTAACGCCCCTTGAGGCACCTCAGACCCTTAGACCACAGCTCTCCTCCGCAGCTTCAGCAATGGAACTTTGAAAATTGTCCACTCAGGTTCAATGCCCCCAGCCTCCACAAGGATGCACAAAAATATTTTAAAACAATTGTAATGCAATTGCAGCAAACCCATTAGAGCATGGGTCTGGAACGTCAATTAGACCTGAAGACCGAGTAGGGACCCCCTACCGCAAATATTCTATACAATTACGTTGCATATTAAACTGGGGAGAATTGATGAAATAAAAATAGATATTTATGCATCATGTTTTAATGTTAAACATACATGTCATGCCATTAAGTGGCCCATCCCACATCGCATTACATGACACTGATACAACGGTAAATAATTCAACAGCTTCCGGTCCAAAGTCCACACACAACATTCTCCACTTTGCACAAAACAAAGAACAAATAAAATATACCACAGCAGCCAGAACACAACGGTGCAACTCATAAACTGTAGAGCCAAAAACCTTATACACAAAACAAAACCACAGACACAAAAAACAAATAATAATAATAATAATAAAAAATAGACTTCCAGACAGAGAATCATTAATACAAAGCAGTCTTCCTTTTAGCCCTTGCTGGCTCTAAAAAGTCTGCAAATAGAAACGTTTAGTGTTCGAACAAACAAACTAACAATCAATATCTTGTCTATCCTCACAATCAATCTATATCTCTTTTCCTTGAACTTAACAATAATTAAAATCTTAAATCATGATATTATGGATAATACAAAGCCAAATTAACTTTATTTTCAATTCCATTGAGATCACATACTTAACCGTCTTCTTTACTAGTGGCTATCCATCAATAATTTGCTTTTCACAAATAAGCCAATTTTTGCTATTAAAATTTAGCATTCATATTCATCTATATTTCAGACTTCAAACTAATATACAAATCAATCTTTCTTTTTTTTCCCATAATTTGGCGGCCCTCCTGCACTAACTCTTAGGACCCACTAGGGGTCCCGGACCCCTTGTTGAAGAGTATGGATTTGTACTGTATACACATTTGTACAGTGAGTTCATGCTAGCACAGGACATATTTAGCCATGTGCACAGCCTGTACAGTGTAGTCCCAGACCCTGACCAAGCCTGGGAACCCTAACTATCCACAGAGTTTATTCTCTAAATAGTTTGCAGTTAATTGGCAACTTTAAAATATCTTTTGCATTTTACAGTGCTTTGCCCTTTTGGCCTGATTCAGCTTGCTAGACATCCACACTCTATAATGATAAAAACAGAGATCAAAAAATTGCAAGCCCAGCACTATAATCCCCTCTGCTTCAATAACAAATGGTGATGAGACAAACAGCGTTTTAAATCCCTCAGAATCCTCCTCTCTCCACTCCACTCCACGAGCACGGCCTTGCCCTGCATGAAAAGCAGTCTGGGGTAGTCGCTGTGAACAGTCTGAGGGGCTCATCTACTCCAGATATAGAAATTTGAATAAAACGCTTTATTTACTGGGAGTATGCAGCAGATTCTGTCACTCAAATGAGAACAATTGAAGCCATTTGTGCAGGTTTATTTATAGTATGATGTAATTGTTATTCGTACATTTTAGTGTCTAGTCACTTAACTTGAAGTCTACAATCTCTGTAAAGTCTACAGTATTGATAAATGTAGTTTGTCATGCATATTATCGAATATGATTTATGACTGATTTAAGGCGGTTAGTCAGTCTTACTTTCCATGAATGATTCCCCATCAGTCACCCACCGGAGTCATGCAATACGGAGCCACTGCTGTGCCAGTCTGTTATTTTAGGAAACAACCTTATTTATATAGAACTTTACATACACAGCATGTCCTTCAAGTGCTGAAATAAAAATATGCCTGTTCAAATCATATATTGAATAACTTCTACTTTCATGTAATGTATGAAGTGATGAATTACATTTACGCCTAAATTCTACTTTTCTAAGATGATTTAATAAATAATTAAACAGTTTAATGACAGTCTTGTTTTTATCCATCACTATGTAACATGAGTCTGTAAGAACTTATGATCAAACAGGAAATTAATAATGCCAAAAAACAAGTTCCACACATTTTTTACCCAGCAGCATTTAGCAACTATTGTTTTTTCGTGTGGCTCAGAAAAAGGGTAATTAAAAGTGCCAATACCCACAATTTGGCTCATTTGAGATTAATTCATTAGTGAATGCTGAATAGTTTTCAAAAGATGCTCTTTTTCTATAGTTCTATTACGTATAGGCTTTGCCCTCTAAGAGCTGTTTATATTGGGTTCATCCCTTGCGCTTGAGCAGTTGTGAAGATTTTGTAGTTGTGTTCAAATTCATTGGTTAATTTCATTCACTATACAGCCCACTATAAATACCCCCAATATGCAGCTAATTTGAGTTTACATACAATGCACCCTATGTTTTACCCCGTAAACCACAATGCACCACGGAGGAGAAGAAAAAGCAGAAGGAAAAATGGAGCGGGCTGTTGTTTCTACAGAGTAGACATGTAACATGCAACACACAAACAATCTTTTACTCTCCTAAGTGCTAGCTTTGTTACAGGGACGTATTACAATTATTTTTGTTTCCGTTTGTTTACATGATGTTGGCTGTAACATGCGTTATCTTGCGTTGTGTTAGAGACACCAGAGGCCAGTAATCCCAGATGAATTGTCACTTTATTCTGGTAACAGACAAACAGTGCATTCAGCTCTCTGTTAAACATACATTGATGGCTTAAAAAGGTTTTACCTGGGAAGAACATAAAAAAATTGATGAAGCATAAATACTGTATGTACCGGTGCGTTTAGCCCTCTGTTAGACATAAATCCACAGCAGGGATGATGCTGGATATGTGGAAACACATGTTGCCACACACACATGTAAAACCTAGCAGATGGCTAATTTAGTTAGCAACATACCTACATGCTGTTCTCTGAGCAAAAACGAGTAAATCAACAATTGCACTTGATCTTTGTCCACAGATAACCTCCTCCAGGCAGACAATATACTGATATAATGTTCATTATAATGAACACACAATAACAATATCTTAAACTAATCGCCTCAGCGTTCTAAACATGGCTTACCGCTTAAAAAGGTAGATTTAACTGGGAAGAACGGAATGTACTGTGCGTTCCATTCCCTTAAAAACAACCATGTACATAATGTAAAGGGGCCGAAGACTAAACCAAATTACACAAATACACTAATGGCAAGTGTGAGCATTAATCATGTTACATGGGCACAACCGCCTCCGTCACACACAACTGCCACTGAGTGTCCAAAATCTTGTTTGATTGTTCCCTATATAGTTCACTATTTAATAAAAACTATATAGGGAATAGTGAGTGAGTGAATGAACGAACACACTAAAATAACTTCTATATTGACAAATGGCAGTTGATTTGAAGAGGAAATATATGTGAAATTCAACAAACTTGTTACTTTCAGTTTTTATTATCAGCCGTAACGGTAACATTTAAAGCTATGTAATGGTGGTTCGACCGGTCTGGCGTTTCTGCTGTGCTTATTTTCTGTACTGTGTTGCTTTGCTAGCGTCTTCGATAAACCTAATGGTGCGTTACGACCAGCAACATCTCACCGCCGGTCGGACTGACTCAAGGTTTTTGTAGTGGCATTTTCTTTAGCCTGTGGCCCAAAACGTAAATTAAAGCTATAGTGCGTATTTTTTGTCTCCCCAAGAGGAAGTCTAAGTAATATTATCTTCTTGCACGCGGAAGTCATCGTTGACGCAATCTTCTGATCATAGCCATACTGTGAAATACAGCAAGAGTTTCGGACGTTCATTAATATCATAAGGTTACACACTAAAGCTTTAATCCTCCAACCTAATATAAGTTAAAGTGTTGAAATATGCATAATATGCAATAAGCATCAAACATGCAGTTTAGAGATGAAAGTCTCTAAACGTCTCCGTTTGCTCAGCGCAATTCAATTGAATGTAAAAGGACACAGGGATTTTCTTCATGGAAGTTATTTTAAACAAACGGTGATTGGGACTATAGAAAAGAGGTAAATAGTATTGTGAATGAAGAGATTTTTTTTAAATCTCTTCTCAGCTGGCCCTTTCAAATCATTCATAACATAAATGCCATAAGTACATCTTTAAAAACAACTACATTTCATTGAAAACCAAATGAGATTCATTGTGCTGATTTGGGCTGTTCAACCAGATGCTGCCGCAAAGATTTTTCTTTGTTTTTGTGCCTGGTGAATCCAGACAGGGTGGCCTTTTACTGGGCTGCAGTAAAGAACGCCAGCCTCCTCCAGCTATTCATTATCTTAAGTGTGTCTGCAGCAGACAGTGAGCGGGGAGCATTCACATGCATGATGGGAAAGAGTGCTGAAACAAGCTTTTGAAAAGGAAAGATATCGCAGGACACTGTTAATTAATGAGAGGATGTGATGCGGCTGATTAAGAAAGCTCATGTGCCCGTAATCTTAGCTTATTGCTGTAACAATATTAGGGTAGTTATCCCTGGCCCACATTTTAAAGTCTGACTATTGCTTTAACAAATGTACCCCCAAAAGCCGAAATTTACACATCTCATAATCACGTTTCTGTTCATTCATAACATTTGGTGGTTGTAGATACAATTCAAAATAATTCACTGATGGGAATTATTAGGAGACCACACAGAGTTGATGTCTGCTGAGGGTTGTGAGGTTGATTAGCCTCACCTGTTGACGTGCACCTTGACTCATTACAGTTAATGAGTCGGGAAGAGGCTCATTACACTTCTTGTAACTGACTTCCTTCATCTTGTACTGATTAAACACCATAAATGTTAAATGATTGCTGCCACTTAAGTGAGACAGGAAAAAGAACTCTGCTGTTGATGTGTGTGTGTGTGTGTGTGTGTGTGTGTGTGTGTGTGTGTGTGTCCACTTATTCAGCATACATTACAGTGGTGGAAGAAGTATTCAGATATTTTGCTGAAAGCTATAGTGCATAGTTTCTGTCGCCCCCATGAGGAATTGTAAGTAATGACAACAAAATTGGCGGCACGTCCACATAATACAAGCATTCAGTGATCGCCCACCACCCCCACGCAATTGCTAGTAGCCAAGGAGGACACGGAGGATTAAAAATAACACAATGGACTCTTCAGAAGAGGTAATTTTCTTCACTTAAGTATCTGCTGGCCAAAGTCTGCGGACGACAAATCTTCTGAACATATCCATGCTGAGAAATACAGAGAGAGCATTGTGTTGAGCTGCTAGTCTTAATTAGCTTTGTAGCAACTAATTTGTCAATGTAGCAGAGGTTCATTAAAACCAAAACGTTACACACTAAAGCTTTAAGTAAAGGTGGCAACACCACACTGTAAAATAATACTCCAATACAAGTAAAAGTCCTGCCTTCAAAACTTTAGTTAAGGTATGTAAGTGTTGTCACACGCACATTGAATTCAAAAATAAAAGAATACATTGTACAAATTACTAAAATGTTCCAAATCACTTTATGTTCTGTAAAAAAAAAACGGTTTGATATTTATCAAAACCTATAGATACAGCATTAAGATTATATAAACCGTTTAAGAACAATAGTTCTCAGACAAATGCATTTTTTAATTTTTGGAACAGGAGAATAAGTGAAAGAAGAGGTGAGGTGAACATTTAACATTTATTGCTTGAAAAAGGGAGTTTAATAGTGTAACTGTGCATATAAGACGAGGTGGTTCCCTTAAAGCCAACATCTTTGCAGCAGCGATTCAGCAAACCAAGCAGACACAGTTTTGAGTCATGGGCATCATTTAAATAAATTCTGTTTCTCCAGGAAATAAATGTTACTCCAGACAAGCAAGATAGTCTCTGTTCTTTTGAGACTGGTGTTTAGTCTGTAACACATCTTGGTAAATAAACGGTTTAGACCGCTGGATGCTGAGTTCATATTGCTAAAACTCACTTAGTTGATCATATAAAAACAAATCTTCACTTCTATTTGCAAGCTTTTCGTAAATATTCACAAATCATTTACCTTTTAGCATGACACAGCTCATGGAAATTGGTTTTATAACTGTTGTATTTGTTGCCAATGGGCAGATGTAGACTCAATTAAGTTTAGTACCTGTTAATTATCATAGTTATTGGTTCTAAAAATGATGTGAACAGACATCTTAGCCTAGAAGAGCAATAAAAAAGCGACTATTGTTGAGTTTATGTCAATCAAGGCACAATTACGTTCCAATCAAACCAAACAAAGAGGCCATTTTGGAACACAATAGAAAGACGTAGATAAAAAGGTTACTTTTTGGGTTGAAGTGAAATTAGTATTTTTCTGCAATGTGGGATTTTCAATTTCCATAATGGTCAAAAAAGGTTAGGGAAATAAAATTACAATCGAAAATTAAAAAAAGCAATGTCTGCTTCATGTCGTATCTCTATAATTCTCTCCACTTTTAAAGAGTCGCTCACGCTTTAAGCAACGCAAAGCCAAGAAAATCCGCTCAGACAAAAAGAGCTCCTTATCTTTCTTCTCCATAATAATGGAAATCCAATACATTTTATTGCTCATAGAAATTCTAATTAATGCAGGGTTTATAAAACGAGGTCAATCAGTCAATATCTACAGACGGAGCTGTGGAGGAAAACAAAGACTGACGTGACAGAATGTAATATCTCGTTTCTGAGTTAGAAAAGCATGCCGACTTCTGTATTGAGAACAGCCTGACGCTGCATCTCAGCCTGTCTCTTTCTGCTTCACTTCACTCACTTTGCAGATGAGGTTGGCAGCGACGGCCAGCTCCGTATTTCAGACTAATTTATGACCTCTGCAGAGGAGGGTGCATTAGGAAGATCAGCCACGTCAACCTCTGCAACAAACGGCCACGAGAAGCCTCTATACTGTGTGTGTGTGTGTGTGTGTGTGTGTGTGTGTGTGTGTCTGAGCACGTGCATTTGATCAAAGCTTAAGTATATAAATTTGCTCCATGTCTTTTTTTTTTTATTTGGGAGACTTTTCATGCAACAGTGCTGGCATCAGGGTTGGAATGGGACTCCTTTTTAACCATGGAGTTTCATGCCTTAGACAGGGCCCACTTTACTTCATGACAATAATAATAAAAAAACATATTACATAATGTAATTAAAACCTTAGTATATACTAATGTAATTAAAACCTTAGCATACAATAATGTTATTAAAACCTTAGTATATAAGTCTGCAATAGCACACTGTTCTCCACAGCCTTGTATTTCAGTGTATTTTTATAAAATATCACTGTTTCAGATTTAGTACATACCGAGTAAGTGTTGCTTTACAATGTAAAACAGTTAACATCTTTACAACACAATGATATTCAATAATATCAACATCTATTTTCTGTACAAATGTGTTCACAAACATCCAAACTCTTAAATGAAATAAAATGAATAAATAAAATGAAAGCTGAAAGTAGCATTGGATGGACCCTCGCTCCTCTGCGTGCATTGGGATTACTGGCGGACGCCACTCCTTGCGACCGTGCATTTGCGCGGCACTCAGACAGACTCAGGCCAAACTATGACCAATGAAAACTGGAACTCTCTGTTGAGTTCAATGATACCTCACACAATAATGTACAAAAAAAGGGCCATTAGTTATGAAAAGGGAACTGGCTAGCGCATAGGGGGCGGGTCACACCATCACCAACTCTGCTGAGTTTAATGATACCTCACACAAGACGCTACCGCAAACAGTTCAAAAGCCATAAAAGGGGCGTAGTATGAGTACATGGGCGTGGTTAAAGTATAGGGGCCGGCTGAGTATCACAAGTAGACCACACATTCATTTTCATTTAAATGATGATGTTTGTCATATAAGGCTGATTTCCTGTTGCTAGCGCCGGGGGGCTCGGACCATAAGTCAGTATTGGCCTGTAGATGTCCTCAGGCCTGGACTCTTGTTGATTGTGAGAAATTTCAAACAGATATGACAATGTACACTGTAGTTACAACCACTTTCAAGTTTTTCTTTTAATAACTTTTCATCTTTAAAAAGGTGTTGAGATGGTACAGACCAAATTTGAAGTCCATCGGATGAAATGTTTAGGAGGACTTTGTTAAAGTATAGGACCTTGACTTTTAGATGTACTTCCTGTTGCTACGGGAGGCGCTCTGACTTTGAGTAAATATCTGCCTTTACATGTCCTCAGGATTGGACTCCTATGAATCCTGAAAAGTTTTTGAGCCAGTTGGACGATTTCACTTCCTGTTTTGATGGCAAAATGCACAAAATGGCCGCACCGCCACGGCCATACCCTATGACGACAAGTTTTCCTTTTAATACATTTTCATCTTCAACGTCTCAAGATGGTACAGACCAAATTTGAAGTTGATTGGATGAAATCTCTAGGAGGAGTTTGTTAATGTACAACATGTGAAAATGTCCAAAATCGCACTAATTTGGAACCTTCAATTAAAAATGGGTCTAGGGTAACGCTCCAATGAGCTTTTTTCAATTGTTAAAATTTTGTAGGGAGCGCTAGCGAGCCATTTTTGTGTGCCTATTCCCGAAACCTTTAAAATACATAAATGTTCAGACTTGATGTGACCGCCAATTTTGGTGAGTTATAGAGTATGTTAAGCCCCTCAAAAAGGCGATTCATTTACTGGATGAAAGAAGGAAAGAATACAATAATACCAATATCTTCAGTTTCAGGGCCTCACTGTCGGTGCTCAGGCCTTAAATATAAAATTAATAGACAAAGAATGAAAAAACTGTATTGCAGATTCTAATGACACCATCTTTTATTTTTATAATATTAAATATTATTTTCATTCTATTCCCTTACAACTGTGAGCTTTGTATATTGACTATGATGCTCGAGGATAAAAGGCATAATGTTGGGTCACTAGTAACATTTGGGTATAGAATGTGGTTATATTGCAACTAATCATGTTCACACACTGTGGTACAACAGCTTACAGTAGATGTGCCTTCCACACTGACAGCAGCAATCCCTTCATGCACTGGATCTGCTTCCGATATTAAATCACATTTTATAAATTGTCATAATTCTCAGCACAAATGTCCCCTTTTTACAAAGCTTTCTGATCAATTCAAGTCAGTTTCATTAATCTAGTGCTGAATCATCTGGGATCATTGAACATCTCAGCGCATTTTATTATACAGAGCAGGTCTACACCACCCTCTTCATTAATGTTAATTCTTATAATATTCACTCAATGAGTAATCCTATCTGCACACTGGAGTTATGAGCTTACGGCTGCTGTTTGGCTCTTTATTGTCACTGTGACTATTGGCTGCTGCTGAGGAGCTACAAGAAATGGTTATATTCATAAACATGAACGCTGGTTTGTTTGCAACGTTGTATTAGGTTTTGCACGACCACTAGCATCTTGCACTGCTCGTATAGCTTAGCTTACCCGTGTCATTTAGCAAGGCACCGCCCCTCGGAGTAGTCAAAACATAATTACGTCATAATAAACATACTCTGCGAGTGGGCTGCAAGAAAAAAATAAACAGCATCCATGATATATTTTGGCAATGATTTCAACCCAGTAGGCAACCATGACTAAACACCGCCAGCCCTCATGAGCAAAAAAACACACCAGCCCACCGGGAATTCTCCTGGTGCTCCAGATTAGCCAATCCGGGCCTGGCTGGCATCCATTCAAATCTCTTTCTGGTTGTGTTTTTGCGAATATAAATGCATAAAAAGAGCAAAATTATAATGAAGTTTGTGCCAGTTAGAGCAACAAAAAAAACATACGTTGTTTTGTCAATAAAAAACCCTCTCTTCTCGAAGTGACTACATGGCCTTTGACGTCATGCTGCTGTGATGCACCTTTAAGATCTCAAGTTACAATCATTTTAAGATTGAATATCAGGTAATTAACTCCAGGGCCAAACAGGCACATCAGAGGTGTAACCATCCAATGGAAAGCCACTGGATGACATCACTCTACCGCCCTGGAGTGTAGCATGAATCCATACAGCTCCTACTCACAGTAACATGATATTGCAGCCAGGAGAGCAGAGACAGACAAATACATGTGTTGCACTTGGTGATGAGAAGCTTTAAATGTCAAGTGAGTCACACCTTGTTGTTGCCATGTAATTTTGTCTTTCTTGGAGCACATTGTAGCAACAAAAAATAACTGGCAAGATATAAATTATGTATTAGATCAGCAGATGTCCTGAATTCTTTAGTGATTTCATCTTTTATTTGAATTCCCAATACATTTCGGGTGACTTCTGCTTTATCCTAGCTCTCTGTGTTAATAATAAAGCTGCAAAATCTAATGGTGCCCCAAAGAGAATGGAAATTAACACGTTACATTCGAGAAAAAAAGTATAAAAGAGAATGAAACAGAAATCTGGCAGAGAGTGCAAGAAAAAATGAATGTTAAAATAACAAAAGAATGGTGGAGGAAAACACGGAACGGTGTTGCGTTTCATGTCCCTCAAGGACATGCTGACGTTGTAGGAGCTGCACGTAGACAGGTGTGAAATCAGTGGCAAGTAAAGAATAGCAGTACACATAAAAACAGAAACTGTAGAGGGAGAGCGTCTATGTTCCAGGAAGAGCTGTGACAAACAATGCCTGAGAAGTGCAAGTAGTCCCCAGAAAAATGCAAGAAGAGAAACACAATTCCAACGATTTTAGCAGATATGTTCAAAGAAGGCAGCTAGGACCTTGAAATATTTCCAACAGGCTATCAATAAAAATACTTTTTCTATTGTGCGCAAGCCAATAGAAACTCAACAACCTAATTCTTTACTCTAGAGACAGACAGTGAAAAACACCTTTGTCTATTTGTCAGTGAGAGAGAGAGTGAGAGATGGAGGGAAGTGGCAAGGTGAAGGTGATGGATCTTCCACATATTGAAGCTGCCCTTCAATCAGTTTGACCTTTCAGCACATAAACCTCCAACCAACCAAATACCAAAACAATTATGTTAACCATGGTTACAACAGACCTGCGCTGCCTTTCCTTCACCTTTACAAAATGCACTGAAGCTGTACCACATACAATCACACTGACCTCACACATCAGTGCACGCAGTACACACACTGCCTATTCAAACATATAGGTTGACAGTATCTGCCAACATATAAACACTACACTGTATGTATGCCCCCATCGTGATCTTTAAAGCCATAGAGCCCTATTTTAACGACCTGAACCGCAAGTATCAAACGCAAGTAGCTTTGTGAGCGGCTCTCGGGCAAATCTAAAATGGGTTGGTCTGAAGTAGCTACATTACTCATAGGTGTGGTTTGGGCGTAACATGCAATAAACCAATCAGAGTGTTATTTCCAGCCCAGTCTCATGGCAGTTTGTGAAATGTTCACATTATTTAATCTATTGATTTGTATACAGGTCATGTTAATGTTATTTTTGTTTGTCAATTATGAATGTCAAAAATCGATGCTGGGAGGTTGGTCTGGGTGGAGGACGGGTCAAAAACACAGGTGCACACTCGTATTACATCCATGGGCACACGCCAGGAGGAGTTCACAGACGAGGAGACCGACGTTTGATATGGATTTTTTATCAATGTTTTTGGGCTCACTGAATCCCGAGGTTATGAATGCATGGTGATATTTTTGCAATGTAGTCTAACATTAGACCGAGATTACCTCACTATAGATGATGCAGCTCTTCTGTCTCTGCTCTTCTGTGCCGCTGCTGGGGCATTTGGATTCAGTTACATCGGCTCATGCAGTTCAACATCACATCGCCTTACGTTCTCTAATAGTTCCTCATTTATGTCATTAACATATCCACGATTCAGGGAAATATGTAAAACAAGGTCATACTGTATTTTTGTATTTATGTGTGGTTTGCAAAAATGGCAACTGCTGGATCGGTGAGATGAGGAAAGCAAAGTGTATGCGCGCTATGCACACTCTACATTACGGCCAAGCATGCGTCCTTAAAATAGCACCTGAATAGCACGCCACTGACTTAAGACTAGGTTTGTCTTGGACTGTGGTGGTAATATTTTCTGAAACTGGAAAACAGCACCAGGGAACGTTTGTGCCGGAACACGCCTCCTCTTTTCACTGAACCGCCCCCGGGAGCCCAACTTCATTCCCTAATTTACAGACGTGAGTCTGTGGAGGGAAAGGTCTGCTGTGCGTCAGGTGCTAAATAGGAAGGATACATGTGTCATGTACAAAGTGCTGGGTGCAAGATAGGGTCCATAGTGGTGGTTTGCATATTTGTTCATTCTGGCAAATAACCCCTGGCCAGTGGTTGGCAATCTTTTTAATATGAATTGCCATTTTAAAATGTTCTTGTTAATAAGTTTTCCATATCAACATTAAGCCTGCCATCATCTTTTTCTTTACGACTGACTGAAGAAAGCAACGAGTACTAACCAATCAGAGACAGAGTCGGTTGGGTCTTCAGAGATTGCAGATGGGGAAAAAGTCCATCAAATTACTGTATATAACAAGCTGTGCCAATGGCTGTGAAAGAGGTAATCTGGCAGGCAGATTGGAACATTTCCAAAAAAACTCTCTTGCACACTTATTGCTAGTGTTCCTTGGTTGAGCTATGCCTAAGGTTGCTGACCCCCCATAACATATGTCACTGTCTCACCTCTGAATTTTAACTATGCACATTTTACCTGCTAGTTCTTTGTTTTTGTTTATTCATGTAAGACTGCAGGCCAAATGATGACTCAGCAACCAGGTGTTCACAAAGCTTTCTTGAATTGCCAATATATTGAATGAAGTAGAAAATAGCCAAAAGGACATTTTATTCAGTATAAAATAGTTAATACACACAACATGGCATACGGTGTGCAAGCTCACAGCTAGGAAAAACAACCTTCCTCCCCTTATTTAAGCGGATTTTCCTTATCTTCCCCCGAAACCCAAGTGAAGCTTCTGTTGTTATCTCAGTTAACAAGGTGTGATATTCAGAGCAATCAGTGGGGATTTTCTGCTGACTCGCCACAACAAGAGAGAAGCCCACGAGTCATAAGCAGAAAAAGGTCAGCTCAACTGGACATTTAGCCACAAAATGGCATTCAACAGAAGAGAAGTTAATTTTGCACTGCAGGATTTTGAATTTTAAAATGTACTTGGCCTACAGCTCCAGCATGATGATTCACCCTGATGATGAAATGACTCTATGGCTTGAAAAGACATAAAGCCACACACTGAGAATGATAGATGATTAGCAGCATTTTGAATAGTCAGTTCTGCTGGAATTAATATTGATTAGATTAGCCTGCAATAATCTGTGTTTATCTGTAGAGGATGTGTGTTGGAGTATACACTAACAACTCTGGGGCCAAATTAAAATAAAGTTTTAATAATAAATAGAGAAGACTAACAAAGTCATTCACCTTCCTGTAGAGCAGAATTGGAAATTCAAAAACAATTGCTTGCTTTAATGATATACCCCACAGCTATTAGGTTAGTTATCTGCATTGCTTATTTGTTTTATGGTGTTGTTTGGTTTGTGGATATGTTTATGATGCTGTTTGCTTCAGTTAAGTGGTTGTCCAACAGACACAGAACACCACTTCACTCCCTGTGGGAAAACCCTTTTCTTTTTCTCTTTTTCTTTTTTAAAATAAATCCCACAAGGCACTTAAAGCTGATACCCCACGGTCTGCCTGTTATGTTTATCTGCAGCGGCACATCTCTTTGGTTTTTATTGTCTTTGTTTCTCCTTAGGATCCGTTTATGCCTGATGGGCCCTGCATTTTTAAAATGATGAAGGGGTGTTGCAAAGTGTTTGCAAAGGAGATCTTTTATTTGTATGATGTGTTTATGGGTATCGTTTCCATTTGTTATCAGTGCACAGCAGCTGGACAGAGAAATGTGAGCTGAGTGACAAGCTACCGTGAGTCCGACTGATTTGTTTTCCCCACGCAACAACATGCCTGTGTGATTGACAGTGAGTGTCTGTTGTATGGAGCCTGAATGTCTTCAATATGAAAAATTAATGGAGAGCTTGAGTGAAACCAGAAGTAAAAAAAAAAAAAAAAAAATTATTCAAAACCATGCTGACATTTGAGCGCAAATAAGTTCATATCAAGTCCTACAACATAGCATTACTCAGCACTATTTCATGTGGTTTACATATTTTGCTTAAACAAACAATTTCTTTCAATATGTCTGTTTTTAACTAGCTTTAACATGGGCCGGCCGCAGCTAGCTCAGGCATGTCTGCAATAGGTCTCGGTAACGGCAGGACAGAGAGAACTCCTAAGGACAGCAAAGATTACAGCTAATAAATTGGAAAGATAACAGAGGAGTGTTATTTTTTAACCTTTATTTAACGTAAGCCTATTGAGAACAAATTTTCATTTGCAACGACTCACACAGAGTTACACAATCATACCTGGAAGCTGCCCAGTACAGGCACAGTCTGATCTGCTCAGCAGCTCCACCACAGTGACTTTGTTTTGGGGTTAAGGGCCTTGCTCAAGAGCACCTCAGTGGTGGTAATGGAGGGAGGGACAAGCACTGCTCTTTCACTTCCCCACCCAGATATAATCCCGTCGGTCTGGGGATTGAACCGACAACCAGTCACAAGCTCGCTTCTCTAAACTCAAAGTATAGAGAAGTGAGCTTGTGACCGGTCGCCCGATATGCAGATAAATGAAACCAAGTAACAAGAACCTGCCTTGCTGCACTGTTGAATTTCATGGGAGCTGTAGTTTTATATGCTCATAAAGTAATTGTTGTTTCACTTTGGTGGGAGAGAGACGGGTGCTTTTAATCTGCATGTTCTGCCAATGTTGCAATGACACAGATGGTTGAATATTGGCAAAGTTTCCCTTTAAAGTGGAAAAAATAACAGCCCCGAAGGAATAAAAAAAGAAAACAGGTGGCAGACAAGCACCACCTGATCAATCAGCCCAAGATGAGAAACTCACCACAATTATTCTAATATAATATTTTAATTATGACAATAATTGATGAGAATGAAAGAACATCAATTTCAGTTATTAAATACATTTTGCCAATTCATTAGTAAATTAACAGTTTTAAATATTCTATGCAAGTTTGCCAGATCGGGTTGCACATGTATAGTTCCAATGAGACATAATGGAACAATTCAGCTTCCAACCTATAGGGGGACCGAAGCGGGAAAAGTTACATACCGTTGCTTTAAGAATGCAGGGGGCATGTGATTGGCTAAAAGTTGAGGGGGCAGTGACTCATGATGACACCGCTGAAGTAAAAAGAGGCAATAAATAAAAGCGTCATATGAAAAAAAAGTGCATTTTGAAATAAGAAATGGAATAAAAATAAATAAATAAAACAAAACAATAAAAAAGTATCGTAATGTAAAACTAAGACTGAAGAAATAACTGATTTTAATTAAATAATTTGGCTTTGTCAGAGTACAGTAAACAATATAGCACTACAACAATCAATAGGTTCGCCTTTTTTCACCTATGTAATATTGCAAAAATCAGGAATATCCTGTCTAAAAATGACGCAGAAAAAATAGTCCATGCATTTGTTACTTCTAGGCTGGATTACTGCAATTCTTTATTATCAGGCTGCTCGAAAAAGTCCATAAAGACTCTTCAGTTGATCCAGAATGCTGCAGCACGTGTTCTGACAAGAACCAGGAAAAGAGATCACATCTCTCCTGTTTTAGCTTCTCTGCATTGGCTTCCTGTAAAATCCAGAATAGAATTTAAAATCCTTCTTCTCACCTACAAAGCTCTTCATGGTCAGGCACCATCTTATCTTAAAGAGCTCATAGTACCTTACTACCCCACCAGAGCACTACGCTCCCAGAATGCAGGGTTACTTGTGGTTCCTAGAGTCTCTAAAAGTAGAATGGGGGCCAGAGCGTTCAGCTATCAGGCTCCTCTCCTCTGGAACCTGGTTCCAGAGGAGAGGAGTTTGGGTTCAGGAGTTTGGGTTCAGGAGGCAGACACCGTCCCCACATTTAAGAGTAGGCTTAAGACTTTCCTCTTTGATAAAGCTTATAGTTAGGGCATAGAAATTAATATTGTTAGGGAGTGAGGAGTCACAGCGTCCGCCTAACCCGGCCCACCTGCTTTCAGTCATAGTTGCCAGATTTATCTAGTCATGGACGAAATTATTGCCACCCCTGGAACTTTTCCAGAAAATGCACCATTTCTCCCAGAAAAGTGTTGCAATGACAAATGTTTTGGTATCCACATGTTTATTACCTTTAAGTGCATTGGAACAACACAAAAAAGCAGAAGAAAAATGGCAAATTTGACATCATTTTACACAAAACTCCCAAAATGGACTGGACAAAATCATTGGCACCCTATTAAAACTGTGGGTAAATAATTTCATTTCAAGCATGTGATGTTCATTTAAACTCACCTGTGGCAGGTAACAGGTGCTGGCAATATAGAAATCAAAACTGAAGCCAGTTAGAGTGTATAAAAGTTGTCTCAACCTTTGTGTTGTGTGCCTGTGTGTGCCAAACCAAGCACAGAGACGATAAAGAAGAGCAGAGAATTGTCTGAGGACTTAAGAAGCAAAATTTTGGAAAAATATCAACAATCTCAAGGTTACAAGTCAATCTCCAGAGATCTTAAAGTTCCTTTGTCCACTGTGTGCAATATAATCAAGAAGTTTATAACCCATGAAACTGTGACAAATCTCCCTGGACGTGGACGGAAGAGAAACATTGATGAAAGAATGCAACGCAGGATAGTTCGAATGGTAGATAAACAACCTCAATCAACTTCCACGCAAATTGAGGCTGTCCTGCAGACTCAGGGTACATCAGTGTCAGCTCGAACCATACGTCGTCATCTGAATGAGACAAAGCGCTATAGCAGGAGACAGAGGAGAACCCCACTTCTGACACAGAGGCATAAAAAAACCAGACTGCAGTTTGCAAAAGTGTACCTTGAGTAAGCCTCAGTCCTTTTGGGGAACGTTTTGTGGACAGATGAGACTAAGGCAGAGTTTTTTGGCAAAGCACTTCATTCTACTAAATTACAGAAAACGGAAAGAGGACTACGAAGAAAAGAATACAGTACCTACAGTCAAACATGGTGGAGGTTCAAGGATGTTTTGGGGTTGTTTTGCTGCCTCTGGCACTGGGTGCATTGACTGTGTGCAAGGAATCATGAAATCTGGAGACTATCAAAAGATTTTGGCCCATAATGTAGGGCCTAGTGTCAGAAGCTGGGTCTGCATCAGAGGTCATTGGTGTTTCAGCAGGACAATGACCAGAAACATGCCTCAAAAAGCACCCAGAGATGGTTGGAGACAATGCGCTAGAGAATTCTGAAGTGGCCATCAATGAGTCCGGATCTAAATCCCATAAAAAAAAAATCTATGTACAGATCTCAAAATGGCTGTTGCGACAAGGCATCCTTCAAATATGAGAGACCTGGAGCAGTTTTCAAAAGAAGAGTGGTCCAAAACTCCAGTTGAGAGGTGTAGGAAGCTTATTGATGGTTATAGGAAGCGATTGGTTTCAGTTATTTTCTCCAATGGGTGTGCAACCAAATATTAAGTTGAGGGTGCCAACAATTTTGTCCGACCTAATTTTTGAGTTTTGTGTAAAATTATGTCAAGTTTGCCTTTTTTCCTTCTGCTTTTCTGTGCTGTTCCAATGCACTTACAGGTAATAAACATGTGGATACCAAAACATTTGTCATTGCAACACTTTTCTTGGAAAAATGGTGCATTTTCTGGAAAAGTTCCAGCGGTGCCAAAAATTTCGTCCATGACTGTATCATATAAATCAATAATATAATAAAACTAGAGGGAGGCAGGGCATACAGCCCGATCTGGTTGGGGAGAGTTCTAGCCTGACCAGGCTCCTCTCTTTACCCTGTCTCTCTTAGTTATACTGTAATAGTTTTAGACTGCTGGGGGACTTCCTTTGACACACCGAGTTCCTCTCTTCTCTATCTTTCTATCTTTTCATTTGTGTGCATCCATGTCCCAGAAATGCTTGTTACTAACCTAGCTCTGGGGAGTCATTCCCCGGAGTCCTTATGTTCTTTATCGCCCAGCATGTTTCCTTGGATCAGGGAGGCTCCAAAATCATGGTTGCAGCTGTCGCCATGGTCCTGCTACACGTCCTGCGATGCCATGTTACATCCTGCTACACTCTGCTGTGCCCTGCTACATCCTGCTACGTCCTGCTGTGCCTTGTAATGCCGCACAGTGCCCTGCTATGCCATGAACTACTACAAACTACTATTTTTTGGGACTGTTATTGCCACTCTTCATTGTAACCCCAACCGGTCGTCAGACACCGCCTACCGAGAGCCTGGGTCTGTCCGAGGTTTCTGCCTAAAAGGAAGTTCTTCCTTGCCACTGTCGCACTGTTGCTTGCTCTGGAGGGAGCTACTAGAACTGTTGGGTCCTTGTAAATTATGGAGTGTGCTAGACCTACTCTATCTGTAAAGTGTCTTGAGATAACTCTTGTTATGAATTGATACTTTAAATAAAATTGAATATAATTGAATAGGTTCAACAGTTTTCAGCTTGCTTTAACTGGAAAAACATCCTACAGTAGCAGTCTCAGAGTCGGAGTGCAGTTCAGTGAGGTGCAGCTCAAGAGGCAGATAACACATACTTTAAAGTAAGTTATCCAATTAAATTATGAATTCTGAACATCGTCTACACATTCAAGGAAAAGATTGGCTTGTTGAATTTGGATTTATTTTTTACACAAGCTTTGGCCGGTCATATCTTAACAAAATAAAGCTTCTCCTGTCCTTTCCCCACCAACATGAGCTCTGCCGGAGTGAGGTGAATTTATTCAAATGATTCTCTGTATATAAAACCTCTCATTAGAATCAGAGAAATGTGGAGGTTTGATATAGGCAGCAGTCAGCCGCTACCCTGAAGTGCTGTTGTAATTAAATTCATATTTATTCCGTTCACAATCAGTTGTTGACATGGTGCCCACACTCTTCACCATCTTCCCTTCTAGACACATCCACTAATAGTCAGATCATAGGAACTGTGTTTAGTATTACAGGAAATAGATAACCAATTAAGCTTGCCTATTGAATAATGTAATGAGCAAAGAGATCCACTGGTGACTCTACTTCAATCACAGAAGCATGTTTTACCTATGTTGTTGCTTTCCATTGACAGAAATGTAAAAACACTATTCCTACTGTATAAACAGGCCTGGTAGTGTTCAGTCATGGTACTTTAAATTATAGTTGAAATACATCATGGGTGCTGTCTCTAGGCTGCCTGCACTCGCAGCCCACTCTTTTTAATTCATTTGTTTTTCCTCCTCAACAACTCACCATTCTCTACATTCATAAAGCCCACTCCCAGAGTCCAGCCTGGTTATTATGTTTTGACTCAGATGATGGCACCTTGCTAAAAAATAAAAATAAAGAAAAAAAAGGCCAATGGTAACGCTCTATGCCAACGTAAGAATTAGCATATCTTGTCCGGTTGGGCAAGTGAAAAGGTCAATTTTTACTGGACCCTATACAATTTTTTTTTATCTGTAACAAAAAAAAAAAAAAAAAAAAAAAAAGTCTAAATGTTAAAAAGCAGGAAAAATGTAAAAAAAAAAAACAAATGCAACAGCATTAAAATCCAATGATTTTTGATACTATGTTGCTCGAATGGGCAGGCGGGTTGTTATATTTTTTGCCTGTTGCCTGACGTGGTGTTTTACTTGCCTGTTGGCATTTCTTTAAAGGGATAGTTTGGATTTTTTGTAAGTGGGGTTGTATGAGGTACTTGGGAGCTGCTGTTCTACCCCTGCCTTGATGGGTAGGTTAGTTTGTTTGTTAGTTAGTTTATTTAGTTCCTAACATTTGAAAACACCAAAGTCACACAATAACATAAACAAACCGAACTAACTAACCGATCAAGGCAGCGGTAGGCCACCAACCACCACTTGTTTTTCTCCATGGAATCTGGTAGTTTCGAAGGGAGCATACATGATGACTTCAGTTCCCTCATGGAAACTTAAGTTGGGCTGTGTGACAGCAAAGTAAAGCTTTAAGTAAATATAGCTAAATATACAATTGACGTTAAAAAGGTGGGCCTTCTGTTTAAATGGCTAAAATACATTTAGCTCCTGCCCCCATCCACAGCAGTACATTGTTTACATCTTGCATGGATCCCAGCCTGCTTCTACAAACTACAACCCCACATCACAAAATCCAAACTATCCTTTTAATAAAAAGAAAGAAACAGAATATGTATATACTTCCACATGATTTTTGGAACTCTTAAAGTGCCATAAACTCTAAAAATTCTTGTGGACATTTAACAATCAGAAGGCTTTTCTTTAGTGTGATAAAAACCGGCTCACTCTCCATCATCAACCACCCAAGATTAAATATCACTGATCTGGTTTGCAGATAAGCATGAGAGTAAACAAGTTTTTTTGTTTGTTACCGACACGTCAAGCATCTCAGATCTCGGATTTGCCCTCCAATCGACTGAGGTGATGCAAGTTCACACTATATATTTACAAGGAGCATGGCGTCAAACGCAAACAAAACCACCAGCAGCAGGCAAGGAGCTGCAACACCGGTTAGAGGATGAAATCAAAGAATTTTAAACCAACAGATGACTCCAACACACAGGGAGGGGTGGAAGGGGTTTTGTTTCTCTTTTGCCCTCTTGGCCCTTCTCAACATACACCAGTCGCACACGTTTGGTCCGCCTAGGGAAGCATAAATCAAAGCCAGAGTCTAAATGTGTCATGATAAGTGTAGTCTCGCATTACCAGACCTTCCTTCACAGCGCTGCGGTCTGCTAGACCACACAGCATTCCAGGATAGGAGAAAAATGCTCTGGTTTATTGGGATTTCTTTAAACCAATCAGAATCGTCTTATGCGGCGCTAAGCCCATCTGCAAAATAGCCTCGGGAAGGAACTTGTTTTGGTGGAACATGTGTACGTTCAAAGGTTGTCGTGCAACAGAAAACTCAGATTGGACAGATAGTCTAGTTAGCTGTCTGGATTTACCCTGCAGAGATCTGAGGAGTAGTTCACCATAGTCCTCATAAATCCACCGGAGTCTAGAATGCCAACACACACAAGAAAGCGAAAGGTGTGGGACATCCGGCCGAAATGAAGGACATCTGGCAGAAATTCCGGTAGCACCTGAACAATCCTGTAAACTATGCTGAGTGAGAAAAAGACTCATTGCAATCTTCTCAAAGAGGCTAACTTGCAGCTTTTCCCCCTCATATGCCTTCCCATTTAAAAAACTAAACAACAAAGAATTGTAGCTAACAGCCCAAAATAGGGCTTTGCTTCTGCTGCTTAGAAGACAGGCTGACATCTGTTTGCAACATGGAGACAAGTGCAAGTGATGTGTCTTGTAATTGAATTCCTGTCAGATTTGCTGACTGTCAGCTTGTCATCCAAATCACATCTTCCAAAATGTCATTATGCCTGTTGGTGTGCCCACACAATTGTGCCCACATGGTGAAAAACAAAGTATGCAGACACAGACACACACAAAATAAACCTGACTTTTCTTTCAGCTACAGTTTCAGCCCTAACCATCCATCTTCTGTTATGGTGGTCTTTAATCAAAGCCGTGTTTGACGCAGACGCTGGCAGTGGTGGATCAAGCGGAAGCTTAAACAAGATTAAAGTGGAGATCCTGAAACAATAACATTAAAACAAAAATATGGAACTTTATGAGAGCTCTTTTTGCGTCAAACAATGGCTCCAAATGGGATCACACACGCTCAAGCAAGCCAAGCATGAACAGCAAGCAAAGAGAATAATACGAGGCCTGAAGCAGCATTGCAGTCTTATCTAGCCCAAGGTTATAATCAATAATGAAAACGAACCAACTAACAAAAACTAGGTGGGGAAAAACGTAAACTGAAATAAAAATAAAAACGACGCATTACAAAAACATAATCACTAACTAAAACTGTAATGTCTGTTAGCAGAATTAACTAAAATAATCCAGTAAATGTCCTTGGTTTTCGTCTTTGTCAATGTCTTTCATAGAGCAAATAACGTTCTATCCTTCAGAGTTGACATTTCCGACCGTAGACCTGTTTTATACAGTCTATGCCGTAGACATATATAGTTTCCGACTTGGAACCCAGAAATCCCCTCGCCTGGCATCACGGCGGCACCGAAAGTCGGAAGAAAGCGGCAGAGACCTATTTGATTATGACTGTGTCAGATACATGCAAGTGCCTTGCAGTGTAAGGTGGTAAAATATGTGGACAATGTGTGCATGTGTAAGATGTGTACATTTGAGAAAATGCACACAAGGGGGTTAACCTAGCTTACCTTAACAAAGTAAAGGAGAAAGCCAAACCCCCCGAAACAGTAGCTAACCCTGGTACAGGGCGTGGGTGTATGGGTACAGGGCCGGGCAGCATGACGGAGACAACAGCCGGACAGAGAGCACTACAGGAGGGCTTTCACCGGCGACCCGGTAGCTGCTGGTTAGTAAATACGCAGGAACACCATAAGCGGGAGGAAGCGTGGGTTAATGTGTGTTTTGGTACTGGGATGTCTACACAACTGTGTGAGTCGATTGACTTCAAAAACTTTGCCACTTTAAACGACAATTATTACCAACATTTGGAAACCTGTAATAATAATTGTTTGACATTTTTGTCCAGCAGTCCTGATTTGTCAACTTCACCATTTTTCGTCAACTTTGCACATTGCCCTTTTCAACATTAGATCATTTCCCCATTCAAAATAAATGCCATACGACCCATGCAGGAGCCTGCAAAAGCCCTCTAGGATGTGTGTGTGATCATTATCTTTAAAAGTGACACCATTAGTGTAAAAGCGGTGTTTGCAGACTTGTGTGAAATGGGGCCCAGGCTACAAGGGTTATGTAATTACTAAAAGGGTATTATTTACAGCTAATGCACACAGTCCTTTTGTAAAAGTTTTAATTGCAGGTTACCAAATGTGTAAAAAAAAAAAATCAAATGACAGTGACATGGGCTTCTCATGCCTGCCCATAGTAAGGTGACCTGTGTGGCTTTATACCACTGAACCTTGAGACCCTTTACTGCAATCAGAAAACCACCTCTCTCATATTCCTTCTGGCACCTTAATAACAAATGTATTGCTTGGCAGAGTTTTATTCTACGAGACTCTTTGAGGTCTTAGCCAAGAATGTGGGAGGCAACATGTTTTCAGCATATACTTTCACAAGTAAGTAGAATTGACAGCATTTTTTGCAAGTTAACAATACAACTGCTGGCAGCAACTTCTTAAGGTGTAATTGATATTGAGGACACAATATGGATAAATGCAGCATAGAAATTAAAATGAATCACCCAGCTGGATCTGTTGCACATTCCAGAAGAAAAAAACATGCAAATAGACAAAAAAAACAAATTAAGAAAAGAGCTCACCGTTCTAGGGATGCGCATCTACTGTAGAATTATGGAGAAAAGCCAGCTCAAACAAATCAAGATTTTGACAATTCTATTGCTGACGTCTCTGACTTTGCACTGCCTCCAAATCAGCCAAATATGGTCTCCCGTTGAATTTGAAACTTTATTTGCATACTACAGCTCCTCGCTCTTCTATGGATGCCCAACATGTCCATATCCACTTTGAAATTGTGGAGAAAATCCAGCTCAAACAAATCAAGATATTGGTAAACTTCCTTGACTTTGCAAACGGCCAAATTTGGTTTATTTGGAATTTGAAACCTGATTAGCATTCCACAGCTCCTCGTTGTTCCAGGGATGCCCACATGTCCATATCTACTATGGAATTATGGAGAAAAGCCAGCTCAAACAAATTAAGATTTTTGACAATTATATCGCTAAAGTCTCTGACTTTGCACTGCCCCATAAGAGCCAAATTTGGTTCGGAAAACAGCCAGCTAGTGATACCCAAAATGTCCATATCTACTGTGGAATTATGGAGAAAAGCCAGCTCAAACAAATCAAGATTTTGACAAACCTATTGCTAAACTTCCTTGACTTTGCACTGCCCCCAAACAGCCAAATATGGTTTGCCATTGAATTTGAACGCTGCTTTGCATACTACAGCTCCTCACCTTTCCAGCCTGAAAAATATAGCTTTGATCAGACATTTTTAAAGTCTTATTTTAAAATCTTACATCAGAATGCTCTGGTATTACCTAAGTGACAGTCTGGGGTAATGTACTTTCACCATGAAGTGAAATGAGTCTGGCTAATCAGAAGTCTTTGTTTTAAATGCAGCCGGAAAGATTTAAAATATAACCATTATTCCTTTATTCTCCAAAAGTAGCCAAGTCAATATACAAAGCTCACGAAAGGGAATAGGATGAAAGTAATATGAAATAATATACAAAGTGCATTTATTCTTCCATTTCATTTCAAGGTTTAGATATCAGTGGAAAAAAATATTAGAACGGTTCTAATAAATCTACATCTATCTTCACTGCTATTTTACAAAAATAGACAGAATTACAAGGCTGTAGAGAACACTGTGCTATTGCAGACATATATACTAAGGTTTTAATTACAGCGGTTTAATATAGTCAGTCATGGAAAAGGAGTCCCACTCTGGCTGGTATCATACAAACATCTGACTTCGCTTGTTGGTTTTTGTTGCTTTCCTGTTCATTCTTCCTCTTGAGGACATTGTGTCCATGAGTTATTGTGGTTGTGGTTTGTGTGGGCTTAACAAATTTATTCATTCTATCAACACTGAAGCACTGTGACGGCTTTGTAGAAGTACATGTCAACATGGGAGGCTATGAATTGTTCATCAGTATCTCCAGGAATTAAATCTATTTTGAAATTAGAAGTGCACGTATTTCAGTACATACAGTACAGTGGTAACACTTTACAAAAGGGTAGTTACTGTTTTGAAGAATTACAAATGATTAGTTACCCTTTTCAATTAGTTTCCCTTTTTCAAAAGGTTAGTTACTAAGGTAACTACCCTTTTGAAAATGGGTAACTAGTCATTCGTTACCCTTCCGAAAAAGGGTAACTACCCTTCTGAAGGTCTATCAAGTAACTACCGTTGTGAAAAGGGTAACAACCCTTCTGAAAAAGCCAAACTGCAAACATCTGTTAATTAATGGTGACCAGCCAATTTCCCCTCATAAAATGTTTCCTTAATAAGGAACAGCACCTCAGCTCATTTTATCTGATCCTACACAGGAAAATACATTCAGAAAGGTTTGTGAATATTCTGATAAAAGCTTTTAAAAATGAATAGTCAGTCTATTGTATCTAAGCTTTCAAAATCCATCTACTGCAAGTGTCCTGAAAAAACCCTCCCTCAGTTACAATCAGCAAGGCAAAGCTTCAGCAGATGGCTGCCACCACAAATGAGCTCTGCAAACAAGAGAAATGAAGAATACAACAATTCTGAAGCCGATAGATTATGCCCTAATGTCCAAAGTCAGGCAAAGATTTCCATGGACTGTAATCCCAGTCGGATTTAAAATCATTTGTATAGTTTGTTGTTTTTTTAAACCCCCAATTCAGTGCTGCTGTTGATGGTATTTTAAAGAGTGGAGGAATTAAACCTCATCAGGACTTGAGGGGAGATTAAGAGAGCAACACTGACAGTGACAGTGACGTGGGCTTCTTTCACAATGCTGGAGTTACATCTCTCATGCCTGCCCATGGTAACCATTGATAGACCTAAGAGTTGGGCTTTTTACTGCGATCAGAAAACCAGTGCCGTCATATTCCTTCTTACTGGCACCTTAATAACAAATAAATAGCTCGACAGAGTTTTATTCTTTCCAGACTGAGAACTAAGCCAAGAATGTGGGAGGCAACATGTTTTCAGCACACATACTTTCACAAGTGAGTAGAATTGAGTTAAATACACAGCTGCCGGAAGCAACTTTGCAAAGGTTTAATTGATATTGAGGACACAATAGGGATGAATGCAGCATAGAAATTACAATGAATCACCCAGCTGGATGTGTTGCACTTTCCCCCTCTCAGGGTACAGTCCTTTTTAAATGAACCAAAACAGTCATCTTAAAGTAGACCAAAAAGGGAAGCAACATAAAAGGGACTCCGTTCTTTTTGTGTTCACAGTCAGTTTATTTAAAAGACGACTCCCGGGAGGTCTGAGTATGGTTCGTTCCGCAGGGGTCTGAGTCCACTTAGAGAGTGTTCACATCTGCTCAAAAACTAATAGGTTTGAGTGTTTTTGGAGGGCTGAGCAGACCAAGTGTGAAAAATCCCTAAGATACAACGCCTAACCTATCTGCCTCTACTAAAACTACTACTACTAAAATAAAAAATCTCAGTGGCAAGGTAACTATGCATATTTATCCACGTACTGTACTAGATTAATTGTAATAAATTCCAAATTAAGGTGCTCATGTTTTATATGAATATTTCCATTAATGCAATTTAACACTCCACTACTTTTAACTGTATTTGACAAGTATGTAGACCTATTTTACAAATTAAGATTTTTCATTAACAGTCAATTTAAATATGAAGCTTTATTATAGATTTAGTCTATATATTCTTTGCGTTCCACTTCCGGGATTGCTCCTGTGTTGCTGGAAATTCTGTCGGATGTGTGTATTTTCCAATGGAATTTCAAATTTGGTGGCTTAATGAGGACTATTGTTGACTGCTCCTCAGATCTCTGCAGGGTAATATGAGACAGCTAGCTAGACTATCTGTCCAATCTGAGTTATCGCTCTATTTTGCAGTGGCTCTGTGCACGTTTTTCACCCCTCCCATGTGTGGACACCCCAGACCCTCATCCGCAGCGCCGTGGAGGAAGGTCTGGCAAAGCGAGATCAATACTGCAGACAAATACAACAACCACAGTTGTCATTTGAATTGTAAAGGATATTAACCCTTGTGTTGTCTTCCCGCCGACCAGGACATTTTTTTTTTTTTTTTTTATTAAATCAAGGTTTTGGCCATCTTTTTCTACCCTTTTGTGGCTTCCCCCCAATGTTTGTCACTTTTTCAATGTTTGTTGACTTTTTCTGAGCCTTTAACATTGTGGGTTTTTCTCCAAAATCTTCTTTTTGTCCTTTGACATCTTTCTCTCTCTCTTTTTATTTTAAAACAATTTTTAAAAGTTCTTTTACCAATTGTTTTTTCTCCAAATGCTAAAAAATTGACAAAAAAAAAAACACAAATTGAATGAAAGTAGTCAACTGATTATTAACCCAAATTTCTGATATAGTAACTTTTTGGAAAGGGGTCAAATTTGACCCAAAGGCAACAGGAGGGTTAAAGCAGGATTGTCAGCTACAGCTGCGACCATGGGTTTAAATCTAGTAATAGAATATCCCGCCGGTGTAAGGCAGCCTGCCTGTGCTAAAGGTGATTGATTTCTGACTAAGACTTGTTCTCAAGGAATGGCAATAATCAAATCAGCCCTGTAGTTAAACTTTTCGCCTCCGCAGATACGGGAAACATGCTGGCATTTCCAGCGTGCTGCCTCATTCCATTTCCTTTTAGACTTTTCTTTCTCCAGCTCAGCCAGTTAAAGTGTACTGACACATTGACGCACAATTGTGTTATTGACGTCTTTGACGAGTTAATTATTCATTTGTGTCAAAGTAACAGCAGACGTGAGTCAGTAAATTGTACAGGTGGGGGTCCATTTCCCCTCTCTTCCCCCAAGCGTACAGCACCTTTTAAGTCTGCACACTAGAATTCATTTTCACACGTCATGATGTCATCAGAAATGGCACATTGTTCCCTTAATAGATGTTGACAGTGTCCAATGTGACAGGTTGATAAAGGATGAGTGACGCTGATGCAAAAGGCTCATGTTGACAATACATTCAGCTGTGTAAATCCAGTATTTTTATGTAATATAATGAGTGCCTTGTCGTACAGATGTTGATATATATTTTGTAAAAAAATAAAATACATTAGTAAGAGCGCTTGACTGTTAAAAACTAAAAATAACCGACTAACTGGCTGCTCACAATGTGGGCCGCTGTAAAATTGGGTTAGGACGGCATGGAGAGATTGGGGACTTAGGGGGACTTAGGGGGAGCACCACTGTGAAAAGCATTACAGCTCACCACCCACAGCTAGCCAAAGGGGGACAAACACAGAAACCATACCTGTGAGGAGGAAAGAGGAAAAAAGAACAGAGAAAGAGGAAAGCGAGATCACTGCATGCTGGAGACAACAGGACAACAAAACAAATCCAAAGTATGGGGCATGGAAGCAGCATTGATTAATAAATAAATATATATCTCATAGTATATATATAATCTTAAATTTGCAGGAGCAAACAGGGAAGTAAGGTGAAGTATAAAGTATAAGAGTCCCACGTAAGCAGAGGAGATGGGAGCCGTTGACGGACCTAATTCCGTGATGTCGGTACGTCTGACGTTCTTACATTCCCATTTCAGTAGTTTATGTGACTATTTTAAGCCAATACCTGATGTTTTCCTATCCCTAACTAACGTATGTGTTGCCTATAACCTTGACCAGTTAGTTTCACAACGTTAACTTTGTGTTCCATGCTGCGACCTTAAACAGAACAGTCACATGATTAAGACTGCCACAGCAGTCATGTGTTACCGTAACGTGTTTGAAACGGTTGTATCACAGGTTTAAATAGAATGTGTTTTGGGAGTCATTAGCAATGGAAATCGCGCTCCTTGGAGTCATAACTCACTCTAATCCACATAGAGACATTATACTGAACACATATTGTTGGATTCCGTGTGACTCTTCTCCATATAAACACCCATAAATGACTTAAAAATCAGAATAATAAGATGCTCCTTGAGAGTTATCATATTTTTAATAATTTCCTTTAGTAACAACATAATGATGTGATAGATAGATAGTGGCTGTACATCAATTGGAATCGTTGCAAATGAGATCTGCTAATAGCCAATTCTGCATATTTTTCATGGGACCAAATTTGCCAAAATGAGGGGTGCGTTGTCTCAGTCATGACTTGGGCCACAGTGTCATACCATATACTTTGTAGATCAGAGATTTTCAAAGTCTCATGCATAAGATGCAGTTTGTGTATTATAGAATGCGCTGTTTGTTTTAATCACATACATTTTCAAAGTTCAAAGACTTTATCTGCCTTTGAAAATCCTTTCAGAAAAATTTGAAACCCTTGAATTTTAAAGTCATCAGAACATACAAAGGCTCCCAAGTGCACCCTTAAACTTCCTTAGAATTAAACACAAGCCCAACAAAACTCAATATATCAAAAACTGGGCTTTTTCTAACATACACAACAGCCCTTTTTCTACCCTCTCTCTATCATGGTTCAGTGTGATTTGCTGAGCTGCATTTATGTGAGGTGGGTAGTAAAGAGAAAAATGTCAAAGTAAGAATTCTCTCCAAACAAGTGCTGTGCCTCGGAGGAATTCTCCCTGTGTCCTTGAGAGGCATCATGGAGTGTGACTTAAAGACTTTTTATTCCTCCTCCGCTCCCTTATTTCCCCCCTCCTCCTCCCCTCCATGCAATCTTACTCTATCTCTCTCTCTTGCCGGAGGTGGGTCTCTCCACGCTCTGATTGGTTTTATTGGCAGTGGTTCAGTCGCGGAGGATGCCAGCGTGGCTCTCGATGTCGTGCTTGATAAAGATGGATCAGCACATAACATTAGGCAAAGCAGTTCTCTTTTCCATCTCATTATAAAGACAAAATTTGATGAGAATAGGAACATCCTCTGGTGTCAGAGAGATTCATGTTGTTGTATTCATCTCCTAACTGTGTTTTATAAGAAGGCTTGTAGTCAGATGACGCAGTCACGGACCTACTCCTTGCCCCAAATGAATTTCTCTGTATATATTTTATTAAAGTGACACTTTTGCATGTGGCACACATTCACGTGTCTCCTTTTCTAGAGTCAGCAGGAGAAGCAGAGCAATATCCGTCAGGATGAAACAAGCCTTTTCAGCGATCCTCAAAATGCTTTGGATGCCACATAATGTCACAGAGAAACTGTCATACTTAAGAAATAGTCAAACCTTATATGAAAACTTGTGAGATGCAGGGCTGCTGGGTTTGAGTCTGGTTTGGTCGCCAAACCTTGGCTAGATTTTACATTTTGTCCGTAGGTCATGGAAATTAGGGCTGTCAAATTTAAGGCCATAATAACGAGTTAACACTAATTTTTTTTTTTAACGGCACAAATTTTATTTACGCATGATTAATGCACGCATGTTCTAGTTTTTGAAATCAGGAAGTGATACAGCAGTGACCAGGGGTTAACCGGAAAGCTTCAATAATAAGTCATTTCATCTGAGAGGCAGTTTTCTACATCAATGTTTCTTGTTTATTTAAAATGAAGCCAAATATCCTTTCCGGTGTTTCCCCTGTTCTCTCTTAGCAGCGCACCGCCGTGCGTCCATGAACAAGGCATGAGTCTGTGGTTTTGCAAGTTTCCTATAGACAATCATGCGATTAATCCCAATTAAATATTGTAATCGATTGACAGCCCTAATACAAATTAAATGAAATCTGTTTTTCTCTGTCTACTTCTACAATTTATATTGAAATCAATTCATTTACAATTCAATTCCTTTATTTATGTCACTACTTTTTTCTGTTTAGTTTTTAACCACGGGCCAGCCCCGGACGGCCAGCAAGCTCTCCCAGTGTGGATGGTCTATGTCTCTGCGCAGCCATTGTAGAACCAGCTGTCATGCGCAATTAACACGTTAATCATGGCGATTATAGCCAATCAAATTACCTTTCCAATAGTGAATAGCATGGATAGGTGCCTTTCATGGGAGCCAGTCTAAACAAAAGCCTAACAGAGCTGAGTCCCTCCTCTCAGAGCCAGGATTCACACACTTAACCCTTGTGTTGTCCTCCCATCAACCATGAAATCTCAATGTTTTAGCTGAAGTTTTTGTGTTTATACATATATACACATATGAGAATTAAACGGGAAAAAATCTGGCATACATTGGTACCACTCTTATTGTGCTAACAGACAGGAAAGTTATTAATACTAACTATATCAACAACTATAACCAAAAGTTTAAAAAAAGCCACCATAGTCGCTCCTAATGCTCGTCATCTTCTCATTGGCATTGTTTCCCATGGATGCCACCACCAACGTAATACGATGTTAACAGTTTGTGATCATTTCACAGATTTCTCATTTCTCATTACCAAGCATTTGCACTGTGACCTATGTGTTTCTGCCTATTGACAGTTTGATTTAGGTTTTACAAAATAGTCAACTCAAGCAGCTTTTATATCATCCGTATTCCTGTTAGTGGGTACTTCTGAGGCGCAGGCCGTCAATTAAGAAGCTGAGAGAGGCAGTGTAGAGAATGGCATTTACCACCCACCGAGGCTCCGCAGGCTATTCTAGTGCAACAGCTCCAATCAACAGCCATTTAAAAACGTTTAGTACAAGGTAGGTTCAGATCCTTTGTGAAACTAAGACAGTTGAAAAAAAACATTTGATTGTTGTTTGCTACAGAGGACTGAACGGGCATGTCTTGGTAAATTAAAAGGAGTATAACATTTGATTATTAGCCAGAGATATAAATAAAAGTCCTTGTTTTTCTGCCTTAAAACTGGATTTTAGGACTGGAAATTCTAGGGGAGGGTATAGATATACTGTACTAGAAGAAAAAGATTGTGTTTCCATTCGCTCTGCTGTATCGAACAAAGTGCATGCGTGCTAGCTGATCATTAGCATTAATTACAGTAGTCTTATTCCCAGCAAGTTGAAGTGCATCTGTGGCCATGGCAACCCACTCCTAAATGGTGAATGGCGTCGAGGCCTGCAGTCTCTCCGCTTCCTCCGGCAGTCATTGTGATTTGTGGAGCAATTACCACACAGCTAGAAGAGAAGGAGCACATCAGCGGGACAAGTCGGTGTCCCGCCTAATGCGTGACATCCTCCTGGTGTCTGCTCGCACGCACACACACACACTCCTGATGGCAAGGAACTGAGCCTGGAGCTGTGTTAAGATTGAAGGAAAAGAAGTAGATAGATGGAAAAAATGTGTATATGTACGTATGTGTCTATATATGTGCGTGTAGGGTTAGGTAGCTATACTGTACAAATAAGGGAAGCATCAATAGAAAAAGGGGATAGGAACAGAAACTTGTTCCAACTCCTGAACATGGGAATCCTTATTTGAATCATTTACAATCATTTTGGAAGATTCTGTTGAAATGTACATTTTCTTTTTTATCTTTTTATTTTATTTTTGAACATGTTCAAAATAAACTTAACTGAAAATCTAAAGTCTTGTGTGTCAGTTGAAGCTAGCATGAGTCGGAAGAGTTTGCTTTGGGTTAGAAGGTATTGTTTCACTAGTTCCGTATAAAGACAAGAAAAAGAACAGCACCAAACCTGAGATATAAAATTAAAGTCAAGCTGAGAGTTGGATTTTAAAATAGCATCGCGGCTCATTTAACGGAGCCTTGGAACAATAGCTAAATCAGAGCAACTGTGTGTGTGGGAAATTTATCTCAACAAAAACGCATCCTCCCCCTGACACCAAAGCAATTTTTTTTTATTTTATTTTGCCTTCTGAACAAACTGTTACAATCAAAATCACTTCTTGTAAATGCATCCCTCTAACATCACCACGACTATGTCTTAACTGCAGTTCTTTATTTTCATGATCCATCACAGCAGGGGGGGATGTTGTATGATGGGAGACAAATTAGTGCTGCTCATAAAAATAGCTCACACTGATCATTGTGCACGGGGAGACTGACAAGTTAGTGGATGCAATGTCTTGAGGTTATGCTATACTCATAGTCAGTTATTATTTAGACCAATGATGTTATGGTTTCAATCTCATTTTTCTTCTGTTCAACACCTCACTTTCCATTTCAAATTCATTTCTCATGGACGTCTTGTATCTCAAGGGTTGCATTGTACCCAAACAAGAGTCTCATTAAGCCTGTACTTGGGCTAATGTCAGCATGCTATGCTGTCATGCTCACAATGATAACGCTAACATGCTGATAAAGCAGGTATAGCAGATATCGGTATAGTTTAGGGGTTTAGTTTTAGTTTCAGCTGTTGATGCATAATAGTGTTAATTTCGTCAGACAAGACTAAATATGTTTGTCAACACGCTTTTTTTCCATAATAAAGACGAGACGAGGACGAGACTGCACCAATGTCCAAAAACGCTGACTAAATCAACATGCTGTCAACAACAAAAAAAAAAGACAAGACTAAAATGTTTTGCATAAACTAAACACTAAGATAAAATCTCTCTTCATTTTCATCTACAATCATCTCTACTTTTTCATCATTAATAGAACTGTCCGTTTTGGAGCGTTGCGGTTCAATCAGGTGTGCCTTAGCTGTGGCTCAACTAGAGATTCGGTGTGTCCCCTTTTTCATCTAGCTGTCACACATCCAGGTAGCGATGTGGCCCAGGTGAAGGAGGGAGGAAGCCCGGTTTAGCCTGCTGAAGAAGCTGCTACAGCGCATAGCGATGTTCCCCCGGCAAGGAAAGGAGTGCTGCCGAAGCCGCTCTTAAACAGCTTGCAGAGCAACTGGAGAAATGTATGCAACTGCTGGCATCAAAACAACGTGCCGTGGAGTCCAGGAGCCCTGGCTCTTATCTAACATGTGTCTGTGTAACAAGGTGCTGTAGAGCCCAGGAGCCCTGGCTCTTATCTAACATGTGTCTGTGTAACAAGGTGCTGTAGAGCCCAGGAGCCCTGGCTCTTATCTAACATGTGTCTGTGTAACAAGGTGCTGTAGAGCCTAGGAGCCCTGGCACTTATCTAACATGTGTCTGTGTAACAAGGTGCTGTAGAGCCCAGGAGCCCTGGCTCTTATCTAACATGTGTCTGTGTAACAGGGTGCTGTACAGCCTAGGAGCCCTGGCTCTTATCTAACATGTGTCTGTGTAACAAGGTGCTGTAGAGCCTAGGAGCCCTGGCACTTATCTAACACGTGTCTGTGTAACAAGGCGCTGTAGAGCCCACGAGCCCTGGTGCTTATCTAACATGCTTCTGTGTACAAATGTATTTGCATGAAGGATGAGGCTTGATATAAAACCAGATGTGTTTAACAAAGTTGCATTCAACAAAAAACAAAAATACTTCAACAAGTGTATTTTGTCAGGGAATTGTGACATATAACCAATATTTGAAATGTGTAAAACACTATTTGACTGAAATGGTTATCAGAAATAATCTCAGAAATAAATTTAAAAAAAAAAAAAAAAAAAAAAAAAAAAGACTAAAATGTTTTGACTAAACCTTCACTAAGATACCCAAGTTCTCCTTTCACTAAAACTAGACTAAAATGACAAGACTTTTGGTCGACTAAAACTCGACTAACAGAAAAACATATGTAAACGACTAAATATGACTAAAACTAACAAGGACATTTTGCACAAGACTAAGACTACATTAGAAATAGGTGACAATATTAACACTAATGCATAGACTATTAGTGAAGCCAAAACATCTCAGTCGCCCGCCCTCACAAATCCCACCCCATCCATGTTAGCAGATGTGACAAGGTGCCAAACTTAAAAGTCAAAATACACGCCAAATACATTTTTCCCAAAGAATCCTAATCATGTTTGACCACAGTATCAGTGCTCCATCCCTACAGTAAATAAATACAGGGTCTCTTGGGCATACGCCAACGAGGTACGCTTGTACTCTGCTGACTACACTATTCGATAGATTACATCGCAAAGGTACTTTCAACTCCATGGGAATTTAAAAAGGAGCACGCTGCAGGACTTTTGTTTATGACATGATGAATGTATTCTTTGCCTAGCAGTCAAGAACAGATGTGCTGGGAGTTTACATCACCATATCAGCAAATACAGAGTGATTGAAAGGTTTTCTGTTTCATAAATACAGGTAATATTCTGGATGTACTCAATAATGAAGGTAAAAAGGCTCCTTAATGGCCCTTGTGAGAATAATTATTGTACATTTGTTCTATATAAATATCATGTAGGTGTAGAGAAAATAATAGGTGGTGAATCTCTGTGCATAAACAGTTATCTCTTAATCACAATCAAATATTTATCCTTAACTTTAATGTCTTCATACGTTTTATAAGAACCAACAGCATAATCATTGAGTGGAATCACCTCAGTTGACTTTTTTCTTCAAAACCTCGCCCACTAGCACAAAACTATTTCTAATTTCTGAGATAAAGTCTGTAAATGGTATTCATTAACACACAGCACTGGCAGTTTGTACTTCATCCTGGTGTCAATGGCTTCTCAGCTTAAGGGCTTCTTCATTTAAATGTTATGTTGTACATATATTTGTAGCCTTCAGTATTGACAAATGCACTATTTAAGCACATTGTGTACTTTCAGGCATTATATTCACATGCCATATAAATCTGAATTGCCACCATGACATTATACATGCAATGCACAATGTTAGTGCACAAGTCACTGGGGATTGGACATGCGAGTGAAAACAGATCTAGTGTATTAAAAGTATATATCATAGCTACCAGCTGCCCTGAGCTGACTCAGTGTTATTTGTTGTCAAAGGCATCATCATGAGCCTTTTTAGAGCCGCAGGCTAAGATGCTTTTCAGCTATGTATGAAAAGTGTCAGCTGAGTCCCCTCAGGCATAAAGACAAATGTCCATAGCTGAGCCTTTACCAACACTTGGCGTGTTTAACAAGTGTGCTGGATCACAAAGTGGGTTAGCACTGAACTGGAGGCCAATGTGAGCAGCTCAGTGTGGATCAATACTGCCATCTGGTGCTTAAGAAAACACTTTATTTTCTCTTATTAATAAACCCCTCCTCATCAATTTTACTGAATGTATTAAAAGTGTGCATGTGGATTGTAACAGGTTACTAATTTAGCATATATTGCTTAATAACAACCTGCTTTAAACAAAGCTAAAATGTGTTGAATCTAGAGTCCATGCTAATAACATTTGACCACAGTAGGTTATCATCACACAACAAATATGAAGCCTATCAAGAAATACTATCTCAAGAAGCCCTTACAAGCCACATAATCTGTGTTTGTTTTGGTTGTCTATTGACATGACCAAAGGTTAAAATGAGAGTTGTTTATGTTGGCATATACTGATTCAGTGTTTCCCAAGGGAGTGTATTACATGAATTTTAATCAATGGGGAAGTTTCACACATTCCCCAAACAGATCATCAGATGTGTTGAAAGACATGCCATTTCAGCAGATGTGGCAGAGTTGCATCAGAATCAATTCGGGCTGAAAACAGATCGGTTACTGGTTCAGAATTAAAACCATTAAAGCAATGCATTAAGTTATGGAAGATGCCAGGGCATAATCATTTATGTATGAAAGCTACAGTGTGAGCAAGCTTGTTGTAATTTATATTGCCTTTATTCACTTTATAAACTCAGGTAATGTGACCAATCTGTTTGTTTTGGAATTATTTTTTTAGGCCAGTTGTATTTTTTTTTTATGTACTGTTTAAATGCATTTCTTTACCAAATATTATATAATACTTTGAGTTGACTCCATGTTTTGAATGTTGAAAGGTGATAGGTGGTGCAAGAAGGATCTTTGAATCAGGCAAAACCTATGAGCCAACCCAGAACAAAACAAGTCCAGGTTTAAAGTTGTTCCATTGCGCATGCGTCGTATCGCTGCCTGATACCGCTTTATGGGTTATTAAATATAACAGACGTCTAATTAGCTGTTGTAACGTAGCAAGTGCTGCTTGGTCTTTGCGACCTGCGTGCATATACAATGCCTGTATAAATGGTGACTGTGAAGACTGATTTCTCTCGACACTTAAATCCTCTTTGATCCCCAATTAGCCGTGCTAGCGTCATAAATAATTACATTTTCATTATCAAATAGTTTACACTTCAATGTATTTGTTTAAAGTTCATACAAATACCAGTACTTGTTGCTCATTAGTAAATATGCTCCGTTTAAGGGTTTACTCCTCCCGTGACGTAATTTCCCAGCATGCTCTGCAGCCCAGGATGTGTTTTCAATATGACGATTTTAGGCTTTAAAACAGCAATAGATATATAGTTTTGCCACGAATATTGTTTATGGATGTCGACATAATCCATATCCGTTTGTAGACGGTCATGTTAATAAACGTCCCACCGTGTGTGAGACACGGTTATTATGTCCGTACTATAAATACACGGAGGAATCCTCTTCTCCATCGGTTGGTCCGATGGCGGTGAGATTTCAATTGATTGCTACAGTGAGTTACAGAACCTCTACGTTTCTTCTCTCCCCTCCCCCACCGCCGGCCTTGACCAGCCTTTTGACTCTTAAAATTAATATTTTTTTTTTGTCATAATTAAAGTGAAATTTGACATATTGAAATAACTCCCCGAGATGAAAGAGAATACAGTTGTTCGTACGAGAAAACACCGCTCAAGCAGCACATGGTGGTTATCTACAGATCAGTCTTTTGCTCAAGTAATAGTGCAATTACTAGTGTGTACATGTAGTTAGATAAAAACAACATGAGCAGGTAACTTCAAATGCAATTAAATTAAAGACCACTTTAAGTTTCAAATTAATGTACAGTGACATGCCAATATTATGCACTACTGGAACAACATCCCAGCAAAGGTCTCCTAACCAACAACGAATTCATTTAATATAACGTTAGAAATGGGAAACCTGCACATACAACTGATTATCAATTATAACTATAGCCTACAATATCTTCCTCACGATAGCCTCGCGAGAATTAACCAGAACAGAGACAGAGACAACACTCAGATAATTGACGAAAAACGACCAGCAATAAATAAAAGGTACAAAACACAGCGGCTGGTGCAACAATAATTATTAAGTAACATAAATACAAGTAGCTTACCTGTCACTTTCAACAGCAGAAGAGACAACAACAGCAGCTACGGGCCACAAAACACGCACTTTAATGCACAGTGAGTCTCGTGCACCGCGAAGTCCTTAAAATCTACTCCGGGTTCGATTCCTCTGGTTCACTGTCCGTGCAGGGTATATAAATAAGCACTCATCGGCCCTGGCTGCACTCTTACATCTCCCACCATGCTCCTGTTTCCATTGGGTGTGTTAGTTTCACTCACGCACCTGTTGCTCTACGTATAATTGCGGGTGTGTTCGATTTGAGTCACTTAGCATGCTGGCCGGGTGGTGCAATGAACCGGTGATTGGCCCTTGTGTTGTCCTCCCGGGTCAAAAACGACAACAATTGGACATTTCGTCCTTTTTTCCAGACTTTTTTTAGTTTTCAATAACACCACCTTACTACCACGAGTTTTACAGTACTTTTGGAATTCATGATCAATAACCCTAATTTAGAATTATACCTAATATTTGAGTTAAAAAAAAAAGAAATTATGAATTATTTTGACAAATTAGTTAAGATCAGAGGAACTTACAGATGGGTTTAGTCAGGAATGAAAGTGAAAGAGTATTTGCAAAGAGCGTTGTATGGAACCCAATCCATTTTTTTGTGGTAATTTGGATAAAAAGAAACCCATATTTCAGATATAGACATTTTTTTAAATTGAATTTGACCCGAGGACAAGAGGAGGGAAGACGCGACCCGTTTTGCTGAGATACAGCCTTTTTTAAAATTTAATACAGGGACAGTGCATATTAATGGAACTTTCTGTCAATACGCCAGAATTAGCCAAAAGGCTATTTTTCATCTGCAGTCCCTAGACAGATCGTAATTACAATATATATTATACATTGGGTAAAGGTACTACTATGAAAAGTTAAGAGTAGTTCTATATACACTAGAAACATAGCTGACCAGCAATTAGACAAGCATCAAACAAAGACATGAACACGTCTCACACACACACACACACACACACACACACACACACACACACAAGGCAAGAAGCCCACAGAGCAGGTCTAAATGTTGACACCTCTGATTGTCAGTCAGCCATTTTTTAAATGCTAATCTTAATCATAACCGATGATGTAATGCTTCATTTACTTTTTACTTCAGATAAAATATACTTGCTAATTACTTTTTGCTCCATGCTTAGCCTGGCCGAGATAATTTTTGTTCAGTTTTAAGAAACAACTGAAAGAAAGCAACTAATCCATTTTTTGTAAAATATTGACCAAGTTGTCCCATGAACTATTAAATAAAGGGGAACATGTTAAATGTATAGACCATTTCCCAGTTGTAAAAATAATCATTCTAGATGGCCCCAAGTTGATTTCCTGTTGCAGTGTAAGTGAATGACATCACAGGATATTTATATCTATGACCGGAAGTTAACAAGGGACCAGGCTGTTGCCTAGCAACGGAATTCCATTCAAAATATGCTCTCTAAATATGTCTCGGGAGATAAATAGTGTAAATTGGAAAATAAAGGCCATGTTTTAAAAAACAAAAAAACAAATCATGAAATTCTCATTTTTATGTAGCAATTCATTAATGTACATAAATATTTACATGTGCTTGCACATTAAAGGATTAAATAAAAATCTTTTCTTGAAGATTTCCGTGGACACCAAACATAGCGACCATAGAATGCTTTAAGTAAGTTCTCTTACCCTGGGAAATTACACGTTCCGGACAGATATCAAGTCCACACATCTAGCTATAGAGAAGTTTACTGTGTTGACTGCTGAGCCCCTGTGGACCTGTCCAGCCAACTTCATTTACTGTACTCACTTATTTGGTTATTGGTATATTTCCTGTCTAATAAAGCCACATGTGGAAGAAAACATATTTTACCCATAGAAACCTCTGTAATGGTGAATGGGCAGGAAAACATAAGCAATTCAATGACTTACTTAACATAATAACCAGTAGCCTATTTACCATACATACCTATGCTATTTGGGCTTCCTTCATCATGACATAACACTGTTCACATTCTAAGCTGAATCTCCTATATATGTGCTATTAGAATTTCAGCACCTGATCATTTAAAAATTATCAATCAGCAGATTTATTGTTATTTAACAATCCCATTTGTCAGGGGTCTTCAACTTTTTTTAAGCCAAGGACCCCCTACTACAAATAAAATTATGTTGCATATTAAACTGTAATATATCAAGGGTTAAAGGACTTATGTGTCAACAGGACTTGGAAAAACTGGTCCATGCTTTCATCTTCAGTAGACTTGACTACTGTAACGGTGTCTTTACAGGTCTCCCTGAAAAATCAATCAGACAGCTGCAGCTGATTCAGAACGCTGCTGCTCGAGTCCTCACTAAGACCAAGAGACTGGATCACATCACTCCAGGTCTGAAGTCCTTACACTGGCTTCCTGTGTCTCAAAGAATTGATTTCAAAGTACTTTTGCTAGTTTATAAATCACTAAACGGTTTAGGTCCAAAATACATTTCTGATCTGCTACTCCACTATGAACCACCCAGACCGCTCAGGTCATCTGGGACCGGTCTACTTTCTGTCCCCAGAGTCAGAACTAAACAGGGGGAAGCAGCGTTCAGTTTCTATGCTCCTCATATCTGGAATAAACTCCCAGAAACCTGCAGATCCGCTGCTACTCTCAGTTCTTTTAAATCAAGGCTGAAGACCTTTCTTTTTGATGCTGCCTTTCTTAAATGACTGCTCATTTCTTTAAATTTCTTATGCTGCACTGTAACTTTTATTCTTGTGTTTTATGTGTCCTAATGTTTTAACTATCTATTCATGTGTTTTATCGGTTTTTAATGCTTATGATTTTTAACTGTTTGTACATGTGTTTTATCTGTTTAACTGATTTTATGTAAAGCACTTTGAATTGCCCTGTTGCTGAAATGTGCTATACAAATAAAGCTGCCTAAACTGGGCATACAATAACGTGTAGAAAAGCCTAAAGCCTTTGTGACATATCTATAAAGGCCTAAAGCCTTTATACATACCTTTTTTTTTGCATAGAACACTAAGCTTTTGAAATAGCATAATAATAGTGGGCATGATTTTATAAATCAAGTAATGATGTTAAAACATACTGGATTTGTGGATGGCTACCTTAGTGACTACCTGACCTATAGGTCACCCTATCATCAGTAGGGAGTTATATTTGCTAATAATATGTTGGATTCATGTTTACTAATGTTCTTTTTTAATTAACTATAATTTTGGAAAACACTTTCAAAAACTATAATTTTGAGGCGCCCCTGCACTGACTGACTGTTATAGGTGGTTTGTCACAGACACAGGCACAGTAACGGACTGATAAAGATGTTGACCATGAGCTGTAGTTGATTGCAGACTAAAATATTATAGACAGAAAACCCTAGTGTCAAGAGAGTGTAACAAATAGTATAAAGGCTAGAGGTGCAATGTTGCATTTGTGGCATCAAACAGATATTCAATAATATCAGATTCAAGATTAACAGTTCTATAAATATGTAATAACATTCTGTGGCCTCGTCAAGTTTGTCTGCTATGTCACAATTTTAGATTATGTGATATACTGTACATTCTTGATAACATGAACCATTATGATTGCATTGCAAGTTAAATAATTTGTAAAATGAACTCACATCAGGAGGAAGGTTATGAAGTTTATTAGAAATATCAACCGGATTGGAATCATACAAAAGCAGCACTGAATGCATGTCTGAATGATGTTCAACACTACAGTTTTAAGTCATTAATAGGGTTACCCCCCCACACACACACATTGAGTCCCCCTCTTTTCCAAAAAATTCAAGACTCAATTCTCCAGAACTGCTGATTTTTGATCCAATAAACAAATGTATGCAGACAAATACTAAACCTAAATCTATGTGTGTAACTATGTATTGTGTGTGCCAATCTCCGTTCACAACAGTCCCAGTTTGTATTCCACCATCATGTGTGGCTCGCCCATCATTTCACTCTGGGTTGGATCTGCAGGTCCACAGGACACAAACACAGAGTGGTGGGGGTTAGGGATCATATTCAAACAGCTGTGTGACTGGTTTTGTAAAAGGTTGAGGGATGAGGTTCTCACCGTTGAGGATGTCTTCAAAGCCGATGGACTCGTCATTGCCTCGCAGCGTATCGAGAGCCAGGTTTGAACTCTGTAAGAACGGCAGACGCTGGATCTGGGAGGAGGAGGGACAGGCAGACATCAAGATTTATGGAGGGAGGAGGAGGACTTAAAAACAGGAGCCTAAGGAAGAGGGCTATCAGAACTGGGGAGGTGGATTACCGGGACGTGAAGCTTTTGTGTGTGTGTGTGTGTGTTACCTGTCTAGCTGCCCTGTACTCCATCTGCAGCTTAAGTGGAGCATGAAGACCCTGGATGTTTCTGAGAGTGGAGAAATTCATCCTGTCCTGGTTTGGCTGGAACTGTACACCACACCAACAAAGACAAATGTTTAGCAGTCCCCGGGACAACAGAGTCCCGTAGCGTTTCCACTGTTAAACGTTCTCTTGTTCCTACTGCTACTGCTCTGCGTGTAACAAATGAAACGGGGCTATCGGTTGTGTAGAGTAAAGACATTTTAACGCAACATGACATGTACAGGTTATTCTGTTTTATTGTTAAAAACACTTTCTATTTTTATTTCCCCTATTATAATTTTTGTCAAACTGAATAGAAATATTAAACCCTAAAGACAACAATAACACTTTACATACAAATATTAATGGTGCAAAGCTGTGTTTGACTACTGTGGCACACTGCGGTGCCTGGATTTCGGGAGGTTATTGTCGCCCACAGGTGCATGACGTCAGGTTGGACACAAATCTGACCAGCATGCATTGGGCGGTAATCGCCGGTGATCTACATAGTCCTATAAATAAGCGGTCTAATTGAATTATTCTTCTCTTACAATTTTGATTACTCACATTTTTCTCTGACAGCTCCAGTGGGTGGCTTGGAAGGAGCTCATTTTTCACGCTGGTAAAGCTGTGTAGCAAAAGACAAACTACTATAAGCAGGTGAAAATCTGTATTATGTAACTTGTGATTCATTTGGTTTCAAGGCTGGGACTATTAAAAGTTAACACAGCAGTCCCTTTTGAAAGAGAAAGCTGTCACACAAACTACATTGTTGTCTTCTCACCCATGAACATTTAATCGATGTTCCACACATGTACACATGTATTTTATTTCATGCAGAGATCACTCTCTAGTCATACAAACATACATACTATATATACAGTACATATTGGGAACTTGTAAAGTAATACAACTATGTCACAGCCTGACCAACAATACATGTTTGAAGCTGAAAACAACATTGACACAGATATCATTATTATCAAGTAATGATGTTTTTTTAAATGATCTTAATCAGACCGGCATAACGTGAGTGAATGACTAACGTTACAAATGGTGTTATATCAAGTTGTATCCAGAATAACTAACACAGGTATTTTAAACAGAGACAAAGCTGTATGTCCGTCTGTACGAGCATGGTAGGGAATGGAATAGCTATTATACATATAACGTTAGCTGGCTGACACCAGTTGTCTCACCCGCTACGCAGAGAGTCCTGCACTCCGTAAGCTCCCCTTGTGGACATAAGCCTGCCACAGGTACACTGTCTTTCAGTTGAGAGCGGAGTCCTCGAGTATTCTGAAACGAACAAACGATACACATTCCACCATTTACATCTGATAATATTTAGTTTAGCATACCTCAGTTAAAAACACCGAAAAAGCATCATTAGCCATTAGGTTCAGGAGCCTTACAGCTAAGCGCTAGCTAACTAGCATTAGCTCGAGTGACTAATCAAATTCACAACTCTTGGATTTCAGAAGACACAAAGACAGAACACAAAGGTGTAAGAATATGAAATACATATGCATATAACTATAGAAAACAATATCATTGTAATTAATAATGTTACGATAGCATGAATCATATTACATAAAATAAGACAGCAGCCATACCATTGTGATTCCGTTTCTTCCACTTTCTTTTCGATACACTGTATTGAATATCCGGTTGGGTCGCGCTTTCATTACGACACATCCGGTATAAACCGGCGTTAATTTACTGTTACAAAAAAAACAACTTTGTATTATACATCCTTGCACTTTATGCTGTAGTTGGTTTGTTTTTCATCCCCGTGTGACAGTTCTACCAAATTATGACATAATAGGAAGAAAAAAAACACTGGTTATAGCTCTCTTTAAGAATGATGCACATAGATACTGAGGAGCAAGGGGGTATAGCTCAGTGGTAGAGCATTTGACTGCAGATCAAGAGGTCCCCGGTTCAAATCCGGGTGCCCCCTCTTTTCAAGAAAGTAATTTCACACTGTTTTGTGTACACAAAATCACATGTTGTACTTCACTACACACATCACATTTCAAAGCTGTGCAAATATATAGATTCTCTCTGTATCTTTGATACTCGCATTGTCTTAATCATTTTTTGGCAGAATTATGAGGAAAATAATTAATAATGTAGAAAATAACTTAATGGTGATACTACAAGCAAAATGTTCCACTATTATTACAGAGGTGGTAATATACTTAGTTTACTATATGACTAGAGTAATCCAAGATTATGTCAGATATACTATCTCCAGCACAAAATACACAAACACAAGCCTATTAAAGATACTTTAAAGTCTTATTATAAATATAAAATGACTGGCACAGAAGTTGACATATACTGAAAGTCTCCAGTTTAATGCCATCCCATCCTTGTATTTTCTCTTTATTATTCCTGTTCATACACTTACATTACATGCACTAACATTCAAAGGTGGGTGTCACAAAAACTGAGCAAAGCTCATCACTTTGTAGACGGTGACATCTACTAAATGTTAAATGTTTCTGGAAAGTCCATCTTATATTTCACTTCTGGTTTATGACTAAGTATGTATATGAATATAGACCTCAACAGTCCTACCCTGAAATAAGAATACAATTTCTCCATTGACAATTGGAGTAAAAGCCAAGCGTAACCGTTGATGGTAGACTTAAAACCAGCTACGACATGCCTAAGTGATTGTATATGCTTATATGGTGGTGGTCAATATTCTTAAAAAATGACAAGTTTGTGAACAGGCAACAACGATTTTGACAATAAACAACTACAAACGTTACACAATGTAGCTTTGACACAATGTACAAAGACACGACAGGTGAGAGTAAAGCAAACAAGACACAATATATTGGGTGACATGACATAATTAACATGATGGGGCATCATAAAACATACAATGACAAAAGTGAAAATGTTACATGTAATGTTTTGGGGTGAGTGTGTTAGCAGTCTGTTGTGTAGGGTGTGTGAGTGTGTGTACACAATAGGGGGAGAGGTTTAAAAGACAAAGAAAGAAAGAGAGAGGGCAAAAATCGAGGCACTTTTTTTTCTGGCAGGGGCAGTTGAAGATAACCGATGGTCTGACCGTTTTGTTCCATCTTTTATGTTTGTTGTTTTGTCATGGAGACAGTGATCACCTCTACCCAGGCCCTGGGGAGGAACCTAGCTACTTAGTGTCCCATCTTCCAGATATAGTAGTGTTGGAGATGGAGAGGACTTTTTATGAATGATAAAATGTATATAGCTGCACAAATATCACATTAGCACTGGGATGGTTTTTAACTCGGATTATTTTATTCTGTTTGACCTAACTGTCTTCATCAGCCTTAGCAGCCAGCTCATGGAGATCTAACCAGGGTGGATAGGAATAAACATCTGTAATAGGAGGAGGCCAAAAGAAAAGGGGACAAAGGACAAAGGGAGAGAAAGAAAAAGAACAGAATAAAATGAGAGCAGATCAGTGGCAAACAAAACAATGGTCATCAGTAAGTTCACTGGTACACTGTACACTGGTAGAAATACAGCCTGGGTAGTCCTAAACTTAAACAGCAGATGGCATTGCAGCATATACTATAAAGGAGGGGTCGTCAACGTTTTTTTAAGCCAAGGACCTTAACTGAAAGAAAGATGGAGCAGGGACCCCTGACTACATACATTTTATAAAATAAAGTTGCATATCAACTACGATAGCTAAAATAACGTGTATATTTTAAGCTACTCAGATTAATAACTGTTGGCATGATTTTATAAATCATGTTTTAATGTTAAACATACATCTATAGATGGCCTTAGTGACTACCAACCCCCTGTTGAAGATCCCTGCTCTAAAGCATTAAATAAGCAGCAGCCATCACTACACATGTTTACCTCTGCTTGGCTCAGAAAAGTAACTGCAGGCCAACGCGGTCCAATCCTGCATATAGCTGCACAGGCAGAAGAGATCATTATCTTACACAATGATGATGATTAAATCATTTATGTATTCAACAGAAAGCATTACAATGTCACAACGTTGCTACGAGTAGACGGTATGCTTACTCGTCAAAGTTGAGAGCTTTGGCCCAGGCCAGCAGCCCTTCATCTTCCTTCTCTTCAATGGAGTCCATCACTTCCTGGTAGGACTTCTCCATCAGCGTCTCCATGTCTCCGTGCACCGTTTCAGTCTGCAGACGGCCGTGGTCATACCTGTACGTAATGGAGAGAACACACAAACACCTGTACACAGCAGTGATGTGTATTTGACTTGTTTTGTAATAGAACAAAGGGCATTAAAAGGAGATTAAAATATATAGGAATAAAGTAAAGATAAACAGAAATGTAATCATTTTCTGCAGGTTCCACCAAGTCAAATTTAGGACATTTGAAGACCTTTTTAAGACCATTATGAATTAAATTTAAGACCTTTACTACAACATCAACCTAGCCCTAAATACAGTTTTTAAGCTAAGTTTTGCTAAACTTGCACTTCCCCAACAATAAAATCTGTATTATGTCTGTGGTACAATCCGAAAGAGCACACCAATCACACAAAAGCTGATTGGCTGCAATATAAGTTGCATGTCATCTTCCTATAATGTCCTTTTTGTTAGTCAAGGGTCTCTCAAGAAGTCAAACAACAATGTTTTCCTCCTTTTCCTCTCCCTCCACACTGGGATATGTTTTACTCCTATTTCTGTTCCAATCCAATTTTCCTCACTTCAGTTAAAGGTTCTAAACACCCACACAGGAGATTTCAGTTATTCTGGCTGATTAGACCTCATCTCAGGCTGAAGGTGGTTCAGAGCGTAGATGGGAGTTTATTGGGTCACACATCTCTTCTACCAAGAAGAATGATAAAGGGGTCATTTGTCCTGCCCTAACAGAACATTCAGGAAGATGTTAATTAATCAGTCTATACACACTCACACATTCCTGGAAGGCGATCAGCCACATTATAATATTTTCAAGTAGTTATTTTAACTACTTGATGTAGTTAAAATAACCCAGGAAATAGGATATTCTACTAAATTATAATTTACAACTTAGTTAACTTTAATTAAGATGACCAGAATAAATAAATTACCTAAAGGTTTAATACTTGCACATATCAATATACAGTGGGTACGGAAAGTATTCAGACCCCTTTAAATTTTTCACTCTTTGTTTCATTGCAGCCTTTTTCCAAAAATCAAAAATGTTCATTTTAAACTCATAATGTACACTCAGCAACCCATCTTGACAGAAAAAAACAGAAATTTAGGGGTTTTTGCATATTTATTAAAAACAAAAACTGAAATATCACATGGTCATATGTATTCAGACCCTTTGCCCCTGACCCTCATATTAACCAGGTGCTGTCTATTTCTTCTGTCATACTTGAGATGGTTCTACACCTTCAAGTCCAGCTGTGTTTGATTATACTGATTGGACTTGACAAGGAAAGCCACACACCTGTTATATAAGACCTTACAGCTCACAGTGCATGTCAGAGCAAATGACAATCATGAGGTCAAAGGAACTGCCTGAAGAGCTCAGAGACAGGTTGGGCAAGGCACAGATCTGGTCAAGGTTACAAAAAAATTTCTGCTGCACTTAAGGTTCCTAAGAGCACAGTGATCATCCTCCATAATCCTCAAATGGAAGGCGTTTGGGGACGACCAGAACCCTTCCTAGAGCTGGCCGTCCAGCCAAATTGAGCTATCGGGGAGAAGAGCCTTGGTGAGAGAGGCAAAGAAGAACCCAATGGTCACTGTGGCTAAGCTCCAGAGATGCAGTCGGGAGATGGGAGAAAGTTTAGTAAGTCAACCATCACTGCAGCAATCCACCAGTCGGGGCTTTATGGCAGAGTGGTTTAGGAATCATTCTCCTCAGTGCAAGACACATGAAAGCCCCAGTTTGCTAAAAAACATTGAAGGACTCCAAGATGGTGATAAATAAAATCCTCTGGTCTGATGAGACCAGATAGAATTTGGCCTTAATTCTAAGCAAGTCTATCCAGGTGGAGAAAACCAGGCACTGCTCATCACCTGTCAATACAGTCTCAACAGTGAAGCATGGTGGTGGCAGCATCATGCTGTGGGGGGTTTTTCAGCTGCAGGGACAGGACGACTGGTTGCATTCCAGGAAAGATGAATGCGGCCAAGTACAGGGATATCCTGTCCCAAAACCTTTTCAGAGTGCTCTGGACCTCAGACTGGGCGAAGGTTTACCTTCCAACAAGACAATGACCCTAAGCACACCGCTAAAATAACGAAGGAGTGGCTTCACAACAACTCTGTGGCTGTTCTTGAATGGCCCAGAAGAGCCCTGACTTAAATCCAATTGAGCATCTCTGGAGGACCTGAAAATGACTGTCCACCAACGTTTACCATCCAACCTGACAGAACTGGAGAGGATCTGCAAGGAGGAATGGCAGAGGATACCCAAATCCAGATGTGAGAAACTTGTTGCATCTTTCCCAAAACGACTAATGGCTGTATTAGTTCAAAAGGGTGCTTCTACTAAATACTGAACAAATGGCTTGAAACTTATGACCAGATATTGATAGTTTTTGTTTTTTAATAAATATGCAAAAATTTCTAAATTTCTGTTTTTTTTTTCTGTCAAGATGGGTTGCTGAGTGTACATTACTGAGAAATAAAATGAACAGGTGTGGCAATAATCAGGCCTTTTTTTGATTTTTGGAAAAGGTGTGGCTGCAATGAAACAAAATGTTTTAAAAAGGGGGGTCAATTTTTCCAGGGTATGATAGTTTAAGGAACAAAATTTGTCTCTATTGTTACAATTGAATAAAATAGACATACTTATGATTTCTGAAACTCATCTGGATCACTTCATTGATAATTCAGAAAGATATAGGGGGTTTTCAATTTACAGAAAAGATAGAAACAGATTTGGGGGGGGTGTAGCCATTTATATAAGAGATCATTTTCCTGTTAAAATTAGATATGACTTAATGATTGATGATGTTGAAGTATTATGGGTACAGGTACATTTTCCACATTTGAAACCTATCATTCTTGGTTGTTGTTATAGGCCACCTAGTGCCAGGATACAGTATGTTAATGATTTATGTAATATGCTAGACAAGGTGACTGAGGAAAACAGAGAGATATATTGGTTGGGAGATTTAAATATTGATTGGCTGTCTGATATCTGTCCTTTGAAAAACAAACTTAAAAACATGGCAGACACTTGTGGTTTATCTCAATTAATGGATCAACCGACGAGAATTTTTAGTAACAATACAGGATTTTTAACTTCAAAATGTATTGATCACATTTGTACTAATAATCCTGACATGTGCTCTACACCTATTTCTGTGACAGTTGGCTTTAGTGATCACAACTGTATAGCTGTCTCTAGGATAGCTAAGCTACCTAGAGCCTGTCCTAAAATTATTATGAAAAGATCTTATAGGGTATTTAATGAGGAGTGTTTTTTGAATGAATTGGATAATATTAAATGGAATTTGATAAGTGACATTGATGATACTGAAGCATCTCTTAATTTATTTATGGATTGTTTTATGGGAGTGGTCAATAAGCATGCTCCATTAAAGAAATTTACTGTTAAAGCCAAAAGTGCTCCCTGGGTTGATACAGAGTTAAGGAGCTTAATGAATCAAAGGGAAGAGGCAAAAAAGGTTGCGGTTAATTCTGTCTCTCCTAAGGATAAAAAATCCTATCGTATTTTAAGGAATCAGGTGACCAAGGTGAATAGAGTGAAAAAGAGAGAATATTATAAGAAGAGAATTGAAGATAGTGGTACTGATAGTAAGAGAATGTGGAATGTACTCAATGAAATTATGGGGATAAAATATACTTGTACTTCTTTTGTTGAATTTAATGGTGTTTATTTGACTAAGTCAATACAGATTGCAAACTATTTTAATGAGTATTTTGTTAATAAGATCGCTAATTTTAGAGAGACGATGAAATCCACTGTGGATTATAACTTTGTTGAGTTTATTGAAAGGTGTATTATGAAAGATAAAAGGTGCAGTTTTGAATTTCAACTGGTTAATGTTGTGCAGGTGGAAAGGTTGCTGCGATCTGTGACTGTTGGGGGGTCTGCTGGTACAGACAACCTGGATGGTCGGCTGTTGAAGTTAGCAGCTGGACATATTTCTAAACCAATCTGTCACATTTTCAAGTTTGATCAGTGGTGTCTGTCCAAATCTTTGGAAGGAGGGAAAGATCATTCCTTTACCCAAAGACATGAAATCAACTTTCTGTGGTTTAAATAGTAGGCCAATTAGCATCTTGCCTATTTTAAGTAAATTGTTGGAAAAGATTGTATTTGAGCAAGTGCAAGATTACTTTTCTAACAATGATTTGAATACGATGTTTCAGCATGCTTATAGACGTGGTCATTCTACCTGCACTGCAATGACACAAATGTCGGATAGCTGGCTAACATCTATTGACAACTCAATGCTTGTGGGTACACTTCTACTTGACTTTAGCGCTGCCTTTGATGTGATTGACCATGAAATTTTGATTTCTAAACTTATTAGTTATGGTTTTACTTTCTCTGCAATCAAGTGGTTTAAGAGTGTATTTTAATGGAGCTTTATCTAGTAGTAAGTCCCTGGACTGTGGTGTTCCTCAAGGAAGTTGCCTTGGTCCTTTGTTATTTTCAATTTTTACAAATGATATGCCGTATATACTCAGTAAGGCTAAACTGACTATGTTTGCTGATGATTCTACTCTTTACTATGCTGCCCCTACATGCTTAGAGATTAATCAGGTTTTGTCTAGTGAGATTAGCAAATTGTATAATTGGATTAAAGCAAATAAACTTGTACTAAATATCTCAAAAACTGTGAGTATTATATTCGGTTCTAAGTATAGATTATCTGATAATCCCAAAATGGATATACAAGTAAATGGCCAAAATGTACAGCAAGTGAAAAAGGTGAAGCTTTTGGGACTTTGGCTTGATTCCACATTGTCATGGTCGGATCATATTAACAATGTTGTTACTAAAATGGGTAGAGCGGTTGCAGTTGTTCGTAAATGTGCAAAGTTTTTAACATTTCAGTTGGTTAGGCGTGTTGTTTGTTCATTGGTTTTGTGTCATTTGGATTATTGTTCTGTTGTATGGTCTGCGGCATCAAATAGTCATTTAAAAAAATTACAAGTTGAACAAAATAAGGCTGCAAGACTGGTTCTTGGTTGCTCCTTGAGAACTAGGGTTGTAGAGATGCATGAACGTTTGGCTTGGTTGGAGGTCAATCATCGATTATCTGTTAATATGTTGGTATATTTTTATGGAATTATTAATACTGGGATTCCTAAATTTCTTTACGATAACATATCTTATTGCTCAGATATGCATTCACATTATACAAGAGGGGCGCGAATAGTCAACAGATTTCTTTACCACTACCTAAATCTGACTGTATGAAGAGGACTGTGTTTTATAGGTCAGCTGTATATTGGAACAATCTTCCAGTTGGGATTCGGGATACCAAGGGAAAAACTGGTTTTAAAAAAATACTTAGATTACATTTGATTTCGATATCTTAATATTGTCTGGATTGGTTGAGCGAGGTTGTATCATGTGCTGTACTTCTCTTTATTATATTTAGGTTGTTAGTACTTTCTGTATTGTTAGTTTGTTTTTTGTTTTTCTTTTTTTGTTTTGTTTTTCAATTTTTTGTGAATTTATATATCTGTAAGTAATTTTGGATGTATTTTGTATGAATTGTTTGGACCCCAGGAAGACTAGCTGTCGTCTTGGCATCAGCTAATGGGGATCCTTTGATATAAACAAATAAACAAATAAACATTAACTGAAAACACCTGTGTGGGTGTTCTTTTTATGCCCCATATGCCCTACCTGCCCCAAGTATATGCTGTACCGTCTCTTGCTGTTGGCATGGCACTTTTCCCCTCCTATTCCCTCCCTTGCTTGAACTACTGCTCATTCTGTAAAGAATAAAGGTGTCTTTGTCTCCTTCTTCCATTATTGTTTCCATTGCTGGTTTGTTTTTTCACAAAAAATGCTTTTTCCTTCACATTTAGATAGTTCATATCACCTGACTGTTTCCACTTTACTAATCAGGAATGTATCTTTTAGGATGCTTAGCTCCGTGACTGGAATGTAATAATAATGCACAATAGACACAAACTGAGGCTAGCATGTACCGTTACCCTGTAATCACCGCTTGAGGCCAGTGTTGCACAGAAAAAGACAAATGAATAAAACTCACATCTGTTTCATCCATTCAATTTTCTTCTTCTTCCGGAACATGTCTATATCCTGTTTCCGCTTCAATTTGGAATAGTGAAAGTCAATTTTCTTCTTGGCACTGAGCTGCACATGCTCACTAAGGGGAACCACCTATCAACAAGAAGAAGCACATGAACACATGCTTAATAACATCTGCTTTTAGTGGCCAACAGTTAAACTTATATCTCACTTTGTTTTTCATTGAATAAACAGTATGTGTGGCCAGGTTGGTTCAGTGGTACAGCAGGCGCACATGTACTGATAAGTTTAGGCCTCGACGCTGAGGTCTAGGGCTTGAATCTGACCTGTGACAATTTCCTGCATGTCTTCCCACTTTCTCACCTAGCTGTCCCGCACTAAGCACGGGACACGTGTACTGTAAAATAGCCTCGGGAAGGAACGTGTTTTGGTGGTAACATGCAACATGTAGTGAGGTGAGCTCCGGAATTAAAATGGCTGTCGAATGTGAAAAGATAAGATAAATATAATTTGATTGTCGGTTCTAGCTCGGAGGATGTTTCCAGAATCGACTAGAGTTTAAAATGCCAACACAAAGAAAGCAGAACGTGAGGGACATCTGGTGGAACCTCCGGCGGCACCAGAACAATACCGTCAATGAAACATCGTCGATATACTGTAGATTATGTTTTAGCAGACAATTTCCTCTGAATTGTTCTTCACCTTGCTACAGTAGAGCCTCCAGTTGTTGTTCTCCTTGCGCTGGTACCATCCTGATCTGTCCTCCTCCATGGTCTCGGTCTGTCCGTCCACAGTCTTCTTAAGGTCCAGCTTGGTGTAGTCCTTTGGGCTGTAGGCGCACACGTCCGTGATAGGTCGATAGGTGAAGATCTTGTAATAGATGTTGGGAGGGAAGGTAATCTGAAGGCAAAGGTATAAGCAAGATGTTAGTAGGTACGTCTGCATTATAATTCATATCTGTTGAGTCATTTCCCACTATTTCCCTCTTTAGCTCTTACCCCTCCGAGTCGAAATCTGACGAACACTCCAGCAGCAGTATCCAGCAACTCTGCCTGTCACAGGAAAACTCAAATCTTAACAATAATTCCATTTGTTTTTTTCATTTTATAGAGAGCATCATTGCTGTTACCTCCCGAGGATTGACCATTTTGAGGATTGTTCGTGGATCCTGCCTGTTGCAATTGTTGATTTGGTCTTTGAAATACTTGAAGACCTCTCTGTACTACAGTTTGGGTAGGAAAAAGAGTTTTTTGTTTATGCCTGTTGACTTTAAATTGCGCATGTACAAAAGTGTGTGTGTGTGTGTGTGTGTGTGTGTGTGTGTGTGTGGGAGCCCGCAGCAGCAGCACCCACCACATATCCTCTCCAGGTCTTCTGAATGATTCTGGCAGCTATCTGCTGCAATGTCTCCTGTTGGGGCTCCTGGGGACCGTCTTCCTGTGAACTGGAGGCAGATTGAGAAATGAGAATAGAAAAAAGGACAAGAAAATGAGAAGGCAGACAGTTGGGTGCAGATAAAGATTGTTTTATTGTGCTACTAAATCTTTAAATATTTCTATTAAGGAGCCCTGTTTTTAAAATTACATTACACTTACTCAAGTACTGTATTCAAGTCAAGTCTGATGGTATGAACTTGTACATTCACTTTCTGCTACTGCACTATATTTTTAGTCCACTACATGTAAACCCTTAACAATTATAGCTTGTTTTATTTTTAACAGACTAAGATTTTAAAATACCATCAATGTTACAAATGAATCTAGGCCTATTCAAAAGTCTATTAAGTAGCCTAGTTCAAATTAGCTCCACCTGAACTGCTACAAGATCAAAATGCTGCTTACAGCAAAAACTCTGTAAACATTCTGAGTTAACCTAGCTAGCTAGCTAGCAGAGATGGCAAAAGTACTCACTTCCCGTACTCAAGTAGAAGTACAGATAATTGTGTTAAAGAATACTCTGGTAAAAGTAGAAGTACTGATTTAATGTCTTTACTCAAGTAAAAGTAACAAAGTAGAGGATTGGAAATTTACTTAAAGTATAAAAGTAAAAGTAGCCTTAGAATGACAAAGCTACCTGGACCAGACACATGTTACTAGAGAGCACGCTGAGAAACTACAGTGGACATGGAAAAAAAGCTCTTTATATGTCATTGGCTACATTTTAAATGGATGTCTGCCAATAAACCTAAAACACATAGCTTATTGGGACTCCAGGTTAATAAGATTCTGACCGAGTAGCAAGATATGAATTCAGTTGTGATTTTGTGAGAAGTCTGTGTATATTCCCATCCAATTAAATTCAATTTGGTATTGATGACGCAAAAATAATAACTAACTCCAGTGAAATGGGGGGGGGGGGGGTAGCTCTGCTATGGCTGTGTGTGTGGTAATAAAATAAATAAATAACATTGTTAAGGCTACCATACACAATGCATGGGAATCATATATGCTAGTAAATAATAACAATAACCCCACTATTAATTACATCATCTTAATGAGCAAGGACGTTCAACAATCGCCATTATATCGAATCAACAGCCAGGTGTAACCTAGCTAACAGGTGTAACCGAGGTAACAGGTGTAACCTAGCTAACAGGTGTAACCTAGCTAACAGGTGTAACCTAGCTAACAGGTGAAGAACACAACCAAGCTAACTTTTAAATTTGCAAGAACTATAGCGTTAGACCAATACCACAACAGGCTTAAATTAACTGACAACATAAGTTATATGACTTACAGTTCTCAAAGATGCACAGACACAATCTCAACTGATTATCCTCTGAACAGCTTGTCTTTTTTTCTTTTCTCTCACTTTTTTCTCCGTGTGCCGTGCGCGCCCGCTCGCGGAGTGAGGCGCGTGTCCGAGCTATTCTCCGCTATTCACAATCACACCTGATAGACGAGCTTTTGTACGAAACTAAAGTAACGAGCCAATTTTATCAAATGTGATGAGTAGAAAGTACCGATATTCGTGTTAAAATGTAAGGAGTAAAAGTAAAAATATCTGAAAAATCTACTTGAGTAGCTACAGTAACGAAGTATTTGTAGCCTACTTCGTTACTTCCCATTTCTGCTAGCTAGCTAACGCTAACACGTCCTACAACAATTGAAAAGCAAATAAAACACAGGCTAACTTACACTGTATTTACCTAGCCACATGATTTGATATAGCAAACGTCAGATTTAACTGTTTACCCTGACTTAAAATCATTGTTATGTTGCACACACACTGAAATAGTCATACAACAAGAAAATATTAATATTACCCCATGACATCCTCTGTAATAAAGTGTCTAACTTAAAAGCAGCCTCTTAACGGGTTGACACATATTCATTGGGTTACCTAGCAACAATAAAGAATGCGTTTTCCGGAATGTAGGCCTACTTTCAAAACAAAGTTATTGTCAATGGTGGTACAGGTAATCAAATACCTGTACATTCCTGAGTCCAACAACAAAACAAAACAAAAGAACACAAGTAACTCGCTTTTTGAGATTTATAAGTGCTATCTTTTGTCAAGACAATCTCACTGTCTGAAATGTCCAAATAAGGTATGCTTTTATTTTGAAGCCAGGGTCATCTGCCATTAGGTAGTTGATTTAAACATTACACACTAAACTCACAAACCAGTGCCAAACAACAACATTAATTGTGGTTATTTGATCAAAAAAACAATTGATTTGTCAGTGTCTGAGGGGAAAATAAACTGACCTGATTGATATTCAGTGCAGGTCAAGGTGAACAAAAATACATTTTACTCGTTGGCAGTTCTTTAAATTGTAGCTTTTCTATGGCTTTTCATGACTCACACATTACATAGTACTGTGAGCGACTTAATGTGTGCACCACACAAGCCAAATCAGTAAGGCTCTTACATTCTATAATGAGTAGCTAGGCCCTCTGCCCCCAACTCTTAGTTAGTCTGTAGACAGTGTTATGCTCTGTCATCCCCAGGCTGTGTGTGATATCGCTCACTGGTTATTTGAGCATATGCAGCAAATCAGACCTGGGGATGATGTGGTTTAAGTGGCTTTACATGTCTGTAGTAAAAAAAAAAAGTACTCTGACGGAGAGTAAAGAAACACTCAATAGCATATTGATATGCATGCACACACACATACCTTAAGCCTAAACACACTCACTCTATGATTTTCATTTTCACAATTAGTATAATATTTTACGGCAGTAAAATTGATATTTACAATCATTTAAGAGGACTGGTTGCAACAAAATGTCCGTGAAGGAAATAAAAAAAAAGATCTCAAAGGGTAACCCATGCCAGATTTTTCTGTGAATATAAAGTCTGGTGCTTTATGTTTCCAGTGGATTAAATAATCAATAATTTGTCACAAATCCAAGTGAATCAACCCAGTTACAGCTAAATCCAGTGACATACAAAATTAAAGATGCAATTTTAATTTCTGCCTCCTCAGCTGTGACAGTTTCAGACAAAACATTCAAATCAAATGGAAAGTGAATCCACTCCCTCTGTATTTATGAGCTGCTGGATATTCAAATGTACACGTTTGTGGTTCACAGATAACACAGGCGTTTGCCCTATTTGCTCTCCCAACGTGTCCTCATAATTCAGAACCAAAACGGTTGCTGATATGAATGGTTAACTAGACAGATGTCCATTATGCAAATGTCCACCGAATGCATTTCCTCACCAAAGCCTGCGGGCATGTAACAAAACCCGATCCACGCTTCCTCAAAACAGAAGTATTCCTCTTTTTTCTGTCTGTTTATTTTCTCCATGGGGAATGATCTGTCATCTTGACTCCCACAAGGACAGACGTTTGCCTGCATTGCTCCCTGACTTCCAGCTCGTAGAAGCAAAATGTTATGCATTCATACTTCTCAAAATATAACTTTTGGACATGAGTTTAACTAAATTTGGATTTCTGAATCATGATTTCTTGAGTACCTGGGTGTGACTGACAATTTCAGTATAAAACAGCTCTACTAATTTGTTGATGGCTTAGTAATTGAAATTTGGTTGCCAGGATTGTTACCAAGAACAACAGAAAGCCACATTACAGGAATACTGAAAGAGGTGCAAGTCATAGGGAACTGATGAATAATTTTTTTTTAACTTTACGGAGCAGAAAGAGGGAGAGTTGATAATAAATGTGTGATCTGCACAAACAGAATCCAATATGGTATTCAATTCAACGTCTCACTGGTCTCTATGGAATGGAACTAAAAGAGTAGATTCTGATTGATTTACAGATGGCCCTTTGTGACAGTGACAGGCCCTTTCCTTGTCACTGGCACACCTACTGATGAGAAGACAGGAAGACATACTGAATGTGCTTGGGCCGTGAATATAAGATACAAGGACAACATTTATATTCATAGCTGAAAATACCATTATCATGAATGTTCCCTTTTTCGTATCAACTCTGCATATTATATAGGTGTGCTAGAAACTGAATGATTTCTCTCCTACTCACACCTCATCAGCCCCACACAGTAGCTGGGTAATTTCTTCCGTTGACTTCTGACTGTTGGGATTTTATTTCCGTAATAATGTGAATGGCTTTTACCTCAGGGCCCATTAGAGACGGCAGTCATGTTGATGGTATGTCACCAAATGGAGACACTTTGTGTTTCCAGACCCTCATTAAACACACCAGCAATCACTTTATGGAGTTCACACGGTCAAGGGAGAACTGCATTCTTTCACAGATATCCTAACATTTACGTCACAACCTTAGCTTCAACAGTCCAATGCCAGAGCATTCCTCAGGGCAGTTTGTTCCTACTGCAGGGCAACTTGTTCCTTTCTCCAAAAATGGCCAAGAGTGTATGGCTGCAGCCTTGAGACCTCCTCTCTCATGCCTTCTGTCGCTCAAACAGAAGAGGGCAGTATAAGACTAATGCACATGTTTCAAAGGTGTAAAGACAGCTGGGACAACACTTACAATAAGCTTATAAATTATATAGATTGCAAAATAATGGTTCTTACTGATATAGTGTATTTGGATAATAAAACCCATAATGCATCCATTCATTCTGTGAGTATGCATGCATCCAACTATTTTCTATCCAGGTTTGGGTTGTGGCACAGACGTGCTATAGCATAACCAAGATTGTTTCGGGGTATGATCATGCATTCTTAGCTCCCCATAACATAACAGGCATATCTATCTTAAAATTCAAAAACAGACTTTTCCAAAAGCATGAATGCTTCTAAGGTCATCTATCAGATGTGGTGAATACAACAGCATTTATCTAGCTGGAGTGAACAAAGAAGTGTTAATGAATAAGGGACGTCAGCGAAAACAGAGCTTATTAAAAAATACAATTATTATTACACTGACCCGTGATTCCCAACCAGGCCCCAGGGAAGCACGTGAAAAGGTTGTGCAGTAGCTGGTTGATATGGAGAAAATCAAATATCACAATATTTTTGACCAAATACCTCAATATCAATACCGCAACAATATTGTAGTGTTGACTATTGGTGCTTTCACAAAATATTTACACAATAAGATTTTTGATAAATAATCATCAGTAATGTTGATATAATGACTAAGTGGGTAAAGGCAAATAATAGAACAGTTACACACACACACACACACACACACACACACACACACACACACACACACACACACACACACACACACACAGGAATGAAAATAACCACACAAAATGGGATAACAAATGTGTGCAGATCTTGAGCATATTTATCATCAGAATACCAAAATTGAGGGTTTGAGGATAGAAGATGTATGCTGTGCTGTATAGATTGTGTATAGATTGTTTAGGCTGACTGCACCCGCCTCCCACTAACCCCTAAGTCAGCTGTAACACCAAATCAAATTTACTCAGCAAGTGAGCAGAGCAGTCAAAACTCCCTCAAAGTAATGGATAAATCCTAGAAACATCCTACTTCTGAAAAAAGCAGTATGAATTCACACTTTAGCAAACCTTGAACAAAAAAAAAATTTTACATAACAGCTTAAAAACCCATTCAAGTAAACCCAACTGGACCATGGTAGATGGTGCTGAGAGCTCATCTCATAGAACTGTGGCTTACTTCAGCCATGTATGGTTGGGAACCACTGGAACAGATTATCAGAGCAAATCAATCTATAGACTAAAAAATAGCATCCTTTAATTGTCTAAATAAATAAAAGACTTATCTTGAGTGGCTGCAGGATTGATGACCCTTACCCCTAATGCATGTATGCAGACAATAAATGGATAGTGAGTAGTATGTGAGTACACAGAGCAGCCCGGTGGCTTTGTTAAACTGCCCATCTTAAGATTGACTAGTGCCCTCCAAAATCCCCGATTGTTACTCCTTGCTGATACTAGCACTGTGTAGACACAGTGGAGGACCATGACTCTGTGCTCCATGCAGCGTGTAGCCTAGCGTAGACAGTGTGAGTAGTTCTTGTGCTGTTTCATCAGCCCGAAGTGTGAAAAAAATCCATCAGCTACACTGGTATTAAATCATGACCCTTTATAGGGCACATATATGAAATCTAGCTATAGGTACACAGGAACTGTTTCTAAAAGGCTTTTGAGGGATGAACACAGCTATTGTTTTTTATATGCATCAAACAATGTCAAGAGTGAAATATCAGCAAAGCAGAAGGTCAGGTAAAAGTATTTTCTTTAAGAAGCATGGTTTGTAATGTAACATATTTTTCCAAGATCAAATATTGTTTGTCTTCTCATTTTGATCTTGAGTTCTACCACATTCTTTACAGAAAAGAAAATTACAGTTTCAGAACATATAGCAGTGTGTAGTGCATGTTCCAGTGTAAATATTGCTTTTTTATAGCCCAAGGCTGTTATGGAACAATTTCCAATCATCTCTTTATTGTATTTGAGCTCATTTAGTGTACCAATAGTTTATGTGCATATGTGTCACAAATGCAGGAAGGAGGACAACGATCTGGAGTTGATTGATTATATTGATTCAGTGACCAATCGAGACTTCTGTAACAAATGTTGTGAGTGGTAGAAAAATTGCGTTGTGTGAACACACTCAATAATTATCAACTAGCGATAAATCAGCTTGGCTCATATCAGACTTGGATACGATTTGTCTTGATCTTGTACATTTTGCCATTTTATTTTGTTTAAAAAAAAAAAATACAGTGTTTCTATTTGATGCCATTATTAAATGAACCAAAAAGGCAAATGCTGTGGGTTTGCTGGGAAGTCCTTCAGTGGCAGACTGTATATCAAAATGACAAGAAATAGATGAGATGCTACTACACTGACCTTCAAGAAGTAGCAGAGATACAGAGAAAAATGCACTTCATCAGAGCATTTCAGCGCTTACACACTTAAATCAATATGTGGGACAAAAAGACCAAGCTTCCTCCAATTAAACTTATAATAGACTCAGAAGGGCAGAGGCAAATGACATACAGATAGATCAGTTTGCTCATCCTTTCATTCTCCTTCTTCCTCACCGGCTTTATTGTTTGCTTTTTTATCTTGTGTTTCCTTTTACTCTTTATCATTTCTGCAGCCGCTCTAATACCTCTGACTCTCCAGCACTGTCTGCTCATTTTCTCCTTTTTCTTGCAAACTCTTTCCGTGTGTCTTAATCTTCCTAACTTCTTCATCATCTGAGAGTGACAGCACCATGTGCTGTCTATGGTTTGAGGCTGCAAGCAGCTTCCATTAATGACACTGTTCTGATCTCGCTTCACCCTGCTCGTTTTATTTTTTACGTCTCACTTCATCTCAGATTAAATGGACTAACTGAATGAACACTAATTTGCCGTTTTGTCATTATTTACTTTCTGTTATCCCTTCTTCTTTTTCAAACAATCCAAATGCAACAGCCCAGCTAAAAGCCTGTCAATCTTTACCTACTGTATCTACACTTCTTCTATCTGTCTGTTTGCCCTCTGTCTCACTGTTATTTGTCTTCTTTGTGCGTTATCCAGCTCGCTCTGTGTGCCTATTTCCCCTCTCTCTGTCTCTCTCTGAACCATCTGGTGGACCTTTCATATCAGCTATCCCTTTGCTCTTCAACAAGATACGTTCCTTAAGAATTTTGTGAAAAGTGCTGAAAGCTAGCAGCGAGTTGGTTGCAGCCAACTTAAAATTCTCATTAAAAGATCAAATGTTGTACTCAACAAGAATTCAGTAGTGACATCAGTTTGGATCGTTTCAACAAGGCAGGCCGGCTTGGTTCTTTTAGTGAATGATTTTAAGATTTACAAATAGTAAATAAGCTTGCAATCATGCTGGAAGGTGCTTGTGTAGGGTGTGTGTGTGTGTGTGTGTGTGTGTGTGTGTTATATGCGTTGTGGATGTGTGTGTTAAACATCCGCAACACATATGCTTGAATGCCATCAGGATTTATTTATTGTAATGAAAATAAAGGAAAATAATAATGTGGTTGCCACAGGGACAACCAGGAGTGATGATTAGGTTGCCACTTGTCACAATTTGATTGCCGAGGGCAACCGTTAAAGCCCATGTTGCAAGTTAACCACCACTGTTGATTATTGGGTACAAAAAACACTCAAGATATGTATATCATTTTTAAAAATGTCTCCAAATAGTGTTAAAAGTTAGTTTTTGGTCATTTTTGGTGTTCGCAAGTTTATGAAGTGAATTCGGCGATGACGTCATCGTGGGGAGTTAAGTCTGAGCCTAGCACTAGAACTACGGTGACTGACTGGGATGTGGACGAGGAGGAAAGGCCAGCAGCCGAATAATTACGAACCTACCAGACGTGAGAGGGCAAATGAGGAATTGTCAAGATTGTGGGGAAGTCTTCTTCATTTATCTCCTTTATTTTAGCAACGCAGCAGTGCATACAATGACTTTACTTTTTACTGTCAGTGAGCGTCAACATTTTCTTTCGATCTAGTGACAGGGATCCTGTCGTTAGTTCAGATAAGTACTGGTACACTTATCTAGATATAGTAATAGAAAGCATCCCCGAGTGTTATTTCTAAGTGTTTACCTCTTCCTCCCGTGAAAACATGTCGCTGTTTGGCCGGTGCTTGTGTGTGTGGCGGCGAAGCTGCGGTGGAGAGCGGGTGCTGTAGGCGAGTGAGCCTCCGGTCGGGAAGCGAGCCCCTCCGGTCGGGAAGCAAGCGAGCCTACGGTCGGGGAGTGATCCGCCGGTCGGGGAACGAGCCCCTCCGGTCGGGGAGCGAGCCACTCCGGTCGGGGAGCGAGCCCCGCGATCAGCTGATCTGAAGATGTCTAAATCCGTTTGTGACATTTCAGGCAGGATCATGGTCCTCCCCAACCAGCACGCACCAGGATTGTAATTGTTTATATTTCAAACATCACTGCAGGTTGATTGTGGCGACAACGCGGTCGTGTTAGCTTACCGAAACTCTACTGCCGAAGTTGCTGGCTGGCTACGCGCCGTTAGCTATATCCGCTAGCATCCGTACAGGCTAACTATAGCCAGTTAGCTTTGTGTGTAACGTAACAACCCCCCCATCTCGTAGGAGCGAAGCTTACTATTTCATTCAATACAATTATGGTACAACAGGTGCACTAATGCCACATGTATGATGTTGACAACATGGACGCATATACAGTGGGTAGGGAAAGTATTCAGACCCCTTTAAATTTTTCACTCTTTGTTTCATTGCAGCCTTTTTCCAAAAATCAAAAAAGTTCATTTTATTTCTCAGTAATGTACACTCAGCAACCCATCTTGACAGAAAAAAACAGAAATGTAGAAATTTTTGCATATTTATTAAAAAACAAAAACTGAAATATCACATGGTCATATGTATTCAGACCCTTTGCCGTGACCCTCATATGTAACTCAGGTGCTGTCTATTTCTTCTGATCATCCTTGAGATGGTTCTACACCTTCATTGGAGTCCAGCTGTGTTTGATTATACTGATTGGACTTGATTAGGAAAGCCACACACCTGTCTATATAAGACCTTACAGCTCACAGTGCATGTCAGAGCAAATGACAATCATGAGGTCAAAGGAACTGCCTGAAGAGCTCAGAGACAGAATTGTGGCAAGGCACAGATCTGGTCAAGGTTACAAAAAATTTCTGCTGCACTTAAGGTTCCTAAGAGCACAGTGGCCTCCATAATCCTCAAATGGAAGACGTTTGGGGACGACCAGAACCCTTCCTAGAGCTGGCCGTCCGGCCAAACTGAGCTATCGGGGGAGAAGAGCCTTGGTGAGAGAGGCAAAGAAGAACCCAATGGTCACTGTGGCTAAGCTCCAGAGATGCAGTCGGGAGATGGGAGAAAGTTGGAGTAAGTCAACCATCACTGCAGCAATCCACCAGTCGGGGCTTTATGGCAGAGTGGCCCGAAGGAAGCCTCTCCTCAGTGCAAGACACATGAAAGCCCGCATGGAGTTTGCTAAAAAACACCTGAAGGACTCCAAGATGGTGATAAATAAAATCCTCTGGTCTGATGAGACCAAGATAGAACTTTTTGGCCTTAATTCTAAGCGGTATGTGTGGAGAAAACCAGGCACTGCTCATCACCTGTCCAATACAGTCTCAACAGTGAAGCATGGTGGTGGCAGCATCATGCTGTGGGGGTGTTTTTCAGCTGCAGGGACAGGACGACTGGTTGCAATCGAGGGAAAGATGAATGCGGCCAAGTACAGGGATATCCTGGACGAAAACCTTTTCCAGAGTGCTCTGGACCTCAGACTGGGCCGAAGGTTTACCTTCCAACAAGACAATGACCCTAAGCACACCGCTAAAATAACGAAGGAGTGGCTTCACAACAACTCTGTGGCTGTTCTTGAATGGCCCAGCCAGAGCCCTGACTTAAACCCAATTGAGCATCTCTGGAGAGACCTGAAAATGACTGTCCACCAACGTTTACCATCCAACCTGACAGAACTGGAGAGGATCTGCAAGGAGGAATGGCAGAGGATACCCAAATCCAGATGTGAGAAACTTGTTGCATCTTTCCCAAAACGACTCATGGCTGTATTAGATCAAAAGGGTGCTTCTACTAAATACTGAACAAAGGGTCTGAATACTTATGACCATGTGATATTTCAGTTTTTGTTTTTTAATAAATATGCAAAAATTTCTAAATTTCTGTTTTTTTCTGTCAAGATGGGTTGCTGAGTGTACATTACTGAGAAATAAAATGAACTTTTTTGATTTTTGGAAAAAGGCTGCAATGAAACAAAGAGTGAAAAATTTAAAGGGGTCTGAATACTTTCTAGCGTACCCACTGTATAGGCAACACCAAAGGCAGTCGTAATATTTACCTAGCAGGCTAGGCTAACGCTGTTGTGCTAACGTCCGGCGGCGTATCGTTAGCTAGCAGTCTAAACTTGTGAAAAGCCGAACAACACCCCCCTCTAAGTTGTGTTTCACTTTCCCTCCAATATTATTATAAATATAATAAAGTCACATGGACTTGATCGAGACCATAGACTGTTAATATTAAAGACCAAAAGCCACATTAGGCCAGACCAGTGGTAAATACAACGCAGGCTGCTCTGTTAACTCCCCAATATAACGTCATGCAATGCATTGTGGGGGGAAAATGAAACACTGTAAAATTGTGCCCATTTTTCGATATATATTCAGTTTTGCGATATCCAACACCATCAAAAATAATGGATAACAGTTCAAATATTTACTACCAACAAGCAAATTGCACAAATTCGTTGCAAAATTAAACCTGCAACATGGACTTTAATGGCGAGCCCTGATATGTGTGTGTGTGTATATATATATATATATATATATATATATACACAGGTGAAACTCAAAAAATTAGCATATGGTGCAAAAGTTCATTTATTTCAGTAATTCAACTTAAAAGGTGAAACTAATATATTATACTCATTACATGCAAAGTGAGATATTTCAAGCCTTTATTTGATATCATTTTGATGATTATGGCGTACAGCTTATGAAAACCCCAAATTCAAAATCTCAGAAAATTAGCATATTACATGAAATCAATAAAAAAAGGATTTTAAATACAGAAATGTCAGCCCTCTGAAAAGTATAATCATGCATATGTACTCAGTACTTTGTTTGGGCCCCTTTTGCTTAAATTACTGCCTCAATGCGGCATGACATGGATGCTATCAGCCTGTGGCACTGCTGAGGTGTTATGGAAGACCAGGATGCTACAATAGCGGCCTTCAGCTCTTCTGCATTGTTCGTCTTTCATCTTTCTCTTGGCAATGCCCCATAGATTCTCTATGGGGTTCAGGTCAGGAGAGTTTGTGGGCCAATCAAGCACAGTGATCCCATGGTCATTGAACCAGGTCATCTGTTGGTGATCTGCTGGTGTTGGCCCACTGTGCTTTATTAAGTCCAGAGTCAGCGCAGCCGTCTACCAGGACATTTTAGAGTACTTTATGCTTCCTTCAGCATACAAGCTTTATGGAGATGCTGACTTCATTTTTCAGCAGGACGTGGCACCTGCCCACACGGCCAAAAGTAACAAAACCTGGTTCAATCTCCTAATGTATGTTCCTAAAGTATGTGTTGTTTATATATATGCTTGTCATTTTATGTGAAATAAATTTGCTTTTCATCCCATGCTATGTTCATAATTAAGAAGACCATGAAGTCATGGGCTTTACATGAAACAAAAGATGTTCTGTGACACATAGGGGTTAACAAAGTCAGAATGCAATTGTTACAAAAAGTAACCAACGCTGAAGTTCACATTTAAAGGTCCCATATTGTAAAAAGTGAAAATTCCATACATTTGTTGATTAAAAAGCAGGTCTAAGTGCTATATAAATGCTGCAAGAAACTGCCTTTAAATGAGCCAGTACGGATGGCTCATTTAATGTAAAGTTGTAAAGATGTAAAGTTGTAGCGTCACAGATATATATATATATATATAGTGTGTGTGTGTGTGTGTGTGTGTGTGTGTGTGTGTGTGTGTGTGTGTGTGTGTTGAGAGAGAGAACAGGTGCTTCCTCCTTTTGCAGCTTTTCTTGACGGACCTTTCCCCTTATTATTCCCCAAATGACTTCACATGTCCCAATATCAATAGCACACACACACACACACACACACACACACACACACACACACACACACACACACACACACACACACACACACACACACACACACACACACACAGATATTCTTTTTCTTATTATTTTTAGCTGCTTGAGTCATGGCTTCCCCCATTGTTCAAGATTAACACACTTATCCAAAGCTGTTTAAGAGAGGTTTGAAAGCAAAAATAGCCTTGGTCGGTGTTGTTATTTCTATATATTTTGTGATATTTTAACATGGCCTTAACTGGGACTGAAAACAATGTTTTCTTCCCCTCTGTGGCCATTGTAAAGATTTAAATAGCTCTGATTGTATCATATTTTCCCACTGCTAATTGCAGAATCAGTACAAAAGGCACAATAAGCAGGCGTCTCAGGGTTTTTTATCAAATGCAATCAGGAAAAACAAAAAACATTTGGTAAAAGTCGAATTCCAGTCGAATCACATGAGTGGAGAGAAAAGGGGATCTTGTGTAACACCTTGCTAACATTGTCTGTTTTAGTTTTGGACTAATTAATGAATCCCATTAGAATATCTATAATGAATAGAATTGAGAACAGAAAAATATACAGATGGTGCAGATTGTTACTATATGAAGTGAAGAATATAAGGCTGGATTGGAGTGACATCACATTCAGCTCTTCTCTCAGCGATCACTCTTGACACAGATACAGTAATTTCCACAGGATAGGTGACTTGGTGCAGGCACGTGCAACACAACCCAGTTAGAGTAATGGCTTTCCAGTCTGTCCAGAACTTCCCAAAGATCTCCTCCAGCCAGCAGAGAGAGGTTTGCTCTACTCTGGATGAAGGCAGGAAAACAGGTTGAGCTGCACAAGGCTTATATTAAAAGGAAACAGGAACACATCTGAGTATAGCTCCAGGTGCTGCTGGCATATAAATGGTTATACAGTCTAGCTTACTAGTTACAAAGTTCACAGACTGAGTCATGTCCTGTATATGAAGGAATAGGAAACATTTAAATTGGTTAGGGGTAATTTATCACATCTACAGCACCAGTAGGAATTGTAAACAACTTCAATGCCTCATTATACATCCAGCAGCTGCTACGTAAATGCTATTCAACCCACTCCTAATGACTGTGTAGCCTCATTATATTGGGGCAGGAACAATAGGAAACTCACAACACTGACTAAATGAAATGACTTTTCTCAGAACTTCAAAGAGCCCAAAGCTACCTGGTGCCTTTTTATCCTCACAGTTTTCAGAATACAACAATATAGTTAATTTATCTACAGAGAGTCAAAAGATTAATTCTTCAAACATTCTCCGACATAAATTTGTAATACTTCAGTCCTGAAATTGAGTGCTTGATTCGTAGATTTAATTTAAGAATGAAGCTTGAAGTTGCATGCACAATCAGGCTGGGAAGGTTCTTAATGCATTGATTGTGTTTTAAAAGAGCAATTTTAATAGAGAATCCATTAGCAATTCTTTCTTTGCCTGCATCTTCATTCCATTTACTGTGAGTGTAATTTCCTGAATTTATTCTGCTAATGCATGGATTAATATAAGTATTGTAATTTATGATTTACATGTACACTCATTAAATACAGTTACTAACCATTTGATTTGTAGACTCTGTACATAATTAGATGCTGTGTGTGTGTTACTAACCACACCATAGCCCCCCCAATATCTGTCAGACATTTCACTCAAAAGCACAAATGTCCGCCTCATGGTGGCCATTCAGGAACATTCAGGGCATCCCTAAAGTAATAAGGATTCAACCTCTGGTAGCCATTAATATATGAACCGAATTTAATAAACAATCCATCCAACAGTTGTTCAGACGCTGATAATGATATCCATAGAGCCATGTCGCTAGTATGGCTGAAAATGCCAGTAATAATGACAAAATAACAGAAATACAAAACATGTTCAAAGTGAGTCATTGCTTTGAACTGTAGTGTAGCCATAGCAGGCACTGAAATCTTGCTGGGAATACATTAAGGACACTAAAACTAGGTTTTAACTGCTAATTAGTTTTAGATCTGTGTGTGTCTACATCAGCCTGCTCTAACTGATCTTTTGTCTTCTGCCCTCTGTTTTATCTTTGTTGTTTGAACATGTTGAAAGTAACCAGGTGGGAATGGGTCCAGGGTAATCCAAGCGTACCTGCTTCTTATTATAATATCTTATCTTATAATATCTTATTGTTATATCTAGTGTCATGAATCATTGAGGCAACTTACATTATCAATTGAACAACTTTCTTTTTGATAAACTTTATTTCTTGGAACATAAAAAAAATCTGCCTCCCAAAAATGGTGCAGATAGTCAGCGCCAAGTTACATTTGCTACTAATTCATACTAAATGTGGTATTATGTTACATATTGTATATAGTCTCATTAGTATTCAGTTGCCACAATGGCTTATGTTACCATTACAATGTAATTACAGGGCTGTGAGGTCAATACAGGCTAATGTGAATATTACAGGACATTGTTCCAAACAAATTAACTGAACAGAAAAGAGATTATGAGACAATATTGTACTATTTATCTTACTAAGTTGCTTCAATTTATTGCCATGCTCAAGTCAATGTATTTTTTTTACATTTAGGGATATTATATTTTTTGCTGTTGGCAGATGCAGATGAGCGGGTCGATGCATACATCTCTAGCGGCACTCACTTCCTTGAAATCAAACAGCTTGTGTGTCTTCCTCCTTTGCGGGGACTTCAAAGTGAAGTCGTTTGCTACTTGGATGGTTGGAAGTCATTCACTGATGCAGCTGCCCAGGTGCACGTTCAATATTCTTTAATAGCTGTTTGTGAATCCTTTATTCAGTCTTTACTGCACAAAAGAAATGTCACTCTTGTGTTTTAGAAACTCTACATACCAAGGGGTGCAATAAACATACCTGGCAATGCTTTCTGCCAGTGATCCACAGGAGGGAGAACGACCCAGGTCCTGTCACACTTGACCAGAGCAGACTGTAGATTACCTGACCTTCTCTGGGTTTCTTATCTATGAAACCCAGCCCTCTGGTGATCATTTTCCTTAGGTCTGCCTGCCTGTATCGGCTTATTTTTATTTATTTTTAACTGTCTGCAGTAAGGTGTTATCCCCAGCCCAGAGTCATAGCACCATAGTCTACCTTCTATATGATACAGAGCCTAATAAACGTAAGGTTTTTATAGACATATTACTTGAATTGGGGTAGAATGTGCCAACCCGTTCTCACTCCGAACGCGTAAATGTGGATGTTTGGACAGTTGCTGTCCAGGTCTGATGCGACGAAAAAGGCACCCTTTGGTGTGTGTGTAGAACGTACTGGGGAGAGCAGATCTAGACGGGGTTTAGCAAGTAGCATGGTCCCAGCGAGTCACGGAACCGTAAGCCCTCCCATGACCTTTCCCTTAACCCAACTGTTCCGTTACCGCGAGTCACAGAACCGTAAGCCCAACCACAAACTTTTCCTTAACCTAACAGCGTCGAAAGGGACGGCAATAGTCCCGACCAAGCGTGTGTTATATGACAACAATAACAACAAAGCCACCTGACCAAGCATCTGTATTTTACGAGATGGGAGTGAGACTGTGTTGAATGTGCCTGACTATGTGAAGCATCAAAGGGCAGAAGGACCAATTGCCAAATAGTGTGTTGGTACCTCACGTGGCTATTGCCAGTATGCAATTTCCAAATGACACAAGTTAAAGGCTTGTACCAGCCAGTGCAAATGCAGAAATACTGACTGAGATATAACAGATTGTGAAGCAAAATAAATATATTTCTTGACAACTAGAGTACAAAAAATAGGGCTACAAATGTACGAAAATAAACTAGCCCGTCGTTGTGACAACACCTTCATGATCTTCTCGCAAATTCTGTGCTAAAGTTCAGTCATGCAAAAATAACGACACAATGTATCCACAAAATGTATCAACCTTAATCTTTTTTTTTTATTCAGCTTTAGTGGACTTTGACACACAAATTAAAACCTTGGCCTTGTAAGCCATGCAGCAAGCCATGTTAAAAGTGTTTTCCATTAAGGGAACGGAGAGCTAGAGAGCTCTATGGAAGCTTACTGTATTAGCTGTGTGCTGTGCTCAGGCTAACCCTCACCTGTTGTAGTATAAGAGGCATAGTTTGCAGAGAGTTAGGCTAACTAGCTGACACTAGCTGACTGACACTGGAAAAGGGTTGCTCCAGTCTCGTTACACAGGTATGCACATGTGAATAATAACAATAAAGGCATTCTATTCTATTCTAGCTCAAGGAGCTTTTTTACTCTCACGCCTGCCAGTAAACATACATCTACTGTCATTTCAAACTCTGAATTTCCCTCCTCATCCAGCAGTTATCCTTAGCCCCTTTGGATTTATTTAAACCTACCACTTTACTGTTTTGGCTATCGACCAAGTAAACTTGCTTTTAACCTGTTCTGTCTGTGAGTTCTGCTTTTGAATCCACACCACTTTGTGAGACACATTACATAATCCGTAAATTAACTCACAGCTAAACCCCCTCCCTTTCTCCATTCTTGTCTCCAAAGTATGGCAAGTCTTGAAGAACCCACATTTAGGCTGTGAATTGACTGGCTTTGCTCAAACCTCATTTGGCAAACTGTGTACAATATCTGCAGCATGTCGGCTCGGCGTTGTCACAGAGAGGGAGAAATCTTATTCCAAGAGCAGATCCATAATCACCGCTGCAATTATATCCAAAGCCGTTTGAGGGGACACCTTCATGGAGGAACAACATTAAAACATTTTGTTATACAAATATGCTTGTTTTTATGGAGCTTCATTAAGTTCCCTTTACGCATACATACCTCTGGAGTTCTAAGGGCCTTGTTATAAGAAGAGGTGTATCTGTGAATAATCTGCCTCCTTTTGATATCTTGTTCCAAGGATGTTCACTTAGAACAAGATGTGAAAAGGAATCTCCGGATTTGGAGCTAAAATATCTACCATTTCTAATATAGTTTTTCTAAAATCTTAATCTTTGAAAACTGGAAATGACAAGTGACTGCAGTCCAGACAGCAGGGAAACGGCTGTCATCACTCAGAACCACAAAGAGAGGAAGCTATTGACATACTGAGTCAAAAGAAAAAAACTACAGCTGGATGGGAGATGGTAAGTATTGACAGGACTTTCCTGTTTCTAACAAAACCAACATCTAATATTACAGATAAGTAATTACAGTACGAATTCAAAATGAATAAATATAAATTACTTCAGCTTTAGGTCACATTCAAACTGCCTTCCAGTGGTCTGGCAAAAACGCAGGTCTTTCCATTCATTTTGTGGGACACTCAAAATATTGCGGTGGGACTGCAGCAAAAAGTTGAGACCGACCAGATTCCGTCTACGGAGAGCCTGTTCACTCCCTATTTAGCCCCATTGTACCAAATTTGGTTGCAGTTCCACCAGGATTCCACTGGGGTTGATCGCAGGCGAGTGCAAAATGAATGGGACCCTATGGAGCTAGATGGCTAAAGTTCCCTCTTTCGTCTGATTGTCATGGAGAAATCTCAGATTTGATTGCAGTTTTTGCAAGTTCAACATGGATTATAGGTCGAAAGTTGAATGAATGAGTACTTTTGTCCTTTTGTCCTTCATAACACGCTAGCGTTCTGCTGATGAATGCTGATTGGTCAGTGAAGGACTGATTTCAACCAGAGATCCCTCTTGATGACATCCGAAGCAGAACCAGAATATCAGAGTGAATATTTTGGCGTGGTCTTTAAAACATTAGCAAACCTCTTTCTAGCCCGTGTATTGACAGGGAGAGCCTAACCTATCCGCTGTGTTCTCGAGAGGAAAAAGGAAGTGACTCAGAGCTTGCCGTAAAGCAGTATCTCTGGCCATACAGTGTGTATGACGTCAATGACATTTTAAAAGGCTTTTTAGAACAAAAAAAATACTTTAAAAAATCTAACACCCAGCAGTGTGTATTTTCTTAGCCTCCTCTTTTGAATGCAAACTTCAAATTACTAGACAAAAAATTAAATCCTGAGAAAAGTGGATTTTAAGGGGTATAGCTCCATAGACCACTTCATATGGGACCAGATTGGAACTGCAACCAGTATCAGAAGCCGGAAGTTTCCAGAGAGTGGAAGTTCTCCCCTGCTTAGAAATTCTCTAGACCGACTCAACATTTTGGAGAATGTGGTGGCCAGTCATGTAACCAGGAACCATCACTGCCTTTATTGGTGCCACCCAAAAGTTTTATGAGAGTAGAAAAACAAAACTCAAGCACTGAACTGCCTGGGAGTTTTTGTAATAGCTGAATGTGTCCTGCAACAACAAAGCACTCACTATGTCTCGCTCATCTCTTTTCTTTCTCTCTCTCGCCTGTGAAATAAAGCTGCCTTCAAGTGCTGTCGCAAACGTATCTAAATCTATTAAAAAATTGTCGGATTGCTTTTTTTTGGTGTGAATGGCCCATTACTCTTTAGAGGCTACGCTTTGGGCTTTAGACAGTAGCACTAAGAGTGAGGAGTTGTAATTTATCTGTCAGCCATGTAATGCTGAAGCTGGAAGTTACTAGTTACTGAGTGTCACAATATGTGCTGGTGGCTTTTATAGGCTCAGACACTCATTGTGCACTCACCCATGTTGTACACTCATCTTGTAGTACAGGAGGATTGTATACAAACTGCTGATGTAGTCAGTTCCTATTGTGTAAAGAAAAAAGATAACATTTTATTATGCATTTCACCATTTCAAAAAAAAAAGGTAAGACGACAATGGTCCCTGGTATAACAGTGGAGGATATATGCAGGATTAATTTATGGGGAGGGAGTTTTATTAATACCGTATGGCTGCTTCTGGACATATTATGATTGCATGCATTGGTGTTCTGACTAAGCTTCATAATATATCTGCTGTCAACAATAACAGTCATGCATTCTATTATAGGATGATAAACTTAACCTTTAAATTTACATACGTTTCCCCAAAACTGCTGATCCAGCTCTTTTACTTATTAATTAATTAAGGTTTTCCATATTTTAAAACGCAAGTGATGTTGTAACTTCTACCCTACCAGAGTGCAGCAGAGTGAGGCGAGGAGAGTGCAGCAGCAGCTGTTACAAACACGTGAGCTGGTGATAAATTCAGAGCACAGGTGAAAAAAACAGGAACACAGAAGGCACCGTAAAAATCCAGGAACAAAGAAATACCGCTGGCACAGGCGGAGACCTATTAACAAAAGAATAACAACAATACAAACGCTACAACCATGACACACCAAAGCAATGGTAAGCTGTTTGTGATGATGCTCACATGGGTGCAATATATTCTTATGAGCCTGCGTATGAAGCGGGGCCTAGGGCTTCACGGCTATCATTGAAGCATGTCTTCCAACAGGCAAAAGGTAGTATGCCTAATTGGAAATGAACACTTCCATATTTCAGCTGTGTATTTCTGACATCTGGAAATAGCCTCCTAACCTTACAACCAAACTTTTCTTCATTCCCTTAACGATCCTAAAGGTTAGGAACGTTGACACAAAAAAGTCATGGTTCCTGCGGTTCATGGGTGGAACAGCAGCAACAAGGGCTTAACGGACTACCCTGCATGCAAATGATGAAAATAAATGTACACAAACAAGTAGATAACCGCCCACCCCCAGTAGGCTGAGGTTGGCTCCCTGCTCCCCCCGCCTGGGCCACACTGCCTACTACTTCCTGGATGCATGATCCACATCATGATCTACATTGAAAAAAATTCAGAAACAGACACAAAATTTGTAGATGAGCCACAGCAGATCTGCGCCTGGTTGAGCTGCGCTGGAACAGGTTATTTAAAAAAAAAAAAAAAACAGGCCCTTTAGCCTTCCTATGATTTCAACTCTAATGTAATGCTGGATAGTTAATAAATAATAATGCATCATAATTTAATTGTGACTGTAACTGCTTTGCTAGTTCCATCGTGTTGTAACTAGGACATCAGCAAAAAAGATTTTATTCATTAACACGATTGCCATACTGTCAAAAACATCCAAAACACCAACGTACGAAAACACAAGCTTTAGTTTTGAAAAGTCACAGCTGGGAGGGCATGAGACAGGAGGTCTCCACGCTGCAGCCATACCTGACTCAAATATAATTTTGATCCCGGTGATTATTTGGGAAATTGTGCAAATGACAGTCTTTTCAACTCCTTTGAGAAGGAAGGAGTGGTAGCATGCAATCTCCTGAATTCACACTCGTCTGAGACATAGAGTTTTTGATAATGTTCAGATTCGCCAGCTTTACCTATGTTAAGTTATACAATAACCGAGGAAGCATAGTGACGAGTCATTAGCAACCAGTTCACGAGTAAAGTGAGTAAATCTACTGAAATGGCCACTCTAATAGTGGAGTGTGATGTGTAACATGAGAAAGCAGAGGTTTAACCATGTACCTTATGTCATGGTTGTAAAAAAAACTATGACTATCTGTACAGCTTTGTAAAGCGCAAACCAGAACAGAAAGCATCAATATATTGTTGGGGAGGGTCATGCCTTTTGCCCAATCATTTTGGAGGGTCATAGAAAAATGGAATCTGATATAGGCCACATTATAAAGATGATGTGAACAACCAAAGAAAAAATCTGATTTAAGCAAAAAATCTCAATTAAGCATTAAGACTTGTGTGAATGTAGCCAAGGACTTCATTTTGAATGATTCACACCAATTGTCGGAAGTGCATCCTCCTCCTCCTCCTCCCACCAACTGTCTATACCCTGTCTTTCATTTCTATCCCCCCACCCTTTTCATTCCTGTAATTACCTTTCTAACCACTCTCCTTTCGCTCTCAGTCCTCCCCTTTTCTTTAATGGCTTTGGGCTACATCAGTCCTCTGATCTCCCCTGCTTCTTCTTTCACCTTACCGATCATTTTCTCCTGTGCCTCCATGTCTCTTCTCTGTTTCCTGTGTGTTATCCTTCCCTTCATTATGCAACATCCTCTCCTCTGATGCTTCTTGTGTTTGTAGGGGTCTCAATGGATCCATCAAAGATTCCTCTAATCCAATGTATTCTGTTCATAATGCGTATGTCCTTTGAGGCCAACAGAAAGATCTGTCAGTGGAGCAGCGAGGAAGACCATTTGAAATAACCTGAAAAGAGCTGTAGCATTGGTGGCTTGTGTGTGCACCAGAGAACAGTATGTATACAATTTCCCTGAAGACAACTGATGCTTTAGTTACACAAAGCACATGCATTTTTAGTTACACAAAGTGCACAAAGATTTCACCTGTGAAATCAAAAATGGCTCTGAACATGAACTGCATTACCATTTATGCCTCTGGGCGGCCTGTGTGCATTTTGCTTGTGTTGCAGAGTGGAGGCAGAAAGAGGCTGGCCGCTGCATAATTTGAAAAGCTGAGGAATGATTTCATCAAAGTTTAGATTGCCAGGCATCTGTTATAATTATGTCAAGCTCCAGTAGGTTTCAGCCTCCCATGGGTTATTGCTCCCTAGGGGCAAAAATGTGTGTTGATGTGTCTCAATCAAGAAAGTGAATATCATAACATATAACTTGTGGGGTTTGTGAGCTGATGCAGGTAAAATAAATACATGTATACTGTACAATAATGTCAATTATTAATATAGTGCACACCTTAATTATCACCATCAGCAGTTGATGGGTAGCTTAATCAGTCAGATCAATAGCCGCCAGATTCTTTTTTAATTTTGAATGCATGCATCATGCGTGTTCAATACCATGCATACAATACATTGTTTTTCCATTGGTAGACCGTGTTGTGTTTGCTGCTGCACTGACCCAATTTAACTACAGCATCATTTACATATGTTATGATGAATATGGTAATAAAGACGTCAGTGTGAGGGCAGAATGGTATACACATGTTGAAGGCATGAGATGAGAGTGTCACATTTGAATCAGTCTCACTCAAGCACTGCCTGTGTGTCTGTTTCACTATTGTATAGTTAGGCAACTCGTATGTTGCTTATCCATCAATGTTGTTTTTGTGCATGTCCACCAAAATGTACAGTATGCCCATGCCTGTGTGTACTTGTGTTGATCTTACCCAACTGTTCTGGTTTTTGTGTTGTTGACATTTAGCATTAGTATAATCGACTTTTATTGTATAGGGCCAAAATATGATAGCTTAATCGTTTTATTTGGTTTAGGGCGACCTCTTCCCACCAGTCCATGGACATCGGATGTAAAATAGCCTCCAAGCTTATGCCGGCACCTTTTATTTTTATGTATTATTAGTGTGCTTTGTCCCTGACAAATAAACCTGAAATAAAATAAATAAATAAAGCATCTTTCATTTCTGATTGAGATGGCTGTTTTTTTTACTTCAATGCCACATCACAATGTGTACAGCATGGCATTGCTCTTTCAACAATTACTCACATGTAATCAATGAGACCAATTGTATGAAAACACAATTGCTATAGGCTAATGATCTCACTCAAAGCTCTGAATCTATATGTGTTTTATGGCTTTTATGAGAAATATAGATTGGCACAGTGTGTTTCTTCCTGTTGCATAGTCTCAGATGGTTTTCTGTAGTCAGTCCATTACAACTGGCTTTCTGAGGATTTCCAGTTGCAGTTGTAAATGTATTATCCTGGCTAAGCTTAGCGTACTGAAATATCAAGCTCTCAAAGCAGTAAGTTGAGCCACAGCAGTATATTTGTTTTGTTCTAGTTTACAGATTAAGCTTTATTGAGGCAGTAATAACTGGCCTTTAATAGTCCCTCAGGCAGAGCCAAGACCAGCTGTGCTGGGTCACGTTAACATTTCATTTTCAATCTCTCTCCTGTGATATTTTCATAGTGTGATCACTGATTTTCAGTATAATGCAGGGCTCAGTGATTCCAGAAAGTTTCAGTGTTTGCTGTTAACATACAGCTAGGGAATTTATTTTCATGATTTTAAGCTACATTACCATACCAACATTACCATAACCGATATGCCAATCAGGATCAGGTGTGAGAAAAGCAGCAGGGAGAGTTTCAGTACATGGCGATTTGATAACAACTAACTTGTCTGCTCAGACCATGTCAATAGGTCATTAGCTGCAATGCTAAATGCTTAATTGTATCTATAATTGGTGATAGGGTTAGGGTTAGCTTCTTCTTAAGTGTTACTTCCTTTTTTCTTTCTGATTCTGATTGTGAGGGTGGGGCCGGTGGGCACCTTAACTACTGCAGAGAAGCTTACCAACACAGTCACTGCACAGCAGCACACAATGCACATGCTTAAAAAAATCTCAGGAAAGATAGGGGTTCCATTATGCTAAAGGACACAGTGGATCTGAGACAGATGGTTGCCTGGAAGCAGTGAGACTTGTCAGACCTAAGTGAAAGTCAACAGCACTGACAGTTGCTCCTCTGCCCTGCAGCTGCATTCATGGGACAGAGGATGCAGCCTCCAACTCTGCTGCCCGGCCTAAGCTTGCAGAGCATTAAAAGTGGCAGCTTATTCAGGACGAGATTGAGGACAGATAACGGCAGGTCCTGACAAAGAAAAAAGACCCTACTCTCTCTCTCCTGTTAAAACTTTAGTGTGTAACTGTTTTATCTTAATGAACGTCCATTACAATCAAGCAATTGCTGGATGAGTTGATACAAAGCTAATTAAGACTGCCAGCTCCACCAAACTCTCTCTGTATTCCTCAGTATGGCTATGTGCAGATGATTGTGTCTTCCAGCGTTCCATACGTACATTTTTTGTTCTTGCATCTCTGTTGTTATTGGTGTTGTTGTTGCAGAGGTTGGATTTTACCGGGGAGTGAGAGCTCTGTTTTCTGTGAGACATTGTGACACATCCGTAAGTTTTGAGGGGTTTTAATAAAGCGGTTAATGCGAGAACTTGTCTCCGACTCGTAGTGGAACCTTACATTGAGCATGTGCAGAGATGGGAAGTAACAAAGTACAAATACTTTGTTACTGTACTCAAGTAGATTTTTCAGAAATATTTTTACTTTACTTTACATTTTAAAACGAATATCGGTAGTTTCTATTCCTTACATTTTAAAAAATTGGCTCATTACTTTAGTTTTGTACTAAATGTGGTTTATCAGGTGTGATTGTGAGTGCATGTCGGACACGCGCCTCACACCGCGAGCAGGCGCGCACGGCAACCGGAGAAAAAAGTGAGAGAAAAGAAAAAAGACACTAGCTGTTCAGAGGATAATCAGTGGAGATCGTGTGCGTCTTTGAGAACTGTAAGTCATAGAACTGATGTTGTCAGCCTGTTGTGTTGGTCTGTAGTTCTGGCAAATTTAAAAGTTAGCTTGTTTGTGTTCTTCACCTGTTACCTAGGTTACACCTGTTAGCTAGGTTACACCTGTTACCTAGGTTACACCTGTTAGCTAGGTTACACCTGTTAGCTAGGTTACACCTGGCTGTTGATTCGATATAATGGCCATTGTTGAACGTCCTTGCTCATTAAGATACTGTAATTAATAGTGGGTTTATTGTTATTATTTACTATATGATTTCTGTGCATGGTGTATGGTAGCCTTTACAATGTTATTTATTTCTCACACACACAGCCATAGCAGAGCCTCCCCCCCATGTTTATACTGTTGCTTGATTGTAATGAAGCATCAACAGAGAGAAGTTGTGTCCGTCCGTGCTTTAACAGACACACCTGGGCCAAAGTTGGAAACGAGAATCAGCTTTAAATCCAGTCCTAATCTAGTCCTCACTAAGTTTAAAATAATTTCACTGGAGTTACCAATACCAAATTGAATCTAATTGGATGGGAACATACACAGACGTCTCACAAAATCACACTTGAATTCATATCTTGCTACTTGGTCAGAATCTTATTAACCTGGAGTCCCTCTGTCAATATAAATAGGGTGTATGTTTTAGGCCTATTGGCAGACAGCCATTTAAAACGTAGACAATGGCATATAAAGGATAAAGAGCTTTTTTTCCATGTCCACTGACGTTTCTCAGCGTGCTCTCTAGTAACATGTGTCTGGTCCAGGTATAGCTTTGTCATTCTAAGGCTACTTTTACTTTTATACTTTGAGTAAATTTCTAAGCCTGTACTTTGTTACTTTTACTTGAGTAAAGAAGTTAAATCAGTACTTCTACTTTTACCAGAGTATTCTTTAACACAATTATCTGTACTTCTACTTGAGTACGGGAAGTGAGTACTTTTGGCATCTCTAAGCATGTGTATATAGAACTGTAAATAAATGGATTGCCGACTTAAAAGTTACACAGCGCACTGGCCATTGGTTTATTTTTAACCCAGAAAATGAATTTGAAACAAATTTTCTTATTAAAATAAGCCTTTATTAGTTTTGTTAAAAGTCACTACAGATCTGATATTTTGTGTGCGAAACTATGAATATTGTGTGAGAATGTGTGCATTTGTGTTTCTATTAGGCCTGGCAAACCAGGTTCCTTTTAAGGATTCAAGTTATTCTGAGTCACTCACTAAACTGAACCGGGTTGTGCGAGTCACTTGAGTCATTATTGCTGGAGGCGAGCAGAAACGAGCTTGAGCCCAAGCCAAGGCAAGCTTGCAATGTTACTGACTGTCTGCTCGACCTACGACATGTGTACACCAAACCTACAGTAGGCCTAGCTAGGCTACCTTCAGAAACTTATGTTATTTCAGAAGTGAAAGAATGGCTTTTTGCTTTACTCTGAGGTTGAGGAGAGACTTCTCTCGCTCATCTGAATCAGATCCACTCATAGCCGGCTGATTTGCACGAGCATCAACAACTCACCGAGGACTCGCGAGTTAACGAGGGCTTGTGTCGAGTGAATCCCACTCGAGCTCACTCAGTCGCTTGAGTTGATTTGTGGAGTTGTTGTTGCCTACGAAATTGTAAGTTATAAAGTTATTTGCAGCAGAGATGGCTAGGAATAGTGGTAGCTTATGTTGCAAGAGGTTTTGTGTTTGGCGATGTTTTCATTTTAGATTGAATTGTACTATGACTCAACTGAACCGAAACTCGCAATTTGTGAGTCAATTTAAAAACTTGGGTTAAAGATCCGAGTGAATCACGACTCAAACAGGTCTAGTTTCTACAAACAGTGCAAATGACACACATAACAGCACAAATATTAATAAGTATTATTTAACTTTTCTGATTCAAGGCAGTGTAAAGAAATGACGGTGATTTCATTAAGCTACATTTTTCCTGCCTCCATCTTTAATGGTCTTTCCTGAGGATGACATATTACAGTATAAGGACCCTGTAACACATTGCTTCATCTTTTCCTCTGCATCTTAATAATGGGACAGAAATAGATTTGGAGATGAATAAATGTCAGAGATAGGGAATGAATTGATCAGCTTTGCTCTGCCATTATTCAAGCTGCCGGAAAACCCAGTGTAAAGCACAGTGAGACAAAATCAAAGTGTGCAGTGACCCTCCCACCCCCATTTCCAACCAATGACATAATTTGTCCCACCCCTATTATATGTAACCTTGGTTATGTGCAATTCACATTGAAATGGACTTGTGTCTGACCCGACCCACATCTCAACCTGGGTCGTGAAGCCAAGCTGATCAACACTGGTTAACTCTTTCAAACACAAAGTCAACCCTGGCTGAAACACTCTCTGAAAGTATCTCATCTATATTGTGTATCAGCTTGTTTCAGCTCTTTACTGTAGTTAGGCTACACTGTGGGTTAGCACTGAGTAAAATATTCAAACCAAATATTCTATGGTTTTTATGGCTACATCATTCCAACAAATAGAAATGCCTCCCATCTCTCCCATTCCCCCTCCTTCCATAAAGCTGTCCATGTGTTTGACTGGTTTTATATGACGTCGTTAGGTTTTTTACTACCCGCATTTGGTGCATTTAACAACCTCCCTGGTCTGTCTGTGACTTTGTGAAATGCCGTCTATGTCAAAATAACAATTTGGCAAGGACAGGGCACAGTCCCAACCGCAGATCTGCCAAGGACATACAGCTTTAGCTTCCATCTTTCAGCCCCAGTGTTGTGCATAAATGCACTAAAAGAGCGCTAGTCATTAAAACTTGTCCTATTTTTGGGTGTATGGTAGTCTATATCCAGAATATTCCCCTTCCAGGATTGCTCCGTTGCTGACAAAAATGCCAACTCTGGTTGATTTCTGAGGACTATGGTTAACTACTCCTCAGATCTCTCCTGGGTAAATCCAGACAGCTAGCTGACTATCAATCCAATCTGAGTTTTCTGTTGTGCGACTAAAACAACCTTTGAGTGTAAACATTTTCCACCAAACCAGAGCACGTTTATCCTGTCCTGGAATGCTGTGTAGACTCGCCATACCCTCCTCCACAGCATTTTGGAAAAAAGTCTGGCAATGAGAGACTAGGTGAATGGTGAACTCAACAATTCAGTTTGCAACTGCAGAAGCTAGATGCAGTTCCCATGGATATTTGATTGATTATTTTGGAGGAATCAGTGCAGATTGAAACTGAAAGAATCAAGAAACATTTCTTTGCAAACTATACGTGTCGGGTCTGAAAAAACGAGTATGATGGTCAGCAACTTTTAAAACGGCATGGAAGAAATGACCATAATCTAGCTTTTATGAAGTGTGAACTTGCACACTACTGTTTGTACGTATCTGTTTTGAGATTTGGAGGACAAACTATAAAACCCCTTTTTCAACAAACAGTTTTTCCCTGCAGTTTGTCATCATCAAGTCCTAATCATGTGTGAGACCACTTAAGACGCTTAAGACAGAGAGAGGGTTTACAAGATTTATAGATGTTAAGAAAAGGACATAGAGTTATAATGAAGAGGAATCGAGGCTTACAGAGAGGCCCTGCACAGCTAGAAACATGGTTGTCTTGTCATAACTCTACACATCACATTCTCTGTGAATAACAGAGCAAATCTACTGCACCTACCCCATTAAGAGATTACAGTCATCTTCACTAAGAGTGTATGGATACAGAGATTTGTAATATGACTTCTTTTTACACCTTGCCAAAACAAAAGGCATAAAGCTGAAGACAGTTCTATCTAATTAAAGTGAACAAACTTAAAATAAAAAGCCGGAGAAAGGAAACACTGATATGCTATTTAAATTCAAGTTTAACCAATTTAAGAGGATTATTTCAAATATAGTTTAGCTTGGTTTGGCAGAATGCCTCACCAGCAAATCGACCTCTCTCGATCTTAAATTGGGTTATTTTGTTTTCTTTTTCCTTGTTCTAACCAAAGCTATTACATGATCCCATAATCCATCTGGCTGAATACCTTTGGGTACATCCTGGATCATTTTTCATAACATTATTCATAAGTACTCTGCGGGGGGATAATGACTGAATAATGCAAGCTGTGTTGAGAAAAATGTTACGAGGAGTCCAGGAGAATGAACGGTTATTGGAGAAACTGGCAGAGACTGGCTGTTTGGATGGAAGCCTTTATGTAATCACATGGCCGCTTCTCCCACCACTTCTCTCTTTCTAGCTTTTAGTTTTCCTCCAACAATTTATTGTTCACACACATTTACTCAGAACTCTCATTAATTTCTTGTTTGTTTCATATTGCTTGTCTGTCGTCCATGATTCTCTGTCCCCTCTACTATCCATCCGCACTCTATTCTTGTATCAATCTTTTGTCTTGCTTGGTCATTTTATATGTTAAGCACAGAGCAACTTACACTGAGTCAGCAAGGAAGAGGTTTCAGTGCATGTTTAATTCTCTACCATCAATCTTTCACCAAACAGGCACTATATCCAATGCACAAACTGGGACCTTTGCAGCCAGCTTCTTGTTCCTGTGTAGATTACACAGCTCTGAAAATGGCAGAATACAGCAATGTGAAATAATCTAAATTCTGTCAAAAATGTGATAAACGAGAAAGCTTCCAAATGGCAAACAAATGCAGATTAGATAGATTATATCCATCATCCTTTAGCTGTTCTAAAACCTCATGACTGTATGGTGTAGCATTAGCCATGTTTCCATCTAATTGTCAAGTGAATTTAAAGCAAACTTTTAAAATGTTGCAAAAAGAAAAAAAAACAAAATGCCAATTAGAAGCATTTCCATCAACTGGTTTAGAGCCACACTACAAACTACACTACGCAATTTGTCAATTTGAGGACGTTTTTTTTTAAAATGTTGCAGTTTCCATCAACATTTCTGCGATACTTTAAAATGTGCATAAAAATACGTTGATGGAAACACAACATTTGACACTACGAAGACACTGCTTTGTTGCCAAATTATTATGATTTAATACTTATTTTAAATACTAAGTATTTTCCCCTGTAATATTTCGGCATTAAAATATCTAAAAATGACAATACCTATTTATTTTATTGAGTTGTGTACTTACATTTTCTCAAATGTTTCCAATGATGTTGAAACCCAGAGAAATCTGTCATTTTAATACAATGACACAGACCATGTTGTTTAGTCGCCAATGGAGTTATATAACATTTGACCCCTCTAGTAACTCTAACACTCATCAAAAAGCGGAAAAAAACAGGGGTCTCATTTATAAAACTGTGCGTAGGATACATACTAAAAGTGTATGTTCGCCCAAAAGCTATAAAACCTTATAAATAGCAGCCGGTTACCCCCAGAATGGCGTAGACCTGTTTTTGGACTGGCATGGCATGGTTCCGGCGCATTGCCCTCTCTACTGGACCCAATTCAGCACATAGATTCAAGAGCACAGCTATAGGGAATTTAAATCGGCACATTAGCCAGTCGTCGTCATGGTCCCTAAAGTCTCTTACTCTCCTGATTCTTCCATTGGCGTAGTCCTCCTGCAGTGCTAGCAGTGCCATCATGCAGCATTATGCACATGGGTCACTGCAGGATTTATATGGTTACAACAATTAGAGTGATTGTTAACACCTTGCCAAAATCACAGCATTCCCCCCAGATGATCAGAAAGTAATTGTAAATCGGATAATGTTAAAGAATTATACTCAGTAGCAGTAATACAGTTTTTAGAGTTTTTTTCTGCTACACGGCAGCATTTTTTATTAAGTACATGCCATAGCTTCCTACAATGTGCTATGTTGTGTGGCTCATGCTAGCTAATGCTTGGGTTGAGGGACCCTTTGTGGCAGAAAATGACATGCGTTCAATGACAACCTTCAGTATTATGACTTTATTCTCATAAAATTCAAAAAATTATTTAATTTTAAATAATACTTTTCTCAAAAAAGTTAAAATGTAAAATTGTTATTGACATCCATCCATCCATCCATCCATCTTCATCCGCTTATCCAGTATCGGGTCGCGGGGAAGCAGCTCCAGAAGGGGACCCCAAACTTCCCTTTCCGGAGCCACATCAACCAGTTATGTTATTGACATATTATATTATATTATTATGACGTATTTTCAAAAATGTACTTTATTTATTTTTACTCAAAATACAACATTATATTATAATGTTGTCAATATTAAAATTTCTCCTCATACAATTATGACAATACCACATTACATTAGGCTTATGTTTATGAACTATATTCTCAACATTCAACATAACGTCATGACTTTTCTCTCAATAATTGCTTCTTACTTTTTTCTGTGCATTGATAATACATCCATATGAAAATACAAGTCATCCATCTGAGAAACAGGGAGTTTTCCAATAATGTCTCATAATGCAGACACATTCTAATGTCCTCTGAGGTTAGTTAACAGCTATGTGTGATGCTGCCTGTAGACAAGTCAAAACACATTTCTGCTTCAACTGAAACATGTTTCAGTTGTTTCAGGGCTGTTAAATGAAGCGATGTAACTGTAGGCATGTATAAATACACTATGAATGTGATGAATGACCTGAATGATTTTCAGCTCTCACACTTGTTTCTCTGCTCATGTGTTCACATTCACCAATACATTCAGTCATGCGTATCACTTCCTGAAGTGTGTGAGTTCATGCACATTGCAGGGTTATCTGAACCCAGCAGGTGCATAAGTAGAGGTAAACTTTGACTCATTATTTTACACACACACACACACACACACACACACAGACACACACACACACAAACACAATGCCTTAACAGCAGGAGGTGAGAGGTCACTGCAGCATAAACTAAGATTCATTACTGTACCTTCCTATCAGCACACATCTGATTGGAGATGAATAGGAAAGGGCAACCATTACAAGGAAACCATTTACAGTTCTACACAGGTCAACGGATTCTGACCTCAACCATCTGTACCAGCACATGGGAACTATGGCAGGACAAGCCGCTATTAAAGGAGGTTAGGACTTTGGCATTTTCTGTGGTCACGCATTACCCTTTCTCAGGAAAAGCAGTAGGTTTCACTTGGGCGAGGTCCCGTTACACTCATTACATGAGAAGTCTTATAAACCAGCAACTGGAACTTCTATCCCAGAAGTGAGCAAACCTTTATTCAATATCCCATTATCATTTGTAATAACGGAAAATAACTAAACATCCTGCCTAGCAACAGAGGCTTTCTCACCAAGATGTATTGTGACTAGCTCCATATGTTTAGATTTAAAATGATTTTATATCTTTGTTATTTCAGTTTGTTTTTTAAGCTGCATCTTATTAACACCATTTTCCATAAATCACGAGGGCTGAACAAGCCCATGAGCAAGGCAGGGTCTGCGGCTATTTCAGATTTCTTTAATAAACTTAAAGCTGTAGAAGTTTTTAGACAGCAGAGATTTCAACAAGAAAGATGGAAAAGTGACTTGACAAAAAAGCATTGTTTAGTTTTATAGAGATGGATGAAATGAAGTCACAAAGACTTTTTCATGGGAGCTGTAGTTTTTTCTGTGCTCAAAAAAAAATATATATTTGTTTCACTCAATTTTTTAGCAGTAAATCCTGATTTATCTTGGAATATGAAAAGTAATCCCCAGGAACACGCTTAATTTCTTCAGAAATGCAAATGTAATAATCATCTCTAATAATAAAAAAGGTATCTTTACGTCATTCACCTGTCTCTTCTGATTGTTTTTCATAGGGTGCAACAACAACAACATATACAAACTTTGAGGTGATAAAACAATGTGAAGTGTATACTGAATTAAGTCAAGGATTCTGCTATATTCTTTTTGAAAACAATGCACCCATTTAAATTGAAATTGAAATTCAATAACAGTTGGATGGTAATAACAGCTATTGCGGAAATGAAAAAGGGCCAGAAAGAATCACTACCAATAATGACATTAATGAATGAAAAATGAGAAGGGAAACGGCACAGAGAAAAACTACAGCATTTTGTCTTTTTACCTTGTCCTTCTTTTCTTTGACAAAAAAATATTTCAGAAGCAGTGTGTCAAGTCAGATTATATGGCAACAACAAGAAAAAAACATTTGAGTAAGTGTCACTGACCTCCTCTGTGGGCTCACTGTGCTCTGATGGACACACACACACACACACACACACACACACACACACACACACACACACACACACACACACACACACACACACACACACACACACACTGTGTAGGCTGAGGCCGCAGGTGGTCAGCTGCAGCTGCTCATACATTTTTTGAGAGCACAACTTGTGATTGAACTGGTGGATGTGTCATTGCATAATGTAAACCGGAGGCCCACACAGACGGAGCTACTATGTGAGGTGAGGCAAGATATTCAGATGGAGCAGTGTGGAAGATAAGGTGATGAGTCAGACACAACACAGGGGGTTTAAAAAGTATTTTATCACCATACCACATCTCTTTCTCTCTCTTTTCTGAATGCCACAAACCTTGACATCAGCCATCTCTAACCAAGCATCAAAAAGCCCAGAAAGATATACACTATCAACAAACTCAGCCTGTCAGATTGCCTGTGTTATGATGGAATACAGCAATATGAGTCCCTGCGAGAATGTGAGAATTTGCATTCATAACTCAAAGGCTTTTCTGTTTCCACTAGCCGTCCATTACTCTTCTCTGCAATAAACAAACAACAAATTTACATTGTTGAGATTGATGTCTTTCATTAGAGCGGATACAATAATGACAAATATCACAGCCAACAATCTATATGTCTGCAAAAACAGCCATTACACACCATCTGTAATCTCTCTCCTCTGTGAAAAACTGTGTGTTGAAGTGATCAGGGGACATTTCAGATTGTCGGAGAAAAGTGTAGCATCATCAAACTTTTCTCCAAACTCACAAACACAGAGTTACTAGAGGGGTCTGACTCGAAGTTTGTTCCTTTAGTGTAAAGTATTGAGCAGTAAATTGCTCTCAATTGTTTTGTTTTCCCCCGCGGAGAGCCGAGAGATGCAAGCTTGTCCGGGGGGAGGAAATTAAATTAGCAAAAAAGTTTTAACATCAGAGCCAAGAAACATACAGATGTGTTCATTGTTTGTAAGTTACTGTTTTAATTGAAATGAGTTCCTTACTGGACTTTTGTAATTACATGATTACATGACTTTACAGGAACAATTTAGATCACAGGCAAAAACTAAAGCATACATATTTTGTGTACATACATCCTGGTGAGTATTATATAACAAGTTAAATGTTACTGTGTAAGTACTTTCTTTACTGTTGGATACATTGTGGGGACCAACAGGTACCAATTTTAATATGAAATATCATAAAGTTGGAACCTTCTTCTATTTGTTGCATGTAGGTACCCAGTAAGTGCTCTATTTATTTATTCTCTTGCTTTCTGGGTCTAAGACACAGACCTAGGCTATGTATCATACAGATATCCCCACACTATTCTCCATGGGAACCTCAGCAAATAGCTTTCAGTCAACTTCCTGTTTACCAAGAGATGGAGCAGGCTAACAAACTGTAAAACTGCCAGTGTATGTTGTGCCAGGCCAATACACTTTTGTCAGAGAGCAAGTCAGGTCAATTTAGCCGCCCACGAAAAAGAAACATGTTAAGGCCACAAGTAGGGAAGACAGAGAGGATGACTGCAATGAAGTGAAGAGAGGAGAGTTAGAGAAATGAGGGAGTAAATCAAGGGAGAGGTCATTACAATTCATTGCAAATTAGGTCTAGACAAGCTTCCTAAAGCCTAGCAAGCTTGTACACTGCAATGAGTCTATGGAATTGTTATCTGTCCCAAAGACTGAGGCAAACAATCTTACTTTGCTCTCCTCGCTCTTCATGAAGCTCACTGCAGACTGATTTAAGATAAACAGAAGAATTGGTTCTTGGTGTGTTTACACAAAGTGGCAGTGATTTAAAGCTGTGCTATGGACAGTTATTTTTTTATTTTTAAATACACCCATGTTATCATCCTAAATCAGGTTTTGGGGTTGCAGCAGAAAAGACATAATGGGATAGTGGGACCCTTGAAACCTTCCTATTTGCTCATTGAGATGCTGGTTCTGGCATGAAAAGTTCTCTAAAAAAAGTGAAGAACTAAAACTTAAGAGGGAAATGCGCAAATTTATAAACATTCCTTCAATAGAGAAAATGCAAAGTTATATCATTTCAGGGTAATGAAGTACTTTAAACCTCTGTGAAAGTGTAATTTATTGACAGATCTGAAAAGCCAGAACCTTAGACAGATGCGATATATGTATAGGAAAACATTTTGTATAAATGCTTAACTGTGTATAATACAGATATTACAAATGAAAGTCCTGCAGCTGTTTTCAGCTCCAAAAGCCCACGCCACCTGCTCAGCGCCAAATAGCATACAAACACATGACTCAAAGTAAATGCTAATGTTGCTCTGTATCTGCTGGTCATCCTATAAAAGTGCACATAAAGTGAAAGTATATCAATGTTTAAACCAAATGGGCGAAAAGTCCAAAAGTGTCCACCAAAAGTAACTAGCTGTGGGATTAATAAAGTAAAATGTACCATATTGTCCTCTTTAATTCTACTTCTAATTTGATCTAATCAGATCCTCTTTGAGTCCAAGTTCAAAAGTATTGGTTGGACAGACGGACTGAGGGACAGACAGACGGACAAAAGGACAGACGGACAAATGGACAACAGACGGACAGAAGGACAGACGGACAGACAGACAGACAGACAGAAGGACAGACAGATAGAGGACAGATGGATGTACAGAGGGACAGAGGGACAGAAGGACAGAAGAACAAACGGACAACCGTCAGCTCGGATGTACTGTATACAAATACTTAAGAAAAGGAAACACCTACCACTTGCTATATCTTTTTCTAACTCTTTATAGAAACACTTTTAGATTCCCGGGTTGTGGGACGCTTGCTGATTGTTCTTATTAATGACTTATCATTGTAGTATAAAGCATTGGTATATGGTTTAATACATATATTAATTACATTTTGCTCACTAATGCTTAACATAAAGTGGTAACATGTAATTGTCCTCCAATAACTTCAACAGCATCTGCAGGAGATGGTGTATACCAACTACTAATGGGAAGTAAAACAAATTCCAATCTGATCTGCTGTAATTACAACTCAGCCTCACTCTAAACTTTCTCCATAACTGGAAGTAGTGTCTCATTAAACACAAATGCCTTGAATATTATTAGCAGGGAATTTGTTTAATATAAAACACTTTTGACACTCATGGTAATCATAACACACGAGTCCCTTGACCAGGGGTCCGTTAATCTAGAGTAGCAACATACAACAGCATGAGGTCTTATAGAGTTCAGTGAGCTGGAGGAATTCAAGTGTGTGTGTGTGTGTGTGTGTGTGTGTGTGTGTGTGTGTGTGTGTGTGTTAGGCAATTATAAATTCACACAGGCCATAACCTTTGAGGTTTCACTCCCTTCAGTGTGATGACATGCAAGACTTTGCAGAGTCTGTATGTGTGTGTGTGTGTGTGTGTGTGTGTGTGTGTGTGTGTGTGTGTGTGTGTGTGTGTCTCTTTTTATTCTCATAAGCTTATTGCAAGTAAGCTTTGATAGTGCTATGAAAGCCTAAACATATTAAGAACAACAGACCTTTATTTTTATTTATTTCACTATAGCAAAGACTCTTATTATTAAGCTCATACTGAATGGACCTATGAGACAGGCTCAGGGGCCCATAAGGTCACGGGTCCTAAATTAAAATGTTGCTGGAAAAAAACAAAATACAATCATAAAGAGATGCTAAATACATACAATACAAAAACGACTACAAAGAGACATACAGTGACTACAGAGATACAAATCGACACTCAAACCAACTAACAATAGTCTCTAAACATTCACAGAATGATCTCAAGGAGGTGCAAAACAATTATAAACAGACGTAAAACGACCGTAAAGAATCATAAAATGTCTAAAAATAGATGCTGAACAACAAAGTGATGTAAAAGGACCACAATTACAACCAAAAATTACTACTGATTGATGAAAGGAATAAAAAGAGATAGATGCAAAACTTCTTTTAGAAAACTCCAGGCTTGCGTTGCAGTCTGGACGGGGAGAAAGGGAGACCTTTGGAAACAAGGATGCAAGTCCGTTAGTCTTGTTGTTTGGGTAGGCTAACATACATTTTAGTAACATTTCCACCTCGCCCGTCATTTTTGGCTCCATGATGTCTTCATCCGCCACTGAGCAACTCTCAAAGGAATGAACGTGGTAAGATTTGAATGTCGTATCAAGTTCTCGTTATACATCCATGGCAGAGTAAGCCCAAGTGTACGTGAGTGGTCATGTGATATGCGTTGTCATGACGGTGTAATATGGACAGAGATCATTTCCGAAGCCTAAACACTTGTGTGGACGGATATTGTTTTTGTTTAAAAATGACATCAAAATGGAAACTTAGTAGTGTGGATGTAACGGAATCCACAAAATTGAGTGTGGGAAGTTGGGTGTATAGGACTTGCCCTTTTATGTTTGTTATTTCTATCTTTTGCCATCTCTTCTCTTTTTCTAATCCAGACTGAACCATCTAACACAATAAAGATACAGAAAATATGAAAATACAAGCTTGGAATCTGCTTCCAGATTGGTTGACTGATTGAGCTCCTGTTAAGTCAAGCTGTTTTTTAATGCAATAACAATGCTTGCCCTACAGTGAGACTATAGAAAGATTTTAATAATCATCTTCATTTCTGAGCTCGATGAATGCAGCAACCAGCTACATTGGCATTATTATTGCATAATGAGATAACGTTGAATTCCTGTAATGTATCTTAGTGCCAGAACAATGATCGATGCAGTCTTGCTTCAGTTCAGACCAAGTCTTTAAATTTTAATTGACAACGTTATCTTTTATTCATGGTTTACATGTCAACATATTGTTGACCTTTTATGCATCTCTGCTTCCCAAACAAGCCATAAGTCAACAACAAGAAAGCAGCACAGAGAAAGCTGACACTAAATCGATTGTAAATGTCACAAGCTAATAGTGAACTTAATGACTGGCCTAGTACTGTTTGTTAATCAGCTTATCACAGATAAATTTAGGATTATTAGACAAACTTTTGCGTTTCAGAAAGAGAGACTTTACAGGAAATGAGATCTTGAATATTTATAATAATAATAATAACAGCTCACAACGGTTCATACCAGAGACAGATGACATGAGGGCTGATGAACAGGTGAAACACATCAGGGTTGGGCAGACAATCACAGGCAGAAAAACGCACACGGCGCTAAGTAAAAGACAACGTAACATGAAACAGGAGGAGTGAAACCTTCACAATAAAACAGGAAACAGACCCCTCAACAACAACTCAGGAACACCTGTTAGTCTGATGTATGAAATATTATAAGTTAAGTAAGTTTAAACTCCAACTTTAGAGTTTCCAATTCACTTCACCTAAATGACAAGCTAAGCTAATTTTTACTTGTGCAAATGTCACCATTTTCCACCAATATCAATAAGTAAAATCAAAAGTGTTATTAAGGTAACTTTTGTTAGTCCTATAATAAATATACAAAAAGGCCTTGCATTGCATGACCTTCTATCTGCAATATCTAGTGTTGTGCAAATAACTTATTTCACATGTATTTTTACTATTATTTTACTTTAAATTAGCAAACTTTGGTTGAAATCATAGGGACTGATTGTGATTACATTTAACGTAAATGAAGACCCACTACCCATAAATGTATGAGCTAACCTCAGACTGACCCTCAGATTACTTAAGTGTAATAACATCAGACAGTGTTTCCTGAGAGTCCACATAGCCTTTATTTGACCCTTTGGGTAATTCCTTCCACAAAGATGTTCGTTGATGGCCACACGACCGGGGGTCAACAGGATTTGCTATCAGCACAACATGAAGTACACAACAACAAACCAGCTTGATGAAGCTGTCTATTCGTGCAGTTCACACAGTGGTTCAGTGTAGTCTCCCACTAGCTGGAACAAAGGGAACCTTTTTTGTGCGAGTTGTTATCTTTACACATTTTAGTCTATGGGTCACAAGTGCTGATCCTCGCTCCCTTTGTCTCCTCGGGGTTAGACTGTGATCACTGCAGTTAATAGTGTTGCAGCTTTAATGTAGTAGTGCTAAATTGCAACAGTGGAGATCTCCCCGAATGATCTTCCACATGCCTACTAACACTGTTTGGAGTTTTACACAATGGCGTTAGATGAGAAGAATAGACCAGTATCACACCGGTAATATTATTAAAGGTCAGTTACAGTATGAACTAGTTAGTTGTCCACTTTGATAATGTTTTTATAGTTCAAAAAATAGCCCCACATCATCACATACCCTTCATCATACCTGGAGATAGACATGGGGAACTTTCCATAAGATCATCTCTCAATGCAAATCAAACCAGCTATTAAGCTAACTGAAATAACACCATGCCAATCTTTAGGTAGGGTGAAGGGTATGTGGTGATGTGGGGGGGGTTAGTTTAATTCCAAAGGCCAAGGGAACTTTGTCAGGATGCATAGTATCCTGGATCCATGAAATAACTGACTTTTAAAAATAAAAATGTGCCTGTCTCTATGGGAATTTAACATAGGGGTGTGCATACATATGCCCCCTGTATTTTAAGGAAGAACATTTATTTATTTATTTACAATACGTTTTTCATTCACAAAGAAAATTGGTGTCCTTAAAAGGTTGGATTTTCCAAATTTTGTTGAATCAAGGCATTAAGATCAATTTCCTAAAGATGTTTTTTTATTCCTCTTTTTAATAAACTTTAGCTTGTGTGTGTAAACTTATTCTAGCCACTGTACATTCTGGCAGAGATGGCAAAAGTACTCACTTCCCGTACTCAAGTAGAAGTAGGCCTACAGATAATTTTGTTAAAAAATACTCTGGTAAAAGTAGAAGTACTGATTTAACTTCTTTACTCAAGTAAAAGTAACAAAGTAGAGGCTTGGAAATTTACTTAAAGTATAAAAGTAAAAGTAGCCTTAGAATGACAAAGCTACCTGGACCAGACACATGTTACTAGAGAGAGAACGCTGAGAAACTACAGTGGACATAAAAAAGGCTCTTTATCCTTTATATGCCATTGTCTACGTTTTAAATGGCTGTCTGCCAATAGGCCTAAAACATACAGCTTATTTATTGTGACAGAGACTGGGACTCCAGGTTAATAAGATTCTGACCGAGTAGCAAGATATGAATTCAAGTGTGATTTTGTGAGAAGTCTGTGTATATATTCCAATCCAATTAGATTCAATTTGGTATTGATGATGCAAAAAATAATAACTAACTCCAGTGAAATTATTTGCAACTTAGTGAGGACTAGGACTCTATTTAAAGCTGATTCTGGTTTCCAACTTCCAACTTTATGGAGACTTACAGTTCTCAAAGACGCACACGATCTCAGCTGATTAGCCTCCAGACAGCTTGTTTCTTGTTCTTTTCTCTCACTTTTTTCTCCGTGTGCCGTGCGCGCCTGCTCGCTGTGTGAGGCGGTATTCTCCGACATGCACTCACAGTCACACCTGATAGACGACCTTTTGTACAAAACTAAAGTAACAAGCCAATTTTGTAAAATGTAAGGAGTAGAAAGTACAGATATTCGTGTTAAAATGTAAGGAGTAAAAGTAAAAAGATGCCAAAAAAATAAATAGTAAAGTAAAGTAAAAATATCTGAAAAATCTACTTGAGTACAGTAACAAAGTATTTGTAAAGTATTTGTTCCCATCTCTGCATTCTGGGATAGGAGAAAAAAACACTTTGCATTTCTTTAAACCAATTACAATCGTCTTTGGCGGTGCTAAGCTCTGGACGCAGTGATGGTGGCTCTTCAGATTGGTCTCAGGAAGGAACATGTATTGCACCACGCAAAAGCAAATGCCAGATTAAAATAAGGCCTAAATAATAAATACAGGACTTCAGACAATTATCTTGAAAATGTATCTCAGTTGAGACACAGTGATAGCCTGGTTATGATCAGATATTTTGAGTTGTGTTTTTATGCATGTAAACATTTTAAAAACTAGCCGTACCCTGGTATTTAGATACCAAGTTGTGGAGTAGGAGGTTTCTGCATTCAACCATTAAACAAGCACTCCTGTGGAAGCACACTTGCATCTTAAACTGCTCCACAAAACAGCAATAGTTTGCAGATGGAAGTCCATGGTACACACATGTCTTTTGAATAAACTGTGTGAACATACTGTCCTATTCGTGACCAAGTTACTGAGCTTGCTAACTGATTGCATGCTTGAATATAATTGTGTACAACCCTGAGAGCGAAATGGGGGAAGTACAGAGAAAAGAAAATTAGAAGATTGGAGAGATGTTTTGACTAGCGCTAGCATGTTCACTGCTGGCTAGTGGGTTAGCTGTTAGCTTGCAAAGGAAGGAAATACTGCAATAAAAGCAGAATGGACATCCACCGCTATCCATTTTGCTGGGCTTCATTTTCCTTCATCTACAAACAAATACTATTTCAGGATCCAGTTTATGTACATTAGATATCTAAACCAATAAACAGTCTATATTGAAATATACAGTACATATGAAATATAGCACTGAAATGACTGAAAGAGGAATTCAGTAGGTCAGAGTGGACCCATACTCACAATCACAACTACAAAAGCATAGGAAAAGGCACTGCAATGTTGGCGATGTTCAAAGTCTTTGTCTTACATTTATGCAGCTGCTGAGCCCTTTAAATGTTAGCTCGTCCTTTTAACCTTTAAGGATAAGGAAAGAAGAACATTTGCAATGTGTAGAATGCTAGCAGTCTATTATGCAAACTTTTCACCAAAGCATGTACCGTATGCAGCACCATTTCTCAAGTGCCGCCGGCACAAAGTAGATTATTTGAGCCCTGCTTTTGAGTTAAAAGATAAAAGTTTAGCTTCTGTTCTCCCTTAATTCAACAAAGCGCCTGAAAAGCCTTATCTGACTTCAGTGGCTATCAATCCCTCCCAGTTATTTCCTCTTGAGTGTGGGGAAAACCCTAACAATGAACCAAACCCAGTGGGATACCTTTTAAACAATGCATCTGGCTCACATCCCAATGCTAGGAACTAGAGGCTATAACCTATACAAAAAAATCAATGCATTATTGATATTGTAAGGTGGAAATACACCAAAATTTACATCTTAAGAATTGTGAGAGAACTTTTTTTTTTTTTTTTTTTGTAAAGAGAAATGTCCATGTCTAATAATATAATACCATATAACAATAAACAGGTCTACCTGATAGAAGTAGAGGATCTGACCCACTGGTGTCAGTACATCAACCTGCTCATTACTGTAATGTCAGCAAGAGTAAAAAGATGATAGTGGACTTTGAGACTGGTCCTGAGCGGAGACAGTAGACAGCTTAAACTACCTCCGTGTACACATCACAGAGGGTCTGACCTGGACACTGTACTGACTTAGTGGTAAGATAGGCAAGCCAGAGATTTTTGACCTCTAACGCCTGAGGAGATTCCGAGTATCTCCTCAAAGGAATACTCAACTCCTGCATCATTGAGAGCATCCTGACAGGGAACATCACTGGTACTGAAACAGAACAGGACAGCAACAAGAACGCAAGACCCTGAGAGTGGCTTGGTCGGCTCTTAATACAATTGCCCTACCCTACCTAAAGGTTATATATACCAGGTGGTTGCACGGTAAAGGCTAGGGGAATCAAGATCCAAACCACCCGGGTAACAGCCTTTTCTATCAGTTGAGGTCAGGTGATAGGTTCAGGAGGAACTTCTACCCTCAGGCCACTGGATCCTAAATGAGGACAATGACTATGACTGAAACTGAAAATGAGCATGATATGGGACCTTTAATAGGACCTTTAATATCTACCTTAAGGGAGAGATTTAAGTGTACAATAAAGCAAACTGAGAAAGATTTTTATTAGAATACAATTGATATTGTTTGGTTAGTGTTTTTGTTTTATGTGGCAACAAGGGAAAACAAGACACAGAAAACTCTTCTCAAAGCAAAAAGAAAGAGGCTCATATAGTTAGCTCTTCAGTTGTTTGGCCCAATCACTGTAAATCAACAAAGGCTGACACACACACACACACACACACACACACACACACACACACACACACACACACACACACACACTATGGTTGTTTAATATTTTAATATTGATATGAGAATCTGTGATCTTTAGTTATTATTTCTGTTAGTGAGTGTGTGTGTGTGTGTGTGTGTGTGAGAATTACACACTAAATTACACAGGGTGAATATGACTCCATACATATTGGTAGTCTTTTATGGAAGTCAAAGAGAGCCAGCTCATGGGGAAAAATCATGGCGTCACGCAACAGAAAACTTTGTTATGCCCCAACAAAGGCAAATTTGCAGCCATAAGCTTTACATTTAATCATGGTGGGCTGCTTTACCTCCTTTTCTTTTCTTTTATCTTCATTTTTTCATCTGTACAATTTTTTTTAATTCATAGAAACAGTTGAGAGATGAATGGAAATAAGTCAAGTCTCAATTGGACTAAGAATGTTACAAATACAACCCCTATCGTAGGGCATCCCATAATGACTCAATTTTTCTGCATTTTTAAATGTGAGAAAAAAAAGCAATGGTATCAGGATTAGCACTCAGTGTTCAGAGTTCAGAGTTTAGGTGTCAGAATCTGTACTGGGAGAGAAAAAGATTGCACTCTAACTGTGCCCAATGGGGACCAAATAAGGCATACTATAACAAAATAACTTTTCTTTGAAATGACATGCCTACAAGCAAACTGCAATAAGAAAACACAAGGCATGGAAGCATATGGACATGAAATCTGCATGAAAAACAAACCAAACTGGTCCTAAAAAAAGTATGGTACGGTTTCACTATATGTAGTCTACCAAAACACAGGATGAGCATTCTCACAGAATCCCAATACTGTCAACAAAATGATCAGGCGACAGCAGAGGACATCTGCTGTCAAAGATATTTAGTGATAGACAGAAAACAGTGCTCCCCAGCCATGTAATCTAAATGCCACACAACTGACAGCATGAGTGTATTTCTGGGGTCAACAAGTGGTCTTCTCCAAACACTAACGCTTACTTGGCATGTCAAGAACACTTAACAGAAATATCTTGTCGAACCAAAACTGCTCTCCGTGCCAAATATGGCTGGAGTCACTTCCACCACTCTGAAGCTGAACCTTTCCCCTAGTTTGTCACATTCTCAGTGACTCTTATAACACATACTGAACAGAGTTTACTACACAGTGGTTCACAATTATGATTGACCGTTCACCATTAATCCCTATCTCCCTTAGTTACGGTTGCTAAACCTCTTCTTGCATGGCACACATGCAGTTTACATTGTCGGAACCTGGTTTACAGATCTAAATTCTTTGTAATTTTTTTTTACAAAAACAATTATGGATTATTTAATTTTAGAGATTTCAGATCTCTCAGTGACTGTCACTTGTTAGCCAAAATGACAAATGTCGCTAGAAGATTTAATCAGCTGTAGCTAGTTAATTAAGCTAATGTTAGCCTCACGAGCAAGTTGAAAACACAGTCTCCATCAGATTTTTTAATGTTTTGAGCCGACTTATTTTCGACACACTACAACCCTGTAAAATGGACATATACAGTTGATGGCTACCTACATGATTTTGTGCTAAAACAAAGTGGATGCTAAAGCCCTGTCCCTTACCAGCTGATGATCTATGTTGAAGACATGAACATAAAGAAACTCAATTCTTCTTGAATTGTAATGTTAAGGTATAAGTATGATAAGAAAATATTTTTTGTATATTCATGCATTATTGTTTATATTTTCAAACAGTTATGTTTCACTTTTAATGATACAAGAGCAAAATCACTGTGAACCACGTAGAAGACTGCAGGCACTGATAGCTTGAAAAGAACACACACACACACAGTTTGTCTCATTATGTTTGTGGGGACCTGTCATTGACATAATGCATTCCATAGCCCCTTACCCTAACCTTAACCATCACAACTAAATGCCTAACCTAAAACCAAGTCTTAATCCTTAAACACCCCTTTAAAGTTATGGGTCCCACAAAGCTGTCCAGACCCCACAAGTATACTGTATTCCCGGTTTTGGATCTCATGAATGGAGTTAAACAAAACACACACACACACACACACACACACACATATCAAGAGACCCCTGTGATGGGCTGGTGACCTGGGCTTTAAATCCCTCTCATCCCATTGCATGCTGGGATACCCTCTAGCTTCCCGTGACCCTGAGCAGGATAAGCGGATATATATAAAATGAATGGTGAGATAAAGAAAACATAAACACAGCACCCATTGTCATATGCAGTACACACATACGAAGCATACACACACTGCTCCATCAAACAATAAAGAAAGCCTGGGGCATTTCTGGACTGAAAATGAATCAGGTTAAGTGGTGCTTGGCCTAACATAAAAACTGAGAGACTATCCAGGATTTGGAGCTTTACTGTGTTTATATTTGACTGTGTAGCATGCTGTGCTGAATCTACCAGTCCAATCCTGCAGACAACCACACATTTGTTCTGTTTGTTTATTTCCCACGCCAACTGAAATGAAGATCATTTTGCATACATTTGATGTTTTCTCTGCAAATTTCATAACTTCCATGTCACGAGTGTCTTCAGTCCATCTCTAGCCACATTTACAACAAAGATTCTATAAAAGCTTTGGGAACCACAAAGACACACCAACACACTGTATTGGTTGACAAGTACATATACAGTACATGATTATAAAAACTTACAGACACTGGAATGTGTATTTATCTTCTTGTCCATATATTACTGGCGTGTGTGTATATAAATACAATGAGAAGCAATGGCGATTGTAAGTAAGTCAGTATTATTTGTCATCCTCAGAAAGCCATTCCCCTCATTTTCCTAGGTGTTATTAAAACGAAATCTCTTGCTCGTGGTATCGGATTATACAGTATAATGTCATTGAGATGTGTATATATGCAGCATTGTGACAACACTGTGGTCGTGAAAGAATATTAGTTTTAGCAGACGGGCACGCAGTGAGGAGATGTTGAGAGGCGGAAGAGGGGTTGGTGTATGTAATGATTTGAAGCAGAAGCTAAATGGTGAATTAGAACCAGCATCACAAGTCCTCCAAACTTGTTCATTTGTATCTTATCATGGTAACAATGATTAAAGGTCCCCTCATCTTAACAAAGTAGTCATTTGAAACCAAGCCATGATCTTTACAGTATTGTTGGTTTTGTGACAGAATTTCCTGAATTGCCTCCTTAGTATCGAGGGTTGAAAAAGGCATCAATCCCAAATTTCAATACCTCAAAGAATAAATCTCATCAGCATTAGTAAGCCAATAAGCATGCAGCATGCTTCTACCTAGATCTAATACTAATACTGCTGGTGATAGCTCAACTTCAAATGATAATGTTAAAAACAACAGACAAAGCCAGAAACCTTTGTTATTATTATGGACTCTGACCTGAATTTTAACAGCCATTTTAAGACTAAAACAAAGTCTGCTTTTTATCACCTTAAAATATATCAAGGGTTAAAGGACTTGTGATGTGTCAACAAGATTTGGAAAAACTTGCTTTCATCTTCAGTAGACTTGACTACTGTAACTGCGTCTTTACAGGTCTCCCTAAGCAATCAATCAGACAGTTACAGCTGATTCAGAACGCTGCTGCTCGAGTCCTCACTAAAACCATCACTCCAGTTCTGAAGTCCTTACACTGACTTCTGGTGCCTCAAAGAATATATTTCAAAATACTTTTGCTACTTTATAAATCCCTGAACGGTCTAGGGACAAAATACCTCTCGGAAATGCTTGTGAACAATGAACCCCCCCAGACCTCTCAAGTTGTCTGGGACTGGTTTGCTTGCCAACCCCAGAATCCGAACCAAAAACGGGGAAGCAGCGTTCAGTTTCTATGCTCCACATATCCGGAACAAATGGAAAACTGCAGGTCCGCCCCAACTCTCAGCTCTTTAAAACAAGGCTGAAGCCCTTTCTTTTTGACATCGCCTTTTTTAATTAATTGTACATTGTGAATGTTATTCCTGTAATCTGTTTTTAATTTGGTATTAATTGTTTTTAATTTTGTATTCATTTCTAACTGTGTTTTAATGTTTTATGTAAAGCACTTTTAATTGCACTGCTGCTGAAATGGGCTATAAATAAATGTGCTTTGCCTTGCCTTAAAAACAATTGGTATCCAATAAAGTATTGTTCAGGAACCAGTATAAAATTCATGGCATTAGTACTGTTATCATTATCAAACATTTTTTAACCATACCCAGTGCCTCAACCTTAACCTTAGTGGCATTGCATCAGAAAACACTTTATGTTTCGCACCACAACCTATTTTGTTGTTTTATATATTGGACGTTTTGCAAAAAGACAAAACACTGGACACACATCTAAAGCTATGTCAAATAATGGAAATTAAGTGTAAAAATGCAAGCAACTCCAGAAGTTCCACATCTCTCTGAGCCTCAAAACCTTCAGATTTAAATGTATACATCTATATCCTGAAAAAGCCCACTTCCTATATATATGCTGAGATCCATAATTATATACATAATGGACACATACACATAACATCCTCTGACTCTGAGCAGTTTATCAGAAACTATTGCTTTATAGAGCGCAAAGCATCAGCAAGAACTTATACCACCAAATAGGGACTTTCACGTTTTACTTAGGAGGCAATACAATCCCATGCCAGGGGGATAAGGAGACTGTTAGACCATTAAACGTTTAGTAGTAGTTCTCAGCATGATCTCACACATTGGAGTGACTTTCATTGTGGCTTATTGCTCTTTAAAGTTCCCATAAAACCAATCTCCCCCTTGTAATCGCCTCTGAGGTTTATATACAGTATGTGGAGAACCCGCCTGCACACACAGGTCCCATTAATCACAAACATACACCACTGTTCCAACCTTATCCCAACAGAGTTAAACGTGTGATTGCTCAGTTGGCTCTTAGAGGCTGTAGGACAAAGAGAACGCATGCAATCACAGGAAAAACGATTTAAAAAGATAACATATGGTATATAACATTACAAGCTGATGATGATACAGTTGAGTAGTTTGGTTATTATATATCATGGTTGGATGTGGTAGATGAGGCATGTTCAATAAAGGAAACATGGAACAATTTAATCAATTCAATTGTATTTATAGTATCATAACAGAAGTTCTCTCAGGACACTTTACAGAGAGTAGGCCTAGACCACACTCTATAATTTACAAATACCCAACAATTCCCCACCAAAAACAAGAATTTAGGGCAACAGTGGTGAGGAAAACCTTCCTTTAAAAAGGGAAAAACCTCAGACAGAACCAGGCATACATGTGATTTAATAATAATTATAGCAGTTGGCATGATGTATAGTGGCAATTATAGTAATAATAAATGTAATAGAACTTTAACTAGAAATAATAGTAGTAGAAGTGCGGGGGCGTGGCAGGCCATCAAGCAAGACCACGGCAGCAGCTGCAAAAAAACGATTTAGGTGCAACCCCAATCCAAGTAAATCTGCAACGAGAATGCATTCGGACTCTGTGAATAAGTTCCCCCGGAGCTAAATTAGTAACAAGCATTATTTGGACATGAATTCACACAGATGGAAAGAGAGAAGAGCTCAATGTGTCAAAGGAAGTCCCCCAGCAGTCTCAAACAAAGTAGCATAACTAAGAGCTAGTCAAAGGCAAACTTTGGCCAGCCCTAACTATAAGCTTTATCAAAGAGGAGAGTTTTAAGAATACTCTTAAATGTACATGAACAGTGACGTTGTGATCTAAAACAAGTTTACTCAGGCAGTTTGGAATTTGTGGTCAGGCCACATTCACAAAATGCAGCTCCTCAAGAAGTCAGTTACCGTAAGAGGAGGTCATGCAAGTCCTGGTTGAAATGAAAATAAACAAGCAGGAGTATATGTACAGTATGTATAAAGGACATGATGAGTTTAAGTGGGTGGTTATGTTTCTTTGCTGTAGTTTGCAGTAAGTCAAATAACATCAAGTAGTAATGCCAGCTGAAATGACAAATATGCTACACTTGGTAAATGCTAACATCGGCATGTCAACATGCTCACAATGACAAAACTAACATGGTAAACATAACACCAGGTATTATGTTTACCATGTTCACCATCTTAGTCTAGCATGAAAATAAAACTAATTAATGTTATTTCATTATTATGAGAAGTTTTATTTATCTCAAATCAATCTTACAGTCACTTTGTTTGATTTATAACCAACGGCAATTTATATTTGATCTATAACAACAGCATTAGATTGTGACATTTTTAAAAGTACCCAGCTGCATGAAAAGGACCAGACTTTTGATTTGGCACCCCTGAGGACGATCCATGGGGGTCCATTGTCTTCCTCTAGTTTAGTCAGCAACAGGCAGGATGCAGTGGTCAAACCACTGCATTATCTGTGTGTTCTGAATATACACAACAAACATCCGCAGGACATTTAACCCAAACACAAGATAAAGCCAAACATTTTTCCCTAGAACTGTAATACAGTAAAAAGGGGGGGGCATAAATGTGTGTAGTTAAAGATGGATACATTCTAGGACAGTGTAAATACTGCAGTTATCTAAAACTGTAATATTCAGGTTTTTTGTGTATAGTAAATAGCTGTAGATGACTGGACTAATACAGCACTGTGGAGTAAGGTCTCGCTAGGTAACAAACACAAAAAAACTCTGGTTTGTTTGCTTTTTAAAAAAAAAAAACAATCACATTCGTCTTAGGTAACGCAGCAACAGTGGCTCTGCAAAAAAGTCTCGGAAAGGAACTTGGGTCGCACTTTATTTTAGAGTACATTAATATGACGTAATAAGACATATGTATAAAATTAGACCAAACTAGAAATAATGTGGACTTAACTAGACAGTAAATTAAAGCTTTAGTGCTTTATTTTTATGATATTAATGAACGTCTGTTACATTCAAGCCATTGCTAAATGAGTTGCTACAAAGCTAATTAAAACTATCAGCTCCATGAAACTCTCTCTCTGTGTTTGTCAGTATGGCTGTGTTCAGAACATGGTGTCATGCGATGACATTCCTGTGCAGAAGCTTGAGTAGTGGAGGAAGGGTGGGGGCGCTATCACGGAAGGCTTGTATCATGTGGATGCACTGACAGTGTTGTTGTCATTACTTAGAATTCCTCATGGGGGAGACAGAAACTACACACTATAGCTACAGTCATACCCTAGACACCATATACCTAAAGTATGCTGTAATTAGTTCATTATTAGGAAGTAATAAGCTTTACGTTGTATCAAATTAAAACAAAACAGAAATAATGTGATCTTTATTAGACAGAAAACGGATGCAGTTATACCCTGATTACAGTAACTATTGACACCATATACCCAAATTATGCTGCAATTAGGAGCTGCAAATATTTTGCCATATGAAATATTCTATACTTAGTTACTGTTATACCAAATTACACTCAAATTAGAAACCAAAAATTTGGCATAGCCTTATTAGTATCTTTTTTTGCTTATTAGAAGAAAACTCCCGTTAGCAATGTCAAACCACGTCGAGTCACCGCTGGTCATTTCTTCACACAGTCCCTCATAACCTGGATCCCCTCCGGATCACTCATCTATGCTGATCACTGAACAGAGGGATTTGAATAAGATTTGTTGTTATTGAGATAAAACTTTTCCCAGTTAAAAGGGAATGGGCAAATCCAAATCCTGTTTTTGTTGTGTTTTGTCTGTGTGTTTCCACCTGCATGTTCCACAGTGTGTGGACACCCCCGCTGACCCTCCTCACACCTGGCACCAATCAGCACACCTGCTATTCATCCTGCTCCATCAACTGCCTTCAGGTAGTGGAACTGGAACGTCTCCTCTCCAGCCGCACTGAGGAACACAGCCCAGCAACCCCTCTGCCAGTCCACCCATCCTCAGACCTAGCACCCCTCACTGCCAGCCCCGCCATCCCCGCACCCAGCACCCTCACTGCCAGCCCCGCCATCTCCGGACCCAGCACCCTCACTGCCAGCCCCGCCATCTCCGGACCCAGCACCCTCACTGCCAGCCCCGCCATCTCCGGACCCAGCACCCTCACTGCCAGCCCCGCCATCTCCGGACCCAGCACCCTCACTTTCAGCCCGCACTCACAGCTTCAATAAAATAAGATTCTTTACCACCTAGTCCAGTCTGCGCCTGAGTTCTGTCCCCCCCCCATTTCTGACACGTTGTGTGGATGAATAATAAAGTAATATTAAATATTAAAATAAAAAATTCTACAAATTAAATAAAGCGGCTACAGTCTGTTCATGTTTTACATGCAAGAAGACTATATTGTATATTGACTATATACTGTGTGAGAAAATTATGAATTTTAATATAACTGACATACTGGGTGTTTCGGTTGGGTAATATAATAATAATAACTATAGTATCAAAACAAGCTTTTAAATAAAACACTTTCATGTCTTAAATAAGTAAAAAAACATGTTGTTGAATCCCATTTCTATGAAGCTGTAGTAAAACGCTCGTGACTCCAGCAGTGTGAAGCCAGAGTGTTAACCATTCACTCCGAGCTTGATGAGTTTTTAAATGATAAAATGTACATTTAAACAAGGCTAAAAGATTAACACGAGGTCAGCGGCAGTTTTGACCCTCAGACCAGAGAATCTACGTCATGCATTCAGACATCATTACTCATTTGGATGGAAAAAGCCAATCCACATGCTATCAAACAGAAGCTTTGTTTATCCTACCGTATATTGATGGACCTCAGCTGTATTTTTCCACTCTTATTTCCTGTTCCCAACATCAAGATAAAGAGGATTTTATGCTAAACCCCTTCCATGAAAACAGTCAGCAGTGAGCTCTGTTATGATGTGACAGCAAGGGCAAGAAATATTGTTCCATCTTGTTTTATTGTTTAAAAACACTGCAAGGCGGCTGTTGTTTTGTTCAGCCAATGCTGTGAGCACAAATGATGGTGCAGATACTTCATATGTTTCGTTAACTGTTGTGTGTGCAGCCTGGTGAATCCCTGGGAAGATTCCCAGGCTGCAGATCACAGCTAATTGTTAACGCACTTCACATTTCAATCAGGAGAGACATGTTTGCAGATATCTAAATGAGGTTTGTTGTACAGCTCAAATAAAATGTACAAGGTGGAACACCTCCCTAGGCAGGAGGCATCCTTACCAGATGCCCGAACCACCTCAACTGGCTCCTTTTGACACGAAGGAGCAGCGGCTCTACTCCGAGCTCCTCTCAGATGACTGCGCTTCTCACCCTATCTCTAAGGGAGACGCCAGCCACCCTCCTGAGGAAACCCATTTCGTCCGCTTGTACCCTGAATCTCCTTCTTTCGGTCATGACATTTAGGAAGATATCATTAATTAAATTAGGTCTTCCTGAAAGAATTTAGGCTGAGCTATATTTAAATCACAAGAGACTAGTTGACTATATATTTGACAGTTATATACAGCAAAAAAAGTAAACTTATTATGATAACAGCTGAATTGATTTAGGAGTGCACTGATTAAAAGTTAAGTCTTCCCGAAAGAATTTACACTTAGCTACATTTGAATTATAAAAAAGGCAAAAAACTGCTGCAAAGCTGGAAACTAAATGAGATTAAAGGAGCCTATGAAGGCTTTATATATCAGCACCAGAAAGTGCTTTTCAGGGTGCCTGGAGAGCTCACCTGGTAGAGCGTGTGCCCCATTTGCAAAGGTGCAGTCCTTGTCACAGCTGACTTTGCTGCATGTCATTCCCTCTCTCTCTCTCTACACTTTCACATCTTCAGCTGTCCTGCAAAATTAAAGCCTAAAATGCCCAATAAATAATCTTCAGTCTTTTCGTGACACGTTCCGAAGCTCAGGACTAAAAATCATAGCTGAAACTGTTTAGAAGCACAAGTATAATTAAGGGACTTGTGTTCAGAAAATCACAACCACCTCTCAGATACTGCAGCTTAAATGTGACTAATTATAGAACAAAAGGACGGTGTTAAATTATGACTCTAATATATGCATATTCTGAAAGTAAATTGCTGCATCACAGTAATAAAAGACCCATTACATGCTGGGATTTATAACATATAAATAGATCATAAATAGCTAGATCACACTGTCATTTGTCAGGACACCTTTTTTTAATTGTATCAATTTCTACAGTTTTATCTTCATACTGTAATATTCTAGATTTTGTAAGTGGGTTTCCTTTTTAGATCTCAGTGTAGAGTATGAGCCGTCAGCCTGTTCTTTCGCGCCACATAGAGGAACTGACTATAGATTTAATCTTGTTTCTGAGGAAAACAAATCATGGAGATGGGTTGGTGGTAACCCTTCCAAAGCTTAACAATTACATTTTAAAGTGGTAGCAGTTATAAAGGTAACAAGTAGCACATTTAGAGATTGCATCCTTTAAACCCTTAGTTTTCCTGTCTGTGGTTGTGTTACACTCCCTGTATTTGCTCAATAATTCATACTGTCAGCCTGACATCACATCGTGTTGGAGGAAAAAACTGTTATTTCTTTGTCATGAACATCTTAAAGTCATTTAGCTTTCAGGTTGTGTTTAGTGGTAAAATACGTAGCACAAATCTTCATACACCTCCAAAAAGGATAAAGAACCAAGCCAGGATGAACAGGTGGAGCTAAGTCAAGCCAGGTGTAGATAGCTGGGATAAGTGCAGTACAATCTTTTCTTTGTAGTTACCCATTGTATGTATGAATGTATCGTGGAATGGCTGTCAGAGCAGCCTTTTCAGTCTTTATAATGCTGCGTTTTAGACAACCCATTACCTGTACCAGATTGTTGTACTCACAGTTTTGACGTCACACACTCATAAACAACCTCTGTTGATGCTGTGATTAACGGAGAGAAATAGAAATAAATACACATAAATAGGCAACATAATTTAATTCTGCACATTGTAATCAAAACAAAACACATATGATTTGTACTACTACAGGTTATGTTTATTAAATGAAGCTCAAAATATGTCGCTGACTAGAAATCGCATTTGTGTCAGCTAAAGCTAACTAACGTCAGCTTAGATAGCCACTAGCTAGAAGGGTTTGTATTTATTAAATTTTAATTTTTTTGCCTGGAACACTACCAAGTCGTCAAATTTCACCTTGGATTTTGACACATCCCAGAGGGACAGTGACTTGACGTCGTAACTTACAGGCTAAAAACTGTCTGGCCGAGCCAGGATGAACAGGTGGAGCTAAGTCAAGCCAGGTGTAGATAGCTGGGATAAGTGCAGTACAATCTTTTCTTTGTAGTTACCCATTGTATGTATGAATGTATCGTGGAATGGCTGTCAGAGCAGCCTTTTCAGTCTTTATAATGCTGCGTTTTAGACAACCCATTACCTGTGTTTTCACAACCTTCTACCCGTGAAAGTGCCCTGGAACAGCAGTCAAACCCACGACTTACTACCCGGGAACTCGTACCAGATTGTTGTACTCACAGTTTTGACGTCACACACTCATAAACAACCTCTGTTGATGCTGTGATTAACGGAGAGAAATAGAAATAAATACACATAAATAGGCAACATAATTTAATTCTGCACATTGTAATCAAAACAAAACACATATGATTGTGTACTACTACAGGTTATGTTTATTAAATGAAGCTCAAAATATGTCGCTGACTAGAAATCGTTTGTGTCAGCTAGCTAACTAACGTCAGCTTAGATAGCCGCTAGCTAGAAGGGTTTGTCGTAACTTTGCCTGGAACACTACCAAGTCGTAAGTCGTGACTTGACGTCGTAACTTACAGGCTAAAAACTGTCTGGAACTCAGCATAGGGGTACTAATTGAAAACCCCACAGGCTGCTGCTGACACATTGATTGTAACCCATGAGACAGCCCAGTCTCATGGCAGTTCTTAAAATTGTCACGTTATTAAATCTATTGATTTGTGTACAGATCACGTTAATGTTGTTATTTCCGTGTGCTGATTACAAATTTTAAAGTAATGTATTTCAAGCCTATTTCCTGATCACAGAAAGATTACGGTAGCGAGTAGTATTGAAAAGCTGAAAATCTGCCTAGGGAGGTTGGTCGGGGTGGTGGATGGGTCAAACAACGCAGGACTTTCAGCCCGGAGACCAGGGGCCTATTGCACAAAAGTAGAATAAAGATATCCAGGATAAATGAAAAAGCGCAGCTTGACTTAGTGTGATCCGTCATCGCGGCTTATTTGGTTGCACGTTTGCCGAGCCAGGATGAACAGGTGGAGCTAAGTCAAGCCAGGTGTAGATAGCTGGGATAAGTGCACGTTCACGGCTTTCTCACATAGACCACGGTATCGATCACAGATTTACTGATGCGGAGATGGAGAAGACGCATGCGTCATATGTTTCACCCAATGAGCAGCAGCTTCTAATAGAAAGTAACGAGGAGGGGAAGAATATGCAAAAAGGGAAATACGGCTCTTATCAAACGGAGAGAAAAAGCCCAACATAGCGGACCCGACTGAATGTGTGAGAGTGTAAAAATATCTACTTAGCCTATAGTTACTCCACATTTTTACAAAGTTGTAGGCTACACTGTGTTTTAATCGCTTTTAATATAGTTTCATGTTTCTCTTTTTATGTGATAAATGTGCTGGTTTTAGCCTACTGTCGCAAAGCAACAATGAGTTTTACAACCATAAGCACAAATCTCTATAAGCTATGTCTAATTTGTACAATTAATGTTCATACACGTATAACGATCAGAAAGGGACAACAACTAGAAAAAGAAGTAAATGACTTCAATACACGCTTTGAGCATTTGTAAAACAATATTCATGTTTTTTTATTCTTCTGACAAGTGACCGCATTAAAATAAAAAGATTAAGAAGAATTGTGGTGTTCCCGGTGTGATGAATGTAACTACACTACATACGTCCTGTATATAGGCCACGTTATTGGTCCAGGGATGGGAGACTAATTGAGAAGGTTATGAAACCAATGTAAGCTATAATAAAAAAACATTAGGCCTACATATTAAGGAGTAACACAAACTGTCCTTTATTAGAGAAGGATAAGCAACAAGAAAATGAAATCATGAATGTATTGGTCTCTGACCAGCCTGTCATTATTTTCATCTGGGAATATCGCTACATTAATATCGTCACACTTAATCTTCGGAGCGCGTCCTGTATAAACCTGAAGCTGAGACCACGGACGCTGCGCTGCTCATCTCTACTTTTACAGAGAGAGTGGACACTGATGCAACTCACAGGTCTGCCGGCAGGCGGCGGCCACCGGGCAGCGGCCACACGCCAGGCAGCCTCGAAACAGTGCAGTCCCACCGAAAAAAGTCCCACTCTGCATCAGGGTGCCACTGCAACCATTTCTAACCATCTAAACAATTGTAGTAGGGTTTAAATCAAACTCGCAACAACAATAGTGACAAGTAGGCTAATGCATGTTAATGAAAATAAAGCAGAAGACATGCAGAAGACAACGGAATAACTGTTAAACACGTTTATTTCGGATCAGACGGCAGCTGATTTGACACATGAGACTCCCAGGATTAATCTTAGCCTGGCTGTTAGACTGCTCTGGACCAGGCTAGCCGCAAAGAATAAATCTCCATGGTTACTTGGCCGGGCTTAATTCAATCTGGTTTCGTGCAACCGAGTCAAAGCTAAATTCATCCAGGATAACTTGAATATCCGGCTTAATCCCTTATCCTAGTTTCGTGCAGTAGGCCTCAGGGATCGTGTCCTGCGTGTTCCAGTTTCTTTCCGTGTTATTCTGTTCCTAACCTCAACCGTCCTGTTGTTGTCGGCGTGTCCTGTGTGAGACAGTTCCTTTCTTCATTTTTTTTTTTCTAACCAGAACCGTACTGTTGTGGCCGGCGTGTGGCGTTTCATTTCCCCCGTTGTTACGGGCCACAGAGACCTTGGATCGTGTCCCTGCGCCCGGGGATCACAAAACAAAACAAAACAAAACATAGTTTTCCAGGCACTTCTAGCAGCCTGCTGTACAGTTGCTCTTGGAACAAAGAGTTTACAGGGCACCTACGCACAAAATCCTAACATGCATAACAGGTCCTTTTCCATTTTTCATTTTCCACTGTGGATAGAGGATAGTACCCCTTAATTTACGCGGCATACTCAGCTGATTGCCATAGTGCCGCTGCATGCACTTGTTGAAACCTTTCATCAGCAACCAAACAGAGTAAACATCTGCACTTTCTCAATTATACAGCGTAGTGTACAGCGGTACGGTGTTTGATGGGCTGACAGTTCTTAGAATCCCTGGCTATTATTATTGTTATTATTATTTAATGTATTTTTCAGCAGTTCCTGTGTAACACGAGAGACAATTCTCTCTGACCAATTATTGTTCTGCAGTATTTTTACTCCACCTTCTTGGCTCAGCTCCTTTGGAACCTTGATCGAGGTAGTCCCAAAGAACTACCAGGTGCCTAATATTATCAGCTTTTGCTAATGGAAAACCAAAATAGAGCAAGTAGTATTGAGTAGAGTCATGTCGTGCCGTTCCGTGCAGTGGAAATGCAGCGTTAGTGGCACTAAAGATCTTATAGTGATCATCTCTCCTCATAAAATCTCCAGTTGCTTGGTGTTTAATTAGGCTTTTATTGGAGGGTAAGGACACAAACAGCACCTTAAGTGATGGTTGTTCTCGGAAACCTTAAAGGTCCAGTGTGTTACTTTAATAGTTGTTCATTATCAAAATCTGTATTGCCCTTCACAAACTTATGAATATTTACCACCACCATCAATTTCAAGTATTCCTATTGGCTTGAAATTTTACATTTGCATGAACTGGAGTAGACTCTCCATAATTGTGCGTAATCCTGAAATAGGTTAGCCAGTAAGAGACATACAGGATATACTGCTCCAAGTTTCTTCACCCAGAAAAAGAAAAGGGATATTGAAAAAAGCAAAAGACCAGCTTTTTGAAGCGTGAAGGCTATTGTAGCTGTAATACGTAATTTGAACTGCGTGGTGCAAGAGAGTTGATTGCGATAGACAATCTCAACGCTAGATGGGAAAAATTCCTACAGATTGGACCTTTAACGCCACTGATACAATGATGATGTTTTCCTTTATTCACTGACTGATTCACTTTGTTGTTCATGTGAATCTCAGGGAGAATACCAGAACTTTCATGGAGGTATTAAATGCAATTACAAAAACATTAACATTTATTCCTTTTGATTCCAGTCTTAAAGTGAAACAGAATTTATAAAGAAATCCATTTGTCGCCACTTCATAAAAACTTTTGTATTTAATGCTCCAAAGAGCATGAGTTTTTGCAGGAAAGATCATGCCATTAAAAAAAGTGATTTATTTTACATTTCTAGCAGTTTGTTGGAATGAAAAGAAGTGGATGATTGCAGAAGCACAGGCAGTGTCACTATTACTGAATAAACAACAACAGGACAACTTCTCGGGGGCAACTTCTCCAAGAGGCTCCGACTGCTTCGATGCGGCACGGACCGTTACAGGAAATCATTTCTGCCACTTACCATAAAACTGTACAATAGTTCACAGCTGTGTGTGTAAGATAAGCAGTGCTAAGGAACCCTATTGTTTTCCTAAGGATTTGTCTTCTTCTTCTGCTACTTCTTCTTCACTATTTTTCTTCTCCGCCCAAAACTCTTGCTTCAGCCTAGAACGTACATGGTGTGTGTGTGTGTGTGTGTGGGGGGTTGAACCACTTCCACCATTAGGTGGCGCTATGGCAGAAAAAAACACATTTGGCCCTATAACTCCCGTCACACATTCAAAAACTATATATCCTTGTGCTCCCTGAATCCATCTGAATCTCCTGATATAGGCCACGCCCATTTCCACCTAGTCTTTTATGTGTGAAAATTGTAATTTATCAAAAACCTACTTTGCAAAACTCCTCCTAGCCTGTGTGACCGATCTGCATGAAACTTGGTAAGTAGCATCTCAAGACCGACCTGACAAAAGTTATTAAAAGAATTTCTATCCGATAAAAATTGTGCAAATTACGGACTAACAAATTTGTGAAGCTAAGTATGAAAACACCAACTTTGCCATATCTTGACCAAAATAATTGTTATAAACGCAAACTTTATATTCTTGTTTGCCATGACCCTGTGAAGGTCCCCCACACATTTTACAAAAATTAGCCACTAGGGGGTGCTAGAAGTACAAAATGTTTATATCTCATGAATGGCGCATCCAATTGTTATGACATTTGGAAGTACCATCTAGGGTCACTTCTGAGGCCAATTCTTCACTGATTGGTCAAAGTGGGCGTGGCCTACACTAATGTGAGCAACTTTAAATTTGCAGGGTAAATGTACAATGGGTCATGGGCCTCACCTACCAAAAATTACAGATGTGGACCACTAGATGGCGCTATGATGTGTTTTTACCTTTAACTCCCACATTACACATTGCACATTAGAATTCCTTACATCCACGTGTTCCTTGAATTAGGCTTTAAATGGGAAATTTCTATTTGCAATCTCTCTGCCACAGTAAGTGTTATCAACACAAAACTTGAGATGCTTGTTTGGCTTGACGCTCTGAGGCGATGGACCAAGTTAGGTAAATATCATCCATTAGGGGGTGCTGTAGGCGACGTAGACCAGTTTCGGCCCTTTTACTCAATCAATGTTAATGGAACGTTTGTAACGGCAACGCACCACAGACCTTGCAGCTCACGCCTTTTAGTATTTGCCTCCCCACCGTTACGCTTTGGGTTACACTTTGGGTTACGCTTTACAGTACGCATTTGCATGCACCCCGGGTCGTCGGGGGCAACTTGCGTCGGCCGACTGGCACGGGGAGGCTTGGACCCCTTCATAACTGCTTGCAGTTCTAGTTATCTTTTGTTATCCTATCTTATCTTATTTTTGTATCTTATTTATTATTTATAGTATCTGTCTTGATTTTTTTATATGTGTGTATCTTGCTGCTTTTACACAGTAATTTCCCACTTTGGGATTAATAAAGTCCATCTATGTATCGATCTACCTACAGTATAGTGGTGAAACCTCAAAAAAAAAAACAAGGACAAAGAAAAAGAAAAAGACATTTTCTTTACATTAAGCCATGCTAGCAGAGTGGCTCTCCAGACTGAAATATTTCAACAAGTATCGGATGGATTGATCATGAACTTTTGTACAGACATTCATGGTTCCCAAAGGATACGGCCTATGGACTTTGGTGTTCAATACCTAATTAGTAAATGCTAAAAGGCTGAATTAAGATGGGGAACATGATAAATATTACTATATTAGAATGTTCCCAGCAAAGGCTTTTTTTGTTTTTTCCTCTCCTGGCTATATATTCTGGAGAAAAAAAGAGAGAAAAAGAAAGAGAGCATCAACAAAATTCAAACCCCATCCTTCACAGTGACGTTATGTAACAAAGTAAAGCAATCTTCATTAAGATGAGTTTTCTCCTCAAAGAAAAAAAACCTCCTTACAGCTTCAAGGAACAGCCGTGTGTGGTGTGGTGGGATTATTCTCTTGGGTCCGGTGTGACTCATCTGAAACCTTGTCCTCCCTCAGATACTATTTCTGTCTCCTGCTTCTGATCCAGTCAGTCTAGGAGCCAGACGAGCCTTTGCTTTTACAGAAAGGTAAGTGTGTGATGTGAATGAATGACTCATTTAGTGGCACTTTAATAAATCAAACCACTGCTGCATACCACAATAGGTTTCATTATTTGCCTGGATGTAAACAAAATAAAAAGTCTTCATACAACAGGAGATTCTGCAACTGATATCACAGGAAATCCTGTTTAGAGACAGCTCAGCTGGTTTACTAGTGCATTGTGAGAGGTCACACAGTGGGTAAAAACATGAGGAAGACCATTATAATACTATGCAGCATGAAATATTCACATAAATACAGAATAATACATCTGCATTGTGAGTGTGTGCATAAGGGGTGTGTGTATGATGTAAATGCAAGTCAGCAAATGAGTGAGTGAGTGAGTGAGTGAGTGAGTGAGTGAGTGAGTGAGTGAGTGAGTGAGTGAGTGAGTGTGCGTGTATAAGTGTGAGAATGGGTGTAAACAGGAAATGAGATCTGGAGGGAACTCTGCTTTTAGAAAAAGGCTTCTTTGAATCCACTTTTGGACTGACAGCATCAGGATGCAACACCCAGAATACAACAAGGCACAAACACGTCACCGGAAAAGTGAAACTAACTTCTGAGGTTACAAATACCTCAAAGATAGACTTATGCCTCTCCATAAAAAAACATAAAACACTTCCTACTGACAAAGTTATGTCACTCGTGAACTTCTTCACATACTTCTTGCAGTGGTCTATTTTTGGCTTTATAGCTGAGATTAAAGAGCACGTTCCTTGAATGATTGACGTGAATAGTTCAATATTTGGGAAATATATTGAATTGATTTCTAAGTACGGTTAACGTGAAGCCAGAAGACTGTTAGCTTAGCATAAAGACTGGAAACAAGGTGGAAATGGCTAGCCTGATTGTCCCAAGGTTCAAAAAAAATTCACCAACCAGCATCAATAAATCTTACCAATTAACACATTATATTATGAATTTGTTCATACAGAAAATGGGACATTGTGGTTTTATGGAGGGTTTTCAGCTAGACAATTTTTTGGCTGGGCACAGCAACTTTTGTCATCACTGTGAGTTTTTGGTTGATTTTTCACGATGAGACAGAATCAGGCTAACTTTTCCATCCATTTAGAGTCTTTATGCAAAGCTAAGCTAATCAGCTTCTAGCTGTAGCTTCATACTCAGCGTATAGACATAACAGTGGTACTGTATCAATCTTCCAATCTAACTCTCAGCAGAAAAGCAAATAAATATATTTCCCCAAATCTCTAACTATAGCTTGACGTGTTTTTCTCTGTTACATTTAGAATAAGTACAATACTGAAAAAGGTAGGCTTTACTACCCAGTGATTCTGTAAAATATCCTTATCTTACATTTCAGTTAGCTGGCCTCCCTGCATGAAGATTTCACAGAAAGTCTGGCAGGAAATTTAATAGCAAATGGTAACGATGCACACTGGTGCATCTGCTCTGTAAAGCAATGTGACGAGCCAGTGATGCATATGTGCGCTAGTTTCCTATATCATTCCCATGCACCAGAGGGTTTCCTTTTAAAGACAGCAGCATTTATAAAAGCTTCAGCTAACCGGATATATTGCCAGCTGAATTATTACTGTGTCCCATCAACTGGGCAAAGAAGTAACAAGATGTGGAAACTGTAAACATCTGGCCGTCTGTAAATCTGTCAGAAAGAGCACTTAATAAGATTTCTCTAAAACTGACAGGAAGTCAGCATAACCGTGTATGTTTATCTTCATGTTCTCTCTTGTATACACATCGGATTCTCAATGCAGCAACGACCCAGTTTGCAAAGGGAAATCATTAAAGTTTCATCTCATCTTTCATCTCATTTTAAAATACGTTAAATTTGACCTTTTACCTTTTAACATCTTTTTAGATTTTTAGAGATTTGGCTTCTAGAACCACACACATGCAGGTTTAGCCTCTAGTTAGATTTATATTCATATAAAAGAAACTGTATGCACTCAGAAAGAAAACAACAGATTATGCATGTAGATATTTCTTATGGGTAATTGCAGAGAGGGTCAGTATTCGTTACGTGTGTCAAATAGATTTCTCCTGAGAAATCGATGCTGTTATTGAAAAAATGATGCAAGATGTTGCAAAAGTTCAAGAAAATTCCAAAACTGGCCCCAGCCTACGGATTTGGACACTCACAAACACGCTATTGCAAACATGGCTGTGTTAATAACATGGCACAATTTCATTTAGTAACCCCCTGTTGGATTGAGCTTTTCTGTTCCAGTGTGTGTGTGTGTGTGTGTGTGTGTGTGTGTGTGTGTGTGTGTGTGTGTGTGTGTATGAGTGAGTGAGTGAGTGAGTGTGACAGAGCCCAGCTGTGTTGTGATTTGGCCAGCAACAGGGGGAGGCAGATGGAGGGCAAAGGGATCATGGGGGGAAATAGAGAGAGAAGGAGGAGAAAAATATGAGAAAGGCACTGGGGTTCGTGAAATAAAAATAAAGGATGAAGTAAGGAGGTGTGGTTTTGTGTTTTGGCAGCCGTGGTTCCTAAAAGTTGAATCTAGTCTTACGACAACATTCTTTTTGTGGGCAAAGTAATGCCGCCTGGATTCATCAACCTAAAATGGGAACTTTTATAATTAATGTAAACTGTGTTTATAGCTTTTTTTCAATGCCTTACCCAACTGGCCGAAAATCAGCAAATGCAGTCTTTACCGAGCATTTAAGTAGCATAACTACTGTACTAGTGATTGAATGGAAGGTTGGCAGAGGTTTTCCTCCAGAACCTATTTTCAGGCCTAAACTCTGTTGCCTTCCACAGGATGTTAAAGTCATTTTAAGAAAGCAGGACTCTTTTTACAGTGTTTTCTCATGATGGTTTATTACATCAGTCACTTGTTCTCTGTTGTCCAAATCTGACTTTGTAGGCCACCGTAGCTCAGAACAACAGTAAAGGACAGGGAAGGGGATGTACTAGGAGGCGGAAATTTCAGTATTTGCTAATCTGTGCCGGGTAATTGAAAGCACAAGTTTAAGTTTAGTTAGTTTGAGTTATAGAAAGAAAATGTAAAACTGGGTAAGAGTGGTTTATGTGGGTGGAGGGGCAGAGTGGGAAAAGGGTGAGAGGATGTCCTGCTTGGGTCATGTGCTTCAGAGCGTTTTACTGTGGGAAAGCGTGTGTGTGTGTGTGTGTGTGTGTGTGTGTGTGTGTATGTGTCTGTGTGTGGTCTGGTTTAGCTACTTGTGAGAACTGACTTTTGACAGCCCACAATTCTTGTTAAGGACATTTTGGATGGTTATCATGGTGATTTTAAGTTGTTGGTAAAGTTCCTTGGGTGGAGTTAAAACATGGCTGCGTGTGTGCATGCTGGGATAAAAAAAAAAAAAAACAGAACAAAGGACGAAATTCATGTAGGCAACTGGGAAAACAGTAGAAGCCATTAAAACATTCATCAAAATGCGTGTTTTCTCTATAAATTGAAACAGAACCCCGTGTTTAATGTTTCACTTCAATTTGACAAATGATAAAGGACAGGGCCCAGGGATGATCTATAGAAGTTTTGTTTTGCCAGACCTTCCTCCACAACGCTGAAAAAGGAGGGTCTGGCTAGTCCACACAGCCTTCCGGGATGGATGAAAAACATGATCTGGTTTATTGGTATTTCTTTAAACCAATCACAATTGTCATGGCCGGTGCTAGGCGCCGCACGGAGCCCCAATGCCGCAAAATTGCCCCTTTTGCAACATGTGTACGTTCAAAAGTTGTTTTAGTCATCAAACAAAAAACTGTGATTGGACCGATAGTCTAGCTAGCTGTCTGGATTTACCCTGGAGATCTGAGGAGCATTTAACCATAGTCCTCAGAAATTCCAACACAAAGAACGCAGAAGGTAATGGACATCAAAAAGAAGTACATCCGGCCGAAAAGAGGGACTGTACGGCCAAATTTCAGGCGGCAACGGAGCAATCTCAGAAGTGGAAGGTCGTGGATACAGACTAGGTCTAATAACAACAGGTATAAAGTAAAATACAGTACATAGTAAACAAAACATATAATATAGACAGATAGATAGATAGATAGATAGATAGATAGATAGATAGATAGATAGATAGATAGATAGATAGATAGATAGATAGATAGATTTTTATTGATCCCAAAATTGGGAAATTAGAGTGTTACAGCAGCAAAATATCAGAAACACAGCACACATACAGAAAATACTGTACGTGAAATAATAGGATACAATATACATGAAATAATTAATAGGATAGAATACAAGAACAAATATTCAAAATATATACAAGTCGGGAATAAAAATGTACAGCTACTTTACTAGTATTGATAAGATGTAAATAAACCTATTGAGCAAGTTGCACTTAGTGCAGTCATGATGTGTCAGAGTCTTATCTAGCACTCAGTGATGAAGTGTTACAAGGTTTTATTGCTTGGAGTAGAAATGATTTCTTTTAGCGGTCCGTGCGACATCAAAGCTGTCGGAGCCTCTTAGAGAAGGTGCTCCTCTGTTGGACCAGTGTGGGGTGGAGAGATTTAGATTCTGTAGAGAGGACTAAATTGTCAAAGGCTTTATGTTCTAAATGTGTTATCAGCCCTTTTCACAGTAATTTTGTCTTGTCATAGTCGGGAAAAGCACAGGTGTTACTAATAACATGATTTTTTTTTCAAATGGCCCAGTTATTCTGCAGTCAGGTGAAATTGACTTGCGTGGTGTGGCACAAAAAGCAAGCAGGACGGGAAATAGCAAGAAGAGATTGTAAACATACACTGCAGGAACTAGAATGGCTAACAGGCTAACAGTATTCCAAAAAGCCATCACTCATTTTATCATTTACACTTGTGATTTTCCTACTGTGACATGTCAAAATGTCTGCCATGTAAAAGGCAGGTTGGAGTATATTTATGCCGATATTTGCAGGTGAACTCTTTTCTGCAGAGCCAATATGAGCAGGTTTACCATCCTCTACATTAGGGGCAGCAATTAGATTCAGCCATTTGTTTCCATCCATCCATCCATCTTCATCCGCTAATCCGGTATCGGGTCACGGGGGCAGCAGCTCCAGCAGAGGACCCCAAACTTCCCTTTCCCGAGCCACATCAACCAGCTCCAACTGGGGGATCCCAAGGCGTTCCCAGGCCAGGTTGGAGATATGATCCCTCCACCTAGTCCTGGGTCTTCCCCGAGGCCTCCTCCCAGCTGGACGTGCCTGGAACACCTCCCTAGGGAGGCGCCCAGGAGGCATCCTTACCAGATGCCCAAACCACCTCTACTGGCTCCTTTCGACGCAAAGGAGCAGCGGCTCCACTCCGAGCTCCTCTCGGATGATTGAGCTTCTCACCCTATCTCTAAGGGAGACGCCAGCCACCCTCCTGAGGAAACCCATTTTGGCCACTTGTACCCTGGATCTCGTTCTTTCGGTCATGACCCAGCCTTCATGACCATAGGTGAGGGTAGGAACAAAAATTGCCCGGTAGATCGAAAGCTTTGCCTTCTGGCTCATCTCTCTTTTTGTCACAACGGTGCAATAAACAGAATGTAATACCGCACCTGCTGCTCCGATTCTCTGACCAATCTCACGTTCCATGGTCCCCTCACTCGCCAACAAGACCCCAAGGTATTTAAACTCCTTCACTTGGGGTAAGGACTCACTCCCTACACTGAAAAAGCACTCCATCGGTTTCCTGCTGAGAAATGTAAATGTGCTGTATTTATATATTTCTAGTCTTAACGACTACTCAAAGCGCTTTTACATCATACAAGATACATTCACCATTCACACACATTCATACACTGGCCGAGGCTGCCATACAAGGTGCCACCTGCTCATCAGATAAACATGCACACACATTCACACACAAATCGGGGTTCAGTGTCTTGCCCAAGGACACTTCGACATGGGACTGCAGGGCCAGGGATTGAACCACCAACCTTCCTGGCAGGCAACCACTCTACCACTGAGCCACAGCCGCCCAGAACCATGGCCTCAGATTTAGAGGTGCTGATCCTCATCCCAGCCGCTTCACACTCGGCTGCAAACCGATCCAGTGAGTGCTAAAGGTCACAGGCCGATGATGCCATCAGGACCACATCATCTGCAAAAAGCAGCGATGAGATCCCCAGCCCACCGAACTGCAACCCCTCCCCGCCCCGACTACGCCTCGATATCCTGTCCATAAATATTACAAACAGGATTGGTGACAAAGCGCAGCCCTGGCGGAGGCCAACCCTCACCTGGAACGAGTCCGACTTACTGCCGAGAACCCGGACACAGCTCTCGCTTTGGTCATACAGAGAAATTGGATGGCTCTGAGAAGGGACCCCCTCACCCCATACTCCCGCAGCACCTAGCACAGTTTCTCCCGGGGGACCCGGTCATACGCCTTCTCCAGAATCCGCATTGTTCCTCTTCAATCCAAGGTTCAACTATTGGCCGAACCCTCCTTTCCAAAAAGCTCCGCCAGACATGTGAGTTTTGTTTCAACATTGTTTATTGAACATGAGGTAATTTTTTAAGTCATATCTGATTGACACTGGCTGGATATTTGGTTTGTACATGAAAGCATTTGGAGAGTTGTTTGAGTTGTATATCATGATATGTATTATTTAATTGTTTGACTTATGGAGAAGGGGTAGGACCAGATAAGTGAAACTTCTTCCTACTCCATTTAAAACATGTAATCTTATTTAATGTTGTTTATGAGAATGTGTTTGTTATATGTTTACTGTTCATTTTATTGTTCTTTTTTTTAGTTTTTTTTTTTTACATTTTTGTTACATGAAATAAATAAAATGATTGGGGGACGATGCAGTACAGGCACAGGAAACACAGGCCTATATGTCTAAAAAAAATGTAATCAGCTATGTTTGTTTGTTTCAATTAATTTAAGAACAAATAGTTTGTTTTAAGTATATGATGGCAGATGGCAATGGCATTGTGGAAGTTAAGAAAATGAAAACCTGTGCTTTTTATTGGGGGCTAAATATTGTTGTTATATGGCAGATTTTGCCCACGAGTCACTGTGAGTCACTGCTACATCCTCACTACTATTATACAGTTTGTTGTAAATCTACATGCATATGCATCAAATAGATATGCTGATGTGTTTAAAATGAGACATTCAGGTGCAAAACCTGACATTTTGACATATCTGTGCACTGGTGTGTGTCAGTGTGCAGTCAAGGGTGAGAAAGACATGTCATGTTTAATAGATATATATTTATAAAACATATATGACTTTCAGTATTAACCTCCCCTCATTCTTATGCAGCATTTGAATCACATTTTATACAACAGGAAAGGAGAACCATGTGCCATAGCGGGCCGACAGTCGGCAGTGCACCAGCTGATTTCACTGATTTCTTTTCAGGTTGAGGGGATGAAGTCATCAGGGAAATCACCTGCTGAGGTGATGGGTAGAAGAATAACTAACTGATGGCTCAGCACAGCACATGATTCAACGTTCCTGCAGTTTAAGCATGTGTATATATATGAAAAAAAATACTAAGCAGGGATTCGGTAGTTTCAATATTACAATGTTAGCTGAAAAAAAACCAACCAGAAATTAATATCAACCTTGAAAAGCCACAGTGCTTTGTGCCTTACCCGCAGTTCAGCCATCACCACAGTGCAGCCCTGCGTGGAAGCATGCCACTCTCGCACTTCCTGCATCGCTTTTGGTTAAAAAAAACGCGGGTCAACCCACTTCCCTGTATTCTTCTGTCAACTCTGGGAAAAAAACTTTAATATCCTTCCTGCCTCCAAGACGCTGGCCATGAAGGCGGCCATCCTTGAGGGCAACTGCACTGCGATGTGTCCCCTTCACCGCAGAGTGAACTATTGTCTCCTCTGTTTGTGTCTCTAAACCCTGTTGTTTTGCCTCTCAGATGAAACAAAAAACTCTTGTTTCGCTTCCTGGACAGTTTCAGATGGAATAAATATTGCCTGATATCTTGCCGTTTGTTTGTTTAGATGGAGTCCGTAATGATACTGTGATTGTTTTGTGGTCATTGAGTTTGTCTTTTCCGGCTTTGTGCTTTACAATCCAGACTTGACTGCAATGTCAACATCATTGACCATCACCCACTGACAGTGATGACTGCATTGTTTTACTCTGAATTTATTTACATGATGCAATGATAAGATTTTTTTTGTATTGTTTGAAAGGTTTACACAGACACGCAGCGAATTAGTCATGGATTCAGCTGCCTGGCTGTTTGTATAGGTCCTGATAATATTGTCTTAATAAAAGAATGTCTGTGTCTGAATGCACGTACACACATGCTTTGCCGAATTAACTCTCCCACGGCTTTAGTGTATTGAGGTGTTATGACTGAAAAAAAGTCAATGTATTATTTTCCAAAATCACATTTTCTCTGGAGTGTGAAAGATGTGGCACATTTTCTGTTTTCCACCTCATCTAAGAACAGGAGAAAAGCAAGAGACAACATTTAGAATAAAATAAACAGAAACAGAGTCAGCAAGAGCACGATACAAGTTTAAAAAGATGAATTCTACTAATGTTACACAAAATATTACTTTGTTTTTGCTCCAGAGTGCTATAGATACTGTAAAAGCTCTGAAAATTCATCAAATCAGTCAAATCATTATTTATTTATTTATTTATTTTTTATTTAACCTTTATTTAACCAGGAAGTCCCTTGAGATTGAAATCTCTTTTCCGAGGGAGACCTGGCCAAGACGGCACACCAGTTACAATTTCATAACTGAAAATCATTGGCTGAAAAGTAAGGTTTTCTCATACTATATTTAGTCTTTTGGCACATGGGCACAAAGACTAAATAGTAATGCTTAATAATTTAGTAGTGTCTGATCACTAGTTCATTTAATTCACTCTTTCTTCATATGCTGCATTGTAATTCTGTAATTACGTTCTGTAAAAAGACGAGACCTTACACCTAAAATGCCAGAAAATGTTTTTTTGCACATGTCTTCACCAACTCCCCCTTCATCTGTTGATGATTAAGTGGATAATTTAAATGCAAAACTACAATCAGCTAATGACCATATTTCCCACTGAGGTACAAAACAATTCCTCAAAAACAAAAAACAGAAAACAGAATGTTAACCAATTTAAAAGAAAACAGAGATGGAGAAAGACCAAACTTTAGGTCCACCTTGATATCTTAAAAAACTCCTTACAGAATGCAATGCAGCAATCAGAACTGCCAGGCAATCTTTATTCTTTAAACTGATGAAGTACAACTTTAACCATCCAAGGGTTCTTTTTTCAACTGTTGACCGTCTCATAAACCCTGCCTCTAATTAGGGCCCGAGCACAAAAGTGCGAGGAACCTATTGTTTTTGTAAGGATTATTATTATTTCAACACGACACTCACATTTTTGAAGCTCTTTGCATGGTGGAAAACTCACAAAAATGTGCACATGCCCCGGAAAATAAGTAATTGAAATCCTGCTATTTTGCAAGTTCTCCCACTTAGAAATCATGGAGGGGTCTGAAATTATCATCGTATGTGCATGTCCACTGTGAGAGACATAATCTAAAAATAAATCCAGAAATCACAATGTATGATTTTTTAACTATTTATTTGTATGATACAGCTGCAAATAAGTATTTGAACACCTGCCTATCAGCTAGAATTCTGACCCTTAAAGACCTGTTAGTCTGCCTTTAAAATGTCCACCTCCACTCCATTTATTTTCCTAAATTAGATGTACCTGTTTGAGGTTGTTAGCTGCATAAAGACACCTGTCCACCCCATACAATCAGTAAGAATCCAACTACTAACATGGCCAAGACCAAAGAGCTGTCCAAAGACACTAGAGACAAAATTGTACACCTCCACAAGGCTGGAAAGGCCTACGGGGAAATTGCCAAGCAGCTTGGTGAAAAAAGGTCCACTGTTGGAGCAATCATTAGAAAATGGAAGAAGCTAAACATGACATCAATCTCCCTCGGACTGGGGCTCCATGCAAGATCTCACCTCGTGGGGTCTCAATGATCCTAAGAAAGGTGAGAAATCAGCCCAGAACGGGAGGAGCTGGTCAATGACCTGAAAAACTGGGACCCCCGTTTCCAAGGTTACTGTTGGTAATACACTAAGACGTCATGGTTTGAAATTATGCATGGCACGGAAGGTTCCCCTGCTTGAACCAGCACATGGCAAGGCCCGTCTTAAGTTTGCCAATGACCATTTGGATGATCCAGAGGAGTCATGGGAGAAAGTCATGTGGTCAGATGAGACCAAAATAGAACTTTTTGGTCATAATTCCACTAACCATGTTTGGAGGAAGAAGAATGATGAGTACCATCCCAAGAACACCATCCCTACTGTGAAGCATGGGGGTGGTAGCATTGTGCTTTGGGGGTGTTTTTCTGCACATGGGACAGGGCGACTGCACTGTATTAAGGAGAGGATGACCGGGGCCATGTAGTGCGAGATTTTGGGGAACAACCTCCTTCCCTCAGTTAGAGCATTGAAGATGGGTCGAGGCTGGGTCGTCCAACATGAATATGACCCAAAGCACACAGCCAGGATAACCAAGGAGTGGCTCTGTAAGGAGCATATCAAGGTTCTGGCGTGGCCTAGCCAGTCTCCAGACCTAAACCCAATAGAGAATCTTTGGAGGGAGCTCAAACTCCGTGTTTCTCAGCGACAGCCCAGAAACCTGACTGATCTAGAGAAAATCTGTGTGGAGGAGTGGGCCAAAATCCCTTCTGCAGTGTTTGTAAACCTGGTGAAAAACTACAGGAAACGTTTGACCTCTGGAATTGCAAACAAAGGTTACTGTACCAAAATATTAACATTGATTATGTCTCTCACAGTGGACATGCACCTACGATGACAATTTTAGACCCCTCCATGATTTCTAAGTGGGAGAACTTGCAAAATAGCAGGGTGTTCAAATACTTATTTTCCTCACTGTATATCACCCCCTAATTGGGTTTTTGCCCATGAGCCCATTTTCAGTATATACGAAAACTCACAGAAATTGGCACCCACATCCAAACCTGGGAGTTTTGCGAGACTGTACGTTAGACTAGTATATTAGACTGTACAGCAATTTGGACCATATCTGTAATTGGGCTCCATAGTGTGCCCTAATAAATAGAAGGCTTTAATTTGGACATAGTTGCTCCGATCTTCATCAGATTTAGCAAACATATTGCTCTCATAATTTAGGACATATTTCCTATTTAGTTTTATTAGCTGGAGTGAATTGGCCATTAAATGGCGCTGTTATAATTTTTTTAATTAATTAGCCACATCGCAATAAATTTGTCTAACTCCTCCTGGGGTGTGAGTCCAATCTGCACAAAAATTCAGTGGACAAAAAGTTATAGAGGACCAAACAGGAAGTTGTGTTTCTTGGCCACAGTTATTCCGATGATCACAAAACTTAATACAGTTGTTCCTCATAGGGGGCTAAGCAGCCATGCCAAATCGGCCATTAGATGGCGATGTTTTAATTTTTTTAATGAATTACCCACATTGCAACGCATGCAAGTCCTATTTTTTTTTACTTCTCCTAGAGCTTTAATCCGATCTGCACAAACATTTGCATGTTGACTCGTAAAAAATGCGCAAGTTATGGAGGACCGACTTCCTGGACGTGGCAGTCAAAACAAGAGGTGTTGCGTATCTCTGCAACTGTCATCCTGAATCACAGGAAACTCGGCACAGTTGTTCCCCTTACTCCGCTGATGCCCATTGGAAGTAAATCCCCCGAGCATCCCACCGGTACCCCCGATGTGCTGGGAGGGGCGAGGGGCTGTTCATCGCTGCTTGCAGCTTTAATTATTATTTAGATCAGCTAAGTGTTACAAAATACAATGAATTCTCGGCCTTGATCCTATTCCAACCATTTTTTTTTTGTTACTGTTTTGCAGATGAAGTGTTAAACGATAATTATCACTGGTCACAGGCACTGTACCTACAGTTTAAAGGGTAACTTTGTTTTTTCAACCTGCACCCTATTTTCGTATGTTTTTGTGTGACACAAGTAATGGGAACAACAATGAAATTGGTCTAGTGTTAAGCAATATTGCTGCAGTTGGCAGTGGCTAAATAACCTACGTCCACCTATGCAGGCTCAGATTATTGTTCCAAGTGTCTGGCAACATTGTGGAAAGGATTCCTTCAGCAGCCAACATTTTTGTTAAAGATTAAGATCCCCAAAAACATTTAGCATGTACAGAGCCAGCATATTTCAACGTCTAAATGGGTAAATGAAGGGTTTATTTCAACCAAACCAGAGAGGTGATTGAAACACACTCCTGGAAAGACGAATGAAGATGACTTTTGAAAGTTTTATTTTGTTTCTGTCAACTTTGAATGAAGCGTATTTTACAATGATAAAATTACTGTACCGTTTACTCCTACTGGCATTTTGCTATTTGGCACTTAGCAAACTTGTTCACTTAGTTTTTATGGGACAATAAGTTAACACGTTTCATCCAACAGATATATACAGACCCCTATCTCATTGTTGTTTAAAAGCTGTACCACTTTTGTGGAGCAGTCTATAACACTGTAGAGGATGAATAAAAGTAAGTAAAAAATAAAGTAAATAAAAGCCTGGCATACGGCTAATATAAGATCTCTATGATGTCTTCTTCGATTTTGGACTCCATGATTCTCAGTTCAATGGGATAAAACCTGTCAACCACCACGGTCTTTAAAAATCTGTAAATATAACACGTCATCATCATATTGAAACCCCAATGTTGTTTCAAATGTGTGTTTGTCATAGGAACTGTGAGGCATTTCACTTTTCTTCTGATAATGTTGCAGAACATAGTTAATATGTATGGCTTAATAAAGTTGAGAAATTCTTAATTTCACGCTCCTATGGCAGAATGCGGATTGGATAGATCAGAGATTGGATATGTCAGCAGCTTTGGGTATTAAGTGCCAGTTTTCTGTTGGATGGTCTGATCCTACACAGACACACACATCTCATATGATACATGACATGAAAAAGAGATTTAGATAAAAAAAGGCAAGTTTTATATGTGAGCAGGGACCGCTCGGGTGGAAGCTTCTGGATGACAAATTCCAGATGGGATAGTTTCACGGAGGAAACACCTGTAGCCCTTGTGATGAATCATGACACTTACTGAATGCGGAGCATGTGAGTGTTTGTGTGTGCTGGGCTCCTCCTTCAATATTAGCTAGAAAAAACTCCCCAGAGAGTCTAGTCTTTAATTAAAGCAGGGTCGAATCCAGCACGTGAATGGCGTACTCCGTCATTACTGTATAGAGAGTTAGTTACAGTAAACTCAATAAATTGAGTTCTTGAAAAGTGGGATTTTGTTTAATGAAAATCTTGAGAATTACAACTTTAACATCAGTACTTTATTCTTTAACTCACACTAGATAAGATGAGAGGCAAGTCATTCCGACCAAATGTAAGTAGGCTAGTGAAGGCAGGTGGCATTGCTGGTTTAAACATATTGTAGAAATGTCTCAAAGTTAATGTCATAGTAATGTAATTCTTAAATATTGTGTTATTTTATGATGAAGAGCGCTTCCAAATAAATCATTTTGGGAGTTTTCTAGCAATCTGACATATACTGTACTTTCACAGAGGTTTATGTGTAAACTGTTAAGCATTTTTTTTAAATCAAATCAAGAGATATACTGTACTTTATTGGCTGAATCATACAAAAGTCAACAGACAGCAGCTGACTCACAGAAACACTCACAGATATAAGCTTAGACATATTGCATCTCAAAAAATGGAGTTAACAAAAAGTCTGTTTTCTGTGTACTTGTTTTGTGCATGCAATGAAGGTGAGAAACCATTTATTTAAAGAGAGATTTAATCAGTTCCATAGACAAAAGTGCGGAGGTGAGAGCTGACAAACAGAGATTGGTGCCTTGTGCTTTGGAAACAAATAAAAAAGCAGTGCTTAGTTTAGTTTGCCTTGTGGCAGTTGGGGACTGCGGTTCAAAGAACCAATGAAGTGTGCACATTAACTCAAGCCTTTCCCCAAAGGAATTCACTTCAAAGCATCAGTGTGTATTTCTACGCTGGAAAGGCAATGCAGAAACAGTAGACAGCACAAATAGAGAACATAACTGTACAGTACAAGGTCTCAATGTCAGTTCATAGTTTTTTGTTTCCATTGAGACCCCCTCTTTGTGAGTATTAACAGTAATTTATAGAACAGTATCTGATAAATTACACTGTTGTAAAACAGTCCCATGAGGCTCAAGTAGTCACACAAGGAATGTAAGTCCCAAAATGAATCATAGTGTTGCCTTGTCTTTGGGTTGCACACCAGTGTATTCGTTCCAGTAGTGACAGTCCATTCAGTAACGCAACAGTACGATCAAACTTGCAAAATCAATATTAAGTCCAGATTTGGCTACTTTAAATACAGTATCATGTTAAATAATTACCAAATGGTGTCTTCTGAGAGTCTCCTTTCCCAGCAGCTTAGACTTTGGTCACTGCCTCTGATGCTTGGTGGATACTTTGGGCTTCAGCAACGGTTCAGTGCTCTGACAAGATTCTCCGAGGTCAACGCTCCAGATCCATGCGATTTAAAAAAATGGGACCAATATTTTTGGTTGGCTGTAAAGCTCTCCTCTGGTCAACTTACCCAAAAACTGATGTCAAACAACCACAGTCCTCTGTATCTCGAAGGAATAGACATTTTGGGAAAAATGCTTATTTGCTTTCTTGTTGGAAGTTAAAATAGACGATCGATACCACTTTCATGCATGTACCCTAAATAAGAAGCTAAAGTCAGAAACTGGTTAGCTTAGCTTAGCTTAGCTTAAGGCTGGAAACAAGGGGAAACAGCAAGTATGGCTCTGTCCAAAGGTTACAAAATCGGCCTACCTGTAAAGCTCACCAATTGACACGTTTTATCCTGTTTTTTTAATCCATACTAAAACCAAAGAGTAAAAGTGACTCATGTGATTTTTCACATAATGTTCCCCCTGTTTACAGTCTTTATGCTAAGCTAAGATAACCAGCTGTTGGCTCCAGCAACATATTTACAGTGCAAGAAAAATAGGTATTTCCCAACTGTTCAACTGTTCAGTTGAACAGTTGAACATGTTGAGTGATAGCAAGTTAATGTTAGAACTGTAAAAAATCACATAATATATTAAAATATGAAAGAAAATGCTACTTTGTACTACCAAGTACTACTTTCCTCATTTCCACAGAAGGTTAAGGTGGTTTGCGGCATAACTTATAGGGTAATTTGACCAACCTTCCAAAACCTATGTGCACTCCTTTGTACAGTATAGTTTTAGTGGAGAGGTTGAGATCTTGAGCTCAATCCTTCATCTGCTTTTCTCCATCCTCTTCTGTCTTTTATTCCTCCTAAGCCAGGATATCACTCCTCTTGCTACACCAGACCACCAGGGCGATCATGGCCAGTGTGAGGAAAACAGGAATAAGGATGAGGATGATTAGCGTGTTGTCCGGCGGGTCCATCCATACCACCTGGTCCATGGTGCAGTTGGAGAAAAAGTGCTTGTGTATGCGGATAATGTAGCTCTCCACCAGCGGATTGGGCCAGTAGCAGCTGACCATGTGGGACATTCTCTCTGTGCAGGTGGTGAAGATGTGGTACTCACTGTGGAGAAAAATAGGTGGAAAAAAGGGAAAAGATTAGAAGAAAATCCCCACTGACTTTAGCTGCCGTATTCCCAAAGGATCAAATGTGTGATTTCTGAAGTCCAGACATGGCCATTCTATCCCTGAATGCCGAGAAGGCTTTTGAAAGGGTGGAATGGTCATATCTAAATTCAGTACTCCCAAAATTTGGATTGGGAGAAAACGTAATTAAATGGGTGAAATTACTATACAGCGACCCAAGTGCGGTAGTGCTGACTAACTCTATATCTCAGTCTATAAGCATAGTATAGTTTAGTAACAAGTCTAATATACAGATTCTGAATGACACAGACAGAAACAATGCAATAGTGGGAAGTGAGTTTCATAACTCTCCCAATAGTTTAAAAAATCTGGAAATAAAAGTCACCCGTAGCAACTACATAGCAACTAGAACTACAGTATAATCCAGTCTTAACATCTATAACAGACTTCCTTAAAAGATGGGCTGACCTCCCAATATCATTAACAGTTTGTGTTAATATTATTCAAATGAATATTTAGCCAAAACGCTCATATCTTTTTCAATCCATTCCCTTAAACCCTCTGCCTACTTTATTTTCTAGATTGAAAGAACTAAAAACTAATTTTATTTGGAATAATACTCACCCTAGACTTTAACTTTCTTTGTGTCTTCATAAATCTATAATAATTCATATATCTTTCTATATGTGCTTTATGATAGAGTTGTACTTCATGTTCCAAGCTTTCTCTGGTATTATTGGACGGCCCAGATTAGAGCTGCCATGTACTGGTTTTTGATGATTTTACCACCCACAAGGTCTAAATAGAAACTGCCACTGCATCTTCATTAGCTTTAAATTTGTATTTATACTCTGACACACTAAAAACCTGATAAAAGACACACATAACTGTGAATTGTTAATAATACCATTAAAGTCTGGTACAAAATACAGATGCACAAAATGCAGATTCAGTCCAGGCAGAAATGACTCTGGTTTTGGTTTTAGATCTTGGGCAGATCGAGGGATTAGTAAAACTATCAATATGTATGACAACAATGTAATGTATAGCTTTGAGGATTTGCAAAGAATCTACAATATCTCTAGGAATCTCTTTTTCAAATACTTCAATCAGGAATTTTATTTTTTTTTAAACATAATCAGTCCCCCTGTAGACCCCCTTCTGTACATCCTTGAAAAAGCCATAATGGACAATCTCCATGGCTGTGGCCAGGTCCCTCCTATATAAATGTTTATATGTTTGTGGATTATGCTAAAGAATCCGCAAATAGCAAAAGGCTGGAGTGGTCGTGCGACCTGAGCAGGGAAATCTCTGAAGTAGACTGGAAGACAGTTAGCCAAACAGCTCAGGCCCAGACTAACAACACCAGATCTAAACTGGTACAATTTAAATGGATTATGCACACTTACATAACTTTCCTTCTGCATCGTTTTAATAAGAATAACCAAGAAGATGTGTTAAATGGGGCCTAGGAAATTCTGGGAAAAGGTTGTACAGACTCTGGATGATATTATTCTGTGACACTACATGTATGCCCTTAGATTTTCATCCACTTTCATTTTTCCACTTGAGACAAGACTGTCAAGTGCTCATATAAAACAATGAATGTATTTTCACTACAGGCTAAACACTAATGGAAGAGCACTGAGGCACTTTCATATTCAAATTCAGAGCTTCTACAAACTATGGGGACAATTTACTGAATACCTTGAGAATCATCTACCCAGAAGTCTACCGAGTAACTGAATCATGTTACTGTATTGTTTCAAGTAAAAAGCAGGGTTTATTTTTTCCCTTTCTCTTAAGCATGGTTGTATGTGTATATGTGTCTATATGTATAGGTGTATACATGTATACATGCATATATGTAGATATGTGTATGTGTATGATAGTTATGTATGGGGTGGTATGGTGTGTTAATTTAAAAAAAGAAATCCAATAAATATAATTAAAAAAATTCTGACATTTCATCTTGTTTTTTGTAAGAGTCCATCCTCTCAATGTATAAAGTATTCAAATTTTATGTTGAATGAAGATATTAATTATATCACCGTTTTGGTCTTTCAGTATAATTGGCAACTATTAAAACCCACAACACTTTTTACTTTTAAGGTACTTAAATGGAGATAGTTTAAGGGATAAAATTATTGAAATGCATATTGCAGTGGAGGTGGACAAGCCATCTATTAAGACTCAAATGATCTCACTTAATATACCTCAGGTTTTCTGAACATCCCATAATCATTTAAAACCCTATTGCGGGTTTAGCTAGTATTAATGAAAGCATTGGAGGTTTGGTACGTAATCCATCATTGTGACTGGGGATTTACTGCCTTTTACTTTATTTGACCTACTGCTCTCCTCTATTTCAACAGGCAGTCAGGACCGTTCAGAGCCTTCATGATGCTTTCCAGGCTTAAAACTCTGCTTCATTCATTTATTCAGCCAGCCCTAATCCTTCTTTCTCCATCCTGAATCCTCAATCCCCCAGGTCCAGATTTGTTTCTCTTGACATCCAGGAGCCATTGGTGTTCTCACAGTGAATTGAGCAACAGTTTTATTGTTTCCATGTAAGGCTCCAAATCTGCAAATGAATAGTCTTATTTACATCATTTGGATGTAATGCTCTAAACTGTGAGAACTTAAGAAGCCACAGATAGTACGATCATTTTAACATCGTAATTTTACATATCTGTTCTACAAAACTTAAAAACGCAGTAACTACACCACTGTAAACCCAGATTTAGTTTTTAGTGGTCACTACTTATTATTTCATGCCATGGGACCTTTAATAATGTTCTGTTATTGTTTTGGATGTGCATTTTTGTTATGTAAATGTAATGTAAAGTTTAGAATGGCTTTTCTAGTCTTTTCAATGCTTTTTCATACAGGATACATTCACCATTATTCATACATTTATTACAAGGTGCCACCTGCTCAGCAGATAAACACTCACACACATTCACACTCCGATGTGCAGCATCGGGGGCAACTCGGGGTTCAGCGTCTTGCCCAAGGACTGATGACTGATGGGGTCTGGGCAGTGAGACAATGTGTAGTGTCAACCATAAGATTAGAAATCAATAACTTTATTACAATATACTGTATTAGTATTTACTGTAATGACTACTAATGTAAAATTCTATATATCTTTCAAGCCGCCACCCTCTGTACAGATCATAGAAGTTGAGTTCTGACGGCAAGCTGTAGCTGTTGCTTTATAAGACCTTTGCTTTGGTGCTGCAAATCAAATAAATAAAAAACAGCATATTCACATATTGTGTCCATGCTTTATGGGGCATATGGGGACAAAAGGCCCCCGGATGCCAATGATAAGAATAGGGTTTTGCTGAGAAAAGCATCCTGACAAATCGGAACTCAGCAAAACTAAATTATTGAAATAACAGAAGCTTATATGTTTGTGTGGAAATTGAAGAAAAAAGGTTTAGCACTAGATTAATGTTGCAGGAAAAATGCAGGAAAAAAGGACAGAGCCATCTTAATCTTCATCTAGGCTGACTCTGAATAATTGATATGTTCTATCACAAAAATTTAAAGTTGAATAGGGATTTCTCAATGTACACGAACACATCAATTTTTCTCTGAACATGTGATTTATGCTACCCCTGAGAGAAAATGGCAGGCAAGGGAGAGTTTGGGGAATGAAGAAAATAAAAGGATGGAGAGAGAAATAAAAATAGGAACTATCAGAGCTTTCCAGCAGAAGTGATCACTATGCAGCATGCTAGACTGTAGGGAATAACAGACTTTTGAAGTTACTCCCCAGATGTAAAACACAGCTAACATGTTTTTGAGCTGTTGTCCACACACAATGATCAGCTAGGAGGGCAAAGAAATAGCTTAAGAAGGTTCGCTGTCGATATGCAGACTAAAGGAAGAACTTGGTATTCAATACTTTATATAACGAGACTGTCCTCCCTGAAAAACGCTCTCATAGGCAGTCAGTTTATAGTGGCGGCTCCCTCTAGTGGCCTCCCGTAATTATTACTAGAGAAAACCGAGAAGTAAGTTGACGAAGTATAAGAGCGACAAATTCCCCATAAAGAGGACTTCATCCCATGAGATCAGGGTTTGTGTCCTGTTTGAAAAACAGTGTATATGTTTTTTTATTTATTTACAGAACAAATGGAACTATGTTGCGTTCTGCATCACGTGTTTAACATTTGAAGTTAAGTAACGTGACAGATGATTTTAACCAAAACCAGGATCTTTTTCTAAACTTAACTAGCCTTAGTAATTTTGGTACCTAAACATTACCAAACTGTGACAGTTTCACACCGTTGAAGACATGTTTAAAACCGCTCCCGTTACATTCTGTCGTTATATGATGTGTGAACGGAAAGCACTCCTGTGTGTTGTATTAGAGGGTAGGAATAAACAACCTACTGCATATCGTCGTCTGGTTTGGAGGACTTGTCATATAAAACTGTAAACATGACCACAAACACATATCCAGCACATGCATGTGATACTATATATATATTTGTGCATGCAAAACAAATAAACACACAGGGAGTTATGGGTACACACAGATGCTGATTAGACTGTTTAGCTGAGAGCTTATCTTTTGTGACAATGTTTAGTGTCTAATATAAGCAAAAAATGCCAAAAAGCTATGTTTTCCTCAGAATGTCATTTCATACACCCCCTGAGACATTAAAGCTCCCAGTGAAGTCCACATTAATAAAACTGCTTGGTGGTTTGTAGCTCTGGAAGGCAAGATAATCCACCACATCTGTTTAAAGGCTGACAAACCACACATTGCATATTTCTTAATGGTGTTATATGTATAGTGTTATATTTGAATGTTGCTGACATTCACTTTATGTATGCATTCATCTCACCCATTCATACAACAGTCACACATTAAGACACAAGAGCATAACGATCCAATGCTGCTTCTATTCCTTGACAATTCTAGTGTTTTTCATCAGATTGTTTATCCTCTGAGTCTGATGGTTCTGTTAACATGTAAACCAGATTAAATGAATAAAAACAAACTGTCAAGTAGTGGAATTTGTGCGAATGAGGGGAAGCGAAAATATGCTTTGCTTTCTGTCTGAACACACGTTGAAACACTTAAATTGGACTTGCATTTTGTGTACCTTTGTGCAAAGCACCACAATCATTGTAGAAGAGCACTCAAAGAGCACATACCTCTGCCAAGGAATGCTCTATCTCACAATGTTAGTGCAATGCAAACTTTTACTATTATTTTTCCAATTATTCCGACCCCACATGAATGCATCACAAACGCCCTATCTCACAATGTGAACTAAAGTGAAAAGGTCCACCCCAAATTTGATGGGTTCTTCATTGGTCAATGCTGATTTTGAGTGATTTTTTTGTAAATGCTCTCATTAATACAAATAATGTTTTGCTTTAATTACAGTTTTTTTTACAGTTTTCATTTTAGAAGCTAGCACGTAACCTTGTCCAAGTGCCCCAGGATCTGTGCTTTTTCTCTTTCCCTGACATGCCTTCGGACTCCTTTCTGTGTTCCAGGACCTCCTGATTTAACAATGAAGCTCTGAATATAACATGAAATGTACCTAACTCACACAGTGATGTAAAAACCATTCCCCAGTCTAGAATATGTTATTTCCTTTTCTTCTCCCCAAGCATCTGGCGACACCCAGAAATTACCTCGTGACACCCTTGGGGGTTCTGACCCTCAGGTTGAGAACCACTGGCGTAGGTACGGCGTAGGTAGGGCGTAGGGTACAACGTATGGTGCGGCGTAGGGTCCGTATCTATATGTACATACATAAGTATCTAAGGCGTTGATTTAACGCAGGACCATAAATTGGGCTTATGGAGGAATGTGGGGTGGTTGGATGGGTCAAACTAACACAGGACTTTCACCCAGGAGACCCGGGTTCCTATGGGTTGTATTAGAGGTTAGGAATAAACGACCAATATTGTTCTATGGTTTGGAGGACGCTTCATTTTAACCATCAACCGTCCTCCATGGCTGGTTGACTAATACATTCTCCTGCCAGTCTTGCGAACCTCATTGAGCCTTGCTAATCTTAATGGCCAATAAATTGTGATTAAAGGCAGTTGGAAAAAGCTGTGACGACTTTAAAGGAGCATCTGGTCCGCACAGAGAATAACCATAATTCTTAATAGTGAAAATATATTATTAAAAGGTCCAGAGAGACAGGCACCACTCTTACCCTCTTCCTGTGTGCTCAACATCAAGGCTGGCTACTCCCAGAGCTGTAAACCGCTCAGGGCAGAAAATCAATGTTATTAGAGGGAAACTATTGAAATGCACGAATACATGCATACAGTCACACACAGCCTCTTTGTGGTCTGTTTATACCCTGTATTGTGTGGTCCGATAAGCTTGTACCGGCTCATTTCTAACAATAACAGTCACGCTGGCTGAGTGTTCGGCCAGCAGCTATCTACGCCCTACTGCAGAGATGCATTTGTCAAAGAGAGGAAGCTTTGCAGGGGTCGCTGCTTGTTTAAACATGGGGCCCCGTGCTCGTCCAAGCCCTAGCCTTCTCACCACTCTCTGGTTCCTCTGGTACCTTCGCTGAGAAAGTCACTGTATCCTCCTCAGTACAGTAAATGAAGAATCATTCACAAATACACCCAAATGAATCATTCCTCTCATAAAAATTTGTTCATTTGCAGGCCGAGTTCCTGAAAAGCCACACTGAGCTTTGTTTCTTGTTACATTTTGGCTATAAATCTTTTGTTCTTGCATCTTTCAATCACATTTGATATGTCAGACAACTCTAACAGATCTGATATGGTTAGTGTTTTGGCTCTTTGAAATCCCTCCAAGGTTGGACCAGCTTCAGCAAAGCAGACATTCGGGCCCATATGTTTGTAGTTTGTTTATTGGATTCAATTCAAAGTGGCAGATACAAAAAAAGACTCATATTTTTAGCGAGAAACAAAACGAATAAGAGTTGAATTCTTCTTGACTTGTTTATAGGTACAAAAAAAAAATGACAGCAGCACAAACGAGCAAACAGCAGAAAGTTGTTTTTCATTTCCTAGATTTTGACTGTGAGCGCTCTGTGTGACGCCTTCAAAATAACAGTTCCCTACTGCCCTCATTGCCAGTTTGACAGCCTCGCCTAATTATGAAAATCTTCGAATCAAATATGGAAGATGACATTTTACAACTACAGTAGCTTGGATATTAATATAGGGGCACTGAATTTGATGATTTTACCATTTATCAGACCACAAATGAGACAAGACGCTAGCTGTTAGCTGTTGCTTAGCGCTGGGTTTAACCTGTGTTAAATTTAACCTACAAAACAAAGACTTGGTCCCACCGCTGATAGCCAGACCCATAGATAGCAGTCAATCATTGCGTAAATGCAAGTTTCAGTTGCTAACTGACCACACAGATGTTTACCCTGACCATCTGGCTTCAGGTGCTTCATGTTTGATTGACACCATTACACCGTAATTTCTTAACCGTCACACCGTTAAGAAATAATCGGTGAAAAGAAACATGAGAAAGCATAACTGATGGATGATGCAGATGGTTCTTCTTTCTAGAATTGTTTGAATTTTCCCTGAAAATCTATGACTCAGATGATTATTTTTGACGTTGATTTTAAGCTCTCATGTGTATGTGTGCTCAATTCTCATGGATCTCTCCCTCCCCCTTTCTGGCTCTGCAGTTAAAAGGAAAACAAGTTCAATGCGAGAGGCCAAAGGTGAGTGGAAGGAATGAGTGAAAAGCTGGATAAAGATAGATTCAGATGGGTGGTCAAGGCCCAGATGCTTCTTAAAAAACAGCTCTGGTTTTGAGAAGCAAACCTCCAGCTGTTCTCCCACCCACAGACACCCATCCAGCTGCATGTGGCTCAGATTACAGTCTTCTATCTCATCAAGTGCCACAGTGTAAGATTGACAACCCCTTAACTAAAACTAAAAATATAGGTCACTCAGACAAGAAGGCAACATAACTTGAGAGATGAGAAGTGATAAAGATAAGAGCTTAAAGATATGTTTGACTTTACAGCGTCAGATGTCTTTTATCTTTCACAGCTTTCCACTGGTTATTATACAAAATGACACATTTGCTCTGTAGTAGGCCGGACTGGGTGACTAATGTACGGTAAGGAATCTTTGTCACACTCCTACACTACTACCACACTACTGTTCTCAACATCACCACTTCATTTTGGGCAAATAGGGAGAATAAATGGGCTCTTTCCTAATGCTTTTCTCTGTTGCAGGCCAATTTTTGATTCTAAATAATGATGCAGAACACCAAAACCTAATTTAAGAAATAAGCAAACAGGTACAGTGATTCTCATGCTGTTGAGTTAAAATTTCCATAATAACATAAAGAGAAGTAGGAGTGTGTGTTACTGATAGTAATCCATCATGGAAAAAAAAATCAGATTAGGCAGTGAAAAATGCCTCGTGAGCTGATTCAGTGTTTGTGGGTGTCAAAATGAATGTCTCTGCTACATGTGATGCGGACAAATGCTGAGATATGCAAGATGCGGTAGGGATGTAAACAAATACAAAGGCATTTGGATACACTGATTTGTCATCAATTAACACCATTTGTTACTTTCTCTCATAGTCATAAGTCATAGTCATAAGACACAGAAGTCACAAACTCTGAGAATAAATGCACATACCTTTTTTTAAATCTGAAAAATTGTTTTAAACATCAGAAACAGACATTTACTTTTCAGTACTAACAGTAACCATTTTGTTGTTGTCTGTACTGGAGCTGCTAAAGGCCAAAGCAGCTTGACTTTCCATGATGCAACATTTGTAAAATGAAAGCCAAACAATGATTTGTAAATAGTTTTAAATTCAATATTCAGGAGGGTTATCTGCATAACTTTGGTGTTGCACATGTGTGATTGTGACCTCATGATCCAACAGTGAAGCCTGCGTCTGAGCTATTTTACAGGAGACACGGACCTCCTCCTGTTGCACGCAATTGAATATGTAATATGGTCCAATGAGCTATCATGGCCCATCTTTTATCAAGAGCTTTTTATCACTGACACTTCAGATCAACTTTTTGTTTTGTTCCGTCTTTATGTAAATTGAAGAAAATCATACGATATGGCCCAATGCTAAGCTTTTGTTTTTTCAGTGTTCTGTTTCTACTAGGCCTATTCCTTACCAACTGGATCATTAACATGTACACAGCTCACTCAGCTAAGACTTACTTTGCTCTCTCTTTTTCTCTAGGGTGTCATTAAATGGCCCATGACATGGAGCTCTTTGGATGCTTTTACATAGGCCATAGTGTCCCCTAATACCATATCTGAAGTCTCTTTTCCAAAATTCAGCCTTAGTGCAGAATTACAGCAACTAGAACCAGTCCCACTATAAGATTTCCTTAGTATGTGCCATTTCTGAGTCTGTAGCTTTTGAGGAGGATGTAGGGGGGGCAAGGTGGAGGCTGGGGCTGTGGCCTTGACCAACTGCCACTTTGCTCCTTTGAAAGCCATGATGTCTCTCTCTCATGGGTGGGCCAAATTCTCTGGATGGACAAAGCAGAGAAAGGGGAGGTAACCTTGCACCATATGAGGTCATAAGGGGCAAGATTCCCAAATGGCCCATCTGAGATTTCATTTTCTCAAAAGCAGAGCAAGATACCCAAAGCTTGGTTTACACAATTTCTAGCCACTGTGGGACCATAGGCAGGCTGGGGGAACGCATATTTTGTTAAAAAACCTCATGAAGTAAAATTTTCATGCCATGGAACCTTTAAATTATAAATGATGCTTCATTATTTGATCGATTTAGGTACTGGGTTAAAATGTGTTGTTTTGTATATTTTGTTAAAATATATATATATATGTATATATTTTATATATATATAGTCGTACCTGATGAAGTGTGTGAGGTTACACCAGTAGTGTGGATCTATGTGACCCATGTCCCGCTTGAATTCCTCTCCACAGACCTCCACCTCCCACTGCAGACGGGACTCATTGCAGGCTTTCCTCGGCCGGGGGGGAGTGGGCTCTATGTTGAAACTGTCAGTGGCTGAAAGGACAGAAAGAAGAAAACCATTTTAGTATCAAATACCCTGCTTTGTGTTGCTTCTGACTGATTAAACAGGTATGCCAGTGAAGTAACTGAAATAAAACATGACAAAGACGGATGTCTGTTGTCATTTGACTCAACCTTGTATTATTTATGAGTTGTGTATTGCATGCATTTTTTACATTTTTTGTTTTTTCATTAAGTTCTGTCCTAAAGCTGCAACTTTTCCATACTGTCAATCATAAATTTAATTTTCACCCACTAGTTCTTGGATTAGTGGAAATGTCAATTTCAACATGTCTCACTCCTACAATCTTATTTTTCTTTGTTGTGTCCTGATGTGGCTCAGTTTCCCCAAGAGCCTGACATAGTTCCATCTTATTTCATATGATGGATGGATGGATGGATGGATAATGGATGGATGGATGGATGGATGATGGATGAATGGATGGATGATGGATGGATGGATGGTGGATGGATGAATGGATGGATGGATGGATGGATGGATGGATGGTGGATGGATGCATAGATGGATGGATGGATGGAAATACTTACCTGACAACCCTCTCATCATCCAAGCATTGACTGTAAAGAAACAAAATAAGAAGTTATTTAGTGCGAACGGATGGCTAAACAACTAGGTTCCCACATGTTAAATAAATATTAACAATAATAAAACAGTTATTTCTTAATTTACATATTCTGTTACATTAATTACATGTCTGCTTCTCTCTGTGACCTTTGGCCCTCTCATTTTACAGTTCAAAGAGATTATCGACTGCCATAGTAATTACTTGGCCTAGGTGGATTACGAAGCTCAGTCATAAAAGCAGTAGTGCGTGATTAGTGGAAAAATGTGCATGATTGACACTTTTTTATGATACGCCCAGTTTGTGAGCAGAGGAAGGGGGAAAGATTGCAGGCAAAATACATGCAACAGCGTGACATGATATAGGCGTGCATATGACATGATTTGACAATGTATAGGAAAACCACCCAAGCAGGAGAGGTGAGGACAGCAGAAACACACATGCGACGGCACCTTATACCACGATTATAGCCGTGCATGAGATAGATAGCTATGGGGCATCCGCTTCCCTCCCCGCACAGTGCCGGGGGGTGGAGAGCACACATGCAACAGTGTGTTTATTGGTCATTGAGTGTGGACAGGACCAGTGGGTCATGGAGGATTCAGACATATCACACAGATAGAACCAGATGAATGGGCCGCGCAGATGTCGGCTACCGCCATGCCCCTGAATAGGGCCGCAGAAACCAACAGTGCCCTTGTAGAATGTGCCAGGATGCCATGGGGGGGCTCCGCCCCCTCAGGGCTATAAGCTATACAAAATAGAACGATTCCCATCAGCCTCAGCTCTACTTTGAATTGAGTATGGATTAATGTTTGCATGGTCACTAAGATGGTGGACATGGTAAACATTATAGGTGCTAAACATCAACACTGTTATTGTCAGCCTGCTAGCATGCTGACCCGCTGCATTTAGCTCAAATCACAGCTGTCTCAGTATGGCTACAGCTAGCATAGCTGCTATTCTAATGTCTTTCCCCCTAAACTGTGTGTTATAAATGTTCACAGTCAAATTTATTACAGCACAAGAAGGCTATGTTCCCTAGGCCCAATGTTTCCTTATCCCACGTCCCCCTCTTTTAGGCAGAGCTGTTGACAAGTAAAGGACTACAGACAGCCAGCAGCCAAATAGAGCATGTTCACACACAGCTGTATTATGTTCTGACTGATTGGAGCAGATTATTTGTGACAAATCAGAACCCAGATCATCTCCCTGATGTGTATATATTCCATTTGTGTGACCATTGTTATAAATGAATGAGATGAGACAAAATAAATACAAATCCATTATTTGGGACGCACACTGTGCTTTCATTTGCTGCTTACCCAGCAGAGGCAAAAAAATATACAAAGATGGAACGACAATGAGTCCTCATACTCTCAAATACAAAAGTGCATCTATCATACAGACGTAATCCCTTTTTTCTCCCACCCTGGTCTCTGATCCAAGGTCCTACACAGGGCAGCTCATTTTTAACACAGCTGAGTGTTATGGATGACCAAAGCTGAACGTGCCGCTGCACAGGAAGGTATATCTCCCTTTGAAGTGCCATGCTTACAAAGCGCAGAATCAGTTTGAAAGACACCCCACCCAGTAGGACAAAGACTGTTACCAAGTTAGCGTGCTAAATATAGAAACTTTCCTGTTTGAGCAAATGGGGATGTTTTGATGTGGTGTGTTTGTGATGGGATAAAATTATTTTACCTTGTTTGTCTTAAATAGATAGATAGATAAAGTATTTCAGAAGATTCTGGCCCTTTTTCCATGTCGATGGTTCAGTTTGCACACTCTTGAAAGAATTAGTCTGACATGTTTAGAGTTTGATGATATCAATCTTCTCATCTAACTCTCTGCCAAAATTTAGTACATGTATTACCTTAAATATCAAACTATTTCTTTAATATTATAGCACAAGACTTTGTATAAATGTGTGGTTCAGGTGAAAATGTAGATAGTAGAAATCTAATCTAATCTAATCTTTTCTGTGATTAGGGCTGTTTTTTGGAAATACATTTTGAGAGCAAAGATCAAATACACATTTTGTTTTATGGCAAAACCATATGAAATGACCTGAGCCTTGTAAATGACCTGAATAAAAATTAGGGTTTCTTCCGTCAAATTCTGTCTGTGATGTCCATTGTTCAGCGCAGTATTTTACATTTGGTGTCTCCACTTTCCCTCAACCCGCCTCATCTATTTGTACCGTGACTTACGTTTTCCCAAAAAAATTGAAAAAACTTTTGCGAAACTGAACTGCACTCAAAGATTTGGCAAAAAAAGAACAAGAATGAGAAAGAACGTCCAAGACACAGAATTCCTGGCAGTGTTGGGTGTCAATAAAAAAAAGGAAAGCTATTTCAGAACAAAACTGGTGACACCAGTCCCCCTCAGCTTTTTTTAGAATAGGATCGAGCTGCCTAAGAATCCCGGAGCTATCAGAGGTCACAAAGTCTAATCCATATGCAAAGTACTTCTTCTTTTTTAAATCTTATCTCAAAACATTTAATCCACTTCCTGTCTAATCTTCAAGGCAGACACAGACAGAAAATCGTTTCTTAACATCCCAAGAAAATATGCCCTTTGTGTCTATTAATCAATACATTAAACCAAACAGAATGGCAAGTTACAGAGCACTCTTTGAAAATTCACCATCTCTGACTTTCAGCCCTCTGATTCCCACATGGGTCTTCTTGCATTTCATTTCTCCCGACAATAAGCCCGATGCAGGCCAGTCCAAATACAACATCTCGTAAAGAACGTCCAACATAAATACATCTTAAGTCCATAAGCTCCTGTGCGGCAGGAATCAGCAAAGCCAAACATCCCACATGCACTCTTTGATAACAAACCACTTACAATAGCACAAAATCTGCTACAACATTATGAAACAGATTACGTGTAGATATTTTACAGTTTATTACATATGGGTGCAACACTTGCTAATATACTCCTGGTTTATTCAAGAAATAAGCAATAGAAGAACAGAGTTGCCAGTATTTTGTCATGCATAACGTTCAAATTTTAACAACAAAGTTCTTCAAATGTCATTCAGTTTCCAATGTTTAATCCAGATATGGAAAACATTCCCAATTAGGATCTCTATTAAAATCAATAAGTGCTCTTTTTTTCTAATACAAAAGGCTTAAAGTTTTTTGTCATACCTTCACAGTTTCGACTTCTGACTCTGCAGTCATCTTCAGAAGCGTCACATGATGTTGCTGTGACGTCTACTGTGGGTGTGATATAGTTACTTTGTGTCATTCCACCGGTGTATGGAATGTGTCCAACGACCATAGGTCCACTCTAGACATCACAGCAACATCATGTGATGCATCTGAGGATGACTGCAGAGTGATTTGGTGATATCGCGAGAATCCGGCTTCTGTGCAAGGTAAGTTCAACACAGAAGCACTGGAAATGAGACAATATGCTTACCGCAGCACGTCACAGCACCTGTGATGAATCACTGAACAACATCTTGTTCTTACAATTGTATTGTAATAACAGTTTAATTAGTGAGCTCTAGAGCTGCTAGTAGATGGGCTTGGTTTTGATGAAATCCTTTCTAGCTGTTTCCCTGTTTAACATCATATATTCAGTCTTACCATTAAACTCTCTCTAACCCTAACCCAAACCTAATACTCTCGGGAGGGAAAGCAAAGTGTACCATCCAACATATCGAATGTTGCTTTAAGTCCCACAGTTGCACACATTTGAGCAATTATACTTTTTATAAATATTGGAAAATATCTTGCTGCCTGCTTCTGGAAACAACATTGATGAGAGCAGTAAGTGTGAACCTGCAACTGTGAAGTTGAGTGCCTTATAGTCTGGATCAACGAAAGTACATTTCCGGCATAATTGCCTGACTTTGGGCACCCAGCTTTGCCCCTCGCCTTCCGCTCTCTGTGTGTTGCCGTTCTCAAAATCCCTTTGAACACACTGAAAATGGCAAATTTTGAAGAAAATTTGGATCGTGTAACAAGGCAAGCCTGCTTGGTTCTTTTGGGGAATGATTGTAAAGATTTACAAAGAATATGTTTACCATATTTACTATCTACTGTAACTGGGACTGATTTGAGAGGATTGCCATGGACTAAGTCCACACAGAGATACACTGATAAGAGAAATTTAAGTTTAGGTTTTAATGATGTGTCCAGCTAATATAATAAGCTCACGTTACTCTATTGTGTGATCAGTTAAATTCATTTAATCTTATATATATCTTTTCTGGGAGAAAATGTTCCACCATAACATGTTCCCTCCTGACTCTTTTTTGCAGAGCCTTTTTTTGCATTTTTTCGGAGCTTAGCAGAGTTTTTTTCTTCTATCAGAGAATGTACGTGTGCTGTAGCCAGACCTTACTCCACAGCGCTGTGGAGATAGATCTAAAAATGCGAGACTTTGTACTTTACAACTCAAACAACTAGCTGGTGCAGCTTTAAAATGTACATACAGCAGCATGCATATCTGTATAGTATCTGTTTATTTGGTCTAAAAGAACAGGGCTCAAAAACACGGAATATCCACACAAATAACAGTATTCAATTGGCACTTAGCTATGCAGAGAGGATGAATAGCAGAAATGCAGTTTATCTGTTGCTGGCTCTACTATCACAAACACTAGGCTGTGAGTTGTAGATTAGTAATTAGTAATTAGTAATTAGTAATTAGTAATGTCTTTTCCATTTACTGTAACCACTCGTCCATTTGCAGTAACTCAATGTGAAAACGAAAACAAAGTCTTTGAATTGCAGGAGCTGAGCTGTGAGAGACAAATGTGTGACGTTTTTGTTCTTCATATAGAGATTTCACTTGTAAAAAATGTAAATGAAATATTTAAAAAGTAATCAATTTGGCATTAGTTCATTCATCCATTCACACTCATTGCGAACGGCAATTTAATCTTGGGGTTCTATAGCCAACTGAAAAGGGTGAATGGATGGTTTTCGTAATTGTTCATTCATCCAGCCACTTCCATTTATCAGGTTCCTCTTGACTGAGGTTCAACCTCACAGTTATGCTAATGAAGCCTTTACTGGCCCCTGCCGACGCCGTTGCCTATGGATCAAGCCCATATGATTACAAAAAGGAACTGCATCAAACTTTCACATCATAGGCAAATTAACATTTTAATAACTCAAATGAATTTAATTTAAAAAGAATATCCGCTGCTTTTGCTTTGAAAACAATTGTGCGTGGCCCTTGATTTGTCAAAGGGATGCTTTAATTTGAAAGTATCTAAGTATGTATTTTATAGAGCAATAACCACTTTTTAAAAAGACAGACGTGATTAAACTGGCATAATTAAGTCTTATTTTGTTCGTTAATGTACGGTATAAAGGAAGCAATTGCCCATGGGCTTACTGCAGGATAGTCATTAGATTCTCTGCATGTGGGGGTTTAAAATTAGCAAGATGCTAACAGGCTGCAGTTATTGGCTTACCTCAAGCTTTCATATCAAATCCACAAAAAAACAACTTCCACTTGAGCAGGAAGAATCATTAAAGTTGCCCTGCCACATAAAACCGTTTTTACTTGCTTTTTGAAATATGTTAGTTCCATATTTGAAATGAAAAGTGAAAATTGCTACCTCCACTGTCAGCTCTCACTGAAAAGAAATAAGTGGAGAAATCTGGACAATTACAAAAGCTGGTCAGTCTGGCATCATGTTGTCTGAGCTCATTACTATTATGTATATGTATATATATGATTTTGCTCTGTTGGGCTGGGTAAAGGATGTTGATAGCCAGGCTGTCATTGGCTAGATGTTAACCCAATCAGAGTCAAGCAGCTTGAATATTAATGAGAACTGGCACAAATCGAGTCTTCCTGTAGGCTTTCTATACCCCGCTAGAATGGCTTGAAACAGGGTAACCAAGGCATTTTTTTCCACAGGAAATGTTACAGAGTCCATGGTAGAACTTCAGACATTACCACTAAGAAATGAAATACGTGTGGCAGGGCACCTTTAAATACTTCTTGATAAGGACATGCTTTAAACCGAGCAATCTTTTGGACTCAACTAGAACTGTCGCGTCAACTGTAACGCAGCCTTAGCACTACATGGTAACAGCATTACACATGTGAATTATGCAGGCCACGCATAGCAATTTTAATTAGGAGAAAAACTAAATCAAGGTGTTTGAAGATGATACACGCTGGCTGACAGCGTGCCAGTCATGTATGGGCCCAGTTGGCACACTGTCACACTGCATCCCCTCAGGTTGTCAAGATAAATATAGATGAGAGGAAAGAGAAGATGAAGGAAAGTAGATAATTTACCAGCACTGTCCAAAGTGAAAACACAGGCACAAGGAGTTTAACAGCCTCCACCTCATGTCACAATACCGTCATCGTCATCACAGCAGGAGTGCTGAAGACGGTTCGTAATAACGAATCCGTGATTTGTTTAGAGAGAAAATTTTCTTTTTGCATTTGACTGCACTTTTTCTGTAAACTGAATGTGTGAGTTTAAACACAGGAAAGATCACATAATGCATTCCACAGGATATGAAGAAGATCTTATCCAAATCCGTATCTATGCCTACAGCACTAATGTGTCCTGTGTTCAATATCTAATCTGAGAAATTAAAAGGGAAATAAATCCGATGTCCTTTTGTCTCATTCTCTTCCTGCTGTAGCATCTGTCTTCTGCTTCTACCAAATTAAGTCACTGAAAATCAACCGAGGTTTCTACAAGCACGTAGGAGAGACAAGGGGAAAAAAGAGAGGGAAGGGTGTAATAATAATTGATTTAGAAACTTAATTTTAAGCTTGGAAACAAGGTGTTTAACGTCTGGTTTAAATAGAATGTTAAAGCTAAGTACTTACTCTTTGAAACCATTTTAATTTTAACTCCTTGGGCTGTTGAGAGTTTAGGAGACATTTGGGATTTTGTCCACATTAATTATTATTAACATTGTCGGTTAATAATAGAATTGGGATAAATAAACCTCATTAATAGAAAATTCTAACTCTAAAGAGTTTACCATAACCACAGTTTGAGTACTTTGATTTGATTATTATTATTATTATTATTACTAGTGTTTATAGTTTGAGAGTCTCAATATATTGTTAAAACTGTCATAAAAATCCAATGCAATTGGGGTATTTTTTGTTATATTTTCTTTTTCTTTTGAGGTTCTTGTAGTGTTCCAAGCGGATTCTATCCCTTTTTGTGTGTTTTTTTTAAAAATATTTTTTATCTTCAAAATTTTCTCTACCAGCAATTTTATTGAATGAAGGTTTGCACTTACGTACTTATTTTATGTATTTTCAAATATCTTTTTTTTTTTTACCTTGATTTCATATAAGTTATAATCTAAGAATGAAATCATGTCTCAAGATGCAGAAAAATGAGTCAATGCATTTGTTAATTTTAGGATGGATTAATGCAAATCCTTATTATTTGCAGGTTGCTCCAATATGTCCTTTAAGACTCTCCAGTTGATCAGTACATGTGGAAAAGCACATGTTCTGACAAGTAGGAAAAGATATTCTATTTGTTTTATTATTATTAGCTTCTCTGCCCTGGCTCCCTTTAAAATCCAGAATTGAATTGCAAATCCTTCTCCTCATCTATAAAGCTCTTAATAGTCAGGCACATAGATCATAGTTCCTAGAGTCTCCAAAGGTAGAATGGGAGCCAGAGCCTTCAGCTACCTTTTCTTTGAGGTTAGTTTTTTATTTATTTTTTTCATGCATTGCTAGCCTAACTGTGTCTGTGTTAGGAGAACATAAGGAGAACATGTGTTCTAACGTCATGCATACGTTTTAGATATACTTACTAAACCACTAACAGAACCAAAATAGAAAGGAAATGGCAAACGTACAATGACAACATTTTGTGTAAATAATGTATTTACTATATATGCTATGCTATATATTTTTATATTAACAAAAACAATGTCAACAAACTATTTCAGTCAATCAGTCAATAACACATTGATTTCCTAGCCTTCATTAATGAGACAGCAGCATTATATTTTCATTTACTTAGCCTTGTTGTGTGAAATCCCTTCATCTGCGTAATGTCCTGTCACTCGTCACCAACAGCTGTTATGGTCTTCGCTCCACTAGATGGCTAACTAGAGTTTCTCAGGACTTAATAACAACGTTAGTTTGCACCTTGGTCATGGAATATTCTTCAGAACACCACAGCAGCATATTGATTTGGTTTCCCTGGGAGACCTCAAAGCTCTGAAAAAAAACGGTGTACCTAAAGATTGCAATTGCTACTGAAATTTGTATTTGCAGTATGTATCTGTTGTCTCCTGTTTGTCTTTAATGTGCTCTAATACGGGAAGCATGTTGAATCGACGAAGGATGACGAGTAGCGACGGAGCGTGAAACACTCAGGCCCCCACAAACAGCACTCAGCTTTTCCGCTGATTTCCAGTGGCCATTCACTTGCGAACCAGAAAGAATTGTTTTTCCATAGGCAATCATTGTAAAACACACTTCAACCTGCATACAATTGTGATTGTAACTTTACATAGTATATTTTTAAGCCATAAGTTTTTAATCTTTTAAAACCTTTTCCAAAGCCCAGAAAAGTGCATCCTTCATAATGATGTCTGGAAGGTACGGAAAGGGTGAGTGCTGTTCATGGGGGGGCTGCCGTTCATGGGTTTGCTCGTTCAGTGAGTCACATATCATGGAAGTAAACCCGGAAGCTTAGAAACTTTTTTTGGTGGATGCTGCACTGATCAGGGCTCCTTCATAAACCTATCCCGTTCTTATAATAAAAATAAAAATTATAATGCACTCACTGCTATTGAACTTCCAAGGGTTGTTGGGCTTTAAATCCATACCTTTAAACGATTTATCCACTTTATGAATAATATCCCTGATGATGCGTGCTTTAATACTTTAAAGGTCCACTTCCATGATGATATGATCACTGCTAATAGTTGAACTTCTATATATCGAAGCTTGTAATGCTACAATCTTGCATTTTGAGAGGCCCTATTCTTTATATTTCTTTTTTTTGAAAAATTATTTTTCATGTTATTTTGCATATGAGAAGTGTTTTAAAAGAGTTTATATAATTAAATTTTCCTCTTGATTTAATTCAAGTGGTTTTGTGTGTTCTATACCTAAAGTATTCTATAACCGGTCGTAATGCAGTTCTGTGTCTTTGTGTTTTATTAATTCCAGGTGTTTTTGCCAGGGCCTTGGTCGGGGGCCCTGACAGGAGCTAGCCTTACATACATATTGTTAGTGGTGGGAGGAGACCTGAGCACACGGTGGAAACCCACACAAATACGACGAGAGGATGCAGGATCTCAAAGTATTCCAAAAGTGATCTAAAGTATTTCGAAAATATATTACCTAATTTAAATAATCTTATGGAATACACTTTCCAATGGCATTTCAGGGCATGGTGTTTCAGCGTCCTGCCTAAGGATAATGAAATATTGATAGGAGGAGCCAATGACCAAACCATTAGTGGATGACCCCCCCTACCTACTGAGCCACAGCTGCCCCGTTATCTAATGGCGTTTTTCCATTACATGGTACCTGCTCGACTCGGCTCGACTCGTGTGAGACAAGCATGACTGGTTGTCATAGCAACGCACAGGAAACTGCCGTAACCTAACGCGACACACACACAGAACGTTGAAGGTGTGTTGCTTTTGATTCTCGGCATGAGGCTGTTGCCACTAGCCTGGTCCCACCAGATTCCTGTACATTGCATTTGTACAGAGAGTCAAGCTACTCTCCATTGACAAGCTTCTGGATATTAGGCAGCGTTGCCGCAAAGGACCAAATGACTTCGCTCGCATCTTTCTCCGCCGGCAATACAGAAATACAACTTAAACTAGCGCACGTTTTCAGCCATGATCTTGGCCAATATCTTCTGCACCCGCTCCTGCTCCTCTTTAGCAGATTTCATACTGGTGTCCAGCGTCGACTTCATTTCATCCAGCTGGCTCGTCACTCTTTTCAGCTCCTTCTTCATAGAAACACATTTATTTTCCACCCTGTTCAGCTCTTTGTTCTTTGCATTTATCTCCACAGTCTTGTGTGTGATTATATTCTCCTTTTCTTTAATTTCGTCATTCTTTCCAGAACCTCAAGGTACTGTTTATGCTTAAGATGTCTTTCAGCCTTGACATTACTAGTTTGGATTGAATCCATTTTCAGCCTTGTCTCTAAATCACAAAGAGTCTTTTCTCAGTGTGTTCCGTGATCTCATTCTGCTTTTCTATCAGTTAATTATTCAGCTCAGCGTTAGCAGCTCAGTTGGTCTTCCAGTTTTTCACTGATTTTAAACTGCTTTTTGCCTTCTTTGTGTGGTTTTCTGTTTCCGTTATTAGCGCTTTGATATTTTGCTGCATTTTATAAATCTTGTTTTCCTGTTCCTTAGACAACTTCGTGAAATAGTCAAATTCACTTTGCAAAGTCTTGATCTTATTCTTATTGTGAAAATGTTATTCACAATGTCAATTGTGAAAGGCTATTTAGTTTTCGTGTTTTTTAAGTTCTTTCGCTTGTTCCTTACATTTTTCTTGTTTTGTTTTTTTAGTTCTGCTTCAGTAAGGTAAGCCTTTGCACTTATTTTCGGTATTCATTCTTTTCACATCACTGAACTTTGTGTTTTATCTTTTTGAGTTCTTCTTTCCTATGTTTAAGCAGTTCTGTCAGTCGGTCTGATATATATATATAAAGAAGTGTCTGCTTTTAAAAGGATAAAGTTACCTCTTTCTCCTTTTTTTCTCCTCTCCATCCAGGGGAATTTATAGTTCCTCAAACAATGACTGAGGCTATCCAACCGAGGTCACTGACAGATAGCTTGCTTTTAAGATACAGAATATTTTCACTCCCCTGTAGATGAATAGAAAGCCTTTGAATGCCAGTGGATATCAGGTGTTGAAATATATGATGTGCACATTAGGGAGCAAGCCTATTTACCACAATTTTAATTCTGAAAAATCAACTTCAAGTAACACATTTCTGACCATTACCAGTGTTAAACTAATTGTGAGAATTGACCATGATGAACAAACAAAATCAAATAATTATTATAGCCTCACACACATGTTAGCACAAGTGTTTCCCACATTCTTTAGAGAGGATGTGACCTCTTATCTTCCCTCCTCCTTCTTGAGGTATAGTTTATTTTCTCTTTGGCTGAAAAGGATGCCAACATGTACTGTACATGTAGGACAGAGATGTTCCATCAGTTTTGTGCTGTAAAGCAATATTACCTGGCCTCCTCTGCTCTTATGTTCTTAATTTATGATACCAATGTGTAAATATGTAATTCATGTTGGAATAGGACACGTAGCAGCTTCAAAAAGAAAATTGGAAAGGGATAAAACAAGCTGAAGGCAGAAGCTACAGCTTTGATTTCACAGCTTCTCATGGATTGAACCTCCAGCAGTAATAACTTTTTTTGACAGAGAGACAGTGATGGACTGTTAGTCGTCCCATCTGACAGGACAGCAAGGAGAGGATGTTGTTGTGATAGAAACACTGACCTGGCCGGGTCATGTAAGGTGACAGAGCATCCCTACAAATTGTTGTTTATGGGAGCGGATCTCTGCTGGTGCTAGGTCAGAAAAGAGAGGAGAAAACAAACTGCTGAGTTATAAACTGTAGTTCCCTGTACAACAGCAAATAAAACTAAATCCTCTATTGACTTGAGTACAGTAGTGAAGTTTTGCTCAGTCTGAGAAATTGGTCAGTGCCTCAACCAATGGCCTAACTCTAGGTTCAACATTGGGGGGGAAGGGACTAAATCTTTGAAATTTTGAGCATATAAAACAGTTCATTTCCTGCATTTTGATGAATTCTTCTGCAACAATTTCTGCCTTTTCCGCATCAAGTTTATGTATCATTTATGTAAAGGAAATTGTTATTAGATATTTGAGGGGGTTGCACTGGCCAGTTTTGATTATGATTTGATTATTATATGTATAACCCCCCCCATCCTTCCTGTAAATTATGCCTATGGCCTCAACCAATAATAAGCTATTCATGTAGACATATTGTGTTTGTGGTCCCTGCTCTAATTCACTTATACTATACTAATAAAGGCTTTTGAAGTCCGATATATTTGTACTGACAATGTTGATTCAACTTAGTGTCACTGATCAATAGCTCATACTTTTTCAACTGTTATCCAAATTACTATGTTCCATTGTTATCCCACAAAATACATTTCTTTTCACGGTTGAAAAGCCTCTGAGGCAGCATTTAGGTTATTGCAGGTAACAAAACTCGTCAGTGGCACAGACAAATAAAAACGTATGAAAGGGGAATTCTTTTTTTCTGTAGCTGTGCTCCTGAAAGACCCTCCTTCATACAGAGAGTCTGGTACTAGATATTAAAAGGAGAAAATACTTCCAAATGGAACAGTCGACAGTGTGGATTGTGGATTTTCCTGAGTAACTAAGACGTTGTTTTTAGAAAAAGATAAGTATCAGCAACAAGACTGATCTTACAAAGACTTAAAACTGCATTGTTTGGGCTACTAGTGGGCAGTGTAATAAGCTTTAAGTCCAAAGTTTGCTTTTCTTTTTTGTTAATGGTCTCTACAAACTCCTGAAGAAAATCCCTGGCTGTTAGCTGCTAAATGCTAGTCGCTAACTTTGTCTGTGTGGTGTTAAGTGATGGGCAGGTATCATACAGTGGGTTTATTTGAGCTTTTATTGGCTGAAAACAGTTGCCTGCTGCTGCTGGAAATAATGTTGATGAGAGCAGTGACAGCAAACCAAAACCCATAAGTTGCGGGCCCAAAAACCAAAACATTAGCCAAAAGACGCCAAAGGCACCTTAGAGCAAAGTCGGGTAATCATCAATCAAGGTTTGTCATTATGAGCACCAATGTTGCAATAAGCATAGTAATTTGAGTAATTTGAGTTGGTTATAACATATTGATTACTGCACCTTTTAAGTTATAATGAGTCTTATAGTATGATCTGTTGTAATATTATACACCACATGTACTTCTACTTGACCTGACAAAGGCCTTAATGGCTGAAATGCATATAGGCATGTTTTTATGTTTTTATGACTTAATAGTCAAGTGGTGGAAAGGCTTTTTAAATCCTGTTTATAAACGCTCTTGAGTGCCTCAGTTTTCTCAAACTGAAGAGCAGAGGGATGTTCTACACACCCGAGCAGCACTCCATGCAGACTGTATATATAGTATACACTATTTACAAAAACATGTGTTTTCTGGATTGTCTCTACTGTATATTCTCCTAATTTGGAGTGGAGCCCAATAAGCTGTGTTGTGTTGTAAGCAAACAGGTGACAGAAAGGTTAATGGTGCAAACTCTTGGATGGGGTCAGAAAAACCGGTAGATGACATAATCACTGTTTCTTCTATATTCTGTTCTGTATGTCTTGGTCTGTCTTTATCCCTCTGACTACTCCTGCAATTTCTGAGTCAAGTTTATAGCAGTCACGATTTAGATCTCCATCTACTAATTAACATTTCCAGTGGGTGGTAAACAGAGAAATAATGTTTTTTATTAGCACTATAGAGCAAGCTGTCTGATTGGATCTGCTTTGCAAATAGGAACAGATTAGGAACAACATTTTAAAGATGGATCTGTCAGCTGTCAATGACAGAGAAGACTGCTGCTTAAACAAGGACATAAATCATTTCTGCTCAGTCAGCCATGGCTACCAGCTGTCTGCTGCTGCTCTGAAGCCGCCTTGATGAAAAGGACCACAGCCACAGGAGAGACACATCTTTGTCTTAATTTTAAAGTTATTTGTTCTCATAGACAAAAGCAATCCCATCCCATTTATGAGAAAACTAAGAATGTAAACTATGTGATCCGTTTCTATTCTCACACTGTGCTTATAAAAACAAGCGTGCAGGATTTACAGTGAGCAAAGGCCACAGTGATTGACAGATGGATGATTATTATTTAGCGAGCAGCTGATGTCCCAGGTGAGACAAACCAAAATTAATTCACTCTCATTCAAACTCTAAAGGAGATTGCTCAAGGGAGAAAAAGTTAAAAAAAAAAAAAATTTAAATCTGGAGGGTGAATTTAAGGCACAATATGTCATTCTTATGGTTCAGTGCATGTTGCTCATGGATCCCTTTCAATCCAAAATTGGCTTCGCAAGGATCAAATTAAGAAGAATATCACTTCTTTACTTGGAGTACAAGGGAAAGCCAGGAGGAGTTTCCCTTCTCTACGGCCTGAGTAGAAGCATCCAGGCTGTTTCTGTCAGAGTGGAGTTGTCCATGGGGGGGGAGGCTCTAGGGGTCAAGGAAGAGGGAGAGGAAGGGGAGACGGGAGAATGACACAGATGTGCAAGACAGTGGGGAACTCTGGGTACTTGGCAAACAAAAGCAGGAAGAGGGGGAGGAGAAGAGGGGGAATGCTGGATGACCTGGTGGAGAAGATTGAATCCATGATGAGAGACTTTCTGGGGAGAAATGCCATTTTGTAACCTATCACACTGTGTGTAGGGTAGGCCTGTAACAATTGTTTTAGAATTGTCTATAATCGCAATTGTTTTACGTAATTGCGGTTTCTTTGTTTAACCACAATTAATTGTGAATATTAGCTAAGATCCAGAAAACTATTTAAAACTGTACTATTGTCAATTGTATGTTCATTTAAGAAAAAAAATGTTTTTATGATAATAAAGAGGTGTGGTTTACTTCATAGCCTGTGTACCTGTGTTATTACATCATCTGTGTCTGTGATATAACCTGACGTATCCTGGAATTCATTCAAAAAAAATTGTAATTTTTTTTTTTTTTTAATTTGACTGAAAGAGACAATAATATTGTCAATCACAATTATTTCTGAGACAATAAATTGTACAGCAAAAGTTGGAATTGTTACAGGCCTAATGTAGGGCAGGTGATTGAGAAAGTCAGCTTGTGATTGTGGGGTTTGACAGCATGCCGTGTACAACATGCCAGTACGTTTTTTGGTATAATGGCTCTATATAAATGCAGTCCATTTATCATGTGGAGAGAAAAATTACAGCCAAGCTTCAGCGGAATAGGCCCCTGTAGAGAGAATTCATCCGTCTTTAAGCTGTCATGGCTTGTTTGTGGAAACGCTGGAGCTGCTGCACAGAAAGGCTCATGAACATTTTGTCTATGGTGGAGCATCTAAACCAAATAGTGTCATTAAAAATATTTTAACCATGTATTTATGTGCAAAAAGTGTTTTTACATAAGCATAAATGAGCAGAGCAGGCTGTCGGTGACAGATAAGAGCGCAGATGTGATTATAACACTGTGTATTGTCAGAAGCAGCATGCAATTCAATTTCATCAGTATTCCCCATACACTTCTCTTCTATTTCAGACAAGTGTATAATTCAGAAGCATAAAAGCCAAAAATGGCCAAAAGCCTCTCTGTTTTACCGACATAAAAATTAGCTCCGCTGGAACGCTTGCTACAACCAAAAGCAAACATTTGTCATTTTTGATAACATTACGGCAGGCATTAATTATCCACTTTATAGGCTTATAGAAAAACACCACATGCTTCTGACAGCAGTCACAGTTGCATAGCTACACAAAGACAATGCTGTAAATGTAGAGGTTCAATTGAAAAGGGCCTCATATATATATGTATAGACAAGGCAAGACACCTGATTATTCTTTTACCTCCTTTGGCCAAAAATGAAACATAGAATAGATGCACTCTTTCTTAAATGTCCAATGTAGAAACACAGCAGCTGTAAATATTTTACCCCTGTGAGTGATGCAGCCCCCACACAGCCAATCAGTTGTAAATATGTCAACTTTTTCTGGCCATTAATTATCCTTGGCACACTCATTGTGATGAAAGCCAGAGTACAGCAGAGGAATGCATTATCACTGAGTAAAGAATCTCATCAGGGATGTAACAGATATACGGATGGACATATAGACACATGGAGGTTGAGACTACCGAGTTCTGATGGAACACATGCCGGGATTATCAAACCCTTTCACATCTGATTACTCAAAAACTATTTTCCCTAAAAAAAAAAAAAAAAAAACATAACAAATATGGTATATTGCAGAACAACAAATTAAGCAAAAAAAAGGATTTGTTTATTTCAGTTGTTTGGCCAGCAGTACCGAAGAGCTGTGCTTGAAAAGCTGTCTGTCAGGACAGCGCCAACAAGCTGTTAATCTGCCGTCTGGGAGGGAGAGAAAAGACAGCAGAAGAGGCAAAGAGGGAGACAGACAGACCGAGAGGGAGGCTGTTTGCTATGCAGAGACAGAGACTCTGGCAGAGTAATAAATTTAAATTGCAACACTGGGTCAGAGACTGTGAGGACAGACTGGGGTGTTTAAAGGGCACTAATGAATCTAAAACCTTCCTTGACATCTTTGTTAGGGTCTAATACCAGGGAGAACTGCAACATCACTGGAGGAGCCCTTTGTGGAAGTGTCTTTGCTCTCTTTGCTCTCCACTGATTAAAATCTAACAAAATCAAAATCTGAATCATGCTAACTTGGCTGGTCGCTCACCTGGTCTATACAAGAATAAATACACTGTCTGGCGCCAGTGTGTGTACTTTTCAGAGCAAAACACAAGAAACCATAAAACTGACTGAAAAATGCAATCAATTACTCATTGCAATTACAGTATACTTTACAACTGATTCAACAGCTAAAGTTATTAGTTACATTTATTGTTACTTTTATTAATCAGCACAACTTCGTCAAAGGTGCCTTTAAACAACTCTAAAGCCTCCACACCCACACATCCCATCTTCCCTATTCCACAGTAGAAACAGAAAACGTGGCTTTATGGTTTACCAAGCAGCCAGCCTAAAGTTTAGAGGTATTTACTGACTATCAACAGCTAGTTAAATGTCAGCCGCGGTGTTTTATCTCTCTAGATGTGCTTCAATCATCACATTGAAGATCCAGTGTGTACAAACCCCCCAGATCTGAACTGAAGCAGCTCATTCCTGAATGTAAGGTTATCAGTGAGTGGATAGTCTCGCATTGCCAGACCTTCCTCCACAGTACTGCATTGGAGGTTCTGGCTAGTCCACATAGCATTCAGGGATGGGTGAAAAACATGTTCTGATTTATTGGCATTTCTTTAAACCAATCACAATCGTCTTGGGGGGTCCATCCATCCATCCATCTTCATCCGCTTATCCGAAGTCGGGTCGCGGGGGCAGCAGCTCCAGTAAGGGACCCCAAACTTCCCTTTCCCGAGCCACATCAACCAGCTCCTGACTGGGGGATCCCGAGGCGTTCCCAGGCCAGGTTGGAGATATAATCTCTCCACCTAGTCCTGGGTCTTCCCCAAGGCCTCCTCCCAGCTGGACGTGCCTGGAACACCTCCCTAGGGAGGCGCCCAGGAGGCATCCTTACCAGATGCCCGAACCACCTCAACTGGCTCCTTTTCGACGCTCCTCTCGGATGACTGAGCTTCTCACCCTATCTCTAAGGGAGACGCCAGCCACCCTCCTGAGGAAACCCATTTCGGCCGCTTGTACCCTGGATCTCGTTCTTTCGGTCATGACCCAGCCTTCATGACATGACCTGTGTCCGGGTTCTCGGCAGTAAGTCGGACTCGTTCCAGGTGAGGGTTGGCCTCCGCCAGGGCTGCGCTTTGTCACCAATCCTGTTTGTAATATTTATGGACAGGATATCGAGGCGTAGTCGGGCGGGGAGGGGTTGCAGTTCGGTGGGCTCGGGATCTCATCGCTGCTTTTTGCAGATGATGTGGTCCTGATGGCATCATCGGTCTGTGACCTTCAGCACTCACTGGATCGGTTCGCCGCCGAGTGTGAAGCGGCTGGGATGAGGATCAGCACCTCTAAATCTGAGGCCATGGTTCTCAGCAGGAAACCGATGGAGTGCTTTCTTCAGGTGGGGAGTGAGTCCTTACCCCAAGTGAAGGAGTTTAAGTACCTTGGGGTCTTGTTCGCGAGTGAGGGGACCATGGAGCGTGAGATTGGTCGGAGAATCGGAGCAGCCGGTGCGGTATTACATTCTGTGTATTGCACCGTTGTGACGAAAAGAGAGCTGAGCCAGAAGGCAAAGCTTTCGATCTACCGGGCAATTTTCGTTCCTACCCTCACCTATGGTTATGGTCTTGGGGGGTGCCGCTGCAAAATAGCCTCGGGAAGGATCTTGTTTTGGTAGATAGTCTGGCTATCTGTCTCGATTTACCCTGCAGAGATCTGAGGAGCAGTTAACCGTAGTCCTTGTGTATCCACCGGAGTTTAAAATTCCAACACAAAGGAAGCGGAAGGTAATGGACATCTGGCTGAAAGAGGGACATCCGGTGGAATTTCCGCCGGCTCCAAAGCAATCACTTCGTGGCTATAGACTGGTGAGTAGATAACGTTAGCAAGAACTCACAACCCGCAAGCTAGTGGTTGCAGGTTGATTGGTCGCTATGTTGTCAATCACACTCACAGGACCAATCAGGAAGTAACTGCATGCTAGGGGCTTTGCCCTCTTGACCCGCTCTTCTCTTTGTTGCCGGAGCCACATTTCCACTCTGGGTCCCCTAGCGGTCACGTTAATTCGACAGTGTCTCCCTGTCACAAAACGGATTACTCCTGCAATGGAAGAGGGTTGAGTTTTGCTAATGGTCCCTTGTAGCTGTACTATCGGCACAATCGGTGTTGGTGCGAAGCTCCCTGACGAGATTGTAAACTGCTTTGCCGGCGCTGGTATCTACACTAGCCCCTCCCTTCCCTCCACGCACCTTGCAGCGCCAGGATCTGTTGCTCATCTGGGTGCCCTTTGGCCTTTCTTTGGCCTGCCTGTGTTAATTAATGTGTGTGGAGATGGGTGTCTCTGTTTATGGGTTTCTTTGGTTAAATTAGGATTAACTGATTTTTTTGTTTAAGTTTTGATCTGTTTATGGTTTATTTCTTGTATTTAGTTTCTTATTGTTTGGCTCTAGGCAGCTATCAGCCAACTATGGCTGCCTAAATTGTCCTTAGATCAAAGTTGTTTTTCATTTATTTTTGGTTTATTGATTTATTTCCCCCCAATAATTAAGTGCTCTGTTTCCCACAGTCGCTGAGTGCTAACGGTGGTGGTGTCGGTGTCCCCGGTGGTGGTGTCTCTCTCTTGTGTGCTGTGTTTTCCCCCTTTTGGTTTATTTTGAGTTTTCACCACCGTGTGTGTGTGTGTGTGTGTGTTTTCACGGGTGATTGGACTGATCCTTCCCTGAGCTCCCACACCCTTTGACCCGGTCCCTCCACTAAGCACTCGTCTTCCCTATTTTGGTATTTTAATGCTATTTTATCCTTGAGGTTTTTAATAATTGTAACAATAAAATCATTGTCTTTAAGGGAACTACGTCTCTGGTTTTGTGCATTAGTTGAACCTGTGTGCTTTCTGTATTTTGTTGGTTTAACTATTGAGCTAGTCAAATCCTATTCTCGGGGTGAAATTCCCCGGGTAGCGTTGCCGGTGTCTCCCTTGGATCTGGTCGTTGAGCGGGCCAAAAAGGCGCCCCACAAAAGTCCCACTCGCCACACTAGCATGTGCCAGACCAGTCTCATCTTTTTTATTCTACACATTATTCTTCCTTGTTAAAACCTAGGACTTACATTACCCACAATGCAACACTGAGACATACAGTTCGGATTAAGGTGTATTATGACTAGTTCGGATTAAGGTGTATTATGCTAGTGTTATGCTAATGTAGCCTTGAGCCACTAGCCTCAAGCGGAGAACAGGAGTGGGCAACAGAAGTCAAGTAAACTCTTTCTAGCTCCATATCCTGAGATGTATTTCTTTTTCATTTTCAAACTTGTAGTCTTCAGCCCCAAAATAATTATTATTAATTATAATTATTATTAATTATTTTGTGTACAGTCCAAGAAAAGCATTACTACTGCCAAATACTAGAAAATGACTGGTTGTTCATGTTCCAGAAAAACTACACACTGCACAGTACTAGCACTAAGAACCCTGCCAATAATCTTAATACATATGAATTTATGAATAATCCTTGTAATGTTTTTTTACAACTTCTTACTATAGTAGACTATTGGAGAAAGGACTCTCCTCAGTTACCAAAAGCACTCTTAACCCCTTGACATCAGTCTGGATCTGTTTCTGGATCTAAAAGGCTACTTGCATGTTAATTAAAGGTTAATCTCAGCATGCTTTAAAGTATCAACCAACAATAGATTGACACAGTGCGCAGTGGATTACTGCCTAACAGGCTAGTAAACCTGCCCAGATGTGTGTCATCTTCTCATCTAATTTGTCTGACAGTTTCAATTCATTAGGCTACATTGTGTCTGCTGTTGTCATTTTAACTCATATCAATGGAAAATGACTTTTTGGCCTCAGAAAAATTGTAAATAAAAGGACTTCTGATTATTAAGCGTAGCCCTTTCCTTGTCATCATTAGCTAATTTCAGTCTATCATCTACTGTATCATTCATTTCAGTCATCACCTTTAATTTAATGCTCAGTTTAACAGTGCTTATTACCACCTATTCAATGCTTTGACAGAAAACAACCTCTCTGTCAGATCTCCTACAGCCTACTCTTATATAAAGAGACATCTAATCATCCTCTGCCAACTCTGCCCCCTCTCTGCTCCCTTGAGAAGCAAGGACCAGTGGCTGTCGTCTTCTGCAAATGAGATCCAATAATGAGTGCTTGGTTTGTCCTCGTGCTTCTTCCTCAGAGCTGTCATACAATTGAATGTGTTTCATTTGCAGCATTTTTAAGCATGAATGATAAGAGTGTTTATTAAAGCCAACTGCTTTTCACACTGTATATTGACTGAAAAGCTTTTATTCTTTTGCATTAAGTGGAGTATCTCAATTATTTTCTCAAGGAATCGATTGATCGTTTTGTCTAGTTAAGAAATTAATTATATTTAATTAATTATAATTGAATAAAGCCTAAGTTGATATATATTAAATAATTTGTTTTGTCCAACCAACAGTACAAACCCCAAATATATTATTGTATTATTTGTATAGAACATTAACTAAACATCAAATGATTATATTTAAGAAAGCTGACAACAATTAGTATTTGGCATTTTTGCTTACAAAGAAAAACAATCACTAAACATAGTTACTAATGTAATGTAACATTATTTGTGGTTTGCTTCCACATAAGATCAGATGAGATCTAATCTAAAATAATGGAAGTACATGACAGCTTCTAGTACCTTTTCACTGAAATTTTTAAATAAGGATGGGTCAGAAGAATAGTCACAACAGATAAGAAACAAATTAATATGCGCATATAAAGTATAAAATGGGTCTGCAATCTGCAGACCATATGGTGCTTAGCCGGACCCACTCTTGGAGTCAGCATTAGACTTTGATATGAGGATGAGCAAAGAGACAAAGTTCAAGGCCCTTCTGGTGCATGAATCTTTAACAGGTAACTGAAAGATTAATAATGCTCTTAACATGCTTCCACAGCAAGTTTAGCTATATAAGGAAAGCTCAAATGTAAGAATGTAAATCTGTGAATCAGCATCACATTGTATCTGCTACAGGCTGTTACACCAAGCAATGGTTTGTATGCTATTAGTCCAGATATGTACAATCTACTAACTAGAATAATTCATACAGTAGATATTCCTTTCATATTTAGCTGTTTCTTTGTGCGTTTTTAAGTTAAATGAACACCATAGACCAGGTGCTTTTAATCTAAATTTATAACCCAATGGGATGGCAGGTTTTCTAAATTCTGACTGGACATCCCTCCTCTGAGTCCATGTAACCTTTGACACTTTTCAAACACATGTGTAACTGTGTAGTTTAAAAACTAACAATGTGTCTTGCTCAGGGACACATTGGCTGATGTATCATAGTGGGAATTGAACCCTGGTCTCCCACACCAAAGGCATGTACTGCTCAGTAAATATGATGGACCTTATAGATCCAAGTGAGAAATTGCTTGTTATTGATTGTTGGTCTTTACTTTTTTTACGTTTATGTATATATGCAATATAAATTTCTCAAATACATACATCTTTTAATTTTCCAAATTTGGAAATACATGATTTTAACTGGACAGCCATGAATTGTGATTGAGCCATGAAAGAGTATCACAGGCTTTAAAATCTGCAGAGCATTTGACACCCTCTGTCCTTAGACCCTAGATTTGGATAAAGAAAAACTCCCTAACACCCTTTAAAAACTTTGAAGGAGAAAAAATGGAAGCTACCTAAGGAAGAGGAGGAATCCCTCTTACATAATAGACATACGTGAAATAGAGTGGTGTGTACAAAATAGACCAACATTGCAAAATTACAGTATAGACAATAAGACCAAGTTAGGATTGCATATGTACATAATAAAAAAAATTAAGTAAAAGTAAAGAATAACAATTAATAACAAACAATTTCTCACATTAATCTAAGGCCCATCCTATTTACTGGAGCAGTGAACAACATTTGCATTGCATAAGAACCTAATGGGACGGGAATGATTGTTCCAGGTATTAGTCAAACCAGGTGTTGCCAGCGAAACGGAGTTATTGTTTAAAAAAACTACAGATTTTAATTGTATAACACATCAAAATATAAATTAATGGTTAAATGAAATAAATAATTGTTATTTGGCAAGTGACCATAGTATAAGCGGGTTAGTGTCCTTCAAGGTGTCCGCTATCTGATAATAAATGGACCTCGGCAAGCATTAACCCTCATGTATCATAAATTAATTGTTGCATTAGATTTTTTATGGAAAATGGTGACAATAAGAAAAATACCAAACTTTTTTCTTTAGGCTGAACAAATTAAAATGTGAACTTTTCAACTGACCACATTGTTAATGCAAGTTGCACTTTGGCAAAACCATAATTTGTGTGAACAGAATGTGCCCTTTATGTCTGGCTGAAAACAACATCTCACATTTTTTCGTTTAACACATTATTTGCCTTGAGTACTAAACTTGAAAGCATTTCATTATTGGTTTGTGCAGGTGATAAACACCATGGTGTATAACAACATCCATGTGTAAATAAACAGCACAGCATATTGGGACATCAGCCACGTGCATTGAACTGAGCTCAACACACTGACATCTCACCATAGGTCTATGAATAGCCTCTTACTAAAAGAATTCACAAGATAGTTATTTTTCAGATGGCAGTGGAACAGAAGAACCCCAAGGCATTTTCCCTCGCTGTGAGAGTGTATGAATAGCTGTTTATTGGGGTAAGCAGATGCTTCACAGACAGTGGGAAATAGCTCTTTTTTTGTGGTGCAGATGTGGACCTCAGACTCTAGTTCCTACGGCATCCACCACACTGGCCTTAGACTGAAAGTAACTAAACAGAATGATGTTTTTGAATGCACTGCATCTGGCCTTCACCTTCTTTCTTCCCAATGAAGATCTTAAAGGGAAATTTTCAGTCTAGACAAGAGCTATCACAGGAAACCACCGCTGCATGTCTTTACAGCATGGGAATAAAACCTTGCATTGCTTTAATAGCAACAGCTGCAGGGACATTTGTCATTTTTTTGACTCAAAACATACAGTAGATGGGTCAGTTTGATCAAACAAATATCTATTTTTCTTCTTCATTCATTTACACTATAATTTTATACTGAGCCAACAGAATGCTTTATGTCACAAAAGGACCATCTAAACTTCTTTTCTGCTAGGTTGCACAGTGCTGTAGGGCACAGCTGTTGCATGGCAGAGATCCAGGGGAGTCCAGGCTTAATGTATTGGCCCGGACATGGACTACATCCTACTATCGACTGTGCGTATAACTATTTAAAATGGAATTAAGACTTCCTACATTTTCTTACATCCATACTTTCATTATTGATCCACCTTTAGGTTTCTGACTCCAGAGGCGCTAGGTATACAGCAACACTACTCTAGATAAGCACCAAAGCTGGAAGTCTTTCTGAACCCAAGACCTTGAAATTGAAAAGCTAGAGTATATCTCCTGGCTAATGCATCCACATGGGAGGAGGCCATGCAATTTCAACAGGCTTCAGACCAGGTGGCACCAAGACCAAATATCAGCTAAAGAACTGCTCACTAAGAGCACTCAGTCTAGTTAACAGGCCCCAGGAGAAAATCACTGTGCTGTAAATCTGCTTAATATCTGAAATCCTGGTATACCACATAATACAGCCTCTATTTTGCTTACACTCTCACATTTATAAGAGATACCAGGGCTTAGAATAACAACATCATATTTTCAAGATCAATGCTTTTCTTCATCTCAATCAATACCCAGCATCACTCCAGCATTTACTGTATATGAATGACACAGGACACATCCAGAGCATCAATACAAAAATCTAAATCATGACAACTGTTTACGTTTCATAGAGTGGAGTGATCAGTCACACACTTGAAACATGATTTCATACATGATTCCATCCTTGTACCAACAGCTGATGAGCCAGATTCAGAACTTTCAATTGGCCACAATATAGGTCAGGTCTGTCCACTGGGGCGTGATGGTGCAGTACTATATATTTTCCCATTCCCTGTAAGTGTTGTGAGATGTGATTGATGCTCCTCATTCTTCTAAACAATCCTTCATATGTGCACTATGCAACATGACACACTCAGGCTGGGCTAAGAGACATAATGTGATAGGAAGAAGTATAGAAATGTACAGTACATATAATACCCTTCCATTATTTACTACTGTATCAGAAATGTCATTACAGTGGGGAAAGTGTGTGTGTGGGGGGGGGTGGATTGCTCAAACAACAGGGGCTTTTGTGTGATGACAGTTCTACCAGTAATGACACACTATCCAGGTTTTACGTGATGTGCTAATTGAAACAAATGAAAGAAAAATCAAAAGGTAGTCTACTCACCCAAAATCCCAACAACAAAAAGTTTCAGTACTGTGAACTCATTTGTATCCATCACGCTGTAAGAATACGGTCGGACTTTCAATGAAACCTCAGCTGCAGCTCCGTGGAGATGTACATTTGAATCGAACCATTGTTAAAATCATCCCAAATGTGCAAGTCCGAGCTCCGTCATGCTGTCATGAATCAGGGGGAATTAGGATTCGGAAGGGAATGGGGGGGGGGGGGGGGAACCAAAAGAAGAAGAAGAAGAAGAAAAAACAACAAGAAAATAATTGTGATCCCAGATGATAATTTCTGACTGTCCTCGCGATGATCGCGGCCACTTGTGTCTGCCGGCAGGAGTCAGGAGCTCAGGACCACTGTCCTGCATCCACTGTGGGAGGACGGGGGAGGAGGCGGGGGGACGGGGGGTCTTCCTCTCCAAAACAGTGACACTGGATTATGTTTACTGAGTGACTGACTGCGCACACTGAACCACTGCCATTCTCAGCGTGAACTAGAGAATGTGAGATAGGGAACTATAGTGATGCATGCAGAAGACCCAACAGAGAGCAGCGCAAATAAAAAAATAAAAAAATTGTTTTTCTTATAATAGACATCTAAACACATGCATAGCCTACACATCTAAATAAATGACGTTGTCATGTGTAATTTTGCCAATACACATGGCATCGCAAATCATAGTGAAATAAAAGATAATACGCCTTAACTATGATTATGTAATGATCTATAATCACCTGGATTAAAATCAATCTTTCAGGTTGAATTGTTGAACCGCAGTTGGTGTAGTTGTTTTTTTCTGTAAAACAACACTGACCTCGTCTGGTTTCCTATTGCATCGCACCTCGATTGGACGATCATTCCAACAGCTCAGATCATTTAGGCCCACAGTTAAATTCAGTCTGTAGGACTCTTTTAACCACCTTAATTATATAAATGTAGGCCTATGTCTCAAATGTTTAGCCTGAAAAAAACGTTGCACAATTAGACGCTTATTAGAAGCTACATATCAATATTTGTATTTGTGAGTAGGCCTACTATTAAACATGCAGGTTATTATCTGGGAATTTGTGAAAAATCCTAATTAATATAACTGTAATTTGATTGTCTAAATTCAAGGTGGAACAATTCATTAAAGAATAGGTTGCCTATTTTCCCAGTCTGTCTTAACCCTCATGTTGTCCTCGGGTTAAATTGACCCGTTTTCCTATATCAATGTTCTTTTTAACTACCCAAAATAACATAATAGATTCCACACGACGCTCTTTGCCAAGTACAACTCTCTACTTTCATTAATTTTGGGGTGTCTTATTCAATTTTATAGTATTTGGAGAGAAAAAAAATTGAAGTGGTTTTGAAATAGTATTGAGTCAAAGTTGACATATCCCAGTCTGTGATAATCCATCAACATACATTAATTTAATTTTAGTCTAAATAATTCCTAATTTCTGCTTTCTTAACTCAAACAGGTATAATTTCCTATAAATGAGGTTTGTTTGACCATAAATTCCAAAAATAACTGTAAAACTAAAGTGTGACAAACACTGAACAAAATAATCAAAAGTGATGAAAAAAGGGACAAAAACGTAAGAAAAGTTAAAACCATCGAGATAAAAAAAGCCTCAGCAAAAGTGTTGATTTTCATGGGGAGACAACACAAGGGTAAAAACAGTAGTGTGGTGCCTGCATGCACATTGAAAGAGTTACTGACTGCTGTGATCTTTCCTCCTGTTCATACTGGCCATTAAGAGTTCATCTTAAATGGAAGAGAATGGGGACACACTCCACTGTCCTCATTCTGTGTGAATGTGTATTCCACTGTGGACCTGAAGGCTTCAGCAGTCTGACTTAGACAAATCAAGTCAATATCTTCCAATTTTACAATACTTTTCAGTACAGAATTACATCATTATGTTACTATCCCTGAAAGGCAGCTCAACAAGGAAACATTGTTCGGAAACACAAAGAGGGAATGTTGTACTCAGCCTGGGTCCCACTCTAAAATGTTCCCCCCCTCATCTCTGATTCCACTAACAAGGCTTCCTTGCAGATAAGTTAGAAAATTCCTTCTCTATGCCAGCAGTAATGGAAGTCTGTCAAAACAGGAAGAGGGCACTGTTGTTCCAGCATAAACTGAGCCAAAGCTGTTGAATCCAAGTCTGGTGGACATAAAACATCATGTAGCTTATTTAAGCAAAAAACAGAGAAAACGGTTGTCATCTTGTCTCTTTTCCTGGAATAATGCCCCACTTTCAAAAATAAATCAAACATAAGTGCAAACTTCTCTTTTAAGATGTATACATACTCATGTTAACTGAAAATATATACACACATTGTCTTATCGCACACAGGACAAAAGTCATTAAATAAAACTTAAGCACACTAATTATGGGGTTGAGGTCTGAGGGGTTGTTGGAATCATTTGTTTCAAAGAATCTGAAAGCACCCAAGGCCATATTTTTGATTTGTTTTCAACTTGTTGAGTGTGATAGATACGTATCTGAAACAAGGTAGACCTATTAGAGTTTTGGTGTGTTTTCTGAATTAGCACAAGTGCATCATGTGATTTGTCCTATAAAGGAATTTATATTGACTTAAAGGAGTGAGTGTTTAAGGTTTTGCACAAAATCAATCTGCAAAAACAGATAGACATGTCTGATAATAATTAGGAAAAAATTAGCTCTTTGAAGCCTATTAAAAGTTTTTTATTTATTTTTTTAAGAGACCGATCACCACAATGCTATTCAGCTGAAGTGTCCTGCGAAGGAAGTGACCGAGGGGGGAACCTTTCTGGAAAGGAACGCAGCCGCTCACCTGTCTGACAGGATGTTGACCTTTCACCTCAACGCTGGCATCGGCATGCCTGTTGACAGGTCTGTTGCTGTTAAACACAAGATATTTTTAGGGTGCACTGTCAGCCCGAATAATGAAGGCTTGCTGAACCGGTTGGAATACGATGTCAAGTGACGCAGGAGAGCTGGAGCTCAGACTCAGAGTTGTAGGAGGAGACACAGCTAACAAGACAGCACGAGCAACAAGGAATACAACTGCAAGGTGGGGAAAAATGTATTTAAATGGCATTTTTACCAACGGCTTTGTAACAATCCTGTATTTATTGTGCTTCTTATCGACCTGTTGAATGTTGCTTCGCACGTTTTATGTCTCTGTTCGCTTGCTGGAGACTTTTAGGTCGCGTTGCGACCTGTTCACTTGCATGGAGAATCCCTACGCCGAACTGCGTGTGTAATCTGTTAGTTTTATACAACGCGTGTATGGGAACTCTCACAGTCAAACAAAAACGTCTCACGATTCATGTCCTATAGTTTTAGTTAATTCGGCATGAAGCTTTTCCATTAATTTAACGTTGTACATTTGGTACACCGCTCGAAACTCACAACCGTATGGTGACCGTGTTTGACAGCAAAAGGAGGCGGGAATAATTTGGGAAGAAAATTATCGTTAACAAAAATATGTTAACAATGCTATTTTGGATAAAGCTGCTAGCGACTTGTATCAGACGTTGTCCTCTCGCAAGTTGGCAGCTTTTTGACTAGGGTTTGGTGTGGTCCTTTTTTAACCCCTAGCCTACGTCCACACGTTTGGGCTAAAGTTTACAAGAGTGTATACTTCCAGAGATTAAATGTAGGAAATAGGCTATCCAAGTAGATTAAGAACGTAGCTAAATGTTGGACTGGCTACTGTAGCCAATTTGTTGGCTTATCATGTCTGAATGTAATACGTAGCCTATCCTTTTCTCTTTTTATATAGCTACCTCATGCACACCTGAGCCTACATTTGTATTGGTGTAGTGTCATAAACTAAACTAACACCAAACCATGTAAACTAGCATCATAGGTTGATGTATTTTAGTTCAGTCTCAGTGGCTTGTCCGGCAAGCTCATACATGCAGAGCCAGGCCTGAAGTTGAAGTTTACAGCCATGGATACGTAATGCAGCTGTCTGTGCATGTCTGGAGTCCTACCTCTGTTGATTATCTGCACATCCTCCTGCTAATACCCTCCAAACCTATCCACTGTATACCCATCTATAGGTTGACCTGGAGGTGTGGCACAGCAAACAGAACAAGTCTCATTTTGTCCTGGCCACCTTTTGTTGCCACTCATGTAGTCATTGCAATGTCATTACGTTGTTTTTTTGATGAATCTTAAAAAGAAGTTCAGGGTGTAAATTAGTGGCGGTACCTGGAACATTACATTTGTTTTGTGTTCAGTTGAGTACACACCCACACTTTAGTTGGCTGGATCCAGGTGGTTATGTAAGTGTTTGCTGGCAGATATGGGCACACACCCACAGCGAGGCTGACCTCAAGTGAAGAGTATACCAACGTACTTGTATGAGACACACTTGGTATGACAGAGCAGCCCAATAAGCCTTACAAAGATAACAATTATTCATCCGTTTGCAAGTTGTCCAGAAGAAATGCACCCTACATAGCTGCAGTGTTGACTAGTGGATGCAATTTGTTTTTGCTTTACAGGATAAGAGGTCAATAATCACTAAGATTGATTTCACTTTTAATGTAACATTTTTTAAATAACTAAGATTTAGATTAGATTTTATTAATAAAGAATTAAGTAAAATCTATAGTGTCCTACTTTCACCACAAAACATTTGAAGAGGAGGGCTGCAACCAACATTTGTTTTCTTTATCAATTCACCTGTCAATGACTTTTTTTTTCAAGAAATCGTTGTTATGTCTATAAAATATAGAACAAAGGCTCCCAGAGCCCAAACGTTTTTTTGAAATTCTTTGCTTCATTGATTCACAATCTGAAACTCAAAACAGACAATTTACAGTGATGTTATGTAAAATAGAGGAAAGCAGGAAATCCTCACATTTGAGTATGTGGAACTAAAGACAGACTTGATTAATTTACTCCATTCATTAATTATCAAAATTGTTGTTGATTGATTTCATGCCGATCAACTCTCTTGATAATTTCCAACTTGTAATACTTGTTACCTGGAAAGCTTAATCAGCAACTCAACTCAAAAGGAAATAGAGCTGAAATATTTATTTAAGCAAAAATGCCCAATTTCATTGGTTCTCTAATGTAAAAATGTGCATTTTGTTTGATCTTCTGTGACAGTAAATCAAATATCTTCTGGTCTTGGGCTGTTGGTAAGACTTTGGTGATTATTTTTTGTGTTGTTTACTCAGGCATAATGCTTCAAACAACAGTGTCTTTGAATTCAATTATTGAATTAATGCTCATTTAAAGCAACAACAAAGATTATATTGTACCTTAAAATAATGTTTCCAAAATCGTTTCAGTGGTTCATAAACGTATGCTTAATTACTAAAAAACAGTTCAGTTTTCTTAAATCCCGCACATAAAATAGTAGAATAAATTAAAACAAAATACTAAAATAAAAGCACAACAAAAAAGCTTTGGCTGTTGGCCAAATTGTTATTTGAAATGTCTTCTCTGTATCGGCCCAGAATTTCACAATCGGTGCATCCCTAATGGTCACCTACAGGTTTACAAGCACTAACTTTGGTGTAATATGATATGGATTCTTCTGTTGCCTTAGGGAGAGGCAGGACTAACAACAAAACACTGTACCATCCACATGGAAGGCGTGATGGCTTTGGCACTAAAGTAGCTGTTGAAGAGCCTAAAATCTCCCGCCCTCCTCATAGTTATCACTCCTTCTCTCTCATGTCATGTCATGTCAGGCTTTCATAATAGCCTAACAGAGATTAAGCTCTAATGGGGCCAGCAAGTTGCCCCTGAAGGCAAGGCGGATACGGAGAGGCAGACATGGTCCTTGTTATTAAGAAAGGTTGAGAAAGAAAAATCAAAATGCTTCACTTTCACTTCACTTCCCATTGTTTCGATTATGGATGCAGACACATTTTATAATCTGACCACAAATTATTTGCTATATTGCATTACATATCCATGATCAAAAAGGAGCAGGATGAGGACAAAATCTTGTTTTACTTTCTCAAATGATAAAACAAACAGAAATAGATAGACTGTCGGTTTGTTAACTGACAATTTTCCGAGAGAGAACCGAAAAAGTACTAATTATAATTTTAAAAAAATTGAAAAGTTATCTGGCAACTGCATCTCTTATCGATCAGTCAAAGAACCACGGGTTACAAAAAGACTCTTAAAAACTGCTGAATCATATTAAAAAGAGAGAGAGCTGTCATTTCATTTGTCATGTCAAACGGACAAAGGTTGCAGTGACACGAACATTCATATTTAGATAATCGCCTCATCTTTGTTCAGGTGTCATCATCGTGCTCAGCAGTTGGTTTAGTAGTGTGGGTTGAGTGTTGGGTGGCAGCAGTAAATGTGCATGTTTTAGTGACTGTGTTAGATCTGTTCTCTGGTTGCAAGAGAAAGTGTAAAGTGAGCAGAGTGGAATTGTTATTAACTGTAACTACTGCTTATCAGTGTAGAACTGATAAGAGAAGCATGGCTGTTTGAATTTCCTTTTGATGAACCTTTAGCACTATTAATCTGTAACCTCAGGCTCTAGCAATATATTTTCACTTATTTTCTGATGTCTTTACAAAATACATTTAGGGCTTACGGTGTAGCTGTGGAGCATATGAAAGCCGCTGGAAATCCGCTATTAACTCCTTGTGTTGCCCATAAATCAGCTTGATCTTACCCTCTTACGAAATACCCTTTAATAAGTGAGTCAGTGAGGCGCTGTACCTTGGCTGTTGGTTTAAGGGCTGGAACCAGCCAATCTTTTGCATTTTTGCATGAGTAAAAGTCTTAATTTAGTAGTTGATCGTTATAATTAATGTAAATTAATTCCATCAACTTCTCTGGTGTTTTTTTTTTTTTTTTCAGACAACAGCAGGATGAAACACACGATGAAAGGTTCAAGCAGGAAAGTCACCATGATGATGAAACCCCAAATCAACAGCATTGTCACCCATCAGCCATCAGACAGGAAACACACAATGGTGACGCACGTGCACACACACACAAATATCAGACATACTACAACGTTTAATATAAGTACTGTATGTCTGTGCACTGCAGTAATCTACTTAGCTTTAGGGTTAGGGTTCTATTAGGGCCAGAATATAATCCCCAATCTTGAATCTATTGCAGCACTAATATTAAAGGTGGACAAACTAAGAAAAGAAGAAGCTGGTCATTGTGGTGATTCAAAGGTCCAGACGCAGAAGCCCATTGGACCCAGATTCACCTCCCGCCTCCTTTTCAGACTCTCCAGAAACACAGGCCTTGACAAAAATTCAGACCCCTGTCTGCACAGGTAAGCAAAGACAGAAATAGATTTACCCTGAGACAAGTGTTAACAACTCAGTGCTGATTTGTAATTTACATTATATATTTGTTGCTTGCTATCTTCTTTCTTTTTTACCTTTTATTTATTCAGGGAAGGTTCTCTGAGAGGAAGGCTCTCTTTTGCAGGAACGCCCTGATCACATTCACACAGTTACACCTAAATGTACTGTATAAAGTGGTTGGTGTTAATAAGGGCCATGCTCAAGAGCACTTCAGTGGTGGTAATGAGGGAGGGGCAAGTGCTACTTTTTCACTTTCCCACTTTTTTTCTTTATCCTGTCGCTTGAACCAACAACTTCCCGGTCACAAGCTCGCTACTCTTACCTTTAGGCCACCACTGCCCCAAATCGTTTTGTTTTCCCATTCCCTAAACTTTCCCAACAATGGGGTTTTGGTCTATCCTGGAAATCCAGACCCAAATCCAAAAGATTTAGGTTCTGACATTGAGTGATGAAAGTCGCCCATCTCGAGGGGCGACAGCAAGCGTGCATTTAAAAATCTCACTGCATGCAATTGTATAACACAACGACCAATCACAACAACACACAGGGTGACATATCAAGAGCCCAATGCGCTTAACTTGTAGATTAAACAGTTGTCATCTGTTTAGCTCGCCTCTGGCCCGCCTACATCAGATACACCGATGTGTTTGGTGCAGCTCGGCTACAAGGGTATAGTTAATGAGCAGCGTTACACGATGCCAGATTAACTTGCTGAGCAAATTCAAATTGTGCTGTTGCAAGAACTCTGGATTTCCAGGGTAGCGTTGGTAAGCTGTACAGACCAATGTCCCGGGAGCTGTTTCTGAGGTCTGGAATAGGTACACCTGGCACAAATGGTTGTTCTCAGAGTTACTGAACTCTTGAAGCTCTCTTTGAAAAGACTTTCCCAGCATTTAGTAAACATTAACTGAACCACTGAACCCTGTCTGCATACTTAAGATTGTGAGACATTGTCTGGAAGCAACCATCACCTCCTTGTATAAACAGGGAAGTGCACTTAATTTTGTGACTCTATGGATGAGTGGATTGGACATGATTGCATTCATGTGCATTTGTCTGTCTGAGTTAACAGTGTATTGGTTTGTGTTGTCACTTAACACTACATTCCCTTGTATCCAGTATGGGAAGATAATAATCTTGTGACGCTGTTTCAGGAAGCCTGATTTTACCTTCCTTACCTACCTTATCACAAATCATTTACCTGTGGGATGATTTTTTGCTGTGCTTCCTCAATTTAGTAATGCAAGAATAGGTCAATATAGGTTAGAAATATTTAACTTTTTCTAGATAATCTGATATGGTATAATAATTGCTTTTGACATTGAGCATGGTGGAGAAGGTGTATGAGCGCGATCCCTTGAGCATATTTGCATGCTTGTAATGCAATTTGTCCCAAAGATTACATAAACCTTATCAATAGAGGTCTTTGATCAAACTGGCTTCATTGGTTCAATAGAGAACACACCCCTTTTAAGTGTCTGCTAGCCACCTGCAGTCTTTACATACCATCCAATGTGACCTTATATAGACATCTTGCACTGAGTGTGATCTTGTGTGTGTACAGTACGCCCATAAACGATTCGTGTGCTATCATGTCCATCATAAAAATACCTTGTAAGTGTTTTCAGCAATACTTATTAGAGGTGTGACTTTAATGTCCACATGTGAGGGTGAGAAAACAATTTATTAAAGAGAGAGTGACAAAGGGGAGAAGAATGTTGAACGTCCTGTTGATCAGCATTGCTGTGACTAATGTGAGACATCCAATCCCTCAAACGTTTCACACAAAAACATGACAGTGGAGCACAGGAAGACTGTGTGGACCGTGGGAAATGTAATATTTTTAAAACAGAAGTAACACTTTCATTCAAGTTTTATAGCTGATATATTTTATTACTTTTTACTGTTTATTACGTCTGCAATAAAATTATGTAACCGTTTATTTCCACTTCCCTAATCTCAGTATCAAACATTGCACAATTCACATCAAAGGCTAAGATTTTACACATCTTTTTATTTTTGAGTCTCAAACAAGTGTCCATTACATATCACCAAAAGTATTTTCCTCTAAACGTGTACAACAGTACATCTTACAATGATGAATGAAAGACACCCAGGTCATCTGGATAATTTGTCATATTTATTGCTTACAACCTTTATTTTTGTGAATTGCTACACACGTCTAGCAATAACAATAAAAAAGCATATTTCTATAAACCTTTATTCTGCAACAAATATGTAAAGCATATTCATCATTTCAAGGTTTTTATGTAGGGTAACCATAACATCTTTTGCATAGGATATATGGGATTAGGCAATGTCGGTAATGTTGATATAGTTTAATGTTGATATAGTTTAATGTTGATTTAGTTTAATGTTGGGTTGCACAACACCTTTCTTCTGTAAAGCCGTGCCTGTGGTTGTATCTCTCCCTCTCCGCACTACCCCGCCCCACTCAAATACAGGCACTAGCCAGGTCCACAATTCTGACATTTGTTTACAGTTTTCTACAGTTTTTATTGTTATTAGCACAAGAAAGCTGTACATTTTGTTAAGCATGAGAGGAAAACCTTTATTTTTACCAGTGTTCCCGCTGGTAATCATCTACTGTGGTGGTGGCCAAACTGCAAATATCTAATAGGAACAGTAGTTACTGGATGCAAGTAACATCAATTATATGCATAATATCGTGCGAAACGACGACTGCTGGTCATGGCTGAGAGATGTGACCCATGGCCAGATTATCATTGTTAATTAAAATGCAGTCAATACATACACGAGATCTATGTAATGCCTTTGAATGCTGGTGCGCATTCAACACGTGCTGGACCCATTCACAATGAGACAGCCGTCACTTTGTGAGTAGATGGTCCGTTCATGCCACCTGGGAATATCATGGACCGCCCCCGTGATTACGTTGTTTTTCTGACTGCCAGCGTTCACATGGTCGGGTTGCGTGTTCTTCTTTTCTGTTACATTGGCATTTGGCATAACAACTTGTTACAGTACTGCCAACCAACTTTTGGGTGTAGCCTATAGCATAAGGTGTGTGAAAACATGGAGCCCACAATAACTAAGGACACCCCAAAGCTCTTCAATTACACATTACTTTGACCACTACAGTTTGTACAAGAGCTGAAAACATAGGCCTACTTGACTTGGTGTACTTGCAATAGCACATAACTTGTATAACTAATTTAAGTTACTCTGTTGAAACCAATGGACGACTACAACCTAAATCGATAGCACATTGTGGACGGTGGCAAAATATATTACATGAATGCAAGAATTTTCTATATTTAGGAAAAGTTTCTAACCATTTAACACGATGGTCTGCCGTGTTTCTGTACGTCAGTTGTCAACGTGTCACCAACTGGGAAACTCTCTTAGCCAAATCCAGCCCCAGTTTCCCACCTCTGATTCCCACATGAAGTGACTTGAATGATGATGTTTTCACTGGGCAAAAATGTTTTTCCAATGCCCATGAACGCACAGAGAGCATCCAATCTGTGTAGTTCATACCAGTCACTAATAAACTAGAGAATAGTACAGTAACAATGGGCTTTATGGTTTTTCTATTATATACCTCAGTCCATCACACGCTCCCTCTCTTGTCTGTGAGCTCTTTCACTCCTTCCCTCTGTTTCTGTTGTTGAAAACAACAGGAGTGTTCTCTGAGATAGACCTTTTTTATTTAATATAGCCTATTTATTTTTGATAATTTATTTTTATTTACATGTTGTTGTTTTTTACACCTCTATATTTTCAACAGGAAAGGAAACCCTGTCTTTGCGTTTTAATAAAAGTTCTTGTGACATCTCACATGTGACTTTGAATTATAATTTAACATTTAGCCGATTTTGTAAATATACTTATATATCAAGTATCACTATTCAGCTGAAAAATACTGGGATATGAGTTTTGGTCCATATGGCCCAGCCCTACTAATAGTTTTAATTTCTGCTCTCTCCTGTTCTGCCAGTTTAACTGAAACACAGAGGACTGACACTGAGAACAGCAGCTGTCAGGTAAGAACACTTTTTATCATGTTTTAGGGTATATGCTGGAATTATTATACAATATAATACATAGAATACCATCTAAAAACAAATTTTAAATTGCACCTTTTATTCCGAGTCAATCCAAAATATTCTTAACCAATCAATACAGTACTTACAGTAGGCAACAAGTTAAAATCCAATGAAATTCTTTGAAAGCCTTATGAAGAACTTTCTGTGAAAACATTACAAGATAATAAGTGATATTGCATACTCTTTTAAGTCAGCTTGATTATTATAAGCGTTAATGGATAGGGTGTGTGTGCATTTGTGTGTGTTCCCTTGGAAATCTCACGTATGTCAAAATAACCTGTTAGTCAAGGCCTGAATCTCTTAAATAGCTACAACATGTTAGGTCCCATGGCATGAAAATTTCACTTCATGAGGATTTTTAACATAAATATGAGGCCCCCTCAGTGGCTAGAAATGATAAGTGTAAACCGAGCCCTCTGTATCCTAGTCTGCCTTTGAGAAAATGAAAGCTCAGATGAGCCAATCTGGAAGGTTACCTCTCCTCTCTCTGCTTTGCCCACCCATGAGAGAGAGACATCATGGCTTTCAAACAAGCAAAGTGGCAGTTGGTCAAGGCCACAGCCCCAGTCTACACCCTCTCTCCTCCTCAAAAGCTACAGACTCAAAAATGGCACGTCCTAAGGAAAGCTCATTGTGGAACTGGCTCTAGTGGCTGTAATTCTGCTAAATTTTGGGAAAGGGACTTCAGATACAGTATTAGGGGACCACTAAGGTCTATATAAAAGCATCCAAAGAGCACCATGTCATGGGACCTTTAACTGAAGCTTTAGCAATGATCTGTCCTCCCCAGCACACAATTTGCAATTCAGATCGCAGGCCACTGTTGCATACTTACTGTAAATGCCAAAAAGTATTTTACTTTAGTAGGCAAGTACTTTGCATTGGTATTAGTATCATATAAAGGCTTTTACAATAACATTACACATAGCTGATATGTGGTTAGAATACAAAAACATTATTTGGGATAATGTGAGTTCATTTGAATTGTTAGACGTAAATATTCATTTTAAAACATTCATTTATAATGAAGATTCCAGATGTTTGGCAAAAGATAGTTTACAATATCTGGACAATTGCAGTATTTTTTTTTTTCAACAGGTTAACGGACAAACGACTACCAAGGACTTGAGTATAACTCACAGTTTCTCAAATCTCAATAAGTTTGGACCACATGAGTGTAATGGCTTGGACATACTTCCATGTGGGCCGCAACCAAGGACTGGCCCTCGATCCGTTGAGTTAGAAGAAGATATAAAAGACCATACAAAGCTTGGGCAACATACTGATCTTGTGGAATTATCTAACCCTACTGGAACCATGTTGTCTTCCTCTGTGGTAACAGTTCTTGCACCACACTGGAGTAGCAGACTAAGACGGACCAAAAGACCTGAGGGAAATGGCAATTCGGAAGCCCAGGCGAATTCACAAGATGTGGCAAACCGTGCACATGAACGCTTCCAGGAGACTGTGGATGGGTCATTGACAGATGGATCACAGGTTCCATTAAGGGTGCCATTTCTGGGTACCAGGAGGAATACAGTGGACTGGTCAACTAAGAGTGGTCCTGCAAGCTTAGACTATGACTCTAAGAGAAAAATGATCCAGACTGTCTCTTTGGATGTAAACTCTGGAAGGATGGACAATAGAAAAATGGAATCAGGCGCATTAAGCCATGTACCAACAACTGCATCTCTCATGTCTCCCCGCTCCCTTGATCCAAATGAACAAATGAGGAATCCACAAAGTGGTCATCAAGGAGGACTTTCATCTCTAAGCTCAAAACCAACAACAAGCAGTCTACTTCTGTCATTAAGAAGATTCAACTCAAATGGCAGGAACTCTAATGGAACCTCCACCCTCTCTGATATAAATCCTTCACCCCTGAGAAGTTCACCAAGTGATCAAGATGGAAAACTATTCACAACACACATATCTCAACCCTTTCTCAATAATAATGGGCAAGAGAGGTCAAAGCCCCTCCTCTCTCCATCGTCCTTTTCCTATAGGACAAATGAAAGTGGGCCTATCCATACCCCATCATCCTCCAATCAAAGAGAAAGAAACAAATTGGAAACACGCTTCTTTTCAGCTTCACCCATGAACAAAGACGCCCCCTTTTCACAACAACCTCAAATGATGAAAAGAACCCAGTCCAGTCTTTTATCTTCCAAACAGGCATTTCTAGGTAGACAACCATCAGAGAGGCAGGAGAACTGCAGGGGTTTGGAGAAAAGTACAAACATATTCTCTGAGAACTCTGACTCCTCACACAGACATTCCCCATATGACCGGTTCCAAATGACCCATTCCCTTCCTAGAAGGACCACCCTGACATCCACTTCCTGGTGGAAACAAGTTACTCAGGAAGGCAGTTCCCCTCTAACCCTCGATGATACAGTGAACATCAACGAAAAACCAAACACACCCTTCAATGATAATAAAGACTTGGCCTCTTTAAGTTCAACTGACAACAAAATATTCAGTAGTCAAATCCCCAATAACAGAGACAACAATAACACAACAGAGTCAGTTGGCAAAGGCAACATGAACCTATTTATGCAGACACAGGGAGGTACTTACCTCAAACAAAGAAATGCTGAGGATTCACCTGACCACAAATCAGACAGGCTCTCAAACAGACTTTTCAAACAGCAGTATGGCACAAATTTAAACAGAGAACCACAAAAGACTCATAGTTTGCCTGGTGTTTTGTCTGGTTCTAAAATTAGCAGAGCTACAGAGCAAACAACATTGACTCACCCTAAAGAGCTTAGCAGGCATGAGGTAAATAGTTCATTCAAAGCAAATGGAGCTCAAATACCACCTACTTTGCTAAATGCCAAGAGCTCAAATACACCCACTGAGAGCAGCAGCAAATACAATAATAATCATTGTACATCCAAAACCAACAACGCCCCCACATCTTCACACAACACAGACTCTCAAAAGTTTACCAAACTACCTCTTTCACTTGCTACCCCCAACACTCTTAATAGTCAAGCACTTCCATCTAAAACTACCTCTGGTCTACCCCTAACCACAGACACTAAAACTAGTTCCTCCATTCACTCTCATCCAGTTTCTTCACTGAGTAATATTCATGCATCGTCATACACTGGCTCTTCCCAAACACCCAAATTCACCAACACAGCCAATGCCACACCGCTTGGCTTTGAAAGAAGCTATGCTTCCGTTCATAGGTGTTTCCACCCTAAAACTGTGTCCAGTCTAATTTCCATAGGTGATGCTTCCTCTAAAACAAACTACAGTCCCGCATTTACTGCTTCGACCAGCTCTTCTTTATTACCTGGCAGCCATCCTGCAGCCACAACTGCCCCCAGCCCATCCCTCCTTTCTCCTCCTGTCACTCCTGCCATGGTATATTCTCCAATTGCTGTAACTGTTTCCTCTCCCTTAACCCCCCCTGCCACCCCGATCATTACCAGCCCCAACTACTCAGACTCTTCCATTCCTAACCAGGGAAGAACACGCTCAACCAGCCCAGACAGTGACCCAAAGAAACTGCATCCCCATGTTGAGGGAAAGAGATTGAGACGAGTAACATGGGAGGACTCAGTGGATCTGAAGCAGTCTGAGCCCAACACAGTCGAGAAGCCAGAGCCATCTAAAGACCCAACAAGCCCTGTATCTTTCTCCAGGTCCCAGCAAATCGTTGAAGTTCCATCCATCTTTTCCTTTCTAAGATCAAGCAGTCCAAACACATCTCCTCTTTGCTCTCCCAGCCCTAAGACCTCAAGCATACAGGTAGTGAAAGGCGGAAAGTATCGGTCCTTATCATCTGACTTGGTCGATTTAGCATCCAAAGAGCGAGAGACGTCTAAGCAAAGTGACACTCTGATCCAAGGAGGACAGGACTTACTCAGATCCAGACAAGAGAGGACATTGTCAGTGGAGTCTAGCACAGTTCAGCGCCGTTGTTCACCTCCTCTCTCCCTCCCTCCGGATTTTTCAAGTGGTTATAAGCTTCGATATAGCTCTCCACCTTACTCCACTCTCATGTCTACAAGATCAACACAGGGAGAATTAAAGACTATAATACCCAGATTACCCCTCTTCCAAAGGTCTCAGTCAGATTATACCCCACGTCTTTCCATACATACTGATCCAGTTACAGCCATGGCCTTGCCCATGTCCAAACCCCCTCTGTCGCCTATCAGCCTGCCCAAGCCCCTGTCTTTGCCTTTGCAAAACCAAACTGCCACCCAAGGAAGTACAAAGTGTGGAGTTTCAGAAACTGATCTAATCAACAATAATCACAATAAGAACAGCAAAGCTCGCCAGAATGGTCAGATATTACTTGTCGACAACAGAGTTCATAAGGCACACACGTCTTCCTCAACATGTGAAACTGAGACACTGGTTTACAGTATTACATCTAAAGTAGATACAGCTTCCCCAAAGAACACCACACCTAACCTTTGCAATATACTGCAAACACACCAGTTTCTGTGGAGGCCAAGACAAGTCAACAGTCACACAGAGTGCAGTGTAAAGACACTACAAGAGAACCACATAGTAATTCAGATCAGAGCTCCAATGGTAGCAGCTCAACAGAGAGTCAGCCCCGTGGCGAAAGGTCTAACGGAAGGACGAAGGAGACTGTACTGGGTAAAAGCCGATTTTTTTCAGTCGAGGGCCACAATGAACAAACCCCAAGAAGAAACCGGTTTGCATTTAAAAAAAGTGTCAGCACACCAAACTCCAGCTTGTCAAGGTCCGAGTCAGATAGGCCCAGCAAGACTTATAACAAAATGGACCAGGTCCTTAACAGACTGAGACAAAAATTCAGCACCAGACGGTCTGATGATGACATTTTGTTTCCATGGAATAAGAAGCGAGCCCCATCTTCTGTTAGTGGATCAAGTGATGTCAGTGATATCATTGTTGAGAGTAATACAATGTTAGAGGAGCAGGAGAAAGGGATGGTGCTGAGTGACAATGAAAGGGGAACTGAGGGTACAAATAGATGGACACAAAACAGATACGCTCTCATACCACCCTCAGCTGCTGGGAGCCCAATGGCAGCAGATGAGCTTTATACCTGGTCAGACAAGTCAACTGCAGAAACTGAGAAAGACGAGCAAAAGGCTTCTGCAGAACATATTAAAAGTCAAGACCAATCTCATTTGATAATCCACAGCCCAACAACACACCAATCTGACTTTTACGACGACAATGGGACAGTTTATATACCAAAAAAACAGTTCCTCTCTTGTAGAGATCTCAGTACTGGTAAGAGTCCTAACCTCTCGACTGATTATCCTACTCAGTTCAAGAAGTCCACATCAAGCCCCAGGAGCCCGTTCTCCCCCTTCTCCTCTCTTTCCCCTGTCTCCCCATTTTCCTCACCGGATGTTACAGATGACAGTGTCTTCTACAGCCCAAAGCTACTGCGTCGCGGAGAATCAGTCTCACCACGTGAGCCGGGAGAGGGACTCAGTCTGGGGGGTTCAAGAAGAAGCCGGGCATCCACTGGTCCTCCAAGTGCAGGACAGGGACAGGAGAAGGAATGTTTGGCATCCTCCTATGCAGATTTAAAGTATGGCATTGAGCCTGGGAGGTCTTTTTCTGTAAGTTCGGTACTGTCCAGTCGACCCTCAGGGCCTGGTCGCATCTCCACTGGATCCAGGTTCATGAGTGTGGGTGACCTCACTGAATCTGCCTTGACTTGTGGAGGCACTGGCAGAGACTTGGATCAGTGGTCTGTGACTCCTGATTGGACCACAGAAGATGATTACCAGCCCAGTAAGGACTGTCAAATGTCATGTTTCCCCAATGACCCTGGTAAAATGAGATCAAGATCTCTTCCTCGATCACTGACCAGGCGCTTGGCAAATTGGAGCTCAGAAGTCTCTGCTTCTCCACCTGTAACTACCACAACCTCAAAGGGAGCCCGCCTTTGGAGCCCTAACATGAACACTTGTCCTTTTGCATTTGATACAGAGGTTCTGCCAACCCCTCCTCCAACGCCTCCCCTGTCACCAGTGTCCAGGCGCATGTCCAAGCCTTCCAGTCCTTCCTCTCCTACCTTTCCCAGCTCATCAGGAGCACCACAGCAAGTGGACAGCCAGTCCTCCAGAGGGCATCTGCCCTCCAGAGGTTATAAATCCAGCCTTAGCACCTTTGATGAGTCTTCAGACAGCGGCTCAGACACGACGACAGATGATGAATATTACTTAGACACGGGTGAAAACAAAGAAAAAGAGACAGAATTGTGAAAGAAGACCAGCTGCTTTAAATCCTCCCTTCTTTCAAGTCTCTATGATTCTGGACTTCATTATCTACCAGCACAAAGATGAGCTAACATTTACTATCCTGTTTGTTATACTCTGCGCTCTCATTGTCACAAAGGACACGTGAGGTCTATGGTGACAGTTTTTTGCCTGCATGATTTGCTTCTAAAAAGCAGTTGCTGTCATGTCAAAAAGACATTAAATGAGCAAGCATGATATTATCAGGATAGGTTTAAAGAGTATAATGTATGAATGTGCAGTATACTGTATATGACTGCAGATCTGCAATCTGCATTGTTTAACATGCATAGTTTGGACGGGTGCATGACATCAGTAAGCCATGTTCACCTGTGTAGTTGTTTTAATGATCAAACTTCTGTGTAAAGTTAGAATTTAAACATAAAACTTATCTTTAGGTTTGCATTTCATGTTGCTGTTTAACAATAAGGTTATGTTGATAAATGTGTTATGTAATATATATTATCATTGGTTTTCTTCTGTTTGAAGATTGAAATTAAGTGTGGTAAATGTTGTAAGCATAAAGCAGATTTATTTTCTTAGTGTTGCTTTGAAAAAAGTTTATTTTTTAAATTCCAGGAGGAAATGTAATCATACTGTATGTTAAAATTTTATGTCAAACAAAGTGCTTTAAACAGTGCTTGCTCTTATTTGCACAGTGGTAATCTAAAGTCTTAATATATCTATTTTGTAAATAAATTTAATATTTCCAGCAATAACTGTTTTTTTATTTTTGTTTGGGTTTAATACTGTTTTTTGGAGAATACTGTTTTTTGCTTAACAAATTGGACACACACACACACTTGCGGCTGTTGCTTGATGTCACATTATCAAGCCTTAACCACCATGACCGTTTTCCCATGACTGTATTGACACCATGCTATGTGAAAAGGTATGCTGAATATTGGCATGACAAACAGAAAATATGGTGCCCAAGGCCACATTCCAGTCTGCAGGGAGGTTTTCAAATACAATATTAAGCACAATGCTTTTCTGGATACTAACTACTTTAAATAGTTCCTGCCATATTCACATGGGTGTTCCCTCCTCCCTTTTTTTGTTCTTAGCTGTGGCAACACAAACTGTTATGGTGATGGTTAGATCAAACAGCAATTAAACTGGGTGGATTGAGTTGTAAAATTGTTGCTGCATGTGTACAGTATGTTTGCTGGCAGTGATCTTTGTCTCCTTCTCTTTCTCTTCTCTATGATTTTCACCAGAGAAACATCCTCCCTGACACAATACAATCTGCTTTGTATTATTAACCATGACATCAGCTGGGAGTCTTCATAGCAATGATTTTGAGTCTGTTTTTCCGTCCTATGTCATCATAGGAAAAGTGCAACACTTATTACGCTGTGCAACGGTGCAACACCTCCTCTAGCCAGCAGCCTCGTCCCCAGCCCTGGGTTCTTTGAGCAAACACTTGTTAAGGGCACTAAGAGAGGTAGACGGACAGCTTATTTTGTATTTTCTACTGTGATAGAGACAATAAGCTTCGATATATAAGGGCTGCAATGGGCTATATTGTTTGGTCTATGGTAATGTAGCCGTACATACTTGGCTTGTGTACTAAATCCACGGAAATATCTGAAGAAGTTTTTATTGTGAAAAATCTACTCCTACCAAATTATTATTTTACAAATCCTTAAAAATAAATGACACAGATGTAAGTTAGTATTTTACCTCATTAGATAGAAACCATTTTGAAATGCTTTAAACATTCTATTTTTATTAGAAAAAAATCTGTGCATTCCATCGCAGAAACCAGTTATGCTGTAGGCTTTGCAGTATGGAATCTATAAAATGCACATAACAGCAATATATCAGCTTTTACCTAACAACAACAACCCTAACAACAACAACAACATGCTTTTTTTCTCAACTTCGCATTTTCATGTTTTGTTTTTGCGTTTATTTTATAATTTTAACATGTAATCAATTAATATGTCACAGTAAACACCAGCCTTATTCCATTGTATTACTGTGAAATTCCACTGTGATACTTGGTCCCATCCCTGAACCAAATACTTAAAGTATTGGATTTGTTGCACACTATTATTATAATTTAGATTGTAAAAATTAAATCTGACTATATTTTCAAAGTGGTTTTGGATCTCTGAATCATGTTTCCAACCTGTTGATGCTATTTACCACTTCACTGGACAGATATGCTACTCTTTCAAAATAAAAGATATTTAAAAACAAAAAGATTTGATTTCATTGATATCCATTCTTTCTATTCTTTCTCCTTTTCCCATTATTATGGAGAAATGAATACCTGTGAGAGATCTCTTTGACCATCTAGTGGTGGCTGAGTGTAGTTCACCTCAACTGCTGATTTACGTATTAACTATTATTTTTTTAGTAATACTGTCACGAGAATGTTTGCACTATGAAAGATAATATTAACAAACAAAACTAACATTTTACACAGTTTAGGTCACATGACTTATCATTCTACAGATAGCTTGATTGTAGAGTGAAATGCTGTGAGCACCTTTTTCCTGGCATGCTCAAATGAGATGTTAACACCCATCATACATCTTTTTTTTTTTTCAAAATCTTCATCTAGTCTTTACCAACTCATGCTGCTTAATAAGTCATCAGTCATCACCAACCCTTTTCAGCTGTTTTGAACACAAACAAAGAGCAAAGATTGAACTCTCTCTTCTCGTGTCGAAACATGAAAAGCAGCTCTGTGTTGTCAGGAGGTGCATGAGTTCTTATGACAGATCACAGTGCAGGCCTCTATTTATTTATATATATATATATATTGTGCAGTGATTCACTTCTTAGTAATTTCTTTACATCTTTTTTCAAATACAGCAAACATAAACAACTTGGTGCATTCATTTATTCTTTATTTTTCTCATGTTGCATGGAGAATAAAGTAACTAAAATACTACAATCAAACTGTATCCTTGAAGGCTTCATTCTTCATGTGCTTTCTGTACAGAAAAAAATGTTACATAATCAGAATTAATTCCTCAGTGGTGAAAGAAGTATTCAGATCCATTAGTAAAAGTACTAATACTACACTGTAAAATACTCACACACTATCATTCCTGCATTGAAAAAGTTACTTATTAAAAGTATGCAAGTATCATCAGTAAAAAAAAAAAAAAAAAAAAAGTACCAAATGCAGAACAATTCTCACATTTTAGAAACTGGAAACAATCAAAACAGTTCTGTCAATCAACTAAAGAAAAAGCATTTAATTGGCTAATCATTTCAGCTGGACTTTTAGGCTCATATATTGTTGGGTAGTTTCATTTTCAATAAAACATTTTATTTCATAAACTGCATACAGTTTGTGTGCACAAATATTAATTTGGAAAGTAACCAAAGCTGTCGGGTGAATGTAATGGAGTAAAAGTACAATATTTCTCTCTGGAATGTAGTGGAGTAGAAGTAGAAAGTGTAGTATTTGAATCTTAATGATTACTGACCTTAGCCCCAGTGTCACGGCTCTTTGCTCTCAGCTTGTTGACCTGAGACTCGGCGATGTCGGCCCTCTCCTCTGCCTCCTCCAGCTCATGCTGCAACTTGCGCAACTTGCCCACATTTGTATTGGACTGTTCCTCCTAAAATATCGACATAAGAGTATTGAAAATTTTGTTATTGAGCTGGCTCATAAAGAGGCAAATGGACCATATTCATTAAATGAAGCTGCAGTTATTTTCACTTACAGCCTCCTCTGCACTTCGCTTGTAGGATTTCACTTTCAGTTGCAGCTTATCCACCAGGTCCTGCAGACGGCTCAGATTCTTTTTGTCCTCCTCCGTCTGTTAAAATAGTACACAAGACATATTGCTTGCTCAAGCATTACCTCTTATCTTTTGCTGAATGTTGATCACAGTAACTGCGTCTGCAGAGTGTAGCCTACCTGGTAGGTGAGCTCTTTGATGCGCCTCTCGTACTTGCGGATACCTTTCACTGCGTCACTGCTTCTCTTTTGCTCCAGATCCACCTCATTTTCCAACTCTCTCACCTTGAAGATGAGGATGATAGAAGCTTTTTATTGTATCGTACACTGGTATTGTGAGGCAACACCGTGGCAGTTAAATACTCACCCTGGCCTCCAGCTTCTGGATCTGCTTCTTGCCACCTTTCATGGCTATTTGCTCGGCTTCGTCCAGCCGGTGCTGCAGGTCTTTGATGGTTTGTTCCATGTTTTTCTTCATACGCTCCAGGTGAGCGCTGGTGTCCTGTTCCTTCTTTAGCTCCTCTGCCATCATGGCCGCATCCGTAATGGCCTTCTTCGCCTTCTCCTCAGCATTTCTGCACTCCTGCACCGCCTCCTCCGCCTCAGACTGAAGCTGAGCCGTGTCGCTCTCAAGCTTCTTCTTCTGGTTCAGCAGGCTGGTGTTCTGCACCCAATCACAGTTTTACAATGAACACTTTTAGGAAAATGAGTATGCAACGTGAATAACATGACATGATTATTTTTATTTATTTTTATTTGTTAATTTTTATGTATAATTTATCAAACACACAACTGAATGCAAACCCAAAATTTCAATACCTGAGGGAAAAAGAGAACAAAGATTAATCCTATATAATCTGCCCCCCTTTCACAAAACACACATTAAAGAGCCCCTATTGTGCTTTTTTATTTTTCCCATCTTTAAGTGTGTTATATATTTTTTTAATGTTTTGATTCATATTGTATGAATAGAGCTTTTTCTCAACTGCCTGAAAAGCCTCACCCACATTCGGGTGAAGCTTTTTATATGTGCTGCCCATAGGTGATGCCTCAGCAAACACCTTGTTTTTGTTGCTTTGGTTAACCAATCACAACAGTGTGGCCCAGCTGACCAATCAGAGCAGACTGGGCCATTGCTGCAACTGTGGAGGAGGAGGAGCTGCAGCAATGGCAGTATGAGAAACATGTAAACCTATTCTAGTAGACCCCAAGAGTACAAATACAACACTAAAAAATAGCTATAATAGGGGCTATTTACCAAGACAAATAATTAAATAATGAAATAATAATAACAAATAAAAAAAATAATGATTTGACATACCTGAGAGTGCAGCAGCTGAACTCTCTCACTGACATCCAGCAGCTCCTGCTCAGCCAGTTTCCGGCCTCTCTCGGTCTGCTCCAGCGCAGACCTCAGCTCATCGAGCTCCGCCTGCAGCAGGTTGTTACGTCTCTCCACGATGGCAATGTTCTCCTTCAGATCTTCATTGGCACGGAGAGCCTCATCCAGCTGCAGCTGCGCGTCCTTGTCAGAAAGACATTTGAAAAATCTTTAAATGCTTTATTTCAATAGTCAAAACAAACACCCACATACTGTCTAAATTGCAAAAATACATGGGGTTTAAGTACTAGACCTTCATCAGGCAAATGGTGTAACACTATCTGGTATGATTATTGTTACTATAAAGAGTGTTGTATTTTACATCAATCTCTTTTCATAATCATGGAAATGGGAATGAATGTTTTGTGGGCCTTATTTCATGTGGAAGTTGGTGATTGGTGCAGACAGTCACATATATTAGATTTATATATATATATACACCATTTGCCTGATAAGGTCAAGTACCGAAACGTCGGCAGCTATTACATTTATTTTTGCAAGTTAGACAGTGTGCTAGAGAGCCCCGGAAGGAACATGGGATTTTTTTTTCTGGTGTGCACAAGATACTTTCCGGTGCGCATGGGAAACCAATCTGAGTAGCAGTCATTATGGCTGCCATGGAGGAGGTATTCATCTTCCCGAAAACGCAACGAAATGTACCTGATAGTGTCATCAACAAACTTAAAGATGATAAGGGAACTGTTAATTAATTTCATGCTTTGAATGTGAAATATTAACTTTAGTCACATAACGTTAGCAGTACTTTGTTAGCATCATTTTGCTAGCCTTAGATTGGTTTCTTGTGAGCATGAGATACTTTTGCGTGCACACCAGGAAGCTTCTCATGCGCACCAGAAAGGATATTGTGCGCATCAGGTAATATCTTCCAGGCACCAGAAAAAAAAAAAAAAAAAGTAACGTCATGTCCCCTTAAGAACCTGACACACCAAGCTGATAATCAGCCGTCAGACAGTCTGGCGAGGTTGGTGACTCGAGTCTGTTTGGTGTGTTCCGTGCCGTCTGCCTTCATTTTGGCCGACCTGACATGCTCTGTCGCAAGGAGGGCACTGCTGGCAGTCGGACTCAAACGACCAATCGGATTGGTGGAGTGCTAACCCGGAAATGACGAGCAGGATGAGCGTGACTAGAGTCTCTCAAAATCTGACAAAAATCTTTTAAACTGACCTTTGTCGATCTGAAATGAAGACAGATTCAGCAACTGCAAGGCCTATTTCTCACTTACAAATTTTTCAGAAACATGTTTTGAGTGTTTTGTTGCAATTTTTTACCTACTCGTCCCCTTCCAACGCACCTATCTCACGCTATGTGCAAAGTATTTTTCTGTTCTGAATAATTCAAAGTAAAAAGAAAACATGTATAGTCTTTATGGTACCTTGAGGTGAGAATGGATTCCCTTGAGCTGCTTCTGAGCCTCTGCAGCCTGCCTGTTGGCCAGGCTCAGCTGGATCTCCATCTCATTCAGGTCTCCCTCCATCTTCTTTTTCACCCTGAGAGCCTCGTTTCTGCTGCGAGTCTCAGACTCCAGGGGAGCTCTGCAGGATGTCCAGCATTTTCTGATAGTTGCGCTTGGCCTGTTCCATCTCCTCGTCCTTCTCGGCCAGCTTCCGCTCAATTTCCCCCTTCACCTGATTGAACTCCAGCTGAGCTCGGAGGATCTTACTCTCCTCATGTTCGAGGGAAGCCTGTCAAAAATAACCAATATGTATAGATCTTTCAAAGCATCAGAAAGGTACATCCAGCAAATTTATCAATGGTAAGAAATGGCATATACAGTACATCAGACAATATTTAATGTTTCTTCACCTCAGCTTCCTCCAGAGCAGATTGTATCTCCGCCTTCTCCTGCTCCAGCTGTTTACGGATCTTCTCCAGCTCATGGATGCTCTTTCCTCCCTCACCAAGTTGTTCAGTCAGGTCAGAGATTTCCCCTGTTTTGTGCATATTCATTTATTTTACTACTGTCCCAGCCTCCCCCACTGTCTTCAGTGTATGTTGAAGATATACTATTGTTTTAATTATATCTCCCTACCTTGGAGATTCTTATTTTCTCTTTTCAAGGTCTCCAGATGATCCAGAGATTCTTCATAAGAGTTCTTCAGTTTGAAGATCTCAGTGCTGAGAGAACGAGCTTCTTTCTGGGAACTTTCCAGCTCACTCTGAGACTCCTCGTACTTCTGTTTCCACTCAGCAAGGACCTAAATTGTACATTAAGAAATTAATTTTGTACTAGAATATGCTCAGCTGGAATGAGTCCCTGTCATTTCAGACCCTATTACCTTGTCAAAGTTTCTTTGCTTCTTGTCCAGAACTGCAGCAGCAGCATTAGATCTCTCCACATCCACCATGAGATCTTCGATCTCACCCTGAAGCCTGTGTTTGGTTTTCTCCAGGGAGGACCCTTTAGCATTAGCAGCTTCGACAGCTTCTTCTGCATCCTGTAAGCGTTGAGCAAGCTTTTTCCTAAGAGAAAAGATGAAATCATTACCTCACAGATAAACATTGATTAAAGTATTAGCACCACACTGTAAAAAAAAAATCCTCTGTTACAAGTAAAGGTCCTGCACTGAAAATGGTACTTAAGTAAGAGTACATTAGTATCATCAGGAAAATGTATTCAAAGTATTAAAAGTAAGAAAACTCACATTTTGGAAACTAAATTGTAAACTATCAAAACAGTTCTGTCAATCAACTACAATAAGTGTTTAGTCATTTTAGCTGTACTTGTAGACCTATATAATGTTGGGTAGTTTAATTTATAAAGTAACTAGTAACTAAAGATGTCAAATTAATGTAGTGGTGTAAAAAGTACAATATGTTTTATCTGAAATGTAGCGGAGTAGAAGTAGAAAATGGCATGAAAAGAAAAGACTCAAGTAAAGCACAAAACTTAAATTTGTACTTAAGTACTGTACTTTGGAAAAATGTACTTAGTTACAAATGGGAATATCAGGGTCAGTTTTAAGAACTGTGTCAAGATGGATTTACTGAAAGCTTACTTTGCTTCTTCCAGCTCCTCCGTTCTCTGGATGGCATCAGTTTCGTACTTGGTTCTCCACTGAGCCACCTCGGCGTTTGCCTTGGACATGCCGCGCTGGAGCTCAGATTTGGCCTCCTGCTCCTCCTCAAACTGCTCCCTCAACAGATCACAGTCATGTCGGGAAGACTGCACTGCATGGGCGAGTGCATTCTTGGCCTTTGGTAAAGAAACATGAGGTCAAGTCCTTTTGCCAGTAGACATCGGGCTCTGTGTTTTAAAAGCAGTACTTCTTAAAGAGCTACCTTGACTTCTTCCTCCAGTTGTCTCTTGAGGTCTTCAATCTGCTGAGTGTGGGACTGTTTCCCTCTAGTCAGCTGAGAGATCAAGGAGCTCTTCTCGTCCATCTGCCTGGCAAACTCACCTGTAAAATAAAGGTTTGTAAGCCCTGATATCAAGCTGCACTTATTGCTATTGTGACACTTTGGCTTGCATGCTCGGATCTTCTGGGATGGGTTGCAAAAAAGTGTAAAAACAGCATTTAAATGTGAGTGTTAAACCGATTACCATTTTCTGTCTGAAGCTTTGCTTTTTGCATCGAGAAGTCATTAATGATACGCTGGCCTTCCTCCGATTTCATCTTGTATTCGCTCATTTGATCTTCCAGAGTGCGACACATTTTCTCCGAGTTGATCTGAGTTAAAGGAATCATATTAATATGTAAATCATAGAATGTAGTCTACATGACCAAAGCAGTATTTTATGTATATTATGTCAACACAGTTTGACATTTCACAAAGTACTCTAGCCTACTTAAAGGAGAAGACCAATACCACTTTCATGAGAATCTAACTCTCTGCAAGTAAGCAAACAAACTTAATGTTACTTCCCAAAATGTCAAACTGTTACTTTTATCATCTGTATGGTAAACATGGAGCTAAGTCAGCAAGCAGTTTTCTGAGTATAGCTTAGCACAAAAATTGCAAAAAGCGGGAAACAGCTAGCTTGCCTCTTCCCATAGATAAAACAATCTTGTCTCTATGTTAAGGCGAGTTAACCAGCTGCTGGCAGTAGCTTGATACTGCACAGACATGACAGTGGCAGCAATCTTCTCATACTCTCAACTCATTTCACAAAATGTGTAAGGATGCGTTTGATGAAGACTTGTTTTTTTTTGTCTTACTTTAGCTTTGGCAATATGCTCCATGTTGGACACCACATCATCCAGCTCCAGTCTGAGCTCACTCTTTTCTTTCTCCAGCTTCTGTTTGACTCTTTGCAGGTTGTCAATCTGCTCTCCCAGGTCAGCCACGCTGTCTGCGCTTTTCTTTCGAAGTGCAGCAGCTGTGGCTTCATGCTGTAGAGTGGCCTCTTCAAGGTCTCTGCGCATCTTTTGAAACTCGGCCTCCCTCTTCTTGTTCATCTCAATCTGGGCAGAGGTGGCTCCTCCGGCCTCTTCCAGCCTCTCACTGATCTCTTCCAGCTCTCTGGATAAGTCGGCCCTCTGTTTCTCCACCTTAGCTCTGGCAGCTCGCTCTGCCTCCAGTTCTTCTTCCAGTTCTTCAATGCGAGCCTTGAGAAAATTCATTGGACGATTACAAAGTTTAAGTTGGAATGTAGAAAATGAAGATAATGCTACAGATGAAACCTGTTTGTGCAATTACCTGCAATTCCTTCAGTTTCTTCAGAAGTTGAGCACCAATGGCCTGTTCATCCTCAAGCTTACTTAGCTGCTGGCTAATTTCAAAGTCTTTCCTACATTTAATGACAAAATGGTTTGCATTAGTAATCAGCTGTTGTTGCACAATAGACATCGCGATTGTGGTTGTAAAAGTTTAGTTTTACTTTTTGAGCTTTTCATCCAGCTGCTGCTTGTCATTTTCCAGATCCATCAAACTTTCTTGGGTTAACTTTAAGTCCCCTTCCAATTTTCTCTTGGCTCTTTCCAGATCCATCCGCACTTTCTTCTCTTGTTCCAATGATCCTTCAAGCTAACAGACAAAAAATTCTGAACATTTTTCTATATTTCTCTAAATTGTGTCCCCAAAACTTGAGATTTAGTCTCAAATATCATTGTACTTACATCATCGACTTGCTGCTCCAGCTTGACTTTGGCCTTGGTCAGACAGTTGACTTTGTCCTCTTCACTCTGCAGGTCGTCAAGCGTCTGCTGGTGAGCCTCCTGAAGAGCTTTCTTCTCTTTGGTCAACTTAGCAATAATTTCATCCAAAGCTGCCATCTCTTCAGTCATGTTTTTAACCTTAGAAAACAATTGGTTTTAAGTCAGGAACAGCAACATTCTTCTCAATGAATTCATGGAAACACTCTTTAAACCTGCAATAACTTATTTGTTGATCACTTGTGAACACAACTTTGTAGCATACAGTTGTCTATTTATGCATCAGGCAGACACATAGCAAAATGTAGAGCCGTGGTGATGGCCACCTGTCACATGTAAGTTCATTATTCACTCTGCTTTAGGTTTTTTTTCTTTATATGCTTATCTATTCATTTTACCAGCTAGTTGGTAAAGTAATCAAAACAGTAAATTTGTGGGCTGTAAAACCCAAACAATGAGCTAAAAGAAGCTAAAATGTTCTTAAGAGATGAGAAGAACAGTGGTCAGGTGATAATTCTCAGTGGGTTTGGAACTGCAATCATAGCTTTTTCATTACCTTGTTCTCTGTGGCATGCTTTTCCTTTTCCACTTTGGCCAGAGTCAGCTCCAGATCATCAATGTCCTTCTTGAGTTCTGAACACTCATCCTCCAGCTTTCTCTTCTTGGATGTCAGCTCTGAATTCATCTCCTCTTCATCTTCCAGTCTCTCTGTCAGCTCTTTGGTTTTAGCCTCAAACTGGATCTTACTTTTGATCAGACCCTCACAGCGCTCCTCAGCATCTGACAGATTGTCTTGTTCCTGCCGACAGTAGATTTTACAATTGTTGTTACTATCAAATTACCGTGAGTACAATGCTACACCTTTTAGGTCAACAGAATGACTGATCTTACAGATTGAACTTGGAGCTGCAGGTCGTTCTTCTCTTGGAGAAGGGTGACCATTTTTTCCTCAAGCTCTTTCCTGCGGGCCTCAGATTTAGCATAAGCCTCTTTGAGTTTTATAAACTCCTCCTTCATGTTTGCCATCTCCTTCTCAGTCTCAGCTGATTTCAACAGAGGTTTGATCTTGAAGTACAACATCATCCAGGGCCAATTCTTGACACACATGAAGGCTCGCACATTCCACTGAATCACCAGTAAGGAATCCCTGTAGACAACATCAGTAAGTTTGAATCAATGTTTCTGTACCGTGTCTTTTTTTTTAGCTTAAATGTTAAAAGTAAAGCAACAACCTTCGTTCAACAATTTTCTGGAACTCCAGCCTGGCGAGCATTCCTCTGGCTCTCGCTTGAATTCCTGTGATGATGAGAGAGAGACGATCATCTCTCATCTCCTCAAGAAGACCAAGCAGACCAGCTTTGAAGAACACCTGAAATTGAAAAAACGTTTTCTGTAACCTCTCCACGGCACTGACATTTATTCCAACATTGAACCCTCCTATTTGTAAACTATACCAACCTTTGTGTGTCCCAGTTTATAATGATCATGGTCAATATCCAAAGAGCCCAAAAGTTTTTCTGCTCCTTTCTTATTGTCAATGAACTGTCCTTCAGGGATAGCATTAGGGTTCAGGATGCGATATCTGAAACAGTACAATCATGACATTATTACAATTCTTGAATGACTTTGCACATTACCCCCCACACCCCACACCCCTCTGCCCCCTTTACACACACACCCCTCTGCCCCCTTTACACACACTCCCAAGAAAGTGAATGCGGGAGACAGGAGAAGCACTGGCTGTCTAACACAAGTCTGGTCTTGGTCTTGACTCGGTCTCGCCATGCCTTGGTCTTGGTGATGACTTGCTCTCAGTTTAGGTGGTCTTGACTACAACACTGCCTTTGGTCCTTGGCCAAGAAGCTTGAAGTACCAGGCAACCTTGATGGGCACAGACAGAGCTTTCGGTAACATCACTGATGCCAAAGAAAAAAGCAACTAGATGCCTGTGGATCAAGACCTGTGGACTATACACACAAAGTTAGGACCTGATCCATCCCAGCTTGGTCGCCTAGACACTGATGTTGAGTCCAATGGCATTGCAAGAGTTGTGATAGAGCAATATAATTTTTGAGCATACAATAAAGTGATTTTTCTTGCCTTTGTTTGAAGTCTCCATACTGGATCCTGTTGGGGAATCCCTTCCTGCAGATCCTAATGCCTTCCAGCACACCGTTACAACGTAGCTGGTGCATGACCAGAGGATTCTCCATCGCCCCAGGAGTCTTGGTCTCATTTGGGATGATGCACCGTACAAAGTGGGGGTGAGTTGACTTGAGATTGGTCATCAGTTTGTTTAAGTTCTCCTGTAAATAAAAACAATAAATATTAACAGTTTTCATATATCAAATTTAGGACAAATACCAAACCTTAGACTTATTTTACCCTGTGCAGTGCAGACACAGTCTGGAAGGAAGATCCTTTCTTCTTTGCTCCCTTTCCCTTGGCTGCTGCATCTTGGGTTGTATGGAAGATGTACATATATGTGTGTTATGTTTTTCCTCATTGATATTCTGGATACTTCAAAAATAATTTTTTTTAAGGCCCCTTACCCGAATCTGCAGCAGAATATCCAGCAAACAGAACAGCCAGTAACTTCAGGTTGGACTTCTGAAACAGTCCAACCACGGTCTCATTCAGTGGGTCCTTGTTCTTCACCAGCCAGTTACCGATATTGTAATCAACAATACCAGCATAGTGAACCAGGGAGAAATGAGCCTCTGGTTTCCCCTTTACTACCCGGGGCTTCTGGAAGTTGGGACTTTTACCCAGATGATTGTCATACAGTTTGGCTGTAAATGTTGCGTCACTGGCTTTTGGAAACATGCACTCCTCTTCAAGGATGGACATGATGCCCATGGGCTGAAGGATGACATTGATTACAATTAGTTTAATGTACACCTGTCACAAAGAATTGCTTACATTTGTTACAATTCTAAAATCCAATTAGAGTCTGCACCAACCTTCTCAATGAGTTCAATGCAGGCTGCCAAGTCCATACCAAAGTCAATGAACACCCACACAATGCCCTCTTTCTTGTACTCTTCTTGTTCCAGGACAAACATGTGGTGGTTGAAGAACTGCTGCAGCTTCTCATTAGTATAGTTGATGCACAGTTGCTCAAAGGTGTTGAACTAGGAAGAGCATTCATTGAGAGAAGTTAGAGAAAGTTGAAAGTTTTATTCTCACATGTCCGAAAAACCTTTTATACTCACATCAAAAATCTCAAATCCAGCAATGTCCAGCACACCAATGAAGTACTGGCGAGGTTGCTTGGTTTCCAAAGATTGGTTGATTCTTATTACCATCCACAAGAACATTTTCTCATACACTGACTTGGCCAGTGCACCAATAGAGTAGTTAACCTAGATAATTGCAACAAAAACAATTACGTTAAAAGTTAAACTCACTTTATTCTTAACCCATGATGGATTTCAATGCAGTGTCTGCATTTACTACACTTACTTGCTGCACACTTTGCCCTTTGGTGACCCACTCGTTGCCTACTTTCACTCTTGGGTGACATAGGCCCTTGATGAGGTCAGCAGAGTTCAAGCCCATCAGATATGCCACTTTGTCTGTATCTGTAATGGATTTTGTGTAGAAGAAGCATTTACTACATTGTTTTGTGTCAAAAAGGCATGCATTGGTGGGATTTATACTCGTTTTAAGAGAATAAAAGTAAACAGTTCTTTATTGTCCTGAGGATCCTTTACCCTCGGTGCCGTCAGCCTCGGCCTGCTCTTCCCTCTGTTTCTGTTTGAACTTCATGTTTCCATAATGCATGATTGCACCAGTCAGCTTGTAGATGCCATTTTTCTCCTCTTGTGTGAAGCCCAGGACATCAAAAGCATCCTTAAACAATGACATTTAAGTTAGATTTAAACCTTTTTGTGTGGAGTTTTTAATGAGCGCTATGTTACACTTACATCAGTAGCAATCAGCTCGTCTGAATCATCAATGGATTCTACAGTTGTCACTCCTTGGGAGATGAAGGAGTAGTCATAGGGGTTGTTGGTGATTAGCAGCATGTCTGTCAAAGACAAAAGTGTCAGGGTTTGTGCATGTGGTGTTGCTGTGGGTCAAATGTATTCTGTTTCTTCCAGCACTTACCCAGCAGTTCTGGTTTCTTTTGGGACAGAATCTGGTAGAAGATGTGGTAGTCTCTTTCAGCCTTGAGCTGAAAAGTGACACGGGATTTCTCCAGCAGATCTGACAAGAAATTACAATGGAATGATACATTACAGTTTGAATTCTAGGCTATGGTCTTGACATAGTCTTAATGTAAAGTGTCCTGAGATAACTTCTGCTATGATTTGACACTATAAATTAATTAAAATTGAATTGAAAAATCTTAGGGTATTGTACTGCACAATGTTCATGTCACAATCTGCTTACATGTCTCAATGTCAGCAGAAGCCAACTTTCCAGTGGTACCAAAGTGGATTCGAATGAATTTGCCCTGGGAGAAGCAAGAACAGGAAAATAAGAAATTTAGGTTTGGGGCACTGTTGGGCACAATATTAAATTAATTGCCTCTTTAATAAAATTAGTAATAAGGAAACTCACAAATCTGGATGAGTTGTCATTTCTGATGGTCTTGGCGTTTCCAAAGGCCTCCAGAGCAGGGTTGGCCTGGATGATTTGATCCTCCAGGGTTCCCTGCGGATTTAAAAGATGCAAAATTTAGGCCGTGAAACTTAATTTATAATGCTTTTCATAATAAGTACAATCAGACCAACTTTTTTCTCCTGAGCAGCATCCTTCTTGCCAGAAACAGCTGCAATGCTGGCAAAGTACTGGATAACTCTCTTGGTGTTCACAGTCTTTCCTGCACCAGATTCTCCACTGCCAATGCAAACAAAGGTAAACTGAACACGTCATGAACATAAAACATAAACTCTGTTCTTTATTTGGAAAAAGATTTTACTTTCATGAATTACTTACGTGATAAGGACAGATTGGTTTTCTCTGTCTGCAAGATTTAAGACAATGTTTCTGTTATGTTTAAATGTTGGGTGGTATAAGAGATTACATGGCGCTGCATCAGAGACATACAGTATACAAAGAGCTGAATATACCTGACAGCATGTACTGGTAGGCATTGTCAGAGATGGAGTAGATGTGAGGAGGAGCTTCACTCCTCTTTTTTCCTCTGTAGGCGTTGACCACCTCCTGCTCGTACACTGGCAGCCGCTTGTAGGGGTTGACAGTCACACAAAACAGCCCTGAGTAGGTCTTTGGACAATGACATAAAAAATAAGTCATTTTGGACTAAAGATTTCATACAGTAGAAAGATTGGTGGATTTGTAGTCATTACTCACGTAGATCATCCATGCTGCATAACGCTCTTTGAGGTTAAACAACACAGCAGGTTCATGGAGGAAGGTGAACATCGCCATGTCCTCAATTTTATCGAACTTAGGCGGGTTCTGAGGGTGGACATCTTCCTCCTTATGGGTTACAGTCTGAAATGATTTACCACAGGGAATATCTTAATTGAAATCGCTGTAACAGTATCTGTTCACAGTGTCACAACCAGTGTCCCTTTTACAATGACAATTAGTCACTGTAAATATCTGACATACTTACTTTTCCAAACTCAGTTTCAACAGTGACTTTGGCTCCATCTCTGGTGGTGACTACAGCTTTAACATACTCCACCTCAGGGTCAGGCACAAAACACTCCCTCTTTATATCAAAGGCTCGAGTCTGGGCCTCCAGACGCTCCTTATCTGACTTTCTTAGAAAGGAAGCAGCCAACCCAAACTCCGCCATGAGAGGGTCGCCCATTTTGAAAGCTGTGAATAAAGAACATGGTTTGATCACATGGTCCCTGGACAAGCACATGTGAAACCTATAGGGTGATTTGTTGTAGGTTTATTCATATTTCTATGGAAATTGTGCAGAACATCATAGACATTATTGTAGTTATTCAGTAAGTACAAAACCAAACAGAACCTAAAAGATGGTAGATACCTATACACTATGATAACAAACATTTACAATGCAAGTATAACATCATATGTCTTTTTAAGCCATGGTCTCAGAAACTACCAGCAGATGTTGTTTTGAGTCTATTCATTTTCATACATACATACATACATATTTTATTTTATTTTGAAAAACAAACAGCATGGAACTATTTACCTTTTTACTTTTCCTCTACCAATTGATATATTTGGTGTGGTGTGTCTCTAAAAAGAAATAACAAAAAAGTAAGATTACATTTACAAAATGTGATCTGATAGTTGAGTCATGTGTGAAATGTAGGTATACTTACTGCAGTTGCTGTGTTCGTGTTCTTACTCCTCTTTCTGAACCCCTCTTTATATTCATCCAGGAGGCAGAACTTTGAAACCCAGACACCCTATAAGGTAGGAGGAAAAAAACAAAGGAAGCTAATTAAAGGAAAGGGTGATCTATATTTGGATTTTAAGGTGTGGTCAGTAACTCTCATCTAACAATTGGTCAGCGAATTGAAACTCATGGGCTGGTGTTGGATCAGCATCTATTGTTATTTTACATGTTTTTAATGTATGTAAGTTGATCTTTTTTATTATATTAAAGAACTTTCCAACACATTTAATTGCCAGAATTGTTTATGTTTATTGAGTCCTGTCTGTTCCTCAAGAAAGAAATATGTTTGTTTTTGTGGTAATATTATTCACAAAGAAGTCTGAGCGTCATTAAACATTTTCCTATGTCATTTATTTTTAACCTAGAACCGCTGCACGTGTGCATCGTCAGTACAAATACAGGCCCTGTCTGTCTTCTATTGTCCTGGAGGACAAAGATAAACTTGTGACTCGTGAATTTCTGACTTGGATTGCTTGTCCTGATCCATGTTTGCCTCCCAGTGGACCTCAGTTGACCCTCCTCCATCTAGTGTAACAGATCGGGTATGACAGCTGCTTGCTTGCAAAGGTTTTAGCGCCCATACTGTAGTACATACATAATCTTATGGGCCTTACAGAACACTTATCACCTTTATTATCAATCAGAACAGGCCAATGCGTTCAATAACTGTCACATTAGCAGAAGAGATCCTTAAAGCAGGCGTTTATTGAATGGACCACCTGAAGACCTCTTCAAGAAGCACACAAGCCCTTTTGACTTCAACAACTTCACACATTCGACTTGACAGTTATTGTAGTTGTCTGCACCCAGGGTACCATTCCTCAGTACATCAAGGGGCAGTGTTGAGGCTTTCATTCCCAGTTGCTTGTGTTCTTCTGCTGTCAACACGTATGATGGAGGTCATAAGCCTTCTTATATGCAGCAAGGGCTCTGGCTATTGTTCAAATTGTTTGACAGATCCTTATCTGTCCAGGGTGGTGGTTATAGTTAACAGACATATTCTGGGTCATAGGTGTATTGTTTTTATTATTTTTTTAGGTATATCATTTCTATTACATTAGAGGTCAATGATCGTTTCATAATTAAGAATTTGGTTAAAGGAGCACCCTACTAATATATTACATGAAGATCTGTTTGCTGGTTATGAGATGTACACTAAGTCAAAGCCTGTGTTTAAAGGATGTTAAAGTGTTGAACCTATTTGCTTTCTTGCTGAGTACACTACATTGTGGTGGCAGTAGCTCAGTCACTTGGGAACTGGAGGGTTGCTGGTTCAAGTCCCCATACACACTGATAGCTGGAGAGGTGCCAGTTCACTTCTTAAGCAAGGCACTGAACCCCCAACCGTACCTTTCCATGGGTAGCCCCCTCACTGTAACATCTCTCCATTAGTACATGTATAGGTACTGAGCATGTGTGAGTAATACAGAGTGAAAACCTTGTGATTATTACTGATTAGCCTAGCTTAGCATGAAGACTAGAAACAAGTCAAAACCGCTTGTATGGATGAGACATAACATGTTAATTGAGTTAGTTAAGAGGTGCTGGTAGGTGGATTCTGTCATCTTTGGACAGAGCCAGGCTAGCTGCTTCCCCCTGATTCCAGTCTTTATGCTAAGCTAAGCTAACTGGCTGCTATCTGTTGTCTTTTTCATGATAGTGGTACCGATCCTATCATGTAACTACTCGATCTTATCATGTACTGTAACTACCCAATCTTATCATGTAACTACACGGAATAAAGCTAATAAGTGTATTTCAAAAAAATTCTCTTTTATTTCAGGAAAGACGCCATTGAGTAACACTATGAGAAAGGTAGCAGTTTGACTCAAGCTAAGTACAACAAGTGAGGATATCTCAGCATCTACCACATTGATTTTGACCATTATTTTTTCAAATCTGTCTCTAAAAAGTCCCCAAACTAGCAATACTAAATCCCTGATATTATGTATCATATATTACATTATATCATACTCTACTATTTACAGACCATATTTTAAAAGGTTTCCAACTCGTTGTCTTGAAAACAAACCCAAGTGGACTGAGAGGTGTTGATGGCACATTGTTTCTTTGCTTTTGTCCATGAGCTCAGCGATAACCACATGACATTTACAAGGCCTGAGAAATGTCTTTGGCACACTGAGACGGATTGTAAAGGCACAGTGACACATTATATCAAACTAAGACCTCACTCTCAGTGGCTCTGTCTCACTCACACACAACCAGAGCATACCAAATATGAAAGTGCTATTATAAAACACCATTTCATCTTAAATATATACTGTACATCCTGTCTATTCAAACACTATTTGACCAAAAGAAAAGAGATGTTTGGTGATCACCTGTTTCCTCTGTCTTGTGTGTTCCTCCGTTCCATCCTGTGGGATATATATATATATATATATATATGAATCAATGAATTTTGAGAACAGCTTCACTTTCTTATATTTTTCTTGTGTTTTTGTTTCTTTTGTCCGTGCCTTAGAGAGATATAATGTTAAAAGTTCAGCGTGAACAAAATAACAGTTGCAGCTGTTGTTCAGCAAGCAGGTCAACATACACTATGCACTAAGTGCTACATAATACTGAAACTCCCCACTCCTTGTCTGGCTTTGTTTTCTTCTATTCACCCTTGAGGACAAAGATAACTCTGTGAAATTATTAAGGGATTTGTTCTGAGCTCAAGTGAATGCACTGTTGTTTGTCCTTCTCAGCTGTGACTTTACCAGTGTGCATGTGTTTGTATTCAATTCAAGAACAATTTTCTTTTCATGTGATTCAAATATTGAAGGCAAGCTAACAGTATTTGTGAGCAAAGGTCAATTATGTTTCATCGAGTGTCATACTGCACGAGGTGAAGTTACCCTTCACAAGGAAAATGTACAGATATCTTTTAGGTGATAATTTGGGAGTTCTTGGCAAATTGTTGAGCTCCTTCAAGATCTTTGCACTAATCAACAAAAGCAACAGCAAGTTTTCTTCATTATGCTTCAAAAGGGAAACAAACATATCCCTGGCAACAACCCTAAACTCAGCTGTCTCGAGTTATTGCTGCTCTTAATTTGGGTTTTGTTCTATAACCGAGACACTAAACTAAACTTAATACTGTCCTCTTTTGACAATGTAAGATAACATCATGTGCAGTGGACAGTGGTGGGATGTAAGTAACTACATTTACTCAATACTGACCTCGGGTACAATTTTAAGGTACTTGTACTTTTTTCATTTCATGCTCATACAGCCAGTACACTACATTTTAGAAGCCAATATTGTACTCTTTAGTCCACTACATTTTTTATTACATCAGTTATAAGTTATGTAATTTGCAGATTTGGATTATTAATATACAGTACAATATAAATCAACTAAGGAATTATGATGTATTATTATGAATTGAGCTAGCAAACTGAATATATAAAAATATGTAAACTAGCCCCACCTTTACCAGCTGTAATATTTGTGATGCTTACAAATTAATGCATCAATAATTATAATTCAGTGAGATATTATTCTATAAAGGGCCATTCTGCATAATAAGAACTTTTACTTTTGATAAGGATATGTAGCAAGATGAACTTCTATGAATATTTGGATTTTTTGTTTTGGAAAGTGAGCAAATTGAATTCACAAGAAAACCAGATGTGCTGGGATAAAAGCTGACATGTCCGCTCACCTTTTTTACTCATGCATCATCGCTGCATCCAAGACAATTGTGATTTAATGAAATTAGCAAAAAAGAAAAAAAAAAGCCAGAGTGTTTTTTCCCTATCCCAGTATGATAAGCGGGAGACCAGACCATCGCGGACAGGACTACACACTCTGCTATTTCTTCACTATGCCAGTTGTAAAGCTGTCTACAAGGTGAAAATGTGTCTCAGACATAATTGGAGATGACAACTACTCTTCCAAGATCTCTGCATTGCATAACAAGACCTTTTCAACACTTGATGCCCCACACCTCAGACCCGAACTCTGAGTAGTCTAATTAGCCTTCACATGTCTACTGTCTCATTCTCAGCTGTTGTATCAAGAGTTGGCCTCTGACATCGTCTTGATCTCCTGTCATTCTTTGTGTCAGCCACCTGATAAGTCTGTCTACCACATTCTCACTCCCAACTCGTCACATATGCCCGCTTGGCCAGGACCCCGTGGTGTCACTTTTATTTGCTCTGGGTACACCTTTGGCGTAATATTTCGACGTATTTTGGCGTAAGGGGTTAGTTTAGTCAAGGCTACTACTTGGTTAGGTTACATACGTAACTTAAGTTAAAGTAAGTCAACTTTGACTTAGAGTTTCACACAAGACACATACAGCGGTCTCCTAGGTTAAATGTTCGGGGTTTGTTTCCATTCACCCCGACCTCTATCCTACATGGACTTTGTTGCTCTTAAATACTATGTCATTTTGGCAGTGCCACGGTTGAAAAAAAAAAACAACTCAATGATTTATTTGACAATCTGACACGTAATACATGTTGAAACTGGAAGGAGAGGGTGATGTTGGATAGATGGGAGCTTCAGGCTGGGCTCTGCAAGGTTGTCTCTGGAAAAGAAGCTTCTGTCCCCCCATGGACTCCTAAAAAAGACGGAAAAGGAAAGAGGTGTCTGGAGAAACATATGGAGTTGATGGGTATGAAGGTTGCACAAACTACATCCTAACAGATAAGCTGGAAAGATATTATGTTGAAATGTGATTTGAATATGTACAGTGGAACCTTTACTTGCTCATATAGTAGGTAATAGTAAGAGTGTCTTCGCACAAGATATTTCACGATGGCTTCTGAATTTTAACAAGCAGGTATGATGCAAATAAGGTGCTGAGCTCAGCCCTGCAGGTCTTGAATTTATTACGCAAGTAAAGGTCAAGAGAGCTGTCAAGTGATTTGGTGAAAGTGTGCAGTCTCTCTACAAGGTGATAATGTGGTCTTATTTGACTGGAGAAAGTATGACGACCTGTGTACCATCTTGCCCTGCACTCAAACTTTCACAGTCCACACCTAGTGATTAGTATGCTGCACTAACCTTGAGGGCATTGTTTTTCTACCAGGGTGGAACATACCAATTCTCAGCTGCCTCACACTTGCCACAACATCTCTCCTGCTGTGGTGCTGTGTTCACAGATGAAGCCAGACTGGGCTACCTGACACCAACAGCCACTTCAGTCAGACTGTTGTTGCACTGACACGCTAGAATGTAAAATGTAGGAGGGGTGGAGTAGTGGAGTGGTGGTGTGTCCAGCCTTTTCTGACTGGGGGACCCAAGAGGGGCACTGACTTATGCAGGGGTGGCGGCATCGTGCGTGCATGTGTGCGTGCATGCGTGCATGCGTGCGTGCGTGCGTGCGTGCGTGCGTGCATGTGTGTGTCCATACGAATTTCAGTCGCCTGCATACTACCAGCATCACACTACTGAATAAGTTAAGGAAAATACCTTGGTCCTTTCTGTGTGATAATAATGCACTTTGGTATAATACTAAAATGTCACTGAGGATGTTGCACCTCACTGTTGATAGCCCATTGGTGCTAATAATACTGCACTTTATTATTTTATAATGTAAAGATATTTGTCTGTCTGTCTATCTGATGAGCTGTATGGTGCAAAATGAATTTGCAAAAGGATCAATAATAAAATGTCTATCTTCTTTAGCTACAAAATCCATTAAAATATTAAAACATATTCAAATATTAAAAAGGACATTTGTGCTGTATTCAACTTTTTTCTACCATATACTTTTTAAAATATATATTTTTTTTCTTTTTACATTGAAAGTCAATTGAGCATAGTACCTTACCTTATCATGCTCATTGCATTTCTATGAGTGATTTTTATTCTTATGTACAGTATGTGTGATATATGTTTGTTGTGTTATGGTTGTCTTGCTACTAGATTCCTAAAATTTCCTTCAGGATGAATAAAGTATCTGTCTCTCTATCTATCAATCTTCACATCCTCTATAGGATTCTTCCATTTTGAAATGCTTTTCCTCCCACATACTGTAAACTACAGACATCATTCAAACAGCTACTGGAACACAATTCAGCTTTTTGATCTATTTTATAGTTTTTTGTGTTATCAAGTTTAAGTTTAATAGTTCTTTCAGGCTTTTCCTTAAAATGGGTGTGTATTGCGTTACTTAGACTTTATGAGCGGAGTTTGCATGTTCTTCCAGACTTTGTTCAACATACTACACAATTACTTTTTATCACTATTTTCGACATACTATAGAATGACTTTTAATCACTTTTATCAACATACTATATAATGACTTTTTATCACTTTTTTTCGACATACTATATACTATGACTCTGTTATCAGTTTTTTTCAACATACTATCCTATGACTTTTTACACTTTTTTCGACATACATATATAAAACACGTAAAAAAAAATGTAAAAAGTTACAGTATGGCTTGTCAAAAATAGTCATAGTATAGTATGTTGAAGAAAGTGATAAAAACGTCATGGTATAGTACGTCCAAAAAGTCATAAAATCAATCAATCAAGTTTATTTGTATAGCCCTTTACAATAGCCGAAAGGTACCCAAAGTGCTTTACAACAAAGCCATAAAACATTACAAAACACATGCCGAACAAACAGATAAAATTAAAAGTGCTGTAGTGGCTGTAGTTTTAAAAAGGCTGAAGTCAGTAGTGGTGCGGCTGTCAGTGGGTAGTTTGTTCAACAGTCTGGGAGCAGCGACGGCAAAAGAACGATCGCCCCACTGTTTAAGTCTTGACCTAGGGACCACTAACAGAAGCTGACCCGAGGAGCGCAAGGCTCTGCCACAATTGCAAAAAGTTAAAATCTCAGACAAGTAAGAGGGGGCCAAGCCATAAATGGCGTTGAAAACAAACAGCAGGAGTTTAAAATCAATTCTAAAACGGACTGGAAGCCAGTGGAGTGACGACAGCACAGGGGTAATGTGTTCACGTCTGGACGTGCTTGTTAAAAATCGGGCAGCAGCGTTCTGCACAAGTTGGAGACGAGAAATTGATGACTGACTGAGGCCAACGTAAAGGGCATTGCAGTAGTCCAGTCTTGAACTGATGAAAGCATGGATTGCCTTCTCGAGATCCTGCCGACTGAGAAAGGACTTGACTTTGGCCAAAAGACGGAGCTGAAAAAAGCTTGAGCTGACAACAGAAATAATCTGTTTGTCAAATTTAAGCCCATTATCAAATGTTACCCCGAGATTTTTGACATGAGATTTAAAAAGGGGGGCCAGAGTGCCAGAGTTTGTGGTGAGAGCATTTGACATAGATGGAGAACCAAACAAAATGCATTCAGTTTTGCTGTCGTTTAAGTGCAAAAAGTTCTGTGACAGCCACTGCTTTATATCTGAGATGCAGCCCAGTAGCTTAGTAAGTGCAAGTTTTTATAATTGCTCCCAGAGGTAGCATATACATTGAAAACAGAATAGGGCCGAGAATAGATCCCTGTGGCACCCCACAGGGCAGCGACGCCTTTGAAGAGCAGTGGTCACCAATCGCGACAGAGAAACTCCTGTTTGCCAGGTATGACCTAAACCACTGGAGAGCGGTGCCACGGATGCCGACGTGCTCTAGGCGAGATACAAGGACTGCATGGTCAACTGTATCAAAGGCTGCTGTGAGGTCGAGCAGTACCAGCACAGCAGAATTCCCAGCATCCACAGACAAGGCAATATCGTTGTGCACCTTTAACGGTGCTGACTCGGTGCTATGTCGGGATCTAAAACCAGAAATTTATCAAGAATAGAATTGATCTCCAAAAATGTCTGTAATTGAATAAAAACAACTTTTTCTAAAACCTTAGAAAGAAAAGACAAGTGAGAGACAGGTCTAAAATTGGAGAGCACAGAGGGGTCAAGATGTGCAGACTTGACCCAACGGAGCTCAGAACCTCTTTCAAAAACTTGGCTGGAAAAAAATCTAAGGGACAGTTCGTGGGTTTCATGCCACTAACCACCTTAGTAAAAGAAAACAAAGAAATTGTCTCAAACCGCTCGAATACAGCAGTCTGTGCCGGAGGAACACAGACATCATCAAAAGACATATTCATATTACAGATATTCTGCCTGACAGATGCCACTTTATCAGTGAAAAAAACAACACAAACTCCTCGCAGGTTGCAGTAGAGGCATCGGACAGGACAGTAGGGCATGGATTAATGACAGAGTCAATAGTATTAAATAGCAGTCTTGGATTATGAGAGCTGTTAGCTATAATGGAGGACAACATTTGGACTTGGCTTCCTTTAGAGCTCTCTGGTAAGCAGCCAAACTGACCCTTAACCAGCCCAGGGATACATGCAGTTTATTCTTTTCCACCGCCGTTCAGCCTGTCTGCATTGTTGTCTGAGCAGATGGGTATGGTCACTCAGCCAGGCATCTGACTTAGTTTTGGTAGTTTTTTTGCCGAAAAGGGGCAACGGAGTCAAGAATCGCAGAACATGTTGAATGGAAAGTGGAGAGTAGGCTGTCTGGACAAAGGGGAGGAACCAGCCCACAACCATCAGGCAGCTGAGAGTTTCTGAAAGCAGCAGCAAACTCCCCAGCCGTTGATGGAGTAAAGATTCGGCGTCTGCGAGCTGGGGAAACTGGCTTATTGGCAGGTGGAGGGGCAGCAAAGTCGAAAACAACAGGGAGGTGATCTGAGATAGCAGTGTTGACTATTTCTCTGAGGGAAACTGAAAGCCCATGAGAGATGACAAGGTCAAGAGTGTGCCCATACTCGTGTGTTGGTGCATTAACAGATTGAGTGAGATCAAAGGAGACTAAAAGCCTTTGAATTCGTTGGCCAGTTGATTTGCTGCACAACAAACATGAATATTAAAGTCTCCACAAATCAGCAGTTTATCAAACTTTGGGAGAAACTCAGACAAAAACTCTGAGAACTCTTGAAGGTAAGGTTGATCACGAACAGCTGCAATTCAAAGCTGGAGTAATTATTGGCGGTTATCGTCAGGCATCTGAAGCTCTCCTTAAATATAGCAGCCAGGCCGCCCCTGAAGAAGGAACAGCCTGGGGGGAGGAGCTCCGAAAAGGCGCTGTTCTCACTTGGTTTCAACCAGGTCTCTGTCGTTCAAAATAAACGTCTTATTTGTAAGAGATCTGACATTTATTAGGGCCGTGTGAACTGAGCATCGGTCAGTCTGGTGAGAGAAGCGACTGAGCGAGTGGAGATTTCCCAGCACACAGCCCCTCTGAGAGATCCGCACTGGCCGACAGCATGGGAGCAGCACTCCGGTGTCCCGAAGAACCGACAGACGACAGGGATCGTGGAGGGAGGAAGCCAGACATTTTTTCAGTTTAATGAGGACTCCCCCTCGCTTTCGCGTTTTTTGCGACGACTGTTGCAAGGGTAACCAGCAGGAAGATCGCCATAGATGCGGCGGTATAGACTCCAGATAAGGCGGAAGCCTCTTTGAGTGTCCAGCAAAGCCGCAAATTGGCGGTATTTCCAGAGATTTGCGAATATTAAGAAGTGTCAGGCGATCATACACCAGCAGCGGTGACACACTCCGTACAACAGACAGCAGATATAGGAAAAACATTAACACTCTCAGCAGAGGTAGACGGCCAGCCAAACACACGGGCGCCATCTTGTCAATTTCACATGACCTATAGTCCAATGCAAAATGTATGATAAAAAAAAAAAAAGTGATGAAAAAGTTATAGTATATAGTACGTGGAAAACAAGTCATACTATAGTATGTTAAAAAAGTGAAAAACTCTCCTCGCGGGCATTAATCCTTACTTATACCCATGCTTATTCCTCGATGCACAAGGTTCAGAGCACAGGTCCGACCAGTGACGGTGTCCTGACGGTGTCCTGCATGCCCCTCCCCACCACCATAGTCTACTATCACTTTTTTCGACATACTATGCTATGACTTTTTTAATCACTTATTTTGACATATTATACAATTACTTTACTTTTTCCAACATACTATACTATGACTATTTTTATCAATCAATATACTAACTGTTCATTTCTGTTTAATTTCTTATGCTGCACTGTAACTTTTATTCTTGTGTTTATGTGTCTTAATGTTTTTATTTTTAACTGTTTATTCATGTGTTTTATTGGTTTTTATTTTTTTAACTGTTTTTTAACTGATTTTGTGTAAAGCACTTTGAATTGCCCTGTTGCTGAAATGTGCTCTACAAATAAAGCTGCCTAACTAGTCAATGATTATTTTTGACATACTATACTGTATATAGTGACTTTTTTTGAAATAATATGCAATGACTTTTTTCAACATATTACAGTATGACTATTATATTTAAAGATTATTTTTCTGGGCATTTCCACCTTTCATGGATGGGACAGCTCAGATTTAAAAGAGACATGTAGGTGACCGTTCTGCTAACCAGCCACATAAACCTTTACTTTTTAATCACTTTTTCACCTTATTCTTAATTCGACATATTATACTGTGATCTTTTTCCATGTAACTATACTTTTTTTCACTTTTTTGACATACTATACTATGATTTTTTATCACATTTTTCACTATACTATACTAAGACTTTTTTGACATACTAAACTAGGATTATTTTATCACTTTTTTCGACAAACTATACAATGACTTTTTAATAATTTTTTTTTCAACATACTGTACTATGGCTATTTTATCACTTGTTGACATACTATAATATTACTTTTTTTACATACTACAATTTTTTATCCCTTTTTTCAACTTATGACTTTGTTCAACAAACTATACTGTGACTTTTTTAATCCCTTTTTGACATATTATGGCTTTTTATGACTTTTTTCAACATACTGTACAATGACTTTTTTATCAGTTCTTTTGTCATAATATACTATGACCTTATAATCAGTTTTTTGACACACTATACTTTGCCTTTTTTGACATAATATACTATGACTTTTTTATCACTTTTTTGACATAATATACTATGACTTTTTTGGCATACTATACTATGACTTTGTTCAACAAAGTATACTATGACTTCTTCATCACTATTTTATATACTATACAATGACTATTTTTTTGACATATTATGACCATACAACATTTTTTTCTGACATACTATAGTATGACTTTTTCATGAGTTTTTTCAACAAAGTATACTAGACAACATACTATACAATGTCTTTTTTATTATTTTTAACATACTATACTAGGACTTTGTTCGATATACTATACTATGACTTACTATATTATGATTATTAATTATACTAGATCATCAATACCAGTCAATAGCAATTCAATTTGATATTTTTAGATTGGCCATGATAACTCTGATAACTTATATACCAGAGTTTTTACAGAAATATTGAGCTCAGAATGAATGAAACCTACTATCAGGAATTTAAAACACAAAAAGCTGTGAACAGAAATAATGAATAAATTATCATATCAAGATTGAAACAGATGCATCAATCAGAGCCCAGTTTTATGTTATGGTTACTTAACCTTTTGTGTCCTTCTAAGTATGTGAAACATAATACTTGCACTAATTATGTATTATTTCACCCAACTAAAACTCATCCACTATATCCGCAGATTGATGTGCATCACTACTGTACAGTACCAGAAATAAGTTGTGGTAACAAAAATTAGTTGAAAATGTATCATGAACCAGGAGAAATACAGTTCATTGTGAAAGATGCAGTGAAAAATAGAATCTCTCAGAAAAACCGGGATGGTGGCAAATATGGGTTATCGATACACAGTAGGAAAACGTGCCATAAATTAGATAAAAAATCATATAATTGGGTCCTGTAGTTGGCTGTACCATCATAAATGTACTGTACCCTGTGGCAGGCGCCATCATTCTCTAACCCCAAACTATCTTTAAGCTGCTTTCAAATCCTTCACTCACTTAATAAAGTGCTGATTTATCATCATTTTATCTGCACAAGCTAAACTACAGTGGCTGGCCCAACTGGCTCCATATGGAGACGCCTCCCTGAGGAAACAGAGGGCTGATAATCTCAGCGAGGCAGATTTCAGGTTTGCATCAATGCATGCTGCTACCTCCAAGATGTCTTGCAGATGTTTCAAAACCTGCCGTGCTGCAGCACTTCTGACTTGTGCAGTTCCAGCAGCAACAAGCCGGCCTGCCTCTGTGTGTTGCTGCTACACTCCAACGTTCACAGCAGAGGGGGACAGAAAGGCTCTGCCACACAGTGCAGGGACCTTTCAGCTCATTATTATTCAACTATTTATCAATTATGGCCTTAGTTTATTCCTCTGGGGGGAGGAAATTACACCAGTTCATAATGATGTAAGTAATAAGACTGTCTTTTCTAGTTACTTATATTGTGTTTATGTGGCTAGTTTAGTCTTTGGTTAGTATTGTGCCCTGTTGTAAGGTCTCCCTCTTGTAGTCTGTACAGGTACAGTCCTAGTTTACACTATCAGAAACAGATTTTTTTGCCACAGTTAGTTTTTACTTATATGGAATTTTTATTGGTGTGCTCGGCAATATACCAATATTATATCCATATCGATATATGTATGTCTTTTCTTGGTTTTAAAGGCTACATTACAGTACAGTGATGTACTTTTCTGAAACTGTTCTAGCCCGTTGCTTTGCCTTTACACACTTAGTCATTATATCCACATTACTGATGATTATTTATCTAAAATCTGTTTATTTGTGTAAATATTTTGTGAAAGCACTAATAGTCAAACCTACGATGTTGCTGCAATATTGATATTGAGGTGAACATATGAAAAGGGAATAAACATAGAGAAAAGTACTGCAACCATCAAGAACATTTACAGAAAGAAATATACAATAAAAATATGTACAAAGATGCTATAACAAATATGTACAATATAACAGTTTTAGAGAAGATAAGAACGCTGTAGGGTTTTGTGAAGGGTGGGCAAAAATATTGATCAGGGGAAGTACAGTATGTATTACGTATGTGTAGTAAGTATTCACAGTATGTATAATTTAATATCTTCAATATCAATCATTGTCTTTGGCAGGTTGGATATCTTCAGCTGCTTTTTTGATCTTCAGCTTCCCCCTTGAGGTCCTGGGAGATGAGGAAGCAGAAGGACTTGTTCACTTTACGTGGAAACTTAGAAGAGGAGATCGTTGCCACTGTGCTGTGGCCTGTCTCACAGCACAAGACATTACTATGTACAGGATTTCACACTTGAAACAAACTTAACATGTTTGTGTTTTGTCTGGTGTTTGCTCAGTTTCTGACTTTTCTCAATTTGCATTCTGTGCCACTATACTACGCCCTCTGTACTTCCTTTGCAGCAAAGCTTTATAAGACAAGTTTCCTCCATTCACTTTAAATCCTCTCATAATAACAATAAAGTGCAACTGTACTGTATGTACGTGCATGAAAAAAGTATAAACATTGAATGTGTCAGTTATGTGCATTTGCTACTGATTATTCCCAGATGGGTAGTCAGCTTCAGCTCCAGGCCAGCTGGCAGATCGGATTTTCACATACATAGCATCAGTGGGATTTCCAAAACAGATTAGAGAGATTAAGCAGCAGTTCACGCTGAGGTACGACTGGGCTACAGCTTCAGCGTTACGTCACCATCACATACAAAATATCAGCAGGAATAGTGCTACTGGCAGAAATTCCTGTATGCATTTGAAAATCTCTGCTAAAAATGTATTGTATGTATTGTATGGCGTTTAGGTGTCATGCCTGTAGGTCCATAGAGACAGTATGTTACTTCTGGTTAGTGATGGATTTAAAGAACACTAAGTGCAAAGATATGTTACAGTAATTACATCCCTATTTTCAGTGGTTCCTTATCTTCTCCGCATTTAACATTGCAGACAGTAGTTCACATGTAACAACTCTTTCAAAAACAAAATAGTCCATGTCTTGTTAATTTAACCAGTTTTATTTTACATGAAATCAGGCTATAGCGTTAATTGCATCACAATCATCATTGAACAGATCATCAGTGTTGTCAGACATAATACTATTCAAGCCAAGTTAATCGTAGTGATAATAATTATCAGTGTATACGTGTTAGGACTTGTTGAGTGCAACAAACAGAGGAGATAAAAACTACCAAAAGCTGACAGAGGAAGAAGCTGTCAGCAGAAGTGAGTATCCTTTTTTTTAAAACTTCCTTTAGTGAATCCTCAACATCAGAGTCCAAATTAAACACCCCCCGCTTCCTCTTAATATCACGCACCCACGAACAAAGATAAGAAAAAGAATGACCCGAGCACACATAAACACTGGGGAACATACACTTAAACCGACATGCTTAGGTAATTCTCCCAGATGATTAAACCATTATTAAACATGGCTTCAGCCAGCACGCTCAAAATAAAGAAGCATGAAGAAAAATATATCCATGGTGCGTGTTTGAGGAGTCGGGGGGGTAAATTTGGCACTCTGGGGCCCTCTTCAGCTCCCAATCAAACCTCATGGAGCATAATCACCGGGCCCTTTCTCCAGCATCAAGAAACATTCAGGTAAAATTACGGATGGCCTCTTTCAACACTACCACATTTAAGTGCTGACAAAATATATGTGTGCTGGTTATACAAGCCACCATTTAAACTTTGACCGCAGTTTGTTTGTACCCGTCTATTCTCTTACAGCTCCCACTGGTCATCTAGAGAGGTATTGAGTAACTATAAGCTTTTGAGGAAATACAGAAAAAAACAAGCCCTTCAGTGCTTCCAGACATGCAGATAGGAATGTGACAGTTTACAGCTTCACTGCTATTTGATAAGAGAGTCATCTCAACCCAATTAAACAATATTTAGATTAATACTTTAAAAGAATGCTAGGCCTCTGGATAATTTACTGATTTTGCTTATTAACAACATAAATAAGACATACACATTGCTGGCTCCAGGCCAGATCCAGTATGTGGATTTAACAGTTTAAAAGAACATGACCCCTTTTCTGTTTGAAGGCCTTTTTCTTTTTTTTGCCTCTGATCCCAATACTGATAATAGTTTATTGACACTCATAAAACTGTCCATACATTTTGAAGATTTGGGGGAAGTTAACCACCATCGTCTTTAAAAAGAATCTTTAAAAGTGCTCTTTAGCGCTTCTCCTCTGCAATGCATACTGTGCTGTAGTTTTCAGCCACAGGGTCAGCTTTAGCAAAACTCAGATGCCCTTAGAAGTTAAAGAAACTACGTTTAGAGTATTTACAAGGCACCCACACTCCATTGAGTCTTGCAACAATTGTTCGAGTACTGTGGTCCGCCACAGAAAAGAGGTATACAAAGCTGACTTTGCTTTGATTTTGCACACCTTCTTCGAGCACTTCTAGTGTTGTCGTACACAGCAAACACGACAAAAGACCTTCTATGCAGGTTAAGACAAATGCTAGGAATAATTACTACTATTAACTACTCTCTGACCCACGTCTGGTCTGGAGTGTCAGTAATAAGCAGCAAACATCTCTATGACAGACGCACAGGACGACGGCGTGCAACAGGGTATGCTGGTGTGTCACATGGTGGTGGTGTGTGTGTGTGTGTGTGTGTGTGTGTGTGTGTGTGTGGGGGGGGGGGTGCCGTTTAATCAGGAGGAGATGAAGATGTAGACTGCCCTCCATGTGTCTGTGAAGATCGTGCGTCACGCATCTGAATGGCAGGAAATAGAGAATGGTGAAGACGAATGGCTCGACACCACCGCCTGCGTTTGGAACGACTAGAGGATGATATGTTAGGAAGCTTAGACGGTGTAATCACGTTCATCACCGCCCTTCATCGTCCGTCCACAATTATCTGTGCAGCCCTCGTCTCTTTCTCTTCCTCTGCATGAGCACGATGGATGTAAATCCAAATCGGTGGTTGAAGCACATTCCGACCTCTCTTTCAGGGGTCTTTTAGGTCTCTGGGTTGGGCGTGGCTAGCAGCGGCACATTGTCCCTCCTCCTCCTGCCCAGTGGGGGGCGTCTGTACTGCTCACCGTCGGCCAGCGTCTGGGGCAGTGGCTTCCTCTTGCTCTCAGGCAGCAGCAGTATGGACAGCACGGCCAGCAGGGCCAGAGACGAGTAGACCACGTGGTGAAGGAAGTAACCGTAGTGGTTCCTCAGGTCCATGAGCGGGGAGCTGAGGCGGCCCACGCAGCCCAGAGCCAGCACCGCACCCACACCACTGCCCCTGCAGACACACACAGCTTCACATTGGACACGTATACACACACACACACACACACACACACACATCTACCACATATACGCTAGGATTTCATTTTTCATATTCAGTCATCCCATACTCAAAAACAGAACTTCCATTGGGTGCAGTTTGTTTTTTTTTATTTGTTTTTTTATTAGAAGTAAAATAGAATTCGTAAAGATTATTATTTAATGGTCTAATAAAATATGTATAAATAGGGTAAAACAGGCCTATTGTTGCTCTGTTGTCTGTGTATGAATTTGTGTAGTTCAACATTTTGAGAAATGCACTAATTTATTATTTAATTAGGAGAAAATGTACACTTTCATGTTTCATGTCTGTTACATTTCAAAAAGCTAGCCGCATCTCTAAAGCTTACAGTACTACCAGCCATGGTATATCTTGTTGGTCCATACAGAACCAAAGTGTAAAAGTTGAGTTAGCTGTTTGACCCTGTTTCCAGACGTCTGTGAGTGGTATCATCTTCTCATCAAACTCTCAAAAAGAAGGATTAGTTTTTCCAAAAAACTAATCCTTTAAGTATGAATTAATTTATTTGAGAAATATTAGGCCTTACACAGTACTATGAATGACCTTACGTGAGGCATTTTATTCCTTTGTTTTCAAAAGAACAGAAACTAAGCTGTTATGTCATTTTAAGAGAGATACCAGTTAATCAGGATTCTTAGTCATTACTAATACATATTGATGGACCTTTCCTCTCTCCTTAATCACGATTTTCTGAATTTTTAATGTCCTGATTCATTTTGGCAGCACTAATGGACCGAGCAGGCTCTTTTCAAAAGAATCTAATATTCCACATCTTAATATATTTTCACAAACAGTCTGCTTTTGCTCTTAAATCAGCGTTGCGGTGTTAGTGTTACCTGATGACGGTGGGCATGATCTCTGCAGTGAAGAGGATGCAGAGGGAGGCGGTGGCCTGGGAGGAGAAGAGACCGAGCACTGAGAAAACTGTAATGGCTGTCTCACTGAGATCTAAAGGGAAGGAGGAAGCACAAGCATCAGTAACTATGGACTAGAGTTGGGCGGTATCCAAATGTTGATACCATTCAGAAACTGAAAACCAAACACTAACACTGCAACACCTCTCCCTTCTCATTAGGTCGGAACCTGAAATGCTGCCAAACTGCAGGAGTCCTGTTCTTCTCCAAGTCTCTCTCTCTTCTCTCTCTCTCTCTCTCTCTCTCTCTCTCTCGTGATGACAACCACACATAAGCATTTTTAGGCATTAAATAAATTATATTTAATATTTAATCCTTGTCTCCTATACTGTATACTGTATTACCACCCAACCCTACCATGGACTACATTGATGAAGTGCAATTAGATTTTTCATTTTTAGATGATAACCATGATGCCCTGTTGATTTCCACTGTAGAACTCTGACTCATCCGTTCCGAAAAACAGTAGACCCAGAGCGCAGGGAGTAGCCTCTAAGAGGTCACCTGAAACACCGTCAGCGCCCAGTGCTGCTGCTGCTGCCCCTCGGCTTTTGATGCATGACTAAAGCACAGCACCTGACACGGCTTTAACTTTGCTGCCACTGCAGTGTCCTACATAAACTGAATGCCATACTCATTTTCAGCCACAAGGGGGGGACTGAGACTGAGGCAACTGTGAGTGTGTTTCTACACCACGCTGTGGAAAGACAAAGCCACCTGGGATGTATTTTTCCATGAACAGAGCTAAGCGGTTTGCCTTTCATCTATTTCATAATGCATGAAACACAAGCCATGAAACATGAAGCTGAGCTTAACTTTCACCTTCTGTCCAATTATGATATGAGGAAGCAAGGCCTTTAATCCTCATTCAAGCCTCAAATAAAGTCTGTGCAGTGACAGGGGGGTGACGTCCGGGGAGAGGAAGGAGGACTGTGTCCACCTTGTGGGCAAAGACTTTTAATAGCTTCCTTCATCTGACTCTTTGGAGAAAACAATGTCCTGCAGCTAAAGCGTGCTTACACTCCATGAGTCCCAGGAGGATCAAAGAGGCCAGCCCCGTCATCGTCATGGAGAGGAGCAGGATGCCACGGCGGCCGCACCTGTCTACCGTTGCCCAGAGCAACAGCCAGGCTCCACCCCCGGCGCACACAGACAGCAGGTAGGTCCAATAGAAGCTGGGGGCCGTGCCTCTGACGTCTCCTCGGAAAGAGCTGTAACAGTGACTAATGCCGTGAGAGATGAATCTGAGGGAGGAATGACCCAAAAAAAAGACAAAGAGTAAGCAGTCATTATAAGAGTTTTTCTTTTTAAAATAGAAAAGAGTCACAAAAGTCAAAGTGGACGAACAAAAGAATTCCTGTGAATAAAGTGCTACACAAATGCAAAGGGCTGACTCAGAGCTGCAGCGTTGCTAAAAGAAGGTCAAGAGTGTGTGGGATGACTTACGAGGTGAAGCCGAGCACACACATGTTCTTCCAGATGTTCCTGCTGTGGAAGAGCTCAGGGAAGGACAGGTGGGGGCGTGAGGAGGGGGCCGGCTCTGAATCCAGCTCTGCAGCAGTTAAACAGGACAAAACTGGATTTCTTTTTTTTCTTTTCTTTTTTATTCACAGCTCAACTATAGTAAAAATAATCGAAAGGTCACTGTCAATTTTATTTATCTGAAAAGAGACATGTATAAGAGGTCAAATAAAGGTTGACACTTAAAATACTGCATCAGGCTCAATAAAAAATAGATTCTATGGTAACACTTAAACCTCCAATTTAGCATTCATTACCCTAATATAAACGATTAATAAATTATTTATAACACAATATAACACTATGATGTTATTATGAATATATAATGCCATTTAGTTGTTTGTAAATGCATTTTACATTAACTATAAGTCCTGTAAAAGTAACCTTAACAGTTTTTTAGGTTCAATAAAGTCAGAATTAAATAAAATTGAAGGGGGGTACACACACACACACACACACACACACACACACACACACACACACACCTGTGAAGCTCTCGTCGTCCCTCACATCTCGGTTGGAGTTCCTTCTCTCCGTGAAGGAGTTCATGTCTGCAGATCTCTCTGACATCAGGAGCCAGCGAGGAGACTCTGGAAACACCCCGGGAATGCTGCAGGAGAGAAAAGAAATATGTCGGTTCCACTCTTCAATCTTTATTGACCTTTACCCAGCACCAAAACTATGCTGCTCGTATTTTCTCCTTCAGAATGAACAATAACCCGCGTGGGTCACAAAGTAGCAGAATTCTTTATATCTTAAGCCAGCTTTTCTTCCAAAACTCCAATTCATTTCTAGTAATCAATCTTTGTTAATTAGGGTTCAAACCTCAAAGCTGTTATGGCTCTGGAGATAAATGAACACAAATGAGCAACCGTAAGGCCAATCGCCACAAAACTCAAAGAGTATGTTCAGATAGGTGCCCCAGATATACCCTGACAGCTTCATTTACATACAGCACTAGGGGGTGCTGCAAGTACAAGATAGGTGAATGGCATTACACATATTTTACTAGAAATCCCATGTTCGTTGTCCGATCAACACAAATCTCTCAGGATATGACCTCATAAGCACCTGAACCACGCCCTGAACGTTTCATTCAAATTGAACACCACGGGGTGCTATAAAGGCAAACAAACTGTAGATGATAGAGCGCAAATCAGGCTATAAATTACTAAATGTTTGTCCAATCAACACAAAACTTCCAAGAAATGTTTACATCATGACCTCACACATACGCTGCAAGTCCCATTCCAATAGACCACTAGGGGGCAATTTAAATGCACAATACATGGACGTGGAATGACGCGAATCAAGGTTTTAACTTAAAATCACAGCTTGCACCTTTATTATTAGCAATTGTTTTTTTGTTGGTCATCTGCTTTTCTCAAATTGCCGTGAGCTGGACTGAGCTACATATCACACTGAATAGAAAATAAATGCTTTTGACCAATCAGTTGTAAGCATTTTAAACAAAGTGCACTGTTTGTCCAATTGTTACAAAGCTTGCAGGATATGTTTTATAACATCGTTGGACCACATGTGTGAAATTACTTTAAAGTCGCTATTAGGAAAAAGGTTTGAAGCCGCGAATCGCCGTTTGCGCCTATGTTTTGGTATTGAAACTGCAATGAAGGCTTCTCTTGTAACAAAGGTCTCAGAGTGACTGGGGACCTTAAACACAGTAGTCCTGATGCATTCTGACATAAACTAAAAGGCTCAGTGTGACGAGGGGATTGGATCAATATCATCCAACAAAGCTTTCAGCATGTCAGTTGCCATCAAAACGCTTTATCAAAAGACTATCAGGTTCCTTCACTCTCTTGTCTTTGCAGTCTCACAGGAAAATAAACACACATGCATACTTGTGACTTTATACTATACTTAGATATTCTAATATCTAAATATGAAAAGGAAATGTGGGTGATTGTGGAAGTGCCACAAATGGGAATCAAAAAGCTAAAACTGAGAATTGAATTTAACAGAAAGGGCTTATAAAGATATAATCATACACATACACACACACACACACACACACACGTACCCGTAACTGAGAAAGAGCGTTAGCGGGGCAGCGCCGGCTCCCAGCAGGCCCCTCCAGGACTGGCAGCCCAGGGCGACGGCCAGCAGCAGCAGCTCTCCGGCTACAGTCGTCAGGCCGGCCAGCATGGTCACCACCAGCCTCAGAGACGGTTCACACAGCTCCAGACCTGACAGGCAAACACACCATCAATCCTGACAAATCCTTACCTGCTAAACATGTCTGCTAGGGCTGCACCCTATACCATATACCCATCATCGCGAAAATGACAACAATAAACACATCGCAAAAAGTTGCAACATATCGCAAAAGACACTCCGAGATTTTTTGGGTTAGTTGAAAGAAAACTGCACTTTGAAATGTAACTTATTTTTTAGTGATGCCTTTTATGTTCAATTCAATGTTCAATTTTTTCAATAAAAGAATGTTTAGTATTATTTGTTTTAAATTCAAGAAGCAATTTGTTGTGTTTTAGCAGAATATTGAAAGCAGCGGAAATGCAGAGCTGAGTACACTCTAAAATATTTATTTTGAAGTTATATAGATATCGCGATATTAAGCAACGTTATTGCAAGCATATTTTCCTCATATCGTGCAGCCCTAATGTAAGCATTGTCATTGTGAACATGTTAGCATGCTGACGTTAGCATCGCTGTGCCTGACTACATGTTAGAGACACCAACATCGCTGTTAATCCTGTTTCATGGATCTTTTTCTGCTAAAAAACAAATATGTCCCCTGAAATGTTGAAATACTCACGAGTGATGTATAGAATGAGGTAGACTCCCGCACTAGCTGCCGCCAAACAGAAACGCATGACGATGAAGATGGAGGGGTATGGAGAGACACACACCAGAACCCCAAACACCACCGACAGGGTCAGACAGGTCAGCAGAGTCTTGGACCTGCCCAGCCTGCAGGGAAACAGAGATACAGTATGTACTGAACACCACCTGACCGACACGTCCTTACACCTGTACTTACTGATAAATACTATCCTCTCTATGTTTTGTTTTGTTTTTTTGCCCCTGGGACACGTTCCCAGTCGCAGTGTACTGTTTGCAATTGTTTGTCTCTTGTCAATAATGTTATCACAAAAAAAACTTATACACTTATATTCTGATTACCCAAGGGCAAAAATACTACTTCACTAGTTTAAATATTAACAGCAAGAGAGTAGGGATCAAAAATTAATGACTGAATATAATAATACAACAGAAACCCAGAGTAGGAACGGCATCATTAACCATTAATGTTGCCAACCCATTCCTAGTTTCATGCCATTTACAAATCATTTAGACAAAATGAAATTAAACCAGATCAAATGTTTATAAATAAAACTAATTTCCCATAATTTCATAAAAACCTTTAAGGCCTGATTTCTGTCAAACTGAATTTACATTTTAAGATGAAGTCTAAGGACCTGCAGACAACCCGTTTAAATATATTACCAAAATGTATCATCAAAACTGTCAAAAAGGTGCTGCAATCACAAAGAAAGACATAAATAAAACATATAAATGCATCTGCAAAAGGTCTGAAGCATACTGTAACTCCTGTGATGTCACTAAATGTGACGTTCAGCTGCATGCAGGTGCAACACTTTTGTTTCCAACCTGCAGATTTGCACTGTTCCCTTTTTTTCTTTGTACGTTCCCTAGGAGGCAGCATTAATTCACTAGTCTTAACAAACAGATGCTATGCTCAGTTGGTCAGCAAATGAATAAGGGTTGTTAGCTAATTAAACTGGCATCCTCTCCCTCGCAATTCCCCACAAAACTACTGCTTCCCCGACAGCACAGCAGACACAGGCTGGATCCATTATGTCAATTATTAGAGGTGCTTGGGTTGTGTTTAATGTAGAGTGCAGAGCGTGAGGTCCTAAGCACTAAGCATATGCAAAAACTCAGACTAACATTAACCTTTATGCCATGCATTGCTTATATGTATAAAAATAAAAAAATGCTGATTGTGATATATTCTTAAGGTAGTGAAACTGCAATGTCAGGACAAGAGATGGAAGACTGAGGAACAAAGTGATTTAACAGCACAGTTTGTTGCATGCCATGACAAGACAATCCCCAAACAAGCTTTCCAAACTGACACAGTAGTCTGGATCCACGGAAGTTGAGTCAGTGTTTTGCCGTGCTCAAAATCCCTTAGTTTAGGGAAACAACAACAAACTTTGAGCTTACAAGCTACACGCTGAAAATAGCAAGTTTTGAAGAAAATTTTGATCTGGAGACAGGCCTGCTTGGTTCTTTCTGGGAATGATTGTAAAGATTTACAAACAATATGTTTAATGATACGGCATTTACTAACTGGGCTGTTTTGGGACCGATTGGTCCACACTGAGATACACTGGTAAGAGCAAATTACATTTAACCATGTATCTACAGTAGTTAATTTAAAAGCTCACGTTACTATATTGTGTGAACAGTTGACTACATTTAATATTTTACATGGCGTTTTCCTTTTGCGAGGTGCAAATGTTCCAAAAAATTCCTTCCCGATCCTATTCTGCAGAGCCAGCGTCGTTGCGTCCGGAGCTTAGCGCCGCCCAAGACGATTGTGATTGGTTTAAACCCAGAGCGTTTCTTTCTCCTATCCCAGAATGGATCTGCGGTGTAGCAAGACCAACGTCTACAGACTACTGCCAGACTATTGACACAGTAACCTATTAACAGAAATCGCCTTGGGTTGTAAATTTGGTCTTTTCTAAACCACACAGCCTGCAAGAAAAACTGGTGTGTGTGTGTGTGTGTGGTGTGTGTGTGTGTATTACCTATCAGCAGCATAGCCCAGGCCGAGACAGCCAGTCAGGACGCCCAGGATGAAACACACTTCCTCCACTGGGACCAGCCAGTACTGAGCACACACCAGGTCCCACTGGACAGCACAGCCACAAGAGGGAGGAAGACAGATCTGTTAGTTATTATCGGTGCAGGTAATTACAACATACATGTTGGAGAGCAGGAAGTCTTCAGGCAGACATCACCACACATATGGAGCAACAGGAAAATAGAAGCAATAGAAATCCAGATGTGCAAACACTGGAATAATGTTTCATTAATATTCCAACCAACCAAAACTTAAGTTCACATTTTGACCCCATTTCCATAAGAACTGCAACTAACAATTATATTTTTTGTGAATAATTCTGACCATTATTTTTGATTTAATTGATTTGTGAATTAAATGTGAGCAAAGGATGAAATAAAGTGTGCAAGGTGAGGTCCATAACCTAAATACATTAAATCCTTTGTCTATGACAATGATAGAAAAGAAAACAATCATTACGTTTGAGAAAGTATGTATTGTTTGTTCACTTGTTTATAATTTCTAAATGTCAAAAAATAATAATATTAATGATAAATTGATAGTAATAACTACAAACGGTTAGATTTTTTTCTAAATGAATGACTTAAATTCACTAACTGAAAATGAATGAATCAATATTTTAATCTGCGATTAGATTTCTGCCCTACTACCTATGTTTACCCAAAATCATTATTAGTAACAAGTTACACATGTTTGACTGTTTGTAAACTGTAAATAAAAAGTGTAGCCAGACCATAATACCAGTGCTGACACAGCGCTGGGGAGATTGTCCGTAACCTCATTAAGGAAATCGGCGTACCCAGAAGAAAGGAAAGATCACACATGATTTACATCTGGCTGTGAAGACATATTTCAGATGGATGTGTCTAGTTTTGAAGACAACAAAAGACAAGTAGAAGCTCTTTGCTTCCAAAGAGAGATTAAAAAGAGAGTTGGAAGTGTGGTGCCTTCCTATCTGCATTTTTTAAAGCCCTAAGCCATAATGTATAACATCACTGAGCAGTCACATTGATTGCTAGCTTGACTTACTCATGAAGAAACGAGCCTCCAGCAAATTAAATTGCTCACTAAATTAATTGCTTAATGAATTAGTTACTTTGATTCAAAGGCAGCCCAGTTTCATTTATTTCACAGAACACATGAATATTATGATTTATATCCAATTACTTCACAGAGATGGTGCAAGAGATTTAGTGTCTGGTCCTTTCTGGATGTATTAACACGTGTTCTTTTACTGTGCGGTTTTGTGTTTTAAAAAATAATCATGTGTGCACTTGGATTACAAAAGGAGATTACTGGCTGAGAGAACGACGCAGTATAAAGCCTTCAGGATCCTCAGACTACAAGATACAATACAAACAAAAGAGGATGTAAACTTATAATATTACTGTGTATGTGGTGATAACAATGTATTACATTCATTAGTAGTAGTAGTAGTGGCAGCAGTATCAGTAAATATCAGTATAGTAAATAGTAATAGTAGCAGTTACTGTGCCAATTTACATAATACTAGTGCATTAACACTACAGTGGGCCTAAAAAGTGAGCCTATTTGTTTAAAAAAACAGATATCTGCTCTCAGTTTTAATCAAATCAAGCCAAGCCACTGATTTGCATCAACAGCTGAGCTCTTCTAATGTCGCTGTGTGCTGGCCGCTAAAAGCAAAACGATTTTAACAATCTAGAGAGGGACAGCAGAGGGCCGGTGATAAAAAAAGGCCTTATATAATTGGAGTCCGTGCACAGAAACATAAAAGCCTGTCACATAATATCAGCTGTCCTATTGCTGAGTCACAGAGCCACAACAGTGTGCACCAGTCGGGTAAAGGGCAGCATCGCAACCCATAGTGCTCATGCGGGTGGAATGCTTTGGACAACAGGAGGAGGGTAAAATGTAAACAAACGAGTTTGTAAACTCCTCAGACTGGTTTTTGGGAATGATGCACCAATCAGGTGCTGTACGTCCCTCCGGCGAGGAGTGAAAGCTGCAACCATGAGCCTGAAACAGAGCCTGTTGCTAGTGTGTGATGGTCTCAACTATGACTTTGCTAATTCACATTTTGTTGTTATTTTTACTAAATGTTTGCCATCAGAGCGAGGTTACAGAGGTTTTAGGATGACTTTTCAGCTTGAAAGCAACAAGAATCTTAATAGAGAGATAGAACAAGAATATATATATCTACACACAGTATTTATGGTGATATATTAGATTTATTGAAAAAAAAATCAATTCAGACAACTGTTATGTTTAATCTGACAAATCAATAGTATTCCAATAAATGGAATACTGCCATAAAGTCCTGCTTAGTAATTTGCAATGTTGTCCCCATGGGTAATACACCCAGGTATATATCAAATATATAGCTACTACTATATAAATGCTTTGCCAACATTATTGAATAATAATGACAGGAAGTGCTTGTGCATTAGCCCGTAGATCCACAACATAGAGATGTTAAGTGGAGTTTGTCTCTAGTGAAGTGACAGTATTTATTGATTGTGGCGGAAACAAAGCTGATCAGAGGCCCTCCTGCTTCCTGATCAGCAGACAGCCAGCTCAGCAAAGCGAATAGCACTGGAGGAACAGATTGTCACGACATCAAAAAAAAAATACTTTCTGAGCTTAACCTGACTTAAGAGCCCAAATATGTCCGCCCATGTCCCTCGCAGTATGTAAAACGATGGGTGGATGGACGAGACTGTAAGCATGCTACTTACTGTATGCCTTTAAGAATGGATATGTTGCACACATGCTTTTGCTAAATGCTTCCCTTGGCAGTGTTTATGTATCCTCAGCTCTCTGCAGTGATGTGGGTGGATTACCACTGAACTGCCTAATAACATGGACTGGAGGGCTGGGTGTGGTTCCCACAAAACAGACACACAGGCCACAGAGTGGAAAACTGAGCAGCCGTCCAGGCTCTTTTATGATATCCAGCTCAGAGAGGAAATGCATGTTTTTTTCCCCACACTGGTTTTACCTGCTGAATTTATCATATTGGCTACCTGTTATAACAAATCAAATACATGTATGACGTGGGTTGCTGTCATGAATATGAACAGCGTGAGCAGCAGAGCAGCTTTTTCCTACAGTTAGAAATTTGAGAATTAGACCTGAATCTATAATTGCATTGAGAAACACAAGCTCCACTGGCAACTCAAATAGATTATTTTTCTCTCATTTGGAGCAATCCTTTGATTGTGTAGTTATGTGCATATGAGGGGTTATTTTTCAAACCTGTCAATATTCCTGGTGTTTCTTTTAGGGGACACAATGCAATTCAAAAAGGCAAGATAATGTCACAGTGGCACAATATTCCCTCTTCCACTGCAGCTTATCTTTTATCTGCCTGTCTGCTGTATTATATATGACAAGAAGTTACAGTTCAAATGTTAAAAGATACAAAGTTGTGCCCATGGTGGTTTAAATCCTCAGAGCAGGGAGGCACATGGTTTAACATTTACTGAGATGCCCATAAGCAAGTCTTTTTAAAGGATCATTCCTATGTTTGTATATGTTCCCATTACATACAAATTGCTGCCAATCATATTACAAAGCATAATAATGTTGTCCATTAATTTAAGTATAATCTTTTTCTACCTCAATACCAATCAGGTTGTGAGCAGAGATTGTTCTTCCTCCAATGTACGTATGGAAACTTTGACCTCTTCACATTCTCTGAAATCTCTCTCTAATGGCCGCTAACGTTGTCACAGTGACATAGGTTAAACACATTTCTGAATGAGTCACCGAGCATTGCCCAACCTGGCGTCCCAGCCCTACTCTCACGGATGAATAAAGTCTAACTAACAAGTTAAAAAGGGCATGGCAAGACTCAAGATGGACAGTTTTTTAAAAAGTATAAAAACTGACGCAGCAGACCCATATAAATGGTCTTCTTCCTTGTCAAAACCTGGTGCCTACATAACCCACAATACCACCCAACTGTCAGAGATTTGAGTTTGTTATGCCAGTGATTTTCAAAATGGGGTCTGTGGTACTTTGCCAGGGGGTCCGTGAAAAGTTTTCAGATTCGTTCATTTAAATTATTTGAGCCTTTTCCCTGAAGCTGAGATGAGGAGCAAACTACCAAAGTCTGGTAAACTCACACCACATAAAGACAGGTGAGTGAATGAGAGACACTATACCTAAACAGAACTTTGTTTTTGTTTTTTTATCTAATCATGTGTAATTCTGCGGTTTAGCAGTGGTGTGTAAGGAACAACAGTATCACGCTGTCCTGGTATTAACCTCGGACATGATTGATCTCATATGACTACCTCAAACGTTGGCACTATGCACATTCATCATTGGTCTGCACCAAACAAGAGGTTTGTTTGATCAGGTTCTCCCGAATCTCCACACAACCATAACCAAAACTTCTCTTAAAAATATAGGCAATTAAATGCTATGTTGCATTATAAACTAGCAACATCCAAGGCTCTACAAGCCACCAGGAGAAGAAGCTGCATGCTCAGCAAGACCCTCCTGTGGATAAATACAGGATAAATAACAACTGTTTCAGCATTTTAGGGCCCAAAATCCATACATAAACAAAAAGGTAGCCCTCCCACAGAAAGCCAAAACAATGAACTAGACCAGGACCATAGTGAGAGAGTTCAGAGCATCCCAGGCTGGAGCTTTACCTCAGTAACAATGTTGCTCCTGAGCCCTTCTGTGACATTGTAGTCCCAGCCAGCCTCGCATTCCACTACTGCTGACTGGCTGCCGTTGACATACTGCTTACACTGGGACAGGCCCCCACTGTCCCCATGCCTCTCCCCCTTCTCCCAGGGCAGGGAGGCATTCAGCACCTCGGGCGATGGTAAGGGCCCCCGGCAGGAGGCAGTGATGGGGCGGGGAGAGGGTGATGAGGGGGTCGGAAGAGAGCAGGAAGGCCAGGAAGAGGTTGGGCAGGATGGAGAGAGCAATCAGAACCCTCTGCTTCTTCCTGCCCAGAGCCAGCACCATCACCTCCCCCGTGGGAGGCAGCGAGGGTGGGGCAGGCAGGGAGGATGAAGAAGGGGCTGGGGAGGAGGGAACTGGTGAGGAGGGGAGGGATGGAGGGGGAGCAGGGCACGTGGAAGGGGAGACCAGAGGAGGAGAGTCCGGGGAAGTCATCATTGGGGGTGGAGGTGAGGGGGAGGTTGTACCCCAGACAGAGGGGAAGAGACGTCGGAGAGCTCTGTGGAAGACAAGAACTACACAGCATTATTTATAGTTTAAACACCCAACACAAGACTGACATGTAGCAGGCTAACTCTTAGAGATCATGAAAAAAATAAAATAATCTTTCACAATACATTACAGTAGGAAAAGCACAGGTATAAATAAAGTAATAAAGACAGCTTAATTACATTATCTGCTTTAGTTTCAGGGTCCTGGTCTCGTGCATACTTACAGTATCAACATCTGAATATAGTTAGATATCACACATATAGCCATTACTTTGCTAATTTTACTTTGACGCTTATGTGTGTTCACCTGATATACCAGCCACGTGGTATTTCCTGCCTGCTGTTTTCCTGCCTTGTGGAGTGACACTCATATGAAAGTTCACAGTAACGTCGCATTTTGACCGACTCCATCATTTCCAGAGCAAAGAGTGACACACTGGGTCCTTTCACAACGAGACTACACTATTTTAAACACTGAGCAAATATCTGTCCAGAGATTCCTACTGAACAGAAGAAATACTTGTGCCGAGTATTGACATAATCCAATTCTGTCCACCCAAAGAATTAATGTAGTACCAGGAATATAAGATCATACCTGTACACTTACATAAACATCCCCTGAAGAGCTGAAATGATTAGTCATGCACTATTTTCTTACATTTTAGAGGCCAAACAATAGGTAAAGTTGTAATACGAGGAAGAAACTCCAGTCAAAAGGAGTTTTGTTGTCAAGTGTAGCCTATCTGTCAGTAGCCTTTAAGGGTACATGGGGAGAAAGAAAACAAGTTAACAGTTTAAAAAAAGGGTTGTGGGCTAAACCTCAAACAGAGGGATAGAAAACCCCTAAAAGGATGGGTGTTTTTAGAGGTGAGGGAGCCCTTCCCTCTCTGTATTACAGGCTGCTCTCTGTGTTCCCAGTTGAGGGCTGGAATGTGAACAGCCTGTGCTTTCCTCAGCAGCCTCATCCGTCGGTGCACATGGTGCTCCTCAAGCAGCCAGAGTTGCCGTGTTTTCCTTACACAGAGCCAGGAAGTCTTTCAGCAAAAAAAAGGAATCCCACAGGGTTTACATAAGAGCTTTTACAACAGGGGGGTAAAGGACGTGGGGGGGAATGTAACAACACATGGGACTGGCTGGCCTCTGAGGAAGTACTAACACAATGGCAGATAGAGTGACAGTGTGAGGAGAATAAAATGACAATGCAGAGGGGTGAAGCAGCTACGCCAGGCTGGTTGTACAGGACCGCCAAGACGCACACCTGCTCCGGCAGGCTGGCGAAACACACAGCTGCTGATATTACAATATTACAACGTCTGCCTGGCTTCAAAACCAGACGCAAACTGCTACTCACCCGTTTAAAATGTTGTCCAATTTGAGCCCAAATGCTACTGCCCGTTAGTCTCTTCCAAACCTCCAAAACATAGCGGGGGGAGCGGGGAGATTTATAGGGAGTACCGCATTCACCGTGTCTTCTTTGCGTCTCGATGCCAGTCTGCTTTGCGTGTTATATGAGAAGACATTTCTGTCCCAGAGAAGTGTAGTCTCTAATAAACACCAGCCTTTGACACAAGCAAGGACACTGGACTCCTGTTAGCCACTTTGAGGTGAGATGATGCTAATAGACTCCTCTCCTACCGTCGCTGGTTTTTAACGTTACTGTTTTGTCCATGTTTCTGCCTGCCGACACTACAAAATTATTAAATAAGACATGATTGTGTCCGACATAATCTTAAAGGAAACGCGTCGTCAGTCAGCCGCCGGTCGCTGACAAAGAGCGGGTGGAAAACTGCATTAGGAGAAGCCTGTTTATAGAGACGAGCAGTTCTGCCGGTGGCGGCACACTTCGATACAAGTCGGCTAAAATCGTCAAAGCGACGTCCCCTTGTCTCACTGCTTTCAAAGATCGTATATGATGAGGTGTTATTTCACTCTGCAATACATTCATTTTTCCTTTATTCATTCAGGTATTATACTACTCAGGTAGCAAACAATATTGGTTGGTTTACGTTGGCCCAACCTATACGACAGAAATACAACGTGGGCCAACATCTTTTTTTGCTACCTGGGTACTTTCCAGACACAGTTTTTAGCCTGTAAGTTATGACTTCAAGTCACAATAGACAGTTAATAATATATTATATAATTAATTAATATTATTAATCAATATATATACAGTCTATGGTCACGACTCACGACTTGGAGCGTTCCAGGCAAAGTCACGACAAACCCTTCTAGCTAGCGTTAGCTAACGGCTACATAATGTTGACGTTAGCTAGCGCTAGCTGATACTAGCGATTTCTGGTAGCCTGTAGCTACACAATGTATGTGTTGTTGTTGTTTTTTATTACAATGTGTGGAATTACTTTACCCTGCTATTTCTATTTCTCGCCATTAATCACCGTCGTCTTTACAGCATTAACAAGGTCGCCTTTGTTGTTTATGTGTGTGACTGTAACAGGGAGAAGGCTAGCCTACACGATCTGGTTCGAGGTCACAGGTAACATTTTAACCAAAACATTATGTATAAGCTATCTCTCCTCTTTCCATTTCCACAAATAAAATAAAAAACTTGTTTTTTAAAACGGCTATATCAGATTCAACGTATCTATGAAAATGCTACTGGCCATGCCTTGTTAATGTTAATTATTAATATATCCTATTAGATTCTGCACACTTTTTTATGTTGGTTGAGCATCACATTTTTGTGAATTTTTGTTAAGAAAATCTCATTTTGTTCTTTCTCTTCAAATTTAAGAATCTCACACATTTTTAATAGGAGTATTTCATTTTAATTTTGTTCAAAAGTATGGGTGGCAGGAAAAGAAGTTTAGAAAGAAAAATGTATATGTAGGTATACTGCATTGGCTTTTGTGTGTATGTAATATACATATTTATTATCATGTTAATGAGTGAATAACTAGCCCAAAAATACAGAACCAGTCTTGAGGAAAGTAAAATGTGCCCAGAAAGACTATTTGCAGTAATAGGTTTGTGCACGCAAGCCCCTGTATTTGCACTTATCCAAGAATATACAGCCAATGCCGTGATGGTATTTGGACAGCAGAAGAAGCACACAGATTAATGGATAGAGTGAGACATCCGTTCTTTGTAAAATATCTCTACAGAAGGTCTGCATGTAGTTTTCTCTGCCGCATGATGGAGCCATAAATCACAGGCTACCACTAGAGACCAGAGACAAGTCTAATAAAGCCTACACTGTTACTTCCATGGTCCAGGCTCATATGGGCTTGCTCTCGTAATGATGCAATGATTAAAATGTAATTTTGATATATGTAAGAAATGTCACATATTGTCTACTTGAAGAACATCTCTTTTCCCTCATTTGTTTTTTCAGCCATATTTGTTACTCTTCTGTCTTATACATGTATTAGGTGCCAGGGCCATCACTACTAATTCTGCACAATAGGGTTTTTTTCCCTCTTTCCCAGTATACTATTCCTGAGTATAACATTTCCACCTAGTCGTAGATGGAAAATAATAACCAGGTTTGATAGAACTACTGTATAATGACTTAGAATGTACAGTGGTCCATGGACAAATACATGACCATTGGATTCAGCCATCCATTTGGTAATGACTGCTAAGCTACACTTGATGGCACTAACACAGTGTGTTCCACTGGTGTTGCAGCAGCCAACAGTGGAAGGCTTTGGCTCTATCAGTCAACACAAACATTGCTGTATATTTAAATGTTGTTAGTCATCGAGCGTTTAAATTGGCAAGAGTGCTAAGAAAAGGCTTTTTTTTTTTTTTAAACATAAAATCCCCATTACATCTTGTATGTTATGTTAGCGTCTGCTGTCATGACAGTGTATTTGTGTTACCCACACATGCATGACCATAATTGCTGCCGCTTCCCTTAAGTACAAAGATAGCATCTATATATTACAGCTTATGAATATGTGAGGTAAATTATCTACTGTATCAGACATTTGGATCCTTAAAATAGCTATCTGCAACAACAAAAAAGAACAATGAAAAGTGCTACACTTTTTTAAGCAGATGAATTGCCCTCAGTTAGTATGAGGACCACAATGGAAATAAGTCCTGGACTTTATTGTGTTTTTATCCTCGATTGTATTTGATGTCTTTTAATGTGTAAGGCGTTCTTGATACGATTAAATAAATCAAATTAAAAAAGTCAATCATGCCATGAAAAGCGATTTACACCACTGCAGAATCTCTTTCTCTACACGGCTCTTTCTGACTGATTATGTTGGTACCATAGCTGGAAGGTTTTTTGAAGATCTGGTGGGAACCTGAAAAAGAGAAAAAGCTAATCCTCTGACCGCAGAGTTGTACTGAGCTGCCTCTTAGTTGTGAACATGTGTGAGTGTGAAGTGCGGAAGTGCTGAAATAGAGGTAAAAAGTTTATGTTTCCCATGTTTGGACTTAATCTTGTGCGGTTTGTATGTTGTTATATTCAATCATTCTTTGCTCTGGAAACCAAAGTCCAATTAGTTTCTCAACTAGTGCCGTAATAATACCTTTAATGATCAGGAGCTGTAAGATTGGAGCTGCTTCACTGGGGATGTGGTAGGGTTCATGGCCTGCTGCTGTTGGGTAACTTGGTAGGGATTAGGTGAAATACAGTCTTTCTTCACTCTGTGGAGATGTTGCAGTCCTGGGACCACAGATTGCCCCACACGATGCTGTGGGACATTTCAACAGACATGGTCAAACAAGAAGTCATTGTGTGCCGCTCTACACATGACTGGCTATAAGTAGCCTGTGTAGCACTTTCATTCTCCTTTGTAAATGAGGAGTTCATTATCAAAATGACACAACTCTTATGTACATTTGGAGGATAAAGTCTGTATTTATAACTAATAAGCATAAACAGTTGATTGAAGTGTTAACATTTAGCTTTTTTAGAAGGAACCTTAGTTTGACTACTATTTCATTTTGACTTTTATTAAACAAAACTTGATATATGCATACATATATACAAATCCATATCTCAAAGACCATTGGGGAAGTAAAAAAGAGAAAACTGCCTTTCTCTAGCTCATATGTTTAAATCCATTGAATATCATTGACTCAATTCACACATATATGCAGCCACCCTACCAATCTCTAAAGATGGGCTATGTCCAACATCTCACCATGCCAGAAGAGTGTGGTGTGTTTGTTGACTGTAAGTTTACATATTCTAATTATTTGTGCAGAGCTGCGCTGTGTAACACAATAAAAACGTGGATGGCATTAGTTGTAGTACCTGTTGAATCAATCAAACAGCACAGTTAACAGTGTGTGCTAAACAAAGTAGCGTTTTAATTATTAACAGTTCAGTTTAGTCAGTTGAAAATGGAATAAAAACATTTTTTTTACAACACAGATAGCTCTAAACTAATGTTGCAGCCTTAGTGTTGCGTTTTAGTCAGACACTATATTTAATGACAAATGGCACGCTTTTATTGTGTAAATCGGTATACAATTTGTATAAAAGCCACACAAGCAATAAAAAAAAAGCTAAGATTAGGTCCCGAAAATACTTGTTTGTATTTATTTGTAATAAGAAAAGAAACTAGTTATGGAAAGGGAACTGAATGTGTGCTTTCTTTTTCTTTATTTTGAATATCACAGTGATAAGTGTTCTTATCCTTGATCTTGGGAGCCAGATTCAAAGGAGTCCCAATGCTGTTTTTGGTTATATAGTGTTGAAAATATGTGTACCAAATATTATAACTATTATTTTTTTCAAGAAAAAATGACTAAATGTCTGGCTTATTTCCCCCCCCCCCCCCCTCCTCTTTTTCTCCTATCTCTATGTCCCTTCACTACCATCACAGCCACAGGAAGACCCTGGCAGCCCGAAACACTGATACTATCTCTGAGCTCCTCATCTCCATCCTCTACTGTGTCGAAATCTGGCCCATCCCACAAAGGGAAACCGCTGGTGCACAACGGTCCATGGCATGACGTCCGTTTCTGTGGGTAGACACTTATGGTAAATAATGTGGCAGGTGCACGCCATGTTCCCTGATTAAGATGCAGTGGAGAATTAAGGAGAATAATACTGAGATGATATCACACAATTTTCTATGAGAAAGATGTATTGTTTAGGTGCAGTGCACTGTAATCAAAGCTTGTAAAGGCTATTTCAGGAAGCAGCTTTAATATCCAAATACATAATTAAATATATGTCCATATTTTGTTATGTTAAATTAGGATAATTTGCCATATTTGTTTTGTATATCAGGGATTGGCATATATAAAAGATGTTTCAACCAAACTCAAGCAATTATTTGTTTATTTAAAGAAATGTTTTTAAAAAGTATTGTTTTAACAATGCATTACTATAAAATCACAAAACACATTCAACAACATTACATGTGATTAAAAACTGTGTCAACAATATTTCAAGTAATCCCATACTCATTTAGTGACAAAAGATTAATAAAGACATACAGAAAAGAGAGTCGCTTAGATTTGCCTACTAACCACAGGTGGTTGTGTAACCTTGTTGGGCAACAACACTTACAATCATCTCTGACAATGACAAGAAGTGTCAGGTATGATTAGGCAATGCTTATTGAATCAAAACATATAACAAATCTGTCCAATGCACACAGTGGTCTTCTTTTTGTAATTTATGTAATGAATATGCATGTGTGTGCAGATGTCTTCAGGAACTTTCAGGAAAGTTCTTTTTTGGAATTTGCTCAATTTAAGTAAATGCAGCTTTCAGCCTTTGTAACTTTTTGTTGGGCCCATGTGTGCAGCATTAAGGATTTTTAGATCAACGGTGCATCAGGTTGTCCCTAAAAATCCTTAACCCATCTCACCTAGCTGTTTCACAAATGTTATATATATATATATATATATATATATATATGATATGCACAGACTCTGCCACTCGCATAAAGTGTCTGCTCTCGAATCTCTACACTCACATTTTAAAGTATGCAATGACATCTACATTCATAAACACCCCACATCTTCCTACTTCATATTGAGACTCCAAGGTCTCTTGTTCAGGTGCTTCATTCATTTATTCCAAGGTCCAGTGTGCAGGGCCGTAGCCACAATTTCAAAAATACTGAGGTCATGAGGATGTTCACTTCTCACCAGAGTCTGACCAGATACCAAAAATGAAGTCTATCATTTAGAATTATTTGGATTTAAAAAATAAAATGTATTCAGTTAAAAGTTATTGCATTTTGTCTTTTATTTCCCACCATGAAATGCTGTTTTAAAGCCTACTCCACACTGCCAGGAATTTAATCAACCATTTGCTAAACCTCTGTCCCGACTTAACAACCAACTATAGCAACCTGTCAAGTTGTGGATGCCTCATGGGGCTGTAGTGAAACACTGTATCTTAAAATATGGAGGGTGGTGTCTTTTTTTAGCCTTTACAAAACCAAAACCACAAGAGCATAACCTGCAAATGTTAGCATGGTTAGCTGCTTTCTAACAACAGTATAAACCATTTTGTTTTCAAAGGCATGGGCCAAACTGCATTATTAAGTGGGGTTGCAGGTTACCTGTATGTAAGAAAAATATACGTTAAGGCTTAAAACATCCACTTTGTTTAGAAAGAGTCAACTGGAAACATTGAAAAGTTAGCTGCAGATTTCATTTCCAACTGATTTACAGGGTTTTAGCTGTAGCGTTAGCTTACCCTTGCTAGCTACTTCTGATCAAATCTGCTAGCAACAGTTGACATTTTAGCCACACTAAAGACCATGGTTAGAAGAAGAAGAAGCTGCTTTTGATAACGTCCGTGTGAAATTGAAGACCCATTGTTTCAAAAATTACTGCAAATGTTGTGTCTTAAATCTAAAACCCTAGAAAAAAAGACATGAAATCAGTGTCCTCAATGGTAGCTACAGCCCTGCCAGTATGTTATGCTTTCCCTCTTCACAATTTTACAATATTAAACTATTACTAACCCCTTTTACACTGAGCATTACACCCCCACAAAATGCTTCATTTTGTCAAATGTGCTACATCTACATGTGACTTTATTTTTTTTAAATAGTTGCCTGATCTGAGAAATCAACAAGGAGACTTGGAGGCCTGCCTATAGACAATAATAATGAATCTGATGCCTACAATTAACACTAGTAACAAATGTGGTTCTAGATACTGGACTCCCCTGCTGCTCCCTCCGCAGCCCCCTGCAGATGCCGCTGTGACATGATGTGTTTGAGAGTGTCCAGCTCCTGTGTCAGCTGCCCTATCCTCATCTGCAGCTTCTGGTTTTCCTCCTGCAGCTGCATGGCCCTCTGCTGGGTCAGCAGGATCCTCCTGCGAGCCTTGTCCCGGCTCTTTCTCACAGCGACGTTGTTCCTCTCGCGTCGCAGCCGGTACTCTGCACTGTCCTTGCTGATGCTCCTCTTGTTTACTGGGGCCCGCAAAGTTGGCAGGAGGAAGGAGGAGAAATCCTGGAGGTCAGAAACACAAGTTTAAGTTGTGGGGAAGCAGGATGAGAGTAATTAATGATGTTTCTTTCAAAAAAAGTGTAGGAATGACTTCTTTATCTATTATCCACAAATGAAAAAGCTTTCTTACACACATGAAAACACACCTGCTGAGTGCTGGCGTGGCTCTGGTGGTGGTTTGTGTTCCCTGCATTCGAGGTGTTGCTGAGACACGAGGACGTATACGGCATGTAAGACAGTCCCATCATCTGCTCAGACATTCTGTCATCAGTGCCCCCTCTCACCAGTCCCTGAGACTGGTTGTATGTCATGTCCATCTGAGCCAGCTGATTAGTTGGTGTGTTCGGGTTCAGGGTGTGGGTGTGAGCCTGACCTGGGTATGAGTTTGCCCACTCCTGGATGACAGAGGACACCCTGGTATCTGACATCTGAAAGGTGGTTGGAAGCAGAAAAAGATTAGTTTTCTCTTTTTTTCAAGCTTAAATTAGTTTAAGCTTTTACAATTAAAAGAGAAACACACAAAGAACCACATGTACAAAAGTAATTACACAGGGGAAAGACACAAAACAAGAACACAAGACATAAAAGGCAGAGCTATTAAACTATCCAACAACATAGCCTAACATGGTTTAACATTAGCTCCAATATAGCAAAAGGCTGCTTTCACATTATCTTCCTGGTAATGATAATCAAAACAATATACCCTAATTCAACTCCTTGAAAGGCCTCATTCGGTTGTATATTGTGTACTTTTTTCTTCTGAGACTTTAAGATCATTTTGCCAATAATACCTCTGTACTTTTACTAAAGTAAGAATGCAGGACTTTTATTTCTAATGGGGTAATAGTAATTCATTAGAGCCATACAAAATGCAACGCTACAAATGACAGATGTAGTTAGCTGTAGATAGCTGATACAATTCGTCAATTCATTGTGACTGACTAAAATTTATTTAGCAACATTTTTGATGACCAATTAATCATTTAAGCGATTTCCAAAGGTGAAAAAGCAAAAAAGAAAGTTGTCTCAAAACATTAGCTGGTTTTCTTTGTTTATATGATAAGAAACTTTTTGACTGCTGGTTAGACAAAACATGCATAAAATACATACTTGGGTTTGTTATTCTTTTCAGATATTTTACAGACCAGACGATTATTGAATTAATTGAGAAAATGATCCACAGATAAATCGACTATGAAAGTAATTGTTAGGAGCCCAACATTAATGCAAAACATACATCAGCAAAGTAAAAAATAAACTGCAGACCATATTTTCTTTTGTCTTTTTTTTGTCTAATAAAGCTATGATCTTCTTACCATGACTTAGCTCTTCACAAACTCTCTGAATATTCTGCAGGTTCCTCTGACAGTTTGACTGAAACTGTTCTGAAAGACAGGAGACAGACAGGTACCTCTGTCTGATCTCACCATCACTTCTTCCTACTCCTCCTCCTCCTCCTCCTCCTCTCGCTCTCTCTCTCTTTCACTCACACACACACACACACACACACACACACACACACACACAGACTGACAGATTGACAGAAAAGAGACAAAGAAAAGCACAATGACAGAAAGCAGCAAGTAGTGTGATTACATACCTCCCATCATATCATATTATACTGCCTGTGGTTTCAGGGTTTTTCAGTAGCCTAATTTAAAACAAATTGTAATACAACGAACAAGCTTATAGTAGCGGGTCACAATAAATAAATAACAAATTATTGAATAGCTTTCGCTTCTTTGTTGACAGTGCCACTTGCTTAATTTATAACATTACAGTACAGTACAACAGTAGTAGGCTACAGTGCAACACTGTCAAGCCCTGTATGCCCACTGTTCCTCTGCGGCTTCCGTAGACTACATTGAAAACAAAATGGCTGCCCCTGTTGACAACGTGAGTGAAAGCTTAGCTAGCTGCGAGTTAATACAACTTTTATTTTATCGTTCTACAATGTATGCTAATATTATAGACACATTCTGACGATTTAACGTGTCCTCGGAAACTATCTTTTGTACGTGAGACTGATAAAAGCGAGTGATAATACTTTTGTTTGTAATGACTTAAGTTATCCAGCTAGCCACTAGCTAACATTTCTACTACGTTATAACCACATTTTGCGGGGTATGTACATGGTATTAGCAGTTTTGCATTGTATTTCTGACATGTTTACTTTCTGGCAGGCTTTAATTGAAAGTGATTTGCCTGCAGCTGTACAGCTGCTGAGGAATCTCACAGAACAGGTAAGAACGGCTTGGCTGTAATATTGTATTACCAGTGTCTGCAAGTAGAGATATGCTGAAAGTATTGGAGCTATACGAACACATTTACACGTAGACTTAGATCTAATGGTGACGTATTACAGAATACTATTCTTATAATCCTGTTTAATGTATTTATGCTGATTGATTTAGTCACTTTTATCACAGCTTGTGTAGATCTGAGTTTCCCCAGCTGAATAAAACACAGCGTGTCGCTTTTCTCTTTAGGTGGTCTCAGTTACAAGTCATGTCCGTGACCTGATAACAAAAGTCAAAGATGGGGCGTTTAAGACATCAAAGGTGAGTGGGGACTTAAACTGGACTGCCCCAGGTTCACTGTAGCTCTTCTGGTTGTTCAAACATGTACACACTACATTTTCAAGCATGTGTAACTGACAACTGCAAATGAATACAACAAACTAAGGAATTGTCTGGTCTGACTCCTCTCTTCCTGCAGGGTTTGTCATTCTTGGACCTTCGGTACCACCTGCTGCTTTTTTACCTTCAAGATCTCACTCACCTGATCAGCATCAAAACAGAAGGAGGCAAAATAAAAGACAGTGAAGCCTTGAATAGACTGGTGACAGTCAGAACGGTGAGAGGATTGTAGAAACAGGCGGCTGGTTTGTAGTCTTATCAATCCAACTGACAGAAGCATCACATTGCTTTGCTGATTGATTGTCCTCCTGTTTTAAGGTCCTGGAAAAGATGCGACCAATAGACCACAAACTTAAGTACCAGATTGATAAACTGGTGCGCACGGCTGTCACCGGCAGTTTAGGTAAAACTGATGTTGGGTTGGTTGCGATGAATGCATCCACCAATGATTGGAATTCCTTCCCTCGATGTTTCACAGGCTGTGGTGTATGACACTGTTTGTTTTTTTTTTATTTCAGCTGAGAATGACCCCCTGCAGCTGCGTCCTAATCCTGAAAATCTCATCAGCAAAGTAAGGGCTTAATGCCATCGTGGTTATTTGAACTCTATTTTTTTTAATGGGTGGTAAAGTTTATCATAAATGTTTTTAACAACCTTGTGGTATCATTAATACTGCAAGGGAAATTACAATTTTTTTTACTCTGTTGTTAGAACACACAATACACACAGACCTGAAACACACGCTCAGGACCTAAACATGTAAAATTAGAGAGATGTCTGTGAGGGGTCTGCAGCTGTCCACAGAGTTGGGGGTTTCAGCACCTTGCTCAAGAAAAACTGTAAACCAACCTAGCACCATTGTATAAATGATGTATTGCTTTTGGACATTTAAATGGTCAGGCTACTATTGATTCTAATAATGAAGAAAATACATAATAAATCCATTGTAAATACTGACCATGCAGTATTGTAACCGTCTCACTGACTCTGCTTCATCAACCAGTTGAGTGAATCCGAGGAGTCTGAAGGTGAAGCTGAGAATAAGACGGAGAAGAAAGCAGCCCACTCTAGTGGCAGGAAATATGTACCACCAAAGATTGTCCCAGTACATTATGGTAACGTCATATATCTTTTTAAACAGGATTTTGTTTTCGCAACTTGTCATAAAAATACAAATCTATATTGGTTATAATACACCTTTAATCATTTGATTAAGAAACGTTGACATTTCTGTGGTTAAGTATTTTTGTGGAAGTTAATTACATTGTTTGGAATGACGCTCGCAGCACACCACTCAGCAGCTGCTATGCTTCTTTTAGGACAGTTAGCCATGCTATTCCTATGTGCATGTGCACGTCATGCGCATCAAAATAAAGACCACAAATTCTCATCTCAACCCGTGTCCTCCAGACGGGGACATGACAGAAGCAGACAAGAAGAAGGCTCAGTCTGAGCGCCAGCGGCGAGCTGCCCTCAGGAGCTCTGTGATCCAGGAGCTGAGACAGCAGTACAGCGACGCTCCGGAGGAGATCCGGGACAGACGGGACTTCCAGAGCGAGCGGGAGAGCCGCGAGGAGCTACACAGGTGTTTACTTTGTTTGAACAGGTAGACATGTGAAGGTCAGATGCGAGTTTCCAATCAAAAATAACGTTTTTCTTCTTTTTCTTGTTCTTCAAAGGAAAAATTATGAAGAGTCCATGATGGTGCGTCTCAACATGCCCCAACGGCAGAAGAATGCCAGAAAGAGAGGCGCGATGTCCATGACCGGCCAGCTGAGCGGCATCACTCACTTCAGTGACATCACCGCACTGACCGGCGGCGAGGGGGGCCAGGTGAGCTTGCGGTGACATCTTTACACCAGGAGGGGCTCATATCTCACTCACTTAGCAACAGGACAGGCCTATGTTAAAAATCTGAATTTCTGGTCCAGACATGAACATCTATTTAAATCCCTCTTCAGAATGTCTTTGCAGAGGAATTTATTGAGTTGAATTATTTATATTGAATATTATTTAATTAGGGCTGTAATTAGTTAGGACATCATTTAATTAGGACATAATTAATGTTGGACAGTGTTGGACACTTCTGTTTTGTTTTGAAGAAGTCTGGCATGTTGGCCCTGAAATGCTCATCATTTTGTGTGACTCAGTTGTCTGGTGCTGTGCTGGCAAAAGTCACACTTAATGCCTACACAGGCTTGGCATCCTACACTGTTTCCCGCGTCAATGAACTGGCATGAAAAGCAGTGAGTTAAAGCAAAGGCTGGCCAGCCTTGTGCTGCTTGCAAATGTGGAAAATTCATTCAGATAAATGTATTGGGAAAATCCATGTGCTATGTTTAGATTTGGTACTAGACCGCACATGAAGTCACAAAATGCTGTTGCTAACAGGCTCATCTCCGTCCAGTATGAATGGGAGCATTATGGCTCGTTTCTATTTAGACCCCATTGTTATTGTGACTGCTGGTTCTTACTTTGTTTTTATTGTTCCAGGATGGGGATAATTCTCGTCCCAAGAAAAAGAAGAAACTCATGAAGAAAAAAACAAAAAGAAGAGGTGAGAAATATACCAGACTGTAGAATTGTATTTCCTGCAATTTCTTAAAAAAATAGACACTTAAACTCCTATTATAAACTATTTAATTGGTGTAATTTAGTCAGTTTACAGACAACTATTTTGGAACCAAATGTTCATAAAACCTCAATCAAGCATATATGCTAATTACCCTATTTCGTCTTTCTCTGCAGCCTTTAAGAAGCACCGATAAGACCCGAAAACATGTCCAACGATGTCAGAAGACCAAATGACTTTATTTTTAGTTTATACTTCTGAGTTTAGCTGATTTTTACCAATAAGTCGTTGCGCTGCATTATTTCCCCACCACCTCTGCATTGTGTATCGGTTGTGAAATAAACATTTACTGTTGACTTCTGTATTTGTTACAAATTTATTTATCCATCTCCTTTAGAGGGCAGTCAAATTGCCTCATAATCAAACTATCAATTAGGAAAAAATTGCTGGAATTTGAGAAATTTAAGATTCCATCTAATTAACCCCTTGCTAGGAGAGCACATGCAGCCATTCAGTTTCATTTACATGATTTAAGCAGTCTGATGCTCATTTATCACAACCAGCACACTGCAAATACATGTTCAGATAAGTCACATCACAGTAGTAGAAAAACTAAATGAATGGCTGAATATATATTTTTAGGGAACAAAAAAATGGTATGGATGCTATTAAATCAGACCAGAGAGGGCTGCACAGAACAAGAGAACAAACTCACAAGACAGTCTCATTTTTACACAATCTTTATTTTTTTTTTTTTTTTTCCTAATTACAGACTCATGGGTTAAAAATAAAAATAAAAGCAAAACAGTTGTCCAAACCCACTCCCCCTTTCAAAAAAAAAAACTGTCTCCACACAAACCCCACCCCTGACTTTCCCAACCCTACTATAATAGTTCCGCCTACTCCATTTATTAAATTAATAATCAAAGCCGTTAGCTCGTCAGCCTTCCTCCGACAAGCCGTGACTGCACTGCGCGTCAGAGAAAGGGAGTGCCTTAAGGTCCGTACTGTACTGTAATTAACACCCTCTGGTCCTGCCTTCCTCACTCGCACGCAAACTTGCCTGCCACTCGGCTGGTGGCTTCAGCTCTCTGTATATAAATCTCGTGTTGGATTGGCTGCCTGGTAGATGCTGTGTGTATTGCAGTGTGCTGTGGTGTATGTTGAACAGGTGTGTGTGTGTGTGTGTGTGTGTGTGTGTGTGTGTGAAAAACGACTAAAAAGCATCGTCAGCGTTTGCTGTTGTAGTAAATGCCCCCCGCGGCGGGCCTGTGGTCACCCTGCCCCCCTTCCCCGCCACCCCACACGGACAGGATGGGGTGAGTGTGCATAGCGGGAGCAGAGAGAGAGAGAGACGCTGCGGAGACAGTGGGGGGGGCCTGCGCCACCTGGGGAGGGGTCGTCAGCCTCCACTGGTCCTGAAACCTGAAACGACAAGAAGTGGTCTAATATACAGAGAGAGGACCGGGGAGGGGAAGGAGGAGAGACGGGAGACAAGGAACACAGAGGGAGAGAGGGGGAAAAAGGGTGGGGGATGGAGGGGTTGCACGAAATAAAAACATTGATGCCTGTCAAAAGAATAAAACGAGCTGTGGCCATGCCGGAGTTGGAGGTGCCAGGTATGGAGGAGTGACGAGGAGGTGGCAGCAGGAGGAACTCCGCCCACGAGTAGAAGAAAATTTAAAAAAAATCTATGCATATACAATCCCATTGAACACTGAAGGACCATCACTGTCCAGAGAAAAAAAAAAAAAAAAAAAAAAAAAAAAAATCACAATCCATGGTGTGATGAGCCAAAGAGGGGGAGGGGGGGAGAAAAGCATGAGTTATAAAATGCAGCGAGGGTAGGGGTGAGAGGTAGAAAACTGCAGATACAAAATGGGGCTGAGGGAGAGGTGGGGAGGTAATGATATACTCCAAACCACAACAAATACTCTGGCTAGTGGAAGTTTACATATGTACTGTACATTAAACAAAAAAATAAAACAGTATATTTTCTTGATGTAGTTTCCTCCCATGTTTGTTTTTTTTTTTTTTTCTTGTTTTGGTGGTGGTGGAGGGTGAGTGGGTGGGCTGTGTTGGTGATGGTGTGAAAGCAGGAGGTCACAGCCAGACCAAAGGAGAGACACATCTGCAGCCTGAGATACCACCATCTTCTCCCCCCCCTCCCTCCCCTCAAAACCAACAAAAAAAAAAGAAATCTGCCACTGTATTCTTTCCCCAATGGCCAACTTATACCTTACCAGGTGTGACCGCATCAACCTCCGCACACGCACTCACACACAATCGCACACTGCGGCAGTCAGTCTCTCTGTTCCGGAGAAGGTTTTTTTTTTTCGTCTTTTTTTTTTTCTCTTCGGGGGTTCTCTTCTTTTATTGTTGGGGAAGGGGGGACTTGTCATTCTGTGTGGGTTTTTATTTTAAATTTTTTTTTTTTCTTTTCTTAAATGGGAACAGAGATGGGAGAGGGTTGATAGTAAGGGAGTGTTGGGGGTGTTTAGTAAGGGGAATACCACGATGTTGTTCGCCCTCGGCCCCTGGAAAAGAGAGAGAAAAAGAGGGTGAGTTTTTTCTGGCTGGCTTAAAAAGACTGACCAATTTCCTGGTGTGATATTATATAGTGTATATATGGGTGTGTGTGTATGTGTGTGTGAGATTGTGGCCAGAGAAAGGGTCTGCAAACTGAAGGGTGAAAGAATATATATATCAAAATGAATGACACAAATTACTATATCGACATACCATCTTAACGGTATTGGGCCTTTGATCTCACCCTGTGTTGTGGTACAACAAATCAGTCTGGAAGAATAGCCTACAGTGATGAAAGAAGCTGAAAGCAGCTTTGTCAAGAGAGGAAAGGGTTTGACTTCCAGATATTGGAATAACGATTAGTGTATGGGTGTAAGGGGACAGCAAAGGCACTCTCTCTCCCTCTTTCTCTCTCTCTCTCTGCGAGAGCCGCCTCTGGGGTCACTGTGGGGAAAGACCTTGAGGACAAACAGCACCACACATATACCCCAAGACACACACACACACACACACACACACACACACACACACACACACACACACACCAATTTGGGGGACACGACTTACAATTGCAACATTCCTATACACTCAAAACACTGCCCAACACATGTATACAGAAGCCAGACAGCAGCAAACCTTCCACACATCATGTTCTCTTTCTCACATGAACACATCATTCAGTGGCAACAAACTAAAAATGTCACACTGGGACTGAAGCCAGTGGTTGTCAGGCTAGATGCTGAGGTCAGGCTGCAGTAATGAACCCTCGTTTCTGGAGTGAATGCTGTAAAGGTGAATCTGGGTTGGAGTATGTGTGTATATATATAAATAAATGTGTGTGTGTGTGTGTGTGTGTGGGTGGGGAGGGGGGTCATGTACATGCAGGGACATACACTCTACATAAGCACAGAAAAGGCAAAAGATTCTTCCACATGAATACAGTATCCTCTTCTGGCTCACATCAAAATCTTGGCTTTTCACCATGCTAACTTGGGAAGATGACAATAACGATGTTAATTGATGCATTACCGGCGAAAATACTTTCTTAAGTGCAAGTAAACATGAATGACTCTTTATTTACAGGCTTTACAAGCATTTGCAAGGATTTCAGGTGGTGGACAGAGGCCACTATTTGGCTGTGCTGTCCTTTAATGCTATGAAATCCTGGCAGACAAGGCTGTACTTCGGCCTGCACAGAAAACACTTGCTGTGGCCTTGAGTCTTAAATCTTATAAACAATGATAAGCCCTGCAACACTTTTATATTAATGAAGCCCATCTCTTGGACTGGGATTGCATGGCCGCAGTCAAGCACTGTGAAATCTTCCCAAGAACACAATGGGTCACGCAAAGATCTTGTGTTATTCTTCACCATGGATGTGTTCCAACGACAAGACAAGGCACGAGTGGAAAAAAATAAAAATAAAAAAAATTGTTATTTGGTTCAGAATGTAGCCTGGTTCTGTTTAACTGCACACACACACACACACACACACACACACTTAAGTATGAATTTCTAATGTAGCAACCAGACAGCCCTCCTGCTCTCCTGGGCAAGAAGCGATCAAGGCCATTTCAAGTGGAACAACTCTGCATGCTATTCTCTGTGGGTGATTAGAACATATTAACCAATGCTGTTGGATAATGGAAAGATGCACTGATGTGGTTATCAGTTATACTCTATACAGGGTGTTTTCTATGATTATGAGTTCAGTTACAGTCAAATTGCTATTGGCAACAAAAATCATCTAATGACCTAGGGACTGCCAGGTTCCATCTGAGACTTATTATTCAAGACCTTCAACCGTTTTTTTTAGCACAGCCTTTTGATATGAGATGGCAAATCTTACTTTCATTATGTTCACATAACTGCAAGTCAGTCAGACAGAACTTTAAAGTTTAACAATCACAAGAAGTCTTACCTACGCATACAAACCAACAACTTAAAGCCTTTTAAATAAAATGCAAATAATGCTTGGAGTCTTCAAGCTAGTCAACTACCTATTACTATCAGACCTTTGAGCTTCTGGAGACTTTAATATCAACAACCCCTCAGCTTCTACCCAAGTCTTTGTGTGCCTTGTCCTGCAACTCGGGCCAAATCCCAGCGAGGAAACTGGCTGGGTTAGGGTTTCTTGGAATGTGTGGGAGTACACCAAGTGATTAGAGAGATTCTGACCTTGACGTTCAAACACTTTCTCACACAAAAGGAGTGAATAGGGACGTAACCCTTGCTTGTGGTTATTTTAAAAGGCAGCCTTGCTGAAATGGAAATTCATTGCCCAAATACTCAAGTCAAAAGCAAGGGGGGGAATGAAACGAGAGAAATACACAAGATAAAAAATGGCCATGTAACTTCTGCACTTTTCTGGAAAATGTTCTTTGTTAAACATTAAGTAGTAAGCAATGGCCTCAATGATCCAGAAGCTTTTCAGGGATAATCAAATCAGAATCTCTCCGCCTCAAAGCTCAGTGCATGTGTGGAGAAGTTGGCATGCTGAGCAACGTGTTTGGCACCACACCTCCTTTGTCTCAACAGAAAAAAAACAAGATGGCACCACAGGGCTTATATGGAGTTACCAGTGAAATTCTTTGCAGCCTTGATTTCTTACAGTGCTCTTTTACAGTGATCTGATTGTTGTTTTTGTATTATATCATTTATAGAAAGTGTACTTTTAGTTAATAGTTAGCCAAGTGTTTTAATCACATGCTGTGAAAATGTGTTTCCAGTGGTCTTGCTGTAGAAACTAGACTGCAAAAGACTCACAGGGCCCCACAGCAGAGCTCTGAATTGAATCCTATCAAAACACTATGAAGAAAGCCAGTAGGATCCCAGTGCACAACACTCTGATCAACGCCATTCTGTTGTTAAATATGGATCACAAAAATGCCAGTAATGAGGTTTTGAACATAGTAGTGATGGGATGGAGCATTAAGCAACTGCCACAAAGCTGCAACAGAGTAAAGTCACTGTACTGATCTTCACGCAACAACAACTAATGCAGTGTGTACGTACAGCCTGGGGAGAACAAACTGATGTGCACCGAGTCCATTTGCCTAAACTGAAATGGTCATATGTGATGTGGCATGCAATGAGCCCCCAGTCCCACAACTGATGTGATTTCTGAACTGACCACATGGCATATAACTGTGTTTCTATTACAGTCTCTAATACAATCTATTTCTAAATAAAGTTGATAGCAAGATGACAAACAAATCTTACACTCATTTATAATCAAGATTGGAGGAATTGGCTCTAATATTTACACTGCACAGCATTCAGAAAAAGCTATTTCCTAAAATAAACAATTTTTACCAGTAACAATGATCTAATTGCACTTTGTACTTTAAAAACTCTTACATCTTACTATGCTGCCAATATAGGTCTAGAGTGAAAAAGCAATTTATAAATAGACCCCATTCTCCATTTTCCTATCAAATGGCAATGATGAATGATTTCCTCAACTGAACATTAGCTTCCTTAAAATACAAGGAGCGGACAGTGTTATCCCTGAATATATTTGAGGCCAAAACTGGCAAGACTCCTGGTGTTACCTCATCTGTGAAACAAATACCAAATAAATAAAATCATAATTGCAGACCTATGTAAATCTTTAAGAACAGCTGCTAATTCTGGCTGGTCATGTTGGTCTGTCTAGTCTGTCCTGCCCTTCCGTTTGGGAAGCACCGAGTGAGGTGCAGCGCATGCAGGTGCAGTGTTCTCCCACAGAGCGAGAAGCGAGGCGTCGGCGTCAACTCACCTGAAGGCCCGTCCTCTGCCTCTGGGTGGTGTGTAGCCGCTGTAGTAGCGTGCACGTGATGAGAAGCTTCCTCCCCGTGACCGAAATCGAGCCCGTGGAAAGCCGCGGTCTGTGGTGCTGATGCCTGGTCTGTTTGTTCTCTTAGCGCCCACCTGAGGAACGAGAACCAAACGAGGGAGTTCCATTAACCAAACGCCATCCATCTGGTGGCTGGCCTCCAATCAGATTTGCAGATTTCAACAAAACTGCTTAAACGCTCATTTTAGTGAGAGATGAGGTACATCTCATTCCAAAAAATGTTAAATAACATCCTCCTTTCAAATTGGAAATATAATATTCAAGTCTCCTTTCAATTGTAAAAAATTATGTTGCTATGTATGACTTTAACAGTGGTTAAAATCATGTGCCACATTGACAAAATGTATATAAAGCCTTTCCATTCAAACCCAACTGCACACCAGCCAGTGTCAATAGTAGGGAAACATTAAGCAGAAGTAATTTACCAGAAATAACACTAACAATAAGCACAAAAAGGAGGCCACACCCACTTAGCCAATCAGGACAAACCCTCCAAACTTATCCAGAACTAGCACAACAAAGTAGTTTGAGACTACAAGCATTAGCTAAATTTAGCCAACAATGCTTATTCTGTAACTGATTTGTTGCGGTAATCACTGATTATATTGTTGAGCCTCAAACACTTTGCATTTTGGTAAATTTGTATGCACTCATTTATGGAGTAAATGTATTTATGTAAAAAAAAAAAAAAAATAGGGGGCAGGGGCCAATTCAAAATATAAAAATGCAATGCAGTTCAAATATTTATGCTATCCCTGCTGTGTCAACACATGTATGATTCAGTCTTCCCTGCTCTTCTGTGATTTTTCTTTGGGGAAGTAACCCCTTTAAAATGTGCATGCGGCTCTTATTTGAGTGTATAATCCATTCATTGTTGCTTAGCTGATATGATTGTATGTCAGTATAGTATGAGTGTAACAGTACATGTATTTGTACCGAACCGTTTTGGTACAGGAACGGTGCTAATACACACTGAAGTTTTAACAGAAATTATTAGGCTTGTTTTGTGTGAGGAACATACTTAAATTTCAAGTTACCACACAAATATGTTAAGTGGCTGACCAGAAATTTGTTTAGTCCCCCCCACCCCAGTACTTTAGACACACTTTGCACACAGTACACGTATCCCAGCCAAGCCTCCCCCCCCATGGCCAATCTAGAGAAGCCAGAGCTTGAAGACCGTCCGTTATCATGAAGGTCTCCTGTTTGGAAACACTTTGGTTTCCTGGTAAAATACAACAGACAAAAACAAGTGTCCCGATTCTTATTAACTCTCACACTAGTGTCACTTTTGTCATTCTGACCAACGACTGCTGAAACCGTAATGTTAGAAGCTCCCAGCTGAAAAAGTAATAGAGGAAATTTCAAAATGTCTTACCTTTATCTGCCTTCCTCTGAAAAGGGACTCGTCCAAAGCCATGGCTGTCCTAACAGACTCTTTGTCTGCAAACTCAATATAGGCAAACCTGAAGAAGGGAAAAAGAAGCAATCAACTTGATGTGGAATACTTGTACTTCTGCTCAATCTTCACTTTGATTAACAGTTGAACAAACTTAATTCTCAAAACCAATCTGACATTATTGTTTTTTAAAAGCCAGACAGCCGTGGCGGTTTGTTCAGAATATAATCTCATATTTTAATAAAATAGTTCACCAAAATGTTTTTCTGAAAACATTCTAAGCGAGAAATAGGCCATGCAGTTGCTAAATCTGTCTCCTCGTTTCCGGGTTAGCACTCCAATCAGATTAGTCATTTGAGTGCGACTGCCGGCAGTGCCCGCCTTCCAACCGAGCATGTCAGGCCGGCCAAAATGAAGGCTGCCGGCCCCTCCGGACGGAACACACCGAACAATCACCGACCTCGCCAGACTGTCTGACGGCCAATTATCAGGTTGGTGTGTCACGGATATTAAACTATGGTTTGAGGCGGTGTGAGAATCCTGTACAGTAAACAGGAACCAGCAAAAGTTTTAAAACACTTTGAGAGCATAAAACAAAAATTGAGCACTGAACTGCCTGGGAGTTTGTAATAGCTGAATGGTTCCTGCATTTCGTCTCATTTCTTTCTCCCCTGTGAAATAAAGCTGCTTTTAAGTGCTGTTGGAAAAGTGGAAATCTATAAACAATCTGATGAAAAACAGTAATTGTGAAATATAAAAATCTACTTGTGCTTTGTTGAGGGAGTTTAAGAATACAACAGGACGTCAGGGAAAGGGAGGAGGAAGACCGTGTGTGTACTCAGGCAAGACCGTTTCTCATCCATATAGGATTTGGAACATCTCCAAGGTATTGACCTTACACAACCTCCTCACACACAACAGGCCATGTCTAAAGGACCCTGATGGGCCCTTAGGTCACTTATCTAGGGAAATGCACAAATCACACTTTTCTTCTCATCTAATAAATGTCTATCACACAACTATAGAAGTACTCAAATGCAAACAAAAAGAAGCAATATGCAAAGTATTTTGATGCATTATAGACATACCGCTAATGTAATTTAAGAGGACCACAAACATCTAAATGGTTAAACAAAAAAAATCAGTTTCCCTGAAGGTGAATACCTTAAGTTTGTATACATTTAAAAGGAATTTCTGGTGGGATTTAATGCAACTTTTTACCTACACAGAATATTCTATGCTGATAACACTTTTTTGTTGTTTTTAAACACAGGAAAAGTGAAACCCAAACTCACATTCAACCATTCAGCTTTAGTGAAACTCATTTGTAGTAATTTGTCCATCCAGTTTGATTTTGTCTTGTTTTTATGCCAAATGTGTGACACTGTGGAATATTTACCACACAAGATAGTCTAGTCATTCACCCCTTCATTGCTTGATGAAAAAATACAGTATAATGATAGCGTATTACCCTTTGGGATGCCCTGTGTATTTGTCACATAGGATGGTGACTCTGTTTACTGAACCGCAGCCATGAAAGTGAGCCTCCAGCTCTTCTGCCGTGGCACCATAGTCCACCTGGAGAAAGACGGAATAAAAAGGTTACACACCAAGAGAGCTGAGATATGTGAACATGTCCACTTAAAAAAAAAAAATTAAGAGTGTCCAGATGCACAAAGCTGATACTAATTCAGACTAATTTAGACTTTGAAATCAATAAAACCTTGCAAAAGTCCAAGGGGGTGAGGTTATACTGACACTTTACAAATCTTTGCTAAATCTAAGGAATGCACAATGTATCGGCAATCGTATCGTATCGACCAATGTTAGTCATTTCTTTACACATTGGTCGGATGAGCAAAACTGGGCCGATGTCAACAACAGATGACCACGTCATCTTATCTGCCGTTGTGTGTCTAGGCAACGCTGGTGTGAGCGTTTTTGTCCATGTAAAGTTCTTTACGCAGCACTGGATTTACTTGCCAAAGTAGAGTCTATAATTCCACGGTCGGAGCAAGATGAGTGAGTGCAATACTTGCAAGGTTGAAGTAATGCAAGGAGGATGCCGTGTCAAATCCTTTAACACCACCAATTTGATCACTCATATGAAAAACCGTCATCCAGTACTGACAAACAATATCAGGAGCAAGCTAGCAAGCAGCCTAAACACACACAGCAGCAGCCCACACGTTAGTAAGTTTGCGGGGAAGAGAGAAAAAAAGAGCGGGAAGTTTATGTGTTGCGGTGTATAAAGTTAGCAGTAACGCATTAGCTGTGAATGTATGTCTGTGTACATTTTCTTTCTATGAATGAATGCTATTGCTCCTCAAAACCAAAACCAAGTTCACGCGTCTTGCATGCCGACTTAAGTAGGTAAAGGGGATTAGCCAGGCCGGCATGTTTGTTTTATGTTCCTTAGGTATTGATTTATGATTCAAACTTTTCACAGCAACTTTCACCAAGTTCTACAATAGCTAAACGTTATAAAAGTAGCCTAAAACTAACAGTTACTTCAAGTTTGCAGCTCAGAAAACATATAGAGCTTAGTTGTTACAGGTATACTTAAAAAATAAAATAAAAAAGTGCTGCCTAGAAACAAAACAATGTGGCCAAAATGGCATCTATATGAGACAATTACTCACGTTTCCGACATAAATAGATCTGCCATCTGCTTCCATCTTTTCCTCGATGGACATGATGACAGGGCCGACTGCAAAGGGAAGGGGGGAAAATGGATTCATATGGGCAACAAAATATTTCAACTGAAACCAAAATATTCCAAACATGGTTTGTTTAAACAGCATATTGTAAAATAAATTATATCACCAGTGTTCCACCACCCAAGTAAATAATATTCAAATTACATTTTTCCCCCCAATCAACAATGTATTTTTCACACTGCACACCCTGCGTGCATGACATTTCTGGACATTTAAAAAAAAAGCGATAGACCAATTACATCTGTGCTTTTACGTGCATCAGCCACGCGGCTGCTGCGTTCGCCGATGGTTTTTCCCCGGCATTATTTACAGACAGCCGTCCACAGGCAGCTCTGTGTTGCTGAAGACCCTGCAGTTCACATGCAGACCATGCACTGCCCCTCCACCGTCTTAAATTACAAATCAAGCACTTTCAATGGTTACTTTTCAGATTTGTTTAATTATTTCAATGTGTTGACCTGATTATTTTTGTCTTATAACATGACAGCAAGCAATGCATCATCAAGGCTGTGTAAAGCCTTTTACCCTTGCACAGTTAACCATATGCAGTGCACACATCCATATGACGCACATTGCACACATAATTTGGGTAATATTAATGTAAGATCATTGCCGAAGTAGCACTGATCTGTGTTTTTGTTTATTATTTTTAAAGAATTGGCAGAGCAGATTCCGAAAACAAATCCAGTGTGGCATTTGTTTTGATGTAAATTGAGGGAGCAAAAGCAGCATCAGCTCCAAATATCGGCAGCCCGCATCGGTCATCGGCTAAGGCTGGTGAAAAAATAAAATCGCTATCGGCACTAAAAAGATTATTATCGGTCGATCTCTATTAAAAAAATAAAAATCTGCTTGCCTCTATGGGAATTTAACATAGGGGTCTACTTACTAATGCTCCTTGTATTTTAAGGAAGAGCATTTATCTACGATATATTATTCATTTACAAAGAAAATTGTACCATCAAATTTTCCTTATTTTTTTTTAGGCACTAAGATTTCCAAATTTTTTTATTTCTCTTTTTAGTCAAGTTTAGCATGGGTTTATAAACTTATGAGCACCACTGTAGATATAACATTTGGGCTCAAGGTAATCAGGTATTTAATCTGCTGAACTATAAAATGTATTTGACAAAACAACCAGATTTAACTGACAAAATTAATCATAAGCTGCACTCCATCTGTATCATCTTTTAGTCTGGTTTGTTTAATATGTACATAGTTATTTCTTTCTAAATTACGTGTTAATGTTTTGTAGTAAATTATTTTTAAAAAATAGTTAATGAACCTTTGTTTGACTAGTTTGTAACTAAACCCACCCACCACTAGTCTGGCTGTCACCAGATTGAGCGTTGGTCTGGGGAGTCTCCTCTGGATTTTCTCTGCACAAGAGGCGTGACCAATGGGCATAGTTCAAATGACTGTACGCAATTGGAAAGTCCTTCAACCAATCAGACCAACAATCCGGGTGACGTAGAAGCGACAGCAGCATTAACGGTTTTCTGTGCTTCAGCGGTTGCTATGTTGAATGTAAACAAGAAGCCGCTTGGTCGCTTCTCCATTGTCATTGTGTTAAACGCGCCAATAGCGTGCCAGGTAGATAAGCCAGTTTGTGATTGGTTCCCGCAAAAATGTGAACTGAAGCAGGATAATTAAAATGTGCAGGTTTCCAGACCGAGCTGCAGAGTCGGAGTTTACCCAGTCTAACCCACCACCACAAGTAAAAACAAGTAGTTGAAATTAGAGTAGTGAAACGGTTTAGCTCTTAGCATATCGCCCCCTCTTTTAGAGGGCTAGCATGTCAGAGTTAGAATCAATAGATTTCTTTGACTATCTAGCTTCCCGTCAAGATTTGTGCACAAAAGTTTTCAATAAAACAATATTTGTCCAGTGACACAATCGTTAGCCTATTTTTACAAAAATGCCTGTTACAGAGCCATAACGTGAGCTAGGAGGTAGTGGAGCATTGTATACACTCACCGTCCGTTAGCATTCCATTGACTGCCATTCATTTTGACAGCAAAAAAACTTAACATCTGAAGGGTTTAAAGACTTATTGTCTATTTCTAAACAAACATGACAATGTATTAAAGGCTCCATTACATTGTACCTCACATTATGGCTCCGTATCAGACGTTTTTTTGTAAAAAAAATAGGCTAACGATTGTGTCATAACCACGAGACTTGCAAAGGACTGTACAGGAATTACCGTACAGTACAGAATAAGCTTGCAGGCAGTTTCAACTTACATTTGCTGTTTAGGTTTAATTACTAATGTAAACTACCATTTTAGTACGCAATAATTAGCCCGTGCCTATGTTCTCTCCTAACATATACCTACGCTCTCTGTCTCTGCTGATTTGGAATGATTGAAATTTCTCTTGGCACAGCTACCAGAAGACTTACAACTTTCAGACTTACAGTTGCTCACGTCACATCTAAGTCTTCCAAGCTCAGTTGGGGGCTGCGCCGTGACGCTCAGCTCTCACCAGAAAAGTGCTACTAATAGCCTTCACTGGTCTCTGTTGACAATAACGGCGTTGCGTTGTCCATTTCTTATGTCTATGGTCTCACTAGGTAGCGGCTGAGACATGTGCGACACCTAATGGTGGAATTTGGTATACAGGTCCTGTGTTTGGCTTGATATTAAACTGGTTTTAAAATGTTTACATCTGCAAAAGACTACTAGGGGCAATTAGTCACAAGCAGCTTGTACACAAACAAAGTGATGTTAACATACAACAAATAAGATCTCCCCTCACAAAAACACACCTGGTGGGGGGCTGAGATTCATCTGTTTCTCCACCTCGTTCTGGAGCTCCTTCAGCTTCTCTGCCTCTTCCTCCATCTCTCTCACCCGGGCTTTGATTGCCTCCAGCTCCTGAAATACAGAAACAAATCTCATTAGAGCAGTCAGTCCATCACAAGCACAATACAACTCACCGAAACATTAATCACAAGTGGCATAATCACACAATATGGATGACAGTTATGCTATGCTAACAAGTGCTTTTAAACTTCCAAATCTAGCCATGAAAATGTAATCAACAAATGTGACCACAACTTCCCTTTGACAACACTAGGGAAGATGGCAGAGTAGCAAGGAGATGACAAAACAGGTGTAAGTGATGGTGCTGTCATAACATGACCTCAATCTAAAACGCAGCAAGTGTGTCCGTTGTTTCTGCCCAAATAAAACCCCAAAAAAACCCACACATTGGGACTACTTCCATCTAATAATGTACTGTCTGACTGGCCCTGACCCATCACCCAAGTTGCAATGCCTCTAATCCTTATTTCTTTGCCCATACTGCCTAAATTGGGCAGTACAGTAGCTGCCTCCAACAGCTTAAAACCAAAGTGATGAATAGTATGACACACTCATGTTCATGTTTCCTGTCACTTCTCAATGATCACAAAGCCCACGTTCAAAGTCAGTGTTAAATTGATACAACACACAATCCAAATGACGAGTAAAACCATTTGTTAACACAAATAAGCAAAACTAATTTCAAGACTTTACTGTTTACCATGTACATACAAATGTGAATGCGGTTATTTCTAATTTATAAATACAATAATTCTAACTGACATCACCACAGGCTCATGCACCCAGAGCTATAATTTATTTTGACAATAAACATGCGATTAAATAATTTGTATATTAATCAATAAGGAAATTGATTTGCTGCAACTCTACAACTGAAATTCAAATGCATTTGGGGTGGTGCCGATGATCAGGTCTGAGAACAGAAGACATAGTGAAGCCCACTGTCTCTGCCAAAAAAATTAAATATTCCTAAAGTGAATAGAAAGATGGCTGTGTCCCCACGTGGGAGCGTACCCTCCTGTCTGACAGTGGTGCACTGCAGCACAGTGGGAGTCATTCCAGCTTCACCCAGGGCTGGTGTCTGTGCTGACAGGATTTGAAATGTAAAGGCTCTTTGTACAACTGGGTGCAGTGACACAGACAGACCATATTAAATTCAGGTCCTCTCACCAGAGGGGGGATAATGGCCCCATCATTTCTCAGCCCTCCAATCTTTATCTGCATGCATCCTAGTGCATGTAGAGATCATGGAAGTGGTGAAAGCAATCCACGTTTACAGCAAGATTGTTAGAAATATGCCATCCGACACTGACATGCTGTAGCTCTTATTTTTTTGTCGCATATTCAGTGCAAGATTTTTTCACTGCCCTCCCTTCTCCGATTCTCCTTGCTCCAGCGAAACATTGAAGGATGCAAACCCAGCCCCTCAAATACCGCAACCCCCTCCTCCTGCGTTGCCGCGCTCTCACTGCCCGACTGACAGCACTACAACCTCAAAACCCACCTGGACATTCTGCATAGACATTACTGTGCCGGTGCTGGAAAATGAAAATGGGGCCCACTAACGCTGATTGTGCATCTTGAACCATCAAAGTTAAAGCGAATCATATGTTCCACTGATGCGCGATACCAACCGTCGTCCAAAATAAGACAAAGATGATCAGGTGCATGTCTGCCATCTCCACCCTAGCTTTGTTAAACCAGCTAGCTTGCTAGCATGCGAGTGTCCTGCTGTGGCATGCTATTAGTCTAGCCACCAGAAAAAAAATAGTATTTTAAAAAAGGTTTTATCTTGTGACTAGTGGTTACAGTTGACATGTCCACTGGTCATTTTAGGTGCAGCACTTGATGCTGGTGCGTGCGATAAGCTAACGTTAGCCTACTGATGCTCGGTCATTTTTTAGGCTCACACCGGTGCAAGAAATGCAGCAGCAGCAGCCAGCATAATGGTGAAGGTAAATGGAATAAAAAGATGTAATTACCGTTAATAGGTCGCCTTCTCAAAACAGGTAGACTCGCAGAACTTGCGGCTAATGGTGGCGGCCTGTCCTACCCTCGCCCCTGACTGTCTCCTGCATCTCTGTCTCGCATTTTTTGAGACGAGGATCCCCCCCCACCCCAACAGCTCGAGCAGCTCCCTGGCGCAGAGAAACTTGCGCCGCTGTTGCGCCAAGATGGCTGCCGACACCACGCATGTCACCACCCATTTATACTGCACTGCGTGAACCACAATGGCGGTTAATATCGACCTGGCAATAGCAGTAACGCACACAGCATGTGTGCCCGAGATTTGTGGAAAACTCAACACATTACTTGCCTGCTATACCTAACGTTACTCCGCGTCGGTCATAACGTGTTCTGGTATACATGTGGGTTCTCACTGCTGAAACAATGCCCTTCACTTACCGGGTCTTCAATTGCGGCCTCTCCCTCTTCTAACCCCGGTTCTTCGTCACCGACACCCGGGTCTTCCAGTTCGGGATGTCCGGGGTCTGAATCTAGTAGGGATTCCTCCGCCAGTCCGTTACCGAACTCCGCCATCGCCCTGTTCCAACTGTACCGACGCGCCTCGTGGCCAAACCAACGTCGCAGGCCCCTACTCACGCACAAGGGGGTAGAGTGAGCGGGGCGGTGAAAAGAAAAAAAACGGCGGAAAACGCCGCTTAGTAAAGTTAAAATGGGGAATAAAATGCCAGCTACAGTTCCAGCCGCTACTCAAACAGCATACCACGATGAACAAGAACTGCTGTTTTACTCACTACCTTTAAGCAATTGTCCTAATTTACGACGGATAACCTAGTTTATTCACTTAAATGAATATATAAAAAAAGGCGAGGAGTCTACGCGAGAGCGGCGGCTTACCTTCAGTTCAGAAATGGAAGCTGGGGGCGGAGTCATGTATCACTGCGGGCGTAAAACTCTCAATTCTATTCGTCAGAGGATGATTCTAGACAAACCTCTTTGGCATTTAGCGCGCTCCTATTGGATAATCGCGCAGGACTTTCCGGTTTGCCAATCGCATGTGTGCTTTTAATTGGATTACGATTCTGTCAATCATATCCCTGTCAGAGTAATTAAACTGGCAAAGCAAACTATAGACGCCTGAAGAAAGAAGCCAAATGATCAGAAAATAATTCCAGTCACATTTTGTGTCACATACATTGCCTCATCCAGTGTGACCTGAGTGACGTTTAATTAAAATATGCCACTCAGGTAAAACCGCAGATTTTACATCAATTTAAATCCTTGTCACACACAAAAAGTACACATGCCCTGCAATCAGACAAATATGCTTTGTCGTTCAACTGATTTTATTTCTTTTTCTGTATATCAAAGAAAGCATAATGGAGACCAAACACAAAAAGGCAGGTACAAGTGAGGAGGAAAATAAGCTTAATCAAAAATCTAACAATTCATAACACTGCCACGATTATTGTTCAATATTCATAGGAATACCATACTGTTTTTAAGCAGAGAGGTGGCATTTAAAATCATTATGGATCAATAATAATCAAAAACAGTGATGGGTAGTAATGATAAATCGTATAAGTAGTAGTACAGTTATAACAATAGTGATAATCAAAGTGACAATGAAACATAAAAGAAAAAAGCAGATCTCCATAAAAACCTATTTTGGACAGTGCAACACCGTGTCTGTGTTGTGTGCGCAACTGCGCGTGTGTGTAATCCCAGTCTTGAAGTTGAAGCACTCCAGTCCTTGTTTTACACACAAGATACAGTTTCAAACAGGAGTACAACTTATTACTCATTAAAGGACATTTAACCCTCCTTGTTTCATAAACCACACCAAGTGACTTCTTAATGTCGTGTTAATGGCTGTGTTCATTTGAAATGTCTGTAGCTTGTGCAAAAATTGTGGACTAGTGCAAGTGCCGTGGGATGTCCTTTACAGTTTGCATTTACGAACACCTCTCCTGCTCTCTGTCGACCTCAAGATTGCTTTTTGGTTTTTGAATGACAGAAAGCAAAGGGAGGATTACTTTGGAATATCAGTTTTTTTTTAATATATTTCTTTACAAAAGATGTTTTAGTTTTGCATTTTGTTAAAACTATCAATAGTAACATTAATATACAACTTAAATTGAAGGAAAACATCTTTAGTATGTTATGTGTCCTTCAACACAGCACCATCTTATTAGCTCTCAGTCAACACATTTAATGTTTCCCAATTTGCTTCCAAGATTTAAGTATCCATTCGTCCCTTAAGGATACTAGTAATACCCAACTTTCTCCCTTGTCAATGTTTCCAGATATGAGAGCCCATTTCACAGCACGTACATAACCAGAATTAGTAACTGTATCAAAACTGAACAAAACAAGGAGGAAAAAGTATGGGAAACAGCCCATTTCAAGCCCTGTTCTCTTAAAAATTTCTAGAGGCTTGGCTTTTGACCTAAATAAAAATCTGTTACATCAGTTTAATTGCTTCTATTGGCATTTATATAAATATTAAAGTAAATAAAATGCCTTTTCCTGTTTTTTTTCCTGCACAGTATTCATGGCAAAGAAAACTGTAAATGTACAAAATCAGGCCTGACCCTCCAGGCCAGGTGAGAATGAAATGAATCAACTAAGGGCTTGAATTTATATACCTGGTGGGGTTTCTTCTTAAGGCTGTCATACTTGTAACACACCCACAGTAGGTGAAAACATTTATTCCCCCCCAACTGGTATGAAGAGCTGCATTTCAAAATGAGATATACAACATTCGGAAGGGAAAGTGAAATCCACAGGATCAAAAGGAATTTGTTGTAAAAACAAGATGGTTGGTAATTATGTAATTATAGTCCTTGGCCAAGAGAATGCTGATAACTTTACAGGCAGGATTTTCTATGTTCTAGGTACAGAAGATGACAGATATTTTCCCCAAAGATGGATATAATAGCATTTTGGAACAGAGCTCTCCTTCATTTACATACCCAGGTCTGCTTCTTGCACAATATTATGCTCACACTTAAAGCACGTTTTAATAGACTAGCAAAAATCAATTTATTTGTGATTTATATTAAAGGCATCCAACATGCATTAATGTATCTTTCCATAAAAAGACACTTGCATTAGAATGCTTAAAAACATATCAAACAATGTAAAATGTGTCAAAGTGCGGTATGCCAAGATTCTACTTTCCTCAGCCTCTCTTTTTGCCCTGTCTATTTGGATTGTCGTGAAAATTATGAACATGTAAATGGGGACAATTCAACAGCCCTATTCTCTCTAAAAGTACCTTTTTTTATCCCAAATGAGTGGACACAACACTCTTCAGATCACACTCCTGTAGCAATAAAAAAGGTGACGGTCAATACCAGTTCTTTCTCTCCCAACGGTTAAGTCCAGTCATATTATATCCAAGCAACGCTCGCCCTAGAAGTGAAAGTAGGCATGATAAAAACAATTCCACAGGAGAAAACAAAGTTATTTGTGTGATTAATTCATAATCCCAAAATGTTCCCGGGCTTACCGACAAATGGCCACTTCCAAAGAGGAAACACTTTTGCATCAGTCTGTAGGGTAGCACAGTTCAAGCGAGGCACGTTGAGTGCCTTCACAAATTATAGCAAGGTAATATAGAACCACAGGCTTAGGACCAAAAATGTTTGGATAAAGTGTGTGAGGATTGACGGAGACTTGAGATGTGTTCACCACTTATCACACAGAAACCGAGTGAGTGTGAAGCAGCATGGAAATAGTCTGCTGTTGTATTGGGATCCAGGTGAACTCTACAGATAAAAATGGATTTCGAGTGAGTGAAGGTTGAGCGAGGAATAGCAGGTGCAGAGGGAACCAACTTACATTTTTTTTTAGAATATTAGCTTTTGAGGATTAGTGCTCAAATTTGTATATTAAAATCTGAGGAGCCCAAATGGGTCCAAGAATAGTCAGTGTGCAGACCAATCCTGATCTGAGTCTCTAACTGTTGCTGGTGGCCGTCGGTGGAGGCGACTCGATAACCATCTCCCCGGAACCGGTTACCAGAGTGGATTGAGGGACCTGTGAGCCCGGCACAACACTGCGAGGCCCGCTGTTACCCGTTCCGTTCTTGTTGACGAGCGTCGTCGGCTGGCCAAAGTTAGTGGTTCTCAGGGTTGCTAGATGACGGGGAGAAGACGTGGGCCCTCGCTGCAGCCCGGGATTCAAAGGAGATGTTGCAGGCGTCACAGCGGCCTGTCAGGGTCTCCTTTGGCACTGGCTGGCCGGCCACTGCGGAAGCTGGAGGTTCAGTAACGGTCAGCTGAACAGGTTTGGGCAGGATGGGACGATTGGCTTTGAGAGCGTTGTACTGCAGGTAGCTTCCTGAACTCATGTCCACCTTTCCACCCGACAGTGGAGACTGGGAATGACAGAACCAGAGAGGGAATAAGTTTTATGTCATATCATTTAAAGTTAAAATTTTGTTACAGCCTTGACTGAACAATCTGACCAATATCCAAGCCCTCTATACAATTGCTATATGCACATTTACGTAAATCTATATTTTGGGCAGCAATATTTTGTTTTGATTATATTTGTTTTTATAAAACCTGTGACCTTGAGCAATAGTTTGAATACGCAAAGTAATACTAGTACTAAAAATATACTACTATAAACATACTATTGTTGGAGTAATACCACAAACTATTGTAAAAATGCTGAATGTCCGCTGCAGTGTGTTCAGACACATTTAGCGGAGGAAAAACAATGACTTAATAGTTTAACTAACTTAACTGTTAAAATTAATTTTACAATATTAAGAATATTTTTCAGACAGATTTTGTATCACAATATGGCAAATGTATGCCACATTGCATTAAATTTGGAACTGTGCGCCACTGCTATGCATGTGTAGAACAAAAACTAAGTTATTTTAATTACAGTTTGCTTGAAAGTAGGTTAAAAAAAAATTAAGAAAAAATAAAGTAAATGGGTCCAGATAGACACAAAAAACAGTTTGTCATTCTTTAAAAAAAGGTTTAAGCACTAATGTGCCAAAGTGCGTTTGCAAAGAAAAGTATGAGCATAAAATGTATACAAGTTTTACATACACAGGTTGGCTTTGCACTAAAGCACTAGAATTAGCATGTTGTGTGCCTTTTATAAAATGTATTGTTTGTGATCATGTTTCATTGTTGCTGTATAGTTCTGTAATTTATTTACAGACTTTAAAAACTTATCCTGCAGAATTGTGCTGTTTTTCAAGTGTGGACTTTCAGTAAATAAAAGTGTATTTAACATTTTCACAGGCATTTTGTATTCATAGTTAGACCGATATCTTGATGTATCATAAGATTGTCTAGCCAAATATTGATTATTGCAGAATAATACTGCCGACCCGTCTACGTTGCAGATCTGAGCATGAGCCCCGCTCTCTCTCACACATGCAGAAGCTACCAATTACGTGCTCAGAAATTTGGCACCAAATGATTTAACAATAGTACCAAAGTCATGTGGTCGGTACAAGTACAGAGTTCGGTACCAAACCCTAACCACATTATGATTCCACTGAAAGTCAATATACAATATTGAATTATTGCCCAGCCCTAGAATACAATGTACAAAGAAGCAATGTGATTCCAAAAAAGAAAAGGTTTCCTCTTCAGTGGTCTTCAGTGACCTACCTTGCTGTGAATTGCATTAGTCTCTTACTGTATAAACAATAATGTGATTTTGTATCAAAGATTTCTTACCATTTTCTCTTGCTGAAGCCTCCAGCGCTTCTCCTTGGCTCTGGTGTTTTGGAACCAGATCTGCACCACCTTGAGTGGCAGGTTGAGCTCGGTGCCTATTGCCTCGCACTCCATGGCGTTAGGGTGGGCACAGGTCTCGTAACAGGACTGCAGAATGGACAGCTGTAGGCAGGACAGGTGTGTGCGGGGCCTACGGCTGGATGAGTGGGGCAGAAAGCTGCTTTCTGTTGGGCTTGATTTAGCTACAACCGGGGTGGAGGGGCTTGCCACTTTGGCAGAGCTGGGGGTATTGGGGCTAACTGGCGCAATGCTGGGGTGGGAGGAGGGGGGATGGTACGAGGAGACGTGTGTGTTGGAAGAGCCAATTGTTCTCTTGATAGAGTGTTGATCTTGATGGGGACCTTGGGGGTCCAGTAGTTGAGCCCATTCTGTTTTTGTGGCACCACTGTCGTGGCAGGAGGCCTGTTGTGGATAGGAGTTGTGGGCAGCTTGGGCACCATGCGGTTAGTGCACCCTGGTCCAGGACCCATCTCATTTTCACTGTCTTTCTCCTCATCCGTCTTTTCTTCCTCGCTTTCCTCTTCCAGCTTTCGTTTCTGGGCCGGTCGCGGGGCAATAGGGATTGGATCCTTGGGTGGTGCTAAAAGAACAGGCGTGTTGACTTTGGGTGCAACTTTGACCATTGTGACGTTGCTGGTGGTTTCAAGCTTGGTCTTTGGCACTGCAGTAGCACTAGTGCTCACAGGAGAGACAGTGGTAGAGGAAACAGCTTCCTTGGGCTTGATAGGAATCGGGGCTACTTTTTTCACCACGGCCGGTTTGCCCAGCTCCTTTACAGGCTCTTTCTCTGTCTTAATGAGGGTGCGCACAATTGGAGCAGTTGTGATGCACCCAGTATTATTTGGAGCAGGCTTGTTGGAGAAAATGGGTTTTGAAAGAGGCCAGGTAAATTTGATGAGAGGTTTTCCAACTGCTGCCAGGGTCCCATCACTGATGAATCGGACCTCACCCTTTCGTTCCCTTGCCCTCATGTTCTGGAACCAAATCTGAACAACCTTCTTTGGAAGGTGCACCCACTCTGAAATCTGTTCAAACTCATGTTTCCCAGGATTAGGGTCTTTGAAATAGCAGCCATACAGAATGTCAAGTTGTTCAGCTTGAATGATGGTCCTTGAACGTCTCATATCCCGATACCTTTTTCCTTTGGACTTCCTCTGCTGCTCCTGCTCCCTTTCCTTCTCTCTCTCCCTTTCCAATAGTGTGGCATTCATTTTCTCTGCTGCTCTCATGTAAATACTTGACTTTGTCATGTTGTTGCAGTTCACCAGACTCATACTGCTGTTGGAAGAGGACATGGAAGTAACTGGTTCAGGCTTCACCTGGACTACTACCAGACCTTTGGATGTGGGCCTCAAGCCAAGCCCATCCAGCAACTGTCCCTTCTGTGCTGCAATTTTATCAGCCAGAGATGAGGAAGAAGCAGATTTTGAGTTGTTTTTCCCCATGCTGAGATCCAGAGCGGACTCACAGTCACCGCCATTGGACAGGTAGTGGGAAGTTTGGTTGTGGGAGGAGAGAGACTGGGAGAGAAGAGAGCTGGAGAAGCGTGTGATGGTTGGCGGGTTAGGAAAGATGGGTACTTTGCTCCCATCAACCAATGAAGGAGTAAGAGAGAGAACATAGGGGCTCAGGAACTGAGTAGAAAAAGGAGCAAGGGACAGAGGAAGTGAGTGCAGAGCACTGGTTGGAATCTCAGCGTGGGACTGTGAACTTGGAGGATCCCCTTGGGCCTCCAACTCTAGATCCACATCAGGGTCCTGCTTCTCCTTTTTCACCTCCACCTCATCTCGCTCAAACTCCCCTTTCCGCTTTTTCCTCTTGGCCCTCTGAGCACCTCCGCCCTCCTCGTCTTCATACTCATCCTCTGCATCAGATAGAAACACAGTTGTGGAGCGCAAGACCTTTCCTCCAACTGACCCCTTATCAACATGAACTTCCCACTGTGCTTCATCTTTAGCAGGGCTCTCAGGACCCTCCCTCACAGACCCATTCTGACTTTCCTCATCAGACACAATGACGGAGGTGTATACCTCATTTTCTGAGTCAGAAGTGAGACAGGAATCTCCCTGACCCTCCCTTCCCAAATCTTTCTGTCTGCTTTTCCCTCTTGTACTAGACAAATCTATTGCCTGACTTCCTGACGCTTCCACATCATCATCACCTTCTGCTATAATCAGTGAGCTTTCCTCGTCATCATAGTCATTGTCAGAACTTTGGGCATGCCTTGTATATCCTGCCAAGCGTCGCAGATGTTCTAACTCTGACGCCCTCTGCCTCAGTTTGGCATGTCGAGCTTGGCTCAACCACCTGCGTACCTCATCCTCAGAAAGTCCAACCTCTCTGCCCAGCGCCTCGCAGTCCTCACGGGGAGGACTTGCAGCATCAGCCTCACTGCGTGACTCAAAGAACGCCCAGAGAACCTCCGACTGGAACTCTGACAGCACTGGAACGTCTGGATAAATGGACCCCATTGCATTACAATGGGGTCGAGTTTGGTTGTTAGTTAAGGCATTTGTGCTCGGACTGGATTTCGGAGTGCCAAGAGAGCCACAGGGGCTAGTGCCTGATTGTGATTTCTGAGGAGTAGAATCGGGGCTAAGTGTAAGGTTTAAATTTAAAGGACTGAGGCTTGAGATGCTGGGCACAGATGCAGAAGGCGAGAGATTCTTATTGCGGAGGCTCTTGTCTGTGCCCGCTGGGGAGAGACAGAGGCTAGCTGCTTTATCACCTTCCAGGTCCAACTGATTAGTTGAGCTGTCTCCATCTGTTGTGCTATGTCCAAGTGCCTTCCCACTGTCTTCATTTTTCTCTACCTTCACTTTGCCTTCTATGTTAGGACACTGTGCAGAATCTTTACTGTCCTCACGTTTATCTGTTTTAATGTTCTCTGTAGTCCAGTTATTCCTGTCCTTGAGCTGATCCGAGAACTTCTTCAACTGTCTCATCACTGCCCTGCCTTTCCTGCTCTCTCTCACACTTTACAGTCTGTTTTTGCTCTTCCAGGCAAGGCTGCATGTTTGTGGGAACTCCTGCAGAGGGCCACTGGTTCTGTAAGCTGTTAAGTCTTTGGGTTAGGAGGGCTTGCTGGGCTGTGCTGAGACCTACGAATGGCACACACTGAGTTAGGAGCTGACCTTGCTGGTTCTCTTGGTGCTGCTGGGTTTGGGCTTGGAGCCCATTCAAGATCAAGGGCATGACCATTTGAGGCTGAGGCACGAGCTGAGGCACGGCGGCACCAGGAGCAGCACTAGCCGCGAACAGGGAGGGGAGGAGGGAGTGTGAGAGGGTGCTGGGACTAGATGTGAGGAGGGTGAGAAAGGCTGAGACCGCCTGAGCTGAGGCCACTGGAGAGGTGAGGAGGGAGGGAGCCACTTGCGAAGTTTGAATCTGCTCTCCGTCTTTTGTAGTAGTCACCATCACTGTCCCAGGAGCAGCACAGGTGGTGGTGGTGGTAACTAACTGACTGGTTCCACTTCCAGATGTGGTCACCACAGTGTTTAGAGCACTGGTGGTGGTAGTACCTCCCAAACTAGCAGACTCAACTGCGCTGTTTGCAGCATGTGCAACAATTCCAGCATTTCTGCTGCGGGTCTGGTGCAAGACAGATTTCATATGGCTCTCAAGGGTGATGGCATGATTGTAAGAGACTCGACATGTAGCACACTGGTAGGGTTTGTTTGATATATATGGCCGAGACAGGACAGGAACTGAGGGAACTGTCATCCTTTGAATGTGGGATGCAGAGTTGTAATGAACTTTCAAAGCAGATTTGCTGGCAAAAGTTTCCAGGCAGGCATTGCATTTGAATAACTGGGTGTTATTGTCAGCTGGCACACCATTTTTACCAACTGACTTTTCACTAGCGTCTGGAATTTCCGGGTTTTCAGTTGCTCCTGTAGGCTGATTTCCCTCCTCTTCTGGCTCTGCTTTACCTTCCTCCTGTTCCATTATTCTTGCTTTCTCCATCTCTTGGTCTCCAAGCGTCTGGGTACCGTCTGAACTCTCACTAGATTGGCAGGGATCTGAACCGACGTCTTCAGCGTGCTTCAGTTGCGAAGATTCAGCACCTGAAAAAATAAAAACAGATTCACTTTTATGTTCTCGTAAATGGAGGTTGAACTGGTAACAGAAGTGCACATTTGCATACTGATCAGCCCATGTCAACCTTTTTACCCACCTGCAGGCACCCCACATTAGGAGCAATTTTCCACTGTAAATGCCTCTTTGTTTTTCCTTTATAGCCATCTAATAAAGCAAGACGTATCTGTATGTATATGTGTGCGTTTCCGTGTTTGGGAAGGTAACATGCACGTCACAGCACAATGCGAGATCTCAGAGCTGAACCGGGCAGATACACCAGTTCATCAGAATCACCCTGGGTTGCGTTAATTAAGTCTACTGCTAACTTGCAACACTAATAACATTACTGTTGCCAAAATACCCCTGCGAATCAAATCCCCTACTTCGCAGTTAACCGTCAAGCCACTAAACCTATGTGGAAATTAAAACCTCTGCTGGTCACTCACCCACCCACCCACCCACCCACTCACTCACTCAGGTGGTTGATGAGTGCAGATACGTGCTGATTAGCTCTCATAACGGGCCGGGTGGGTAGCGCACTGCCATGAGTCCACGATGCTAAAGTCTGATCAATCCACATTTTCATTGTGATATTTTGCAATTACATTCTGAATCCGCAACGTTCAGGTAAAACAGTAAGTGAATAGCAGGCTATACAGTGGTTTGGGATTCTTCTGGAAGTTATTTTGGGGTACAATTTGGTTGTGAAGAATTCTACAAGCAGAAATACCACAGGCCAAGCAATGTACTAGTTGTTTAATTAGCACAATTTCAGTGTAACTTTTCCAGTTATAGGAACATGAAGAAGAGCATGATGTGTGTTATTCCAGTACTACATTTCGTGACTTTCTTCTCACGATTTAAATATTTTAAATAATATAGTATTTTTCACACTCACCTAAAGATTTTAGAGAACTTTTGTCCTTTTCTCCTCCACTGGCACACTGTTTTAGAACAGCCTGTTAAAAGAAAAAGAAAGGAGAGTGTCAGCTAATTCCCATAGCAAACTTAACTCTGCAACAGCTCCTTTCAGATGAGCTGAATGCTTTGTAGCTGTTGAGCTGCACAACATTTGGGTGTGACTCATTGATGTGTGGTTGTATTACACATAGCAAGCTTTGCTAGCCTTTCATTTGATTTCAATTACCCTTTAATTACCCTAAAGGCATTAATTAAGCAACCTGATCAATTCATCCACCAATAAATATCCTATTTCTTAACACACTAAACTGTCATAGACCCATTACAAATAGTGTGTTCATTGAGGTGCTTGTTTTTTCCCTTCTAATTTGATCTCTACTCAGCAAATACCTTCACACTGACTATTTGTAACTGGTTAGTCCAAACTATGAAACATTCACACTATCAAAATAATGAACACTTACACTAAAGTGCTGACCGTTAGTCACAATTCACGCCACTTATTAATAATGTAAGGCCCAAATGTTAGCTTGCATGCCAAACCATGACAACAACGCTTGCTTAAAGTGATGCGGAGACATCAAACAGCACATAACTTTATCTATGGATTCATAATTATGAATTTATTGTACAAAGACACTATAGTTCCAGGCTGGATTAAAAAGCTTCTAGACAGCCTATGATCGCACGAAGACCTTCTCGAAACGGCACATCTACTAAACAAGTCTCCACTGTATTTATTTGGAGATATTATATATTATATATAATGTACCAGACCATACGTTTATAGAAATCAGTTTATTTTATTTTTAAATACCAACTGATGAACAAGATATGAATTCTGATAAGTGCTTACCTATGTAAAATACATAACATGTTCTAAACTAGTATAAGAATAACATAGTTTTACCCAGTAATTACATATGGGAATGTCAAAGGATAAGCCTTTTTGTTGAATAAAACTTGCCAATGCATACATGTAACCTGTTTACTTGGCTTTGTTTGTAATGGTGCAAGGGGTGACACATCTGTGGGATTAATAAAGTTATCCATAAGGGATTGTTTCTCATATTCCATAATATATACGACATAAGGCGGATTAAGTAACAGAAACAAATTATAATACAGTAACTCAGCAATGCATACTGAAGCTCTTGTGTTTTTATGAGTAATTTTAAAAAGGTGGAAGTTATTACAGTTCCTCTTTGCTAATGAAGTTCTATTAGCCACGTCACATATTTACTGCAGAGCTACAGCATTGCAAGGTGTTTGATATTTTGTCCAACTACTGTATATCAGTGGGCTCATTAAACATTATACACATAATTGATGTACTATCCAACTTCTACCCTTCATGGAGTGTAGCCTCGCCATACTGCACAGCCATACTCACAATGTCCAGCAGTTTGTCGACACAAGATGGAAGCACGCTGTGTTGCTCAGTGAGATGGAGAGACAGGGAAGATCTGTCTGTTTGCCCTGTTTGGCACAGGGGGCAAAGCCACTCTGCCACTCCATTGCTTGCAGTGCTCACTGTCTCTCCAGACTCCTCCTGACAAACAAAAAAATAGATTTAAGATACTACTCCTACTCGTTCTGGAGCTGTTATTATTTCACACAAATGCAGGATAGAAATAGAGAAAGAAAGAAACATGTGGTGCAAGGATGTCATTTCACGAGATCAATAGAGGAGCTGCACCCACCAAGATAAAAGTATACCATAACTTGCTGGTTGCATACCTTAGCTTGGTTATATGATTTTATCATGCATATCTGTGTTTAACTACTTGAACCCACAATCGGAAGCCAGCGACCATACCATTCAAAAAGGCATGTGTGTCCTTTGTAGTAGTAAAACTAATCCTAGATCATTCACAGGTCTCGGAAGTTCCATTCAACATTAACGACGTTTGGTCTGCAATGACCGTTTTCAATTACACAATTATGTCATTTTTTGTATTACACCTTTGCAATTTAAAAGGAGTATCCATCCATTTTTTCAGTAAGTTGTACATTGCTCTGTTGTAAACTCCAGACAAAAAAAAAATCTATTGTTTCATACCTCTTTGCAATCAAACTTTCAACAAACTCAGATATCACATGTGCACATGAAATGTATTAAATGCAGAATATAACATTAAAAATCAATCTGAATCATAGCATGCACTTCACAATTTATAATGAGTATACAGACTTATCCACCCCCAACACATTTTGACGAATACAAGGAACGTGGCCAATACATGAACCATGATCTGAAATCATACCGCATTTACTCGAGGTGCATGGCCAAATAACTGCTACTCCCACGCAGTTTTATGAAAGACAGAATAGATTACTAGTCTGGATGTTTACCACACAGCTTTGATGCATTTTTCTAAAAGCATTCATGATCCAAGATGCAACCAAGACTGCAATCCATGCCCATGAGGAGAAATACCAACACAGCTACAATCCTGACTTCCTCGTCAAACCAATTAGCAAGCTAGCAGGCTATATGACCCGATATTATTTCGACAAGTCTATATCTGCAGAGTGTACATCATGTTTAAACGCTCCTCGTCTCGAGTTTAACAATTAAAAGCCAAGATATAAGCAGATTGACGTCGCTCTGCTCATAGTTGGCTAATTAACGAGCAGTCTAATTAGCTATGCCGACCAGAGACGAATCAATTAGCTAGCAAGCTAGGTTGAGAAGCCCCCCCCTGTAACGTCGCATTACAGTCGTGTTTCTGAAAATGCTGGTTAGCTGTTTAGTTTACTGAAAATAACCCCGCAGTGATAGCCAGACACTTCTCCGAAACTACAAAAAAACAGGGCATGCGCATGCATAATTTCGTTGCTGGCTCTCGGTTGAGGCAGGACGGTCATTAAATTAATCAACAAAAGGGGGTTGAGCTAATAACAGTCGTGTCACTTTGCTAGCTAGCCTGTTAGCAGGCGGAGATAATTAACCGCTCCTCAAACTGTCTCCAACTGGCTAGTCTCTCTGCTCCCTACAAACTCTGCCCGGTCCAGGTGGGAACTGCAGCTTACACCGACCGAGTTCACCAAGGGTAGAAAATACTCTCGCTAGGTATTAGATCACAAACCTCGGCCTCGAGTTATTTCCTTACCCCTTTGATTGTAGGCTGCCAATCGGGCATGTAGTGTTGCACCGCCCGCCGCCTCCTGCTCAACAGCGCAAATTGAGGCCTAGCCGGACTAAAGCCATTTAATTAATGAACGTGGGCTCCGTTTACAGATGTGTTAGAAAACACTCGCACCCCCCTCCTCCCTCGCCGCCCAGCAGACCCCCTTTTGACGCGTCCTACCGTTCAAATCCATACCGTTAATACTTACGGTCCAACACATGGCCATTTAAACTACCATTTTAACAGCTTCAAGCCGTAATTGGCGAAAAAAATTAAACGCTAAAAAGCTACTTGAAGCGGAGTACGTGCGCCGCTGTCGCCTCGACGATGGGGGTGGTGTAGGGAGAGCAGGCGAAAGAGAGACGAGAGGCAGAAAAAGTTTGGGATTTAATGTTGGATTTCTATAAGGGATCGGATTAGTATAGCGCACAATCCGTCGTTTGCTCGATCCTCTATCAGTCGCAGGCCACTCTCCCCGCACACATCAGCACAATTAACCGATCGCGAATGACGTTTAATTAAGTTCAGAGCAATTAGCTAATGCGTTTTTACCTGCATGGTCGCCGCTCCAGCACGCGCGCACACACACACACACACACACACGCTTCCTCTGTGGCTCCTCAGAAGTGAAAAGTTTTCTTGCCTGCCCTCTCTCTCTCCCTCCCTCTCTATCTCTCTCTATCTCTCTCGCTCTCTCTCCTGTTCTCCCCTCCCTTCATTCGCCCTATCCCTCTCTCCTTCCCCTCTTCCCTCTAGTAAACAGACCACAGCTCCCCCCAAGGCTGATTGCTGACATTCAGAAGGGGCAGACACGGCTTTCAAATCCCTTATGTAACCCCGCAGATATTAGAGATTATTAATGTATGTTGAAACGTCGATTCCTCATTGAGAATTAAACATAATCTTAAAGAAAAAATGCATGATATATAATGTTCAAAACAACTATCTCGATGCCTAGATTACATGGGAACTTAATGTCAATCCCTTCCGCGTTTTTACATTAAAAGGTGAATATGAAACGAGTCCCCATTCTGCCAACTTGGATTGTCACAAAGAGTGTGACGAGTTAATTAAGGCCTGAATAATAGAGACATGAGCGCAAAGGCTCTACTCAGCACCGTGCGCGCGAATTATGACACGCTTTCAATCAAATGATAGGTGTGGCGCACATCAATAGTCGAGTATGTGGAATGCATATTTATGAAGCAGAGGGGATTAAAACTGCACCATCTGTATGCCCCTGCGTTACTGGGACAGGAAGTGATGTCCCTGAATACACTGATAGGTGTCTTTAATTGCGCCTGTGCAAAATAAAAGTCGCTGACGTGTGTGTAGGGGCCGGACATCCACGACCACGGTAGGGCTCGCTGCACGGATTGATTCGAGCCGAATTATTTGGATTTAGAGGACTTGACTTGTGACTTTTACAACTCTGTGGTTCAGTTAGGTGATTTTGACTTAAGTCAGCAGGACTGAAATTTTCGTTGCTGATTATAATGACGTATGGAGAAGCTACAATCTCTACTGCTGTGCTGCTAAATACTCTGTGGTTGTTGGTTCAACGATAACAGTGAGCAGTTTGAGCATTTACAGGCAGTTTACAATGGGGGTTGAAAAATAAATAATAGGCTACCAAACAGATAACTATAACATTTAAAAAACCAACCAAGCTAAAAATGTGACAACCCTGAGAAAATAATGGTTAAATGCAGTGGTGGGAGAAGTATGCAGATCTTTTACTTTAGTAATAATACAATGTAAAACTACTCTATTCCTCGTAAAGTACTATAGTAGTAGTGAAAGTACAAATGTACAGTTTATATTATTATTATATAAATACTGTGTAACCAATTGTTATATTAGATTATTATTTTTATTATTACTGGTACATTACTTTGTAAGATGCATTTTAATGTCGCAGGTTATAGTGAAATGTAATATCCCCTCTCAACTGTAGTCATTAAGTAAAAAAGTATAACAATGGATGAACTCAAGTAAAGTACCTCAAAACGGTACTGTACTTAATGCATAGAACTTAATTACATATTTTTTAAAGAGCTTTTACCTTTTGACTTGATGTTGACATTTTTACTGTTACTGTGTTTAGGTGTTAAACTTTGTAAATTGAAAAAACACATTCTTATATAAAAATAAAGGTGGTAGTATGGTGGTAGTATAAAAAGCACCTGCCTATTGGGTGTCTTACTAAAAAGATGAATATCAATTAGGGCTGGGCAATATATCAATATATCGATATCGTGATATGAGACTAGATATCATCTTAAGATTTTGGATATTGTAATATCGTGATATGACATAAGTGTTGTCTTTTCCTGGTTTTAAAGGCTGCATTACAGTAAAGTGATGTACTTTTCTGAACCCCAGACTGTTGTAGCTGTTTTATTATTTGCCTTTTCCCCACATAGACATTATGTCAACATAGTCATGACTATTTATCTGAAATCTAAGTGTGAAGATATTTTGTGAAAGCACAAATTGTCAAACCTAGAATATCACAGCAATATCAATATCGAGGTATTTGGTCAAGAATATCGTGATATGTGATTTTAGCCCTAATATCAGTCTATAACCTTGCCATTTTTAGTTGGATTTGTAATCATAGAGTATTGTTGGTGTTGCTCTTGTTATGTCATTTCAGATGAGTGTGGAAGTGGAAAGAAAATTTGTGTGCAATGCCGACACTCTGAAAACACTGGAGAAGATCGGGGGTACGTCTTTAATTGGTCTAACACATTTATGCATGGGTACACTTCGAACTGAGGCATTTGACTGATGCTGTGATCCACATCATCTTCTTCATTTAACAACACTAATTGTTGTGGTTTGCTCTGTAACTGAAGTAACACTGGCCATGCTTCTCTTGTTAATAATGAAGTTCAACGGTCTGTATTTTTGATATTTATTCATCCATTTTTAAAGTCATGTATCCCTCTTCATCCCACTTCTTTTACCCAGCAGTGTGTCTTGGTCAGCGTCAGTTTTGTGACCAGTACTTTGACACGCCCACGTTCAAGCTGACTTTGAGAGACTTGTGGCTGCGTAAACGTAAAGAATGCTGGGAGCTTAAGTGCCCTACCGCAGTCAACGAGGAAAAAGAGACGTCTGGAGAACGATCTAAAGCGGCAGCATTGTGTTCCCGCTACAAGGAGATAACCAATCTACCTGAAATTCAACTGAGAGTGAAAGAGGTTCTAAAAGATGTTCGTGAGGACAGAGAGACAGAGACGAGCCGCTCACAGGAGGATGAAGCCTGGCTGAGCAGAATGAATCTGGTGTGCTTTGCGGAGTTTACAACAATGCGGAGGTCATTCACTTTAGAGGAGGAGGGGGTGCAGATAGATCTTGACCAAGCTGACTTTGGCTACAGTGTGGGAGAGATAGAGGTCCTAGTTCCAGAGGGAGGAGATGTGCAGTCTGCCTTAGAGAAGATCAAAAGAACGGCTGAGATGCTGGGTAAGCTCAAACCTGTCAAACTGTCCCACCCGTCATATAAATCTAACACGTTTAGTATCATTAACTATACTCATCAAGTAGGATATCATTTGCCATTCTATAAATATTTGCTCTACTTCTTCACAGGTCTAACTGGAGATCAGCGAGTTGAAGGGAAAATGAATGTTTACCTTAAAAGAAATAACCCAGAGCATTATGCAAAGCTACTGAGTCAACATGTTCTGTAGGACATATCATGCACGGTTGGAAACACTTATAGATTTTAAGATGTACATAGTCATATCTGTAAAATAAGATTAGAAAGCCTAATTTTGATTAAAAATGTTTTTTTTAACTTAACGACTCACTGTATCGGCACTGTAGAGACCTTAATATCTCATATTTCCAGAATTAGAAACTTTAGATAAAAGCAATAGGTCTTTGAAATTAACATTTGCTGTGTGATTATTGGCGAGGTCCTAATACACCCCATGCAACAGTTATGTGTGTATCTGGCTGTATTATAAGGAGTGTGTGAGAGGAGGTGTGAATACTGGAAATAAATGGTGGGCCATACTGTCGATTTACCATTACTGATGTACTTTTGTACTGAGTTTTATTAAAAAAAAAAAAATTATAATAGACATATTAGACACTTCCAGATAAGGAGCTGGTGACTCTGTGTTTGACCTTCAGCACAGTGGATTTTTCTTGTTGTCTATCAAAAGATTATTAAGGCGTGGACATATGGTGGCCCCAGGTCATGAATCAGTTCCCGCATAATCTAATTCTGCAGCTCTCACTCAGTGCTAGTTTCCAAAAATCACAAAACACACAACTATAAAATGGGTTTAATTGGACTAATATATCAGCTTTACGTTATAAAACATGAAGGACGTTGAATTATAGCGTTCTGTGTGTTGAAATCAAATAAAGATCAGCAAGTGTTCAATGCACAAATGTAAGAATGATCAAAATAAAATATAAAATTGCACTGAATTAAAATGTATTTTGCAGCACAACAAACTTTTGCATTGCAAGTAACAAAGGTGTCCCTTTATTTCGAAATTTTTGGCCATTCTCTACTCTGCAAAGGTTTGCTTATGATATCGTGTATGTATGATGGGTAATAATGAAACCATTCAGTTGATTCTGTGTGATTGTGCCAGTGTCATGTACCGTGGAAATCCAGAGTTCTCGAGAGAACAAAATTTGAATTTGCTCAGCGAGTTACTCTGGCATTGTGTGACGCTGCTCATTAACTATGCCCTTGTAGCCGAGCTGCACCAATCACATCAGTGTATCTGATGTAGGCGGGCCAGAGGCGAGATAAACAGATGACGACCGCTGGTAGCTAAGCGTATGGGGCTCTGGATATGTCACCCTGTGTGTTATTTGCACAACAAGACAATCACGACAAAGCATCTAGTTAAAATGAGAGAATAATCTATTTAAAAACCTTTTCTGTTTTTTACAATAGCAACAGATGATTTCTCATTATAATTAGATAAGTTCAAGCTGTGATGCCACTGTTATGCTGCAGAAATAACTCATAACTTTCATTTTTGCAGCATGCTCTTGTTAAGCGAGATAGAATAAAGTCTGCAGACACTGCAGGATTTTGTCTACTGCTGGGTTTGCATCTATTAAAAAAAAAGACTGTCAGTTCATTCAGATCCTCTTGCTCATCCATTTCTGCAGTGCTGTGACCACAACATGACTTGACTCCTCCATGAGAGAGAGACTTGTAACAAAAGATGAAATATCACTGTCACACATTGATCATCATCTTCAATTTTAGGCTGTGACCAATCAGTTGGGGTGATTGAGGGGGGGTTCTGAGAGCTTGAAATTAGCCCTCCGACGGATTGCTCTGCCGGTCTTATCTCTACTGTACCAACAGCAGCACCTGTTGTGGGCAGCTTTGTCTGGACACCTGTGATGCACACACAAAATAACAGATTGCACACAATATAGAGTCATGTGATACATGGGTAAGGGTAAGTAGTTTTACATAGAGCAATCATCAGTCATCTGAGAGAGACACACCCAGGCTTCTCCTGTATGTCAATATGCGCTGTAACAGCTGGGTCCCCAAAGTCCTCGTCCTGTTTGCAGGAAGACTACACTGGAGGCCAACTTCATGCACGACCACTGAGTTACACTGACAGGCCACATTTGCTCTTTTTAAACAGAATGCAGCTGCCCCTTTTATGAAAGACAAAAACAAAAAAAAAATTTGCATGACGTTTCCAGAAAACAGTAAATACAAGTAATACATAAAGCATGAATGAATAAAGATATTACCAAGCTGATATTCCAACACTTAACCTTTTGAGACAACCTCACATTAAGCCTGTGTTCTCCTATTTAACCCACCTTCAGCTTTGTTTAGGTATAACAGGCACTGGAAGCAATACAGTGCAGCCTTCATATACACCTTTTGCTGGTAATTGTTTACAAATTATTAACACAAAAGTGTCATGGCATTTACAAAGTGTGTACTTAGTGTGTAAACAGCCAGAACACAAGTACATTAACACAAAAACTGTCCATACCAGTGGTGCATAATAAAATAATTATACTATATCTATCTATAAATATATATATATATATATATATATATATATATATATATATATATATATATATATATATATATATATATAAAATAAACAAAATTGGTCTTAATTGCCTTCTTGTTTTTAGGTGTGTGTCATATTAATGGTGTTCTCGATTTAAAAAAAAAAATCCAATGTTTGGCTTGGAGTCCCTCCAATTCTTTTGTGAATGTGGAATTTTCCTAATTATAAAATTAACTGTACAACAAAAATATTTTATGCCGTTAATCAGTACGTAAACGTCACAGCCAACAGCCTTGCGTAAGAGTTACGTCGTGGCTACGCTCCTCTTGCAGGGTTGCAGTTCAAAGCATGTTCCACACAGCCACAGCCCCCTAGGTGCACAGGTCACATAAAAACAATAACGTAACAGACAGTTATCCTCATTTGAACACAGGAGACGAGCATTCGGTTTCTAGCGCTGTGCTATATGCTCCCGGGGTGAATACACAGTAGCCTAATTTAGTTGACTTAATTAGGGAGCTAAAAGGCGTTAGCTAGCACCATAGGCTAACACATAACCCCACCCACCTCAGGCGGTCAACTGCACGGAGAAATCTTTGGAAACTTCGGTCAGTAAAATAAATACTCACATGCTTAAGGCCTGTTGGGCTCCCGGAATAAATGGAGGGCACTGCGTCAGTCTTCAGAACCAACTTTTTGGCAAAACCCATGGACCTTTGAAAGAGATTAACGAAACAGCCGTTACTAAAATGTGCACCGCATATACGGATTCTCACTGTATTTGAAGGTCTGAAGCGTTGTCTATAAGTAAAGTCCATCCATATCTGCTTCAGCAAAGGATCCCTTGGCAAATAGTAAATGGATGCTCCTGGTTCTGGTTTGCACCCTAAAACGGCACAGTCGGACATATTTAAAGCAATTTCCAAAGTGACTACCTCACCACAGCTTCCAACTGCTTTCATCCAAAATACCTTTACTCTGTGCGTAACACTTGTGGGCAGCACTTGTGTGATATGCATATAGTGTTTACATATTGAACCATAATTGGCTTCATGTTTTGTGATGTAAGACATATCTGCATGCGAACATCCTAACCTGTTAACCTATATTCTCTAAAGCAGAGACACATCAACATTAGCAATAGTGTAGGCTCAGTGGTGTAGTCTGATGTATTGTAGTGGGTAGACTATACTGTTTTTTTTTGGGGGGGGATATTATATTGGGGGGGTCAGGGTGTTCTCCCCCAGGGAAGTTTTGAGCATCAAAAACTTCCTTTCCTGTATTCGGATACACTTTTATGCACCAATTTACAGTAGAAATACCTTTATTTAACCTATGTGAAGAAAGAAAGTAAAACACAGATGACAAAATATGATATCAAAATATATCCAAACAATAATGGAAATATGTTGTGGCATGTCATTTGGGCATTTTTAAGTCGGTATATGGAAATCCAGGCGCTTTCTTAGTGGGTACCTGTGTATCACATAGACTACACCTGTGTAGGCTTATCATTATACTGTATGTTGTCTGCACTTACAGTCAAACATCTAAGAGGACGTAAGGATATGACATGATTTGAGTAAAGTGGGCCTTAAAAAAACATTTTTGAACACGACACAGCTTCTTTTATTCTGCTCAGGTTGAAGGCGGACTGGAGCTTGGATGAGAATTTATTAGGTCAAAAATCTTTTCTACCCATAAGAATGATACTGTCATTTGACCTTCCCTAACATGTGCATCAAAGCTAACAGGAGACTCAGAGAGATGCCAATCACACACACCCACACACTCCTGGAAAGCAGGTTATCAACCAGATTAAGGGTGTTCCAGGCCTTTGATGTGGTGAGCCATTGTCCATCAGCATTATTTAATGACTGGAATGGTAATAAATGTAATTATTTACAGGTTTACACACAATGACAGACACTGTCTCAACAAAAATAAATAGCTTAAAACTAGATTTTGACTCAGGATGCCTTTTCAAGTCAGAGCCAGGGTGAGGTAGCCTATTAATGCAGGATGTGTCATGAGGCATATCCCAGCAAACACATTACCTTTTAGGGAGCGTTCCCTAAAGCAAGTAGCAAGTATAATCTTTAAAGAGTATGATGTTTTTACTCATTATTCAATATCTGACCCAAAAATACACAGATGTAATGGTCATGTGACAAAAATAAGACGTTTTAACCATCTAAGCATGATGCGTAGCTAAATATGGGATGTCTTTACACTGGAATATTCCAGCTGTTGTACTTTGGAGTATATTCCAAATTTTGGAGAAAAATAATCCAAATATATACACACAACTGTGGATGGTGAGAGTGTGTATTTGTTGTTATTGTTTTGTGTGAAGCATGTTTTGCATTGGTTTTAGTTTTTTATACGTATATGTATATAGTTAATAAAAGCAATAGTTAATTGTTAAATAATAGCCTACTGTTTTGAACTGGGTCATTTTCAGTCAACAAAGCTGGCAGGAGCGATGGCGCGGCGGATCACGTGACGGCGAAAGGGCAGGGGCACGCGCAGGGTTTTTTCACACTTTTGTAAACAACATGGCGATTCAGGGACTAGCCCCGCTAGCCGCTGATTAAAACACACTGTGCTGTCAAACTAAAGCTGTTTGGCGTTATAAATGTAAACGTTAGACGTTTGCGGAAGTTACGCGTTGGGCACATTGTTAAGTTGGCACCGAAACGACAAAGAGCTGCACCGACGAGCTGTCAAGAAGAGCGTTTGACAGTCAGACGGTAGCTAATGTTACTGTTACCGTTAACGTTAAGTCGTTAGCATTCTTAGCTAGCTCAACCAAATCAACCTCTGCATCTTAATCATGTTCTAACGTATGGAAAAAATATGCTGGTCGAATTCTTTGCAGAACATGTAGCTAGTTTGTTGATTTGAAGAAGTGGAAGTATAATAACTTGAGCTAATGACTTGAATTGATGTCAGTTTAGCTAATACAGCCACCTAACTTCTGTTTTACCATTCGCCTTCTCTTCTTCTGTCAACACACACACACACACACATTGGTGTTTACCTGGTTTCCCCCAGGTAAACCTAAAACTGTTATTGAATTTCCAAATGATTTTCCGTGCCAGGCCCTCTTCAGTCTATGGGCTCTCAGTCCAGTTCTGGGATGTCTGGTGGAAGGGGCTCTTCCAGTGGCAACCCAGCTGATCAGCCTGAAGGAGCAGAATCAAACCAGAGCAGCAGCAGCAGCAGCAGCAGCCGAGGCCGCAGGACGGCTGACAGGCAGCAGGGAGACAGACAGACAGCATCAGAGGAGGACGTTGACTTAGCTGAAGTGCTGGCTTACCTACTAAGGAGGTACATTTGGTGGATTTGCAGTTTAAATACTGGCACTGATATTAAAACAACAACTTCCTTGTGGACATTGCACTTCTGGGCCCACTTAGTTGCTTTGTGGTGTTGTTTTTACCCATGAGAACAATGTTTCTAACATCAAACTAGAGGTGGTCCGATACCATTTTTTGCTTCTCAATACTGATTCTGATACAGAGTACTGATCCGATACCAGTGTGTCACGTATGTTATAATGTTTTAACTCTATACAACTATCCCTGTATGGATGTGATATGATTTCTATCTGTGTTGTACGGTCTGGCTCAGGTTAAAGTTTTTTGTGAAACATGAACAAACACAAACAATGAATGTCATAGAACTTTATTTTTCAGTTTGACAGTCAGTTTTAACGGAAAAACAACATAAACTTTAACGTAGATTTTATTAAGGGCTTTAAAACTCCGGTACTTCCCAATACCAAAACCAACATTTTAGGCAGTATCGGAGGCGACATCGGTATCGGAACATTCTACATCAAATATTACGATAATTTTTTTGTGTCATTACCAGTCCCTGTGGGGATAGCTTAGTTACTAATTTTAATAGTTTAATAGACATTGGTTCTTCAAAAAGTACAAAGTGGAAGACCTTCCTTTCAAGAGAGCATGCATATCATTACATTCCAGTGCTGCTTGACAGCTAAGAGGTGGTTGGCAATTTCCCATCATCTGGGAAATATTTGCATATTCATGTTAAAAAACACTTCTAATAAAAAAAATGTCAGCACTTGTTGTAACTGATCTATGACAGCGGCAGGTCCTATAGTAATAACACAGAGTAAGAGTTAGAACTAGAAAGTACAGGGATCTGGAAAAGTTGGAATGACAAAGTAGCAATCTGATCCCCCATCTGGTACAGTGGAGCAGCTCAGTGGAATAACATTACAAGACTAAAGCTTTACCCATAGCACAGAACTGGTGTAGGCGGGTGTCTCACCATTGGGCTGTAGCTGGACTACTTTGTTTACTGCATTAATATGTCAAGTATCAGTAAAGTATGATGATGATCTCTTTTCTTCACTGTAGTATCTGTCAATCACTGTCAATCATTTATCAACATTTTGATTGATTGATTGTTGAACTAATGTGGTGTTTGTGTGTGCAGGGGCCAGGTCCGACTGGTCCATGGCAGTGGAGCCACAGGGCTGCAGCTGGTCCAGTCCTACTCTGACTCTGATGAGGACAGCGACGGCGCCTGGGAGGGTCGGCTGGGGAACCGCTACAATCCACCAGGTAACCTCCTACTGACCCTGTTCACTGTCCAGGACCGCCCACACCAAGAACAATAACTATAAGGATAACGATGTGAGCATTCAGCACTCGATTAAGCTTTTTCTATTATTATTATTATTAATTAATTAATTAATGTATTATTATTAATTAATTAATTCTTATTATAATTATTATGAATAATAAGAACAAGAAACCACGTGAAAAGTAGCTGCTGCCATGCCACTCCTATTCAGCAGCATTTGTTTGTGTATAATTTGGTAAATGGTCATCTAAATATCACAATCTGAGAGTTGTATAAAAGCAAAGCTGTTTTTTGTCATAAATGTGCAAGTCTTTTAAATAGGGCTGCACAATATATTGTTTTTTGTAATTGTCATCGCAAGCCTGATGTCGTCATACTCAGATTCTATGAGACCGCTCCATTGGGCTTTGATTATGGGGCATGTTTCAACCGAAAATGCCTCTGCTCTCAATTGGATAGACCTACAACCAGTCAGAGCAATGGAACTCAACTGTCAACAGAACTCAACACCGATATGCGATATTCAACAACGTTATCGCGATATTCAACAACTACCTGACTGTCAGATCCCTGGATGCTCATTGGTTGAGCTCACACCAGCTGACAAAGTCCCTGATAACAATCCGGAACACAAAACCGTTATCAGGGACTTTATCAGCTGGTGTGAGCTCAACCAGATACAGCAAGACAAAGTAGATGATCGTCAACTTTAGGAGGAAAACATCCCATTTCTCACCGGTGAGCATCCCGGGATTGGACATTCAGGCAGTGGAGAGCTACAAATTCCTGGGTGTTCACCTAAACAATAAACTGAACTGGACTGATAACACCCATGCTCTATACAAGGGCCAGAGTCACCTCCATCTGCTGAAGAGACATGGGTCCTTTGGGAGTGTGCAGGACTCTCCTCAGGACTGTTTATGACTCTGGCCTCTGCCATCCTTTATGCTGTGGTCTGCTGGAAGGGGGGGCAGCTCAGGAGCAGACTCGGTAAACTGATCTGGAGAGCGAGCTCTGTCCTGGACTGTCCTCTGGACTCCATAGAGACAGTGGGGGAGAGAAGGATGTTAGCTAAGCTGACATCCATCATGGATAACACCTCTCCTCCCCACTACACAACACTGTGGGGTCCCTGAGCAGCTCCTTCAGCAGCAGACTGATACACCCCCGGTGTAAGAAGGAGAGATACCACAGGTCGTTTATCCTGGCCGCTGTCAGACTCTACAACACCTGCACCACCCGATAATGTTGTAGTTTCTGTTCCTGTTTTCAATTACCCACCACGCACCATGGCTCTATGTGTATTTTTATCATCTGTATTTATATTTTTTCATTACGAGTACTTACTTTTTCAATATTATTTATATTACGGTTACACTTCAATATCATTTATATTGGTTGGTATGGTCATTACTTTTGCTATATTATTCAATTAATTTCACATCACTTACTTACATTGCAATATTTTTCATACTGTGGCAACCTCACTTTACGTTACAATACCTTTTATAAAATGCCACTTTACATTCATTCAGTACTTTTTGCACATTGTCTGTTGTTTGCCTGTTTGTTTGTTTGCTTATTTGTTGGTTTGATTTTTACTGTTGAAAACTGCTGTTACAAGCAAATTTCCCTATTGTGGGATGAATAAAGTATTATCTAATCTAATCGCATGTGTTCCTCATATCATGCAGCCCTACTATTAAATCAGAATGGCTGTATGTAACAAATTCTGAAAGTTTGTTGTCAGATAGTAATTAATATAAAAACTTGTTATTTTGTGTGTTATTTTCCTAGTGGACACCCAACCAGACACACATGAAGTGGACCAAAGTGAGATCCGAACTCAGATCATGCTGGCCACCGGCTCCTCTACCCTGAAAGGCCGACACAGTTTCACCCACATGCTAACAGAGGTTAGACTGCACACATACAAACTCAAAGCAGCACTAGACTAAAATGCAATTGGCACATTTCTAGCACTAAGAATGTAGAGGAAAAACAACACACGCAGAAACAGAAACACACATACACACACACAGAGACAGACACAAGACAAGGGACCAAACACCTGTGCAAGTTAGAGGTCCGGACCTCAAAGAGTCAGCAATGTTCCAGTTTCAGCCACACAGTTGTGAAAAATTAAGAGCTCTACTTCAGCTATTACTCATTTTTTGTATTTGTCACTTTCTTTCTTTAATTCACAATTAATGTTGACCAGTTTGATGTTTTCTTTTCTGATAAACTCTTTGCTTTTTCAGAGGGAACAAGGCAGATGTAGAGGCTCTAGTTTTTCACATGGAGAGTGCAGTCGTATCCGCACACAGTAAGTTCTATTCTATTTTACACATTTCCAAAATTTCTCAACAAATTACGAGAAGGTGAGAAAGAGAAATAATTAAAAATGTTTTTCATCAGAATCATATTTGGAGTGGTGCATAAAAAAAGAAACTTGATAAAGCATAGACTCTTGTTGTATTCCATGTGACTGATTGCTGTATTGCTGATTTGTTATGAAAACCTACAATACACTAGACAGGAGTCCTCGTGCTGTTGTCTGATGAATGATACTGACCCCTGATCTTCTGCAGTTTTCTGCCAAACTATGTATCCCACAAGGATACGTACCAACAGAAAGCCTTCTGTGGAGTGTACAGCGAGGATGGCAACATGTTCCTTTCTGCGTGCCAAGGTAAATAACCCAAGATCCAACATGAGAACCCAGAGGAACTGAATCAGATCAGATAATGATCCCTAGTATTTGCTTAAAATTGCGTAGACCACCAAATTTGTTTGGGTTGTGTTGTGTCATGTCATAAACAAAATGCGGTCTTTGACAGACAAGTATTGTTGTCTTGAATTCCTTTTAACATCTATTGATGAAAACAACAACTATCAAACATCACATCTGTTTTCTGAAATTGTTAGAAAATATTAATTCTAGTAGCACTGTCATATTCATTCTTTTTTACTGATTTAGGTTTCATACAGGCGAGGGAGAACAGGTCTCACCCAGACACGTCACGTGATAACAGCCACTCATTATTTGATAACAATGTTTTTTTCCCCTGTTGCGTGCTGCAGACCAGAACGTCCGCTTATACGACACCACCAGGGGGCGCTTCCACCTACGGCGAACAGTGAAGGCTCGGGATGTGGGCTGGAGTGTTCTGGATGTCTGCTTCACCCCTGACGCACAACATGTACTCTACTCCAGCTGGTCTGACTACAGTAAGGCTAATGGACCTGTAAAATGCAATATCATGGCATCAGTCAGTTGTGCTAATTAGCAAGGCATAGCCAGTTATCCCCCAGGAACCATCCATGTTATCCAGATTCCAATTTTACTGATGCTGCTGTGGTATCAAAAGAAATCGGACTCGAGTCCCTGTAACTTTACAATAGTATGTTGTAGGTATTCAATCTAGATGTTGTAATGTTTTTTGTTTTTTTTAAATCAATTCACAAAATATGCTTTATTGCCTTCTACCCATAAATGATTGTGTTATGGCTTTGTTTCCTATCGTCGGGCTGCCGCTTGATTATGGAAAAAATCATAATCATGTTTTTTTTGGTCAATATTACCACCATAATTTAACTCATTGACTTTGGAAACATCTAGCATTTATTGAACTTTTTAAAGGATTTTCTTTCAAATGTAAATAAAGAATTCAAAAGTAATAAAAATAAATATATACATATATATATATATATATATATATATATATATATATGACCATGTAGTTGGTGCAACTGAACCAAATATTTGCAAGAATTTAATTTAATTATTTTTTAAATTTCAGTCTGCAAATTGGATAATTAATTGTCCTAAATACTAAAAAACAAATATCTTCCATATGGTGTGTGTTTTATTCATATGTTCTCTGTCTCTGTGCGTCTTCCCCACAGTTCATATGTGCAGTATAGATGGAGACAGTGAAAACCACACCGCGCTGGACCTCAAGTTAGTGTTTCCCTCATAGTAACTTAGAACATTATGGAGCAGGTAATCTGTCATTCCCTACCAGCCAGCCCTCCTATCCTATCCCTTCATTACCACCTGGATGAATGATGCTGTCAGAATTTGTCACATCAACATCTATCCTCTCTCTCTCTCTCTCTGTGTGTGTGTGTGTGTGTGTGTGAGAGAGAACTGGAGAGATCATTATTTCAATAATGCACCATCATTAAACTCACAGCACTCCTAACAATGGCATTGTTTAATCAAACCTTTTGGTGTGGGATGACATACAGTTGGCAGTGTTGTTGTGATCCAATAAAGATGCTACTGCTGCATTGTCACCCTGTTTGTGTGTGTGCTGTTGTGCTTTGTAGTCCCGATGAGAGGAGGTTCTGTGTGTTCTCACTGGCTGCGTCCACAGATGGCAACGAGATCCTGGGAGGGTGAGTACAGTTTGCTTTTATGTTTCAAGGCAGTGACTGACAGAGTGGAAACAGAACTGACGTCTCTTTGAGAAAATGTTAATTCAGTTAGCTTTACTTTTCCCTAGGGTGGAATTGGAAATACACGTGTTGTTCTTATAGCTGGTTTTGTGAATACTTAAATTACGAGGCTTAAACACCTTTATTTACTGTAAGAGCACACTCAGACCAGCGAGATAAGTTACATTTTAACCATTTAATTAGAATGTTTTTCTCTCCTCTCTGCTTTCAGAGCAAATGATGGCTGCCTTTATGTTTTTGATCTCGAGCAGAATAAACGAACGCTGAAGGTTAGTGTGTCTGAGTGCGTTTGCTGTTTGTGTCTTGCTTGTGGGCCGGCTTGTAGCTGCTTCCGTGTCTTATACACCTCGGTCTGTCTGTGCCTCATCCTGCGATCAAGGTGAGCCAGACATTAGCCGAGCTGAAAGTGTGCCAGCACACATAAAGTTTCACACCGCCTTGCTGTCTGTAATGTAGCAGCAGAGAGTTAATCAATGGGACAGAGGGGTTAAACCCTCCCCTTTCTTCTCCACACACAACCACAACCCCCCTCTGCGTAGAAGTCAGTAGCTGGCCTCTACCATCTGCTTCACCACCAGTCTCATGCTTTTTCTCATTCTGTCCCTCTTATTACCTCTGTATCAGTGTGCCTGTGCCTGATCTCCCAACTTGTTCCTTTGTGGTCTATAATATTATAGACCAAAACCAACATCATGACTTTGTTGTACACACAGCGAGCAAAGCACACAGACAAAGGCACTTTCACACAAGCATGCGAAAAGAAGAGAAGAAATCACTCAATTGTACCACTCACAATCACTGGCTTGCACACACTCCTCACAGAAACACAGACTCTCTTTCTCCTGTGTCTCCCCTCGTCAGATTGATGCCCACGAGGATGATGTGAACGCGGTGGCGTTCGCCGACAGCTCGTCCCAGCTGCTCTTCTCCGGCAGCGACGACGCACTGTGCAAGGTGTGGGACAGACGGACGCTGCGGGAGGACAGACCGCAGCCTGTCGGACAGCTGGCCGGCCACCGAGACGGTATCACCTTCATCCACAGCAAGGTGGGGGGGAGGCGAAGAGAGGAATACTGCTTGTATTTCATCAATCTGTCAAAGACAAGTTCCTCAAAACCTCATGGGTTGACTGCTGACTGGTTGGAAGTTGATTAATTAAATGCTAACATTAGCCAGTTGTAATGTGACTTTGTTCCAGTATAGTACAGTCTAAGCCTGATGTTCTTTTTCTTTACTTTCTAAAAATTGGTCCTCCTCCCCTGCATGGTGACTGTGCCAGGGTGACGCACGCTATCTGATCAGCAACTCCAAGGACCAGTCCATCAAGCTCTGGGACGTCCGGAAGTTCTCGCCTAAAGAGGGTTTGGCAGCTTCCCGCCTCGCTGTCACCCAACAGAACTGGGACTACCGCTGGCAGCAGGTTCCCCAGAGAGGTGAAGGGAGTAAGGGCGGACACCGGGAGATGAATAAGTCAGGAGGAATGAGAGGAGAGGAGAGGGGAAGAAAGAGGAGGGGAGGTCTCATGTAGGAAGAAAAGAGGAGGAAATGAAGATGAAATGACATTCTAAAGAAAGGGAGAGAGGGCCAATGACAGTTGGGTGAAACGTGAGTTTGGGATATGACTATTAAAACCACGCATTAAGAAATGAGCGATTACCATGACAAGTCAAAGAGGAGGGAAGGCATAGAGGTGGGGTGCAATGTGGGACCTTGGGTAATGAGATATAGAGAACAGGAAGGGAAAAATAAAACTCTTTCAACTCTTTCTAGTTTATCCTCTTTTGTCACCTGATTATAGATGTTTAGGATGTAAATGAACTCCGTATCCCCTGGTAATTGTAGCAATCTAAAGTGAGGTAAATTAAGAAATTGTGTGTCCCTTTCAGCACTGAAGAGACACAAGCTGACAGGCGACACCTCGGTGATGACTTACCGCGGCCACGGCGTTCTGCACACCCTCGTCCGCTGCCGTTTCTCTCCAGAGTTCAGCACTGGGCAGAGGTTCATCTACTCCGGCTGCTCCACCGGCAAAATCATCAGTGAGTTGGTGTGCGTGCGTGTGTGTGTTGCTGCGCTTGTGTTGTGTCTTTCACCCAGATTGTGTATTGTGTAACTGCTTTGCAATTAGGGCTGGGCGATATGGAGAAAATCAAATATCGATATTGTAGTGTTGACTATTGGTGCTTTTACAAAATATTTACACAATGAGATTTTTGATAAATAATCATCAATAAGGTGGATATAGTGACTAAGTGGGTAAAGGTATATAATAAAACAGTTACAGTCTGGTAAGATCAGAAAATGACATCACTTTACTGTAATGCAGCCTTTAAAACCAGGAAAAGACAACACTTAAGCCATATTACGATATTGTGATATCCAAAATCTTTACGATATCTAGTCTCATTTCACGATTTAATATCAATATATTGCCCAGCTCTACTTGCAATGGGTCTGCACCAATTAAAGCGTAACTGTCTCCAAATTGCAACCTAGGGTCTTTTGGCAATGTACCCAAGTCAATTTTTTGTTTAAACGCATAATTAGGATGGAAAGGCCACTTTTAAGATTTACCGTATTATCGTTTTTCGGGCAAATGGCCTTTTGAATAGAGAGAGAACTAGGGGCACTACTATGATAGCATCAACATCGCTGTTTTCACTAAGACCTTTTGCACTAAGAATGCTTGACACACATGACACTTTGCTCCAAGTATCACCAGGAGCTCTGCACATGAACTCCAGCATTGAGAACTTTGTTTGTGTACACAGAGTTTATTACAGCGAAAGGTTTTGAACGACTCACTGTAGCTGTTGGTGTTTACGCTAGCCGCCATCTTGTTATTCAAAAAGTGTGATCATCATAGTAATGCCCCTAGCTCTCCCATTACATTGGAGAATCAATGCAGTTCTGATGTGTATGACAGTGATTAAAGGATATACAGTATGAAATGTACGTATGATAATGATAATGCAATTGCACTTACTTCCTGTTGTCCGTAGTTTGGACCTTCAAGGTTGAAAGCACTTAATTGGATAAAAGTGTCAGCTAAATGACATGTAATATGATGTAATGATATACAGTACATGCCTACAAGTGATGAATATGTTGAATTATTTGTATGTCTGTCCAGTTTATGATGTCCTGACGGGCACCGTGGTCTCCAGACTGTCGGGCCATGACGCGTGTGTGAGGGACGTCAGCTGGCACCCGTACGAGGACAACATCGTCAGCAGCTCCGTGAGTGCTGTTAATGCAAACTGTTCAGCTGGAGTCCATGTGGACAAGTTTGTGATCAGAAACAATACATTCAAAATGTAAAACCAGACAATAAGTGTTTCCTCCAGTACCATGGAATTAAGAGAAGTCAGAGACTTCTGGTAATAACAGAGAATCAGATGGATCATTTACAGAAATATATGAGCGTATTTTTGTGTCTGGTTTCCAATGTATATTGCATTAAATTGTACTTTTTAGCAGTTTTTTGCTAAGGTGAAGAGAGAACCAGACCATTCATAGCTGGAAAAACATGAAATCTTAATGTCCTAAGTATCCCAATATTATCACAGTCTACAGGGGTAAGAAATAAGTTGTTGAAACGGCAACAAAGCCTAAAACTGGCAACAAATATGAGAAAGCGTTTTTAGCCAAGTAAGAGACTGAAAAGTACTGCAAAAACAGGAAGTTTAAGTTTTAGTGTGAACCTGTTTTAAATTAAAAACAAATATGTCACGGATTTCATCTATGATGAAATGCATGAGAAATAACTATTTTAAGTAAAGTAAAGAAAAGTAAGAAGAATAAATTGGAAACTTTAAATGGGAGCTACTGTGGGAAGCCAGTCTCCGATCCGTCTCCTCATCCTGCCTTGTTTCTCCACAGTGGGACGGAGCGGTGCGAATGTGGGAGCACAGACAGACCCATCCGCTAGAGGAGGAGAGAGAGCGGGAGAGCGAGTCAGACAACGGGATCAAGACCTTTTAGACGGCAAGAGAAGAAGAGAGACAAAGGAAAAGAAGTTGGGCGGAGGTGACATCGCCCCAGACGGGGACAGGGCCGGCCCTAACACAGGAAGGCAATACGCTCAGAAGGACTGGGAGAGACTTTCTTTTAAATTCAATGCTGGATATTAATAATTACAGTTATAGCGTGGTTGTGCAGTGTTCATTTGGAAGGCATTCTAGCCTTACGTTGTCAAGTGCAGTGGGACGGCCTACTTTTGTTTTTGCCTCACTGTCAACAGGCCACAGCTTTTGAATTTGGCCTGAAACACTTCGCGCAACATGTGCTGGAGCTCGCTAAGCACAGCACTTACTTAATGAGCTATTGAAACGTATTGGTATTTAAGTAAGTAAGTAAGCTATTTAGATATTGCAGGGAGAAACTGACAATTCTGATTCTGTATAAATGTAAAGTATTTGAATGTTTTGTGCATTCAGGGAGTGTATTTAGAAAGTTGTCAGTGTGCCGATTTGGACTTTCGCCCTAGCTTTTAAGAATAACATGAGCTGTGTCCTATTTGAGGGGCCAACACGTTCAAAGTCCACATTTAAAGAATAAATATATTATAATATTCCAGTACGTTAATTACCAGTTGCCCTAAATCATGACTCCTAAACCTGCAACCATTGCTCCACGACTTGGTTAGCTGGCAACTTTATGGTGGTCAACTTCCTGTGTCGGGGAAAAATTCCAAAAGCATACCAAAATGACCAGGACGCCCCACAAACACACTGTTAGTTTTACTGTCAAAGTCACAATCATCTTATGTGAAAAGGTCTTTAGATGCCTCAGACACGGCATTAGTCTGAGGTCTTATTGATCCTGTGTCAACACTCAACTCTGTACACACAAGCCCTGAGTGGATAAAACAAAACAAGAGTAATTGTGTTGGCCAATATAAACCTGTGATCTGTTTCTAAGATTTGAATGTGTGTGATAATATGTCATGAAGTCAAGACTTGGTGAAGGGACAGGAGATGTGTGCGTGGATCAAAACGTACACACTGATCTGTATATGCAATTTTCAGGTGTTTATATCAAAGCTCACTCTCAGACCGTTGTTTTACAGTAACAATTAAACCTTTCAATGTATCGCAACAAACTAAAGCTTTTCACTGAGTATTTGCTGTTGGTATTGATAAGAAAGGACTGTTTTGAAAGATCAGGGGTTAAACATACAGAAGTAGGCCATGAAGAAAATGCAGCAATTTCATATCCTGTTAACAGGGAACTAAATGGACATAAGGGTGCATTTGCACTTCTCTAAGCTAAGCTAAGCTATCACACGAAAAGTTTCATTTTCCAGTAGCACATACAGAAACCATAGCAGAGTCGCTTGAAGGACATAGTAATGATAGAAATGCAGTTAAGTGGTCTAAAATTAGACCGATTCTTTGCCATGCCTGGTTTCAGTTACACTTGGTGTTCCTACTTAATAGAATACATAATACAAACAACACAGCATTTCAGTTATTTATTTCAAACAATGTTAGTTTGAGAAGGAGCAGGACGAAGCAAATAGCTTATTTGGTCCCGTCCCTATTTCACAGTGTCATATTATTACAAAGTAAATAGATATGCAAATACAGCATTCAATTTTTCAGGTCTTACAATAACTTACAACAATATCTGCGTTACAATTCTATTCCTATGTTTAGGTTTATTCTTTTCTGTGTTGATCAAGTAATGTTTTCTTTAATCTATTTTTGAACTGAATGATAGATCGGCTACAGTAACAGTTTCAGTTAAAAGGAAAAGATCTTAAAATCATTTATCAGGAAGAGGAGGCCACAACTTAGGAAAACTTGGCTCAATCCAGCATTTAAATAACCTCTTACATGTTATTATGTTGTGTGTTTTAGCACACAGAATATCCTTACACAAGGAAAAAAATGTCCCCATATGGACTCCAGCTTCCTATTACTTCAGTTAGTATGGATTCAGAGTCTATAAAAGTAGCAGGACTGGACGTCCTGGCTTGGGAAAACAGTTCTAGTAGGTTTTACTGAGCATAAATCCCACGGAAAGACTAAATTTACTCAATTTGGCTCTGGGAGTTGAAGAGGCTTAAGAGGCTCCGGCCTGATGACTGGGCCTGGAAATGCAGAAGACAAAGTGCTGTGAGACACGCAGCTGTTCATGGCGCCAAATGCAGACTGGCAACAGTTTATAACTTCAATTAGTTTTGGCTCCAACAGCTGATGCTAAGAATGGAGAGACTAAAGGAGAACCAAAGAAGGCGGCAAGCCATCCATTTTATGTCAGAATGACAGAAATACTGTTTTGATGCTAAATAAAATTGCAGCACACCAGTGACTCTGATTGTAAAGTAGTTGTTTCAAGCCATCGTGCAAAAATTGGGTTTTACGTTGATGTTTTTGTATCATTTGTCATCCAATTGGGCAAAATTCTTGAGGCGTTGGATCATTGCTTTGAGAATAAGGGGGTCAGTAACAGCAGCATCCATTACCATGTCCACACTCTGAGTCTGTGTTGTGGAGGGGGAGGGCTTCTGAGGGTGAAGAGGGCAGTGGGGTTGTATTTTTATAAACCATGTGCTCTCCTGCACGCCTGACACTGATAAAGTAGAAAGGCTCCCAGAGTAGAACTGATGTGCCTTTTAAAGACAAAACAAAGTGAGGCAGACTCTACCACAGGGCCGTAGTTGGACACTAAGAGAGAAGAAGAAGGAAAACATAGAATTCAAACCAAAACTACAAAAGGTATAATCAGGAAGACAAACGGAGAACATGAACATGGATGTTAAGACTGAAAAGTCCTCGACTGGCTTCACACCAGAGATCAACTTGGAGAAGTTACACAAGATGGCTGCAGAGGTGATCCTGCTGGGGAAATTCATCCTCCGACTCCTGAGTTCTGCTCTGGTGTTCGTCACAAACGTACTGGCCAGGTTTTTAGGAAGCCAGCTGGTCAGACGGCATTTCCACCTGATGCTGTCTGCTTTGGTTCTGTTTGGTCCTGTGCTGAGTTTCTGGGTGTCGAAGTACAGCATCTTCGCTAACAGCAACCACTACCTGTACAGGTATGGTTGTCTTTCTGCTTTTTGAATGGAAATCTCACATGTATAACCTGTTGCCATTGCTGGAAATGAAACAAAGTAGCTGCATGATTTTCAGTTGGACCTGCATGTTAAATTTAAAACTGGCGTCCATACTCACCTGGCACATATAACAACAGTTTAGGAGCCTAAAGGTCAGAGCAGCGAGCTTGTGACCGGGAGGATGTCGGTTCAATCCCCAGACCAACATCCGCAGGGGCGTCCGACAGGGGGGGGAGGACCGAGTACCCAGGGCTCTCATGTGAGCAGGGCCCAAAAAGATGTTAGAATAAATAGCTGTGGATATGAGGAGGGGCCCATAGACAATGCCTTTCTACAGGGCCCAGAATTTTGTGCTATGCCCCTGAACATCCGGGTGGGGAAAGTGAAAGAGCAGCCACCATTGAGGTGCCCTTTAGCGGTTATTAACCCCAACCACTTTAGTAGAGCTGCTCCGTGGCCAGCAGATCAGACCGTGGTTGGACTGGGCAGCTTCCAGGTATACATTTAGGTGTAACTGTGTCAATGGGATCAGGGCGTTCCTGCAGAAGAGAGGCTTCCTCTCAGAGAACCTTCCCTGATTAAATAAAGGTAGGAAGAAGAAAAAAGAACAGTTAGATTTTAGAATTCACATTTTAAATTGCACTTTTACACCAAATATATAGTTAGGTAGCCCTAGTCCTATATATATAGTACATATAGTCATTAATATGTCTCATCAACATGATCTTGAACAGATATGACATCATACTACACAAAAGTCTTTGCCTACTTGTGAAGAGTTTTACACACAAATATAAATAAATTATAAATAATGAATATATATAATGAATGCATGCTTTACAGATAGTAAGATCAGACGTAAGTGTTCATTTTAATGTAGGCTACACACTATCATTCATAAAGCAAGATTATGTAACACTTTCTATAAAGCTCTATAACACATTATAAATGGATGTTTATGTTGCTATAATGAGCAACCAGCAATTATAGTATTATGATACTTGACCTTATAAGTCATTATAAAAATACTTTATAATGTGTTATGATTGTTGTGATAAAGCATTATGAATATTTATGAGTGCTTATATCTATACTGATACAGCACAGATTATAACACATTATTAATGTGTTTATGGGTGCTTGGTGGGGCGTGAACCCCATGTGTAGGGGCTCGGTCCTGGCTGCAGCGGTTGCGGGTTCAGTTCCGGCCAGCGACCCTTTGCCACATGTCTTTTCCCTTCTCTCTCTCCTTTCAAGTCCAAGCTATCCTGTTATATAGAGGCCTAAGAATGGCAAAAAAAATAAACTTTAAAAAAAAAAAAGTGTTTATGATGCATTATAGAGACAGGCTTTATAGAATGTATTAACTAAATAAGATACACACATTATTTGTCTTACAAATGGAAAGTTGAATTTACGATTTAAATTGCACATGTGCTCCATTCAGCACACTCAGTGCTTTTGCTGTTACAGTCTGACTTGGTCTGGTATGACCTGCTTCTTAGCTAATGCTAGTGAATGCTAGCTAACTTTGACTGACTCCTCTCTACTTGTGCTACCATGATTTAGCATTTACCTTTATCCTAACAGTGTCACTTGCCGCCATTGATCTGTTTAGGTTCTATTACACCTATGAATAGTATGTTCATGGTACCTATCAAGCTGCATCTTTCAAAGTACAGGAGTAAGTTAATACAAGTTTTTACATGAACTGAATGCCCACTAAGGTGTTTTGTGAGGTTACGTAGTGTGCTCTGATCTCATTAGTACTCATGTGTGAAGGCATTAGGGGAGCCATCATTCATCCTCTGTGAAAACACATTTTTTGGGATTTTAACAGATCAACATACTTGCTGCACTTGTATTTACCATAAACTATAACCATGTAGTGATGAACTAAGTGCATTCTTTCTACCTTGTAAAGTTCCAGTAGATCTGATTAGGATCTGTGCTTTTTATCACATTATTGTATTGTTTTGACATTTTATTTTCATGCAACACTGCTGTCTGCTCTTGCAGGAAGTTCCTCAAGTCCACTTGGGGTTGGACCTGCATCTTCACAGCTTCCTTCATGCTTCTCCTCTCCCTCTCAGCCCGCCACACCCCCTCTCTCCTCCTCCGCCACCTCTCCCGGATAGGGGTGGTGGGGTTGTTGTGGTGGGGCTGTCGGAGTCTCCTGACCCTGCTGGAGGATGCAGCAGGAAACTGTTACGAACCTATGATCCCTGACCAGGACACCCAAGGCACCGGCTCCTCGCTACAGCCCCTGCTGCTCCTGCATGGCGACCAGACCAAGGCTTCCTGCCTCAGAGACGGCATGGTGTGGAGAGGTTATGAAGTATCCCAGGATGTCCTCATCATCTGCTTGTGTTGCCTGGTGCTTGTGGAGGAAATGTCTGTCTTTGGTCTTTACGTGGCCCAAGCAAAGACTCTACAGAGGTCCCATGATGCCCCTTTAAGGTTCATCTTCCTCCTGTGTGTGGTTCTACTTGGCGTTTGGATGTTCTTGCTGCTGTGTTTGCTTGCACACTTCCCCAAGTTCCCCTCGCAGCATCTAGGAGGAGCTCTGGGCTACCTGGGATGGAGAGGACTCTATCAGGGCTGGTACAGACTCACACTGAGTTGGGGCTGTCCTGGTTTGCAGGGAGAGGGACTTATTACCACCACAGACAAGGACACACAGACTCAGTAGTGTGAAACCCTCAGCAGATTTTTGGGATGTGGTTGTGATTTTGAAAGCTTAGGCTCAAGTTTTGAAAAGTGAAAATGGCTTCTCATTAGGGTTGTGAAGAGAATCTAGGCAGAGTATATCACCTGTAAAAACCCTTTGATAACACCACTACAATTTTAAATAGTCATTTGGACAAAAGAAGAGTAGACAGAAGTATTGGAATCGTGTTGCTTTATTTTGTTATCTGAACCAAAATGAATCCACATTAAGAAAAAGAAGACATCTTTGTCAGAGCGGGTGTATTGTTACATGAGTGTCATACTACACTAGTTGTATCTTGTTAGAAAGCCTGCGAGTGTGCTGGAGTCTCAGTAGATGAGAGCCTTGCCGTCTCCTCTGGGCTTCTTAATCTTGTCATAGTTCTTGTTAATGATGTCAAACAGCACAGCCTGCGGGGAGAGAGATACGGAGAGAGACATCAATGGAAATGAAGTGTGAGAAAGATATAAGAAAGATCTACGGCATGGGAGAGACAGAGGCGGTAATAAAAGAGAGAGAGAGACGCCCAGACCAGAGCCGTATTTGTGTCAAACAACTCCTTTCATCATCTCCTGTACCGCCTTGTTCATTAACGGCATTAAACACAGGAGGACAATAGCCAGAAGAAGACAAACAGTGATTAATGGATAGGAGATGGCGCGCCAATCAATTTAACACAAGCACAGCAATTAGTTTAATTACCCTCCTATTAGGAAGGAATGGATTCCATTTAGCTATCATCCCTGTTGCTGGGACACGACTGGAATATTTGAAATATGAGTGAGTAAGTTGTATTCAAAGTACAGTGCATGGTTATGGCGGATGGTATATTAAGTTGTGATTTACAATCTTTAGAGGACATGTGCGCAGACTATAATCCAGTCAAATTGCATTATCAGTTGTGTGTTGACATCTTCTTTACAATTTGATTTTGATCCATTCTCAGATTGTTCTAACAGTGAACAACGGGGCGTAGGTATCTTACATATGTGTTGCAGATGTCCAGGACCACAAGGCGGAGCTCACAGTACTGATACTGGTCCAGCTCGTGAACCAGCTGTCTGTAGTCTCCCTGTGGCAGAAAACACACAGCAGAGTTCACATGCAAAAAACATCCAGTGTGTAGTGTACCCAGTTTACACATAGCAGAACATTGTCAACAAGTCATTATTTTTACACACAAATAGAACGTATAGTGTGTAGGTGGCAAACAATTATTTTTTGTGGGTGCATTTTAGGCCTTTATTTGTATAGGACAGCTTAGGAGAGAGAAGGGGAATTACATGCAGCAAATGGCCACAGGTCGGAGTCAAACCCGCGGCCACTAGGTCCAGGAGCAAACATATATAGAGTGCCTTGCGAAAGTATTCGGCCCCCTTGTACTTTTCAACCTTTTGACACATTTCAGGCTTCAAACATAAAGATATAAAAATTTTATTTTTTGTGAAGTCTTTCAGTGCAGCAAACTCACTCCAGAAGTTCAGCAAGGATCTCTGAATTATCCAATGTTGTCCTAAATGACTGATGGTGATAAATAGAATCCACCTGTGTGTGATCAAGTCTCTGTATAAATGCACCTGCTCTGTGATAGTCTCAGGGTTCTGTTGAAAGCGCAGAGAGCATCATGAAGACCAAGGAACACACCAGGCAGGTCCGTAATACTGTTGTGGAGAAGTTTAAAGCCGGATTTGGATACAAAAAGATTTCCCAAGCTTTAAACATCCCAAGGAGCACTGTGCAAGCGATCATTTTGAAATGGAAGGAGTATCAGACCACTGCAAATCTACCAAGACCTGGCCGTCCCTCTAAACTTTCAGCTCAGACAAGGAGAAGACGGATCAGAGATGCAGCCAAGAGGCCCATGATCACTCTGGATGAACTGCAGAGAACTACAGCTGAGGTGGGAGAGTCTGTCCATAGGACAACAATCAGTCGTACACTGCACAAATCTGGCCTTTATGGAAGAGTGGCAAGAAGAAAGCCATTTCTCAAAGATATCCATAAAAAGTCTCGTCTAAAGTTTGCCACAAGCCACCTGGGAGACACACCAAACATGTGGAAGAAGGTGCTCTGGTCAGATGAAACCAAAAATAAACTTTTTGGCCACAATGCAAAACGATATGTTTGGTGTAAAAGCAACACAGCTCATCACCCTCAACACACCATCCCCACTGTCAAACATGGTGGTGGCAGCATCATGGTTTGGGCCTGCTTTTCTTCAGCAGGGACAGGGAAGATGGTTAACATTGAGGGGAAGATGGATGCAGCCAAATACAGGACCATTCTGGATGAAACCTGTTGGAGTCTACAAAAGACCTGAAACTGGGACGGAGATTTATCTTCCAACAAGACAATGATCCCAAACATACAACAAAATCCACAAAGGAATGGTTCACAAATAACCGTATCCAGGTGTTAGAATGGCCAAGTCAAAGTCCAGACCTGAATCCAATCGAGAATCTGTGGAAAGAGCTGAAAACTGCTGTTCACAAACGCTCTCCATCCAACCTCACTGAGCTCCAGCTGTTTTGCAAGGAAGAATGGGCAAGAATGTCAGTCTCTTGATGTGCAAAACTGATAGAGACATACCCCAAGCGACTTGCAGCTGTAATCGCAGCAAAAGGTGGCTCTACAAAGTATTAACGCAAGGGGGCCCAATAATTTTGCACGCACCACTTTTCAGTTTTTTATTTGCTAAAAAAGTTTAAAATATCCAATAGATTTCATTCCACTTCACAATTGTGTCCCACTTGTTGGTGATTCTTCACAAAAAATAAAATTTTATATCTTTATGTTTGAAGCCTGAAATGTGTCAAAAGGTTGAAAAGTTCAAGGGGGCCGAACACTTTTGCAAGGCACTGTATGGGCGTCCGCTCTACCAGATGAGCTACACTCATTTCTTTCATCTTAATTTATTCTGTCACTATTAGTACAGCGAACCACACACACATGTATTACAGTGTACCACTGTGACAACAGACAACATGAGATACCGACCACGTGGGTTTGTTTGGAAGCTTTGGCCACAGCGTCGCCTCTCTCATTGTAATACCTAACAGACAGAAGAAAGAGAAGGTACTTCATTTAGAACAGTCATAAACTGGATATATTATTGCCTAAAATCACCCCAAGTGCCTCACTAAATGTCCAAATATCTGTTATAGTTGTGATCTGTAACTTTAGCTGATCAGCAGCTACTGTGGCTACAAGTGACAGTTATGAAGAGCGCTAAACGCTCAACTACTGTTAAACGCCTCATGAATAGAATAATGCATTTTTCCAGTGTTAACCGTGTCCCTAAGACAATTGGTCCTTAATTTATTCTTCAAATATTTGTAAAAAGAAGTGGTGCCAATGTGGTATTTGTGAAATATTTGTAAAAACAATTCAATTTGCAGTAATTTGACATTATAATCACGGTCTGTTCTCTTCCTGTGAAACGGTTTCAAAGGTTTGAGGACTCATCTTGGACTTTGGGGGGAGGGGGGTCCAAAGAAAACATTTTTTCAAGTTTTGATGTTGCGCCTCCATGACTATAAATCCTGCATGTTACCTGATGGGCGCATGTAATAAGACCAACATGGCCTAACGTGACACTTTTCAAGCTTTTAAACACGTTACATTCAGCCTACTAAAAAGTAGTTTGGCAGTTAGTTAAAATGCTAAGCTAAGTTAGTTAAAATGCTAAGCTAAGTTAGTTAAAATGCTAAGCTAAGTTAGTTCAAATGCTAAGCTAACGCATTCCCACCCACACAGATGAACAAGTGTTAGTGCGATTGCATCTTCAGTTCAAATACCATCATTCAGATAATAATACAAATCTGCCGATTTGGGTTCTTACTTTGAAATCTGAGTTTGGAACCCCTCGATCTTGGTGCGTGTGTTGGTCAGCAGCTCAAACACTTTCTCCTGTTGGACAAACAAAGATATTAAACCGAACTGGACACACACAAGTGTTCAACCATCTGTTCAAGACACATTCTGTTGCTTCACCAAGTCGTCGGCGGTTACCAACCTGGACAGCCACTCCAAAGTTGTTACCATCTTCAATTCTAGGGATTTGGAGTTGCACCCACATTGACACCTGCCAGGGAAATCTGAATGTATTAATATCTAGTGTGAAATATGAGCATGTCATATAGCTCTGAGACAGCCCCATTTAAAAACACAAGATCATTTGGCATAACTATTCATGTTGAAACGTGGCATGTGAGCTCCTGCTCTTTCTATTCCACTTAAAAAGCAAGCTTTGTTACATTAATAAATCATAAGGACTCAAAGGTGTATTCCTTACATATGTTGTGCACTGGATACGTAAAAGGTAGTAACCACATCTAGACTGACTGATTTCTTGGTATAAAATGGAGTGAAGAGCTGAATTAAGAGACTGACTGTGTTGAGCTTCTCCTTCAGTGTCTGGATCTGAGGCTTGACCTGCTGCAGGAGACTCTCCACTCGCTCGTTGCTGCAGATGGGACCACAAGGAGGCCCTGGTGGACAAAACACCGCCAAACAGTGCTTCACTTAGTACAGTATCAGAACATTCTGGTTCAGTTGGGATTTTTGAATGGGAATGAACAATGAAAACTGGTTAACTGTTACTAGTTATTTCAGGTGAATCAATCGGTTAACCACGGCATACATGGCTTTGTTTTAGTTAAAGGAACACGCCGACTTATTGGGGCTTTAGCTTTGTTGATTTGCTGAGAATATAGTTCCCAGCTAGTATGCGCTTAGAAGATGGCTGTGTCTCATGTGACCTTGTAATTTGTCTGTGACTATACAAATCACAACATGTAAATAGAAACATGTTGGTGTTATGATGTCACTTATTGGGAGCAGTAGGCTAGGTGGATACGGTTATCTCCAGGTTCTGCGCTAAGCTAGGCTAGCGGTGGGTGAGTCCGACAGAGTTACACACGGAGACGAGAAGGGTATGTATGGACATGTCTAACTCTGGGGGATATGGTGAATAAGCTAAAGTCCCAGTAAGTCTGTGTGTTTCTTTAAAGTTGGACTCAATATGTTTAAATGTTCCATGTTCCATGTATTAAGTATCACTATTATAATAGTTGACCTCTTGCAATGAAATTAAACTTTGCAAATCAAAGTCCTGGCATAGAAACATTTTTACACACCAGCCTCCATTCATATTTTCTTCAGTCTACCACCTTCACCTCATTAAAGAAATGCTTAATCAAAGAGGAATGAAATAACAAACAGGGGTATACTTGATTAATAGGGACTCATCTCTACCTGAATCTTCATCCTCTTTATCGCTGTCCTTGTCTTTCTTGTCTTTCTTCCCCTCCTTCGCCTCCTTCTGCAATATGAGCACAGAAGGCAGCAGGTCAAAGAGTTTCCACTGCCTATTAATCTCTTAGACAGCTCTCCCACATGTTTTTTTCCCCCTTGGCTAAATGAAGATGTCAAATGTTAGATTGTTTTCCTTTGTATTAGAAATGTAACCTAGTTCCAGCGGTCCCTGCTCCCTGCACCCATCCTCTGAATAATAGCACTCCAACTGCCTCAGGTTTGTTCCCCAGAGTTGCTGTATGTAAATATTCTTTCAACCCATTTCCCCCCCCCACATAAAACTACCGACACTGGCAGCGTTGGACTTATTCATCCTCTGAATCCATGTGTACAACATGATAGCAACCACTTAAACAGAAGGGACATCTGTAAAAATATCTTATGCTTCAGAGCCAAGAGTTTTGTGCTCTATTGAGCAGGATACTTCTAGCCCTTCTTTTGAGTACTAGTCTAATAAAAAAAATGATCAGAATAGGACTGGCCAATGCAATGAAAACACATCAACTTAGATTATTTTTTTTAAAGATCACACAAAATAAAATAACTGTCGTTGTTTGCCTGTTTGTGTGTTTACTTGCTTTTTTTTTACTTTTACTGTAGGAAACTGCTGCTGCTGTAACAAGGGAATTTCTCCACTGTGGGATGAATAACGTATTATCTAATCTAACTGCCAACTTGTAAAGCAGTATTTGGAAATTGCACAGCAATTGGTTGCCATGGTAACAAAGCACTCAGCTTCAGTGTTACTTCAGCGTATGCTAAGTATAAACCCCTGACTGAGGATCTCAGTCGAGAGGTGTAATGCTGCTAAAGAAATTCAATAATACTTTACTAAGACTCCTTATCATAAACCCTATTACATGCTTTAAATATGGCACTGCACTCCACCCTCCATGTATTTAGCAATTTCCTCTTAACTAATTGCAGGTAATGCCAAAATGAATCCTAGCGGCAATTACTGTAGTCAAACAAAGACATGTCTTAATCCCCTAATACAGGGGTCTTCAATGTTTTAAGGCCAAGGACCCCTTAGCTAAAAAGAGAGAGCAGGGACCCCTACTACATGCATTGGATCAATGATATTGGCCGGATGGATGAAAATAGATGGATCAATGTTGATATACTATTTATAAATCATGGAGAGCTGGGTGATATGAAGAAAATCACCATATCTTTGACCAAAAGGTATGAAACACATGATTATCAGGTTATATGCAAATACAAAAAAAAGGTAAATCTAAGATGATATGTAAAAATCGAGAAAATGCCCTTAGACCTCAAAGAGTTGACGTAGAATAAAGCCCGACCGATAAAGGATTTTTAAGGCAGATACCGATATGAATATTTGGTTATTTAAAAATCAATATATTGTCCAATATATATACAAAAAAAAAATCCAGAAACACGTAACAAAACATAAATAGATTTACCTAACATTAGTTATTTGTATTTATTTATGAGTTCTCACTAACATAATATGATAATTTGTTTTTATTGTCACAACAAAACAGAGAAACATCAAAATAAATTAAAGTTCTGATAAATAAAATGGATAAAACTATAAACTTAAAATATGAAACTTAAAGTTCTAAAGTGCCCTCTGGTGGACAAACTATGCTAAACTCAGTTATTTGTCATGAAGGCTTCTGATGAATGAAAATTTTAATATATACAGTATATATTATTATTATACATGCCGATACTGATAAATTGGGACATGCCCAATATCGGCCAATAATATCGGCCCGGCAATATATCGGTCAGGCTCTAATGTAGTGTATGGTGTGGATGGCTACCTTACATAGCAATTTTTTTTTTTTTTTTTTTAACGAATAGGCCAATTTCTCTTTGTTAATATGTTGGATTAATGTTAATGGATATTTTAAGATATATTTTCAATTATTTCTTTAAATAAAAAGTAAAAAACAATAATGTGGCAGCCCCGCTGCAGTAACTCTGAGGACCCCCTATGGGTGACGGACCCAACCTGCGTGGCCCCTTCATTAGAGTTACATGCATTTTTAGGACAAAACAGCCTCAAACCTACGTAGCATTGGGCCTACCTCCTCCTTCTTCTTGCGTTTGGCCTCCTCTTTAACTGGGTCTGGGATTGGGATGTCCAGCGGAGCCTTCAGGGACGCCAGGTCTTCACAGCTGAAAGATGTCTGACAGAAAACATCAATGTCCTGTTACTTCTGACAACATTTCATATATCAACACACCCTTTTACACATCATGGACTCTCAAACAGGCCATGATTTGACATCATTTCATCTAAAAAAAAAAAAGAAAATGTCATTGTAAAATTGTTTTATTGTGAAGGAGAAAGAACAAGACGTCATTTAACAGTAATCTGTTGTAGAAGAGACCCCCAAAACCATACAGGACCTCACAGAATAATACCTTCAACAACATCTGCAGCTCTTCAATCTTCTGAGGGAAATATTTGGAGACCAGCTCTTCGGCCTGTAGTTAAAAACAAAAATAATAATGATGTAAGACTTTATACCACTGGGAACAACAATGAGACAGCTGGGAGTTTAGTTACTTGGAAAAATTACCTCCTTTGTGAGTTTTTGGCAGAAGTCATCTACCTGCAATACAGAGATTAATATGATTTAGTTTACTTTATATTTCGCCACATGAAGGATATTTGGTAAAAAAAAGAAAAGAAAACTGGTCCTGTTCACACAGCTTTAAAAAGGCCATTTTGCAGCTATTACCTGCTCACCTCATATGACCCAGCTGTATGTTGTCAGGAAAAACACTTTTCTGCTCACCTGTTAGCGTCACTGACACACCAACCGACCGTTTGAAGGGAAAGTGGGTTTAAAATGTTGCTACATAAATTAGCACTTTTGAAATCGTGCTAGCATGAGTGCTCACCTGTTTCTTCGACTCGAGATGAATACCATGCGAAGCCATGTCGTCTCTATAAGTTAGGAAAGATACTTAAAGTTTATAAAAGCGTTTACACTTCAACGAAGCTGTGGTAACGAATAATAACCTTTTATATGTGTGTAATTCAATGCCCGTGCACGACACGGAACAATACTCACAGTTAGTCAGCATAAAAAGCGAAAATGAAAGTACATTTAGACAGTTCCGTACTTTCCCCGAGTACGATATCCAATGGTTCCGTTGCATTGTGGGACTTGTAGTTTTTAGGAGGCTTCTGGAATTTAATTTTCCATAACAAGAGCCACTAATGAGAAATGTTCTAGATAGCTCACATAAATCCCTATGTGTATGAAATGGCATACTATTTCTTCAATGGTCGGTTATTGTTATCGGTTTTTTGTTGAGGGACAGTGATAAAGAGGGCCGAAAAAGACTCAAAGCAGTCCTTGGGAAATGGTAAAGGTAAAATTAAAAAAAATAGTTATAATAGAAAAAAGAAGAGAAAAATATGCATCAATTTATGTACAAAAAAAGTATTATAAAAAAATAAATCAACGCATTTTGACATGTCTGTGCTTAGTGAAGTGTGCACAAACACCTGCATATGAAGCCCATTTCCACAAGTTATCACGCATGGAGCAGCCTATAATGCAGTGGTTTCATTAAATGTTTTTCTTTTATAAGTTATGATTGTGTCCACTAGGGGATGCTGCTGTTCTAAATAGAGTAAATCAAAGTGCTCTGTGGCAAACTACAGAGAACAGAAAATTATTAACAGTATCAGAGTAAACCTGTGAAGTAAGCTTCTATGCCATTTGTTGTGTGTGTGTGTGTGTGTGTGTGTGTGTGTGTGTGTGTGTGTGTGTGTGTTTTAATCATCTAAATTGTATGCTTACATAAAAGGGTGTACGAAGCAGTTAGCCTCAAAGACACAAAGATTCTTCTGTAAAATATATTCAAAATGATTGAACTGTAAAATGGAATGGAGCTTTTCTTTGTTAAAGTATTTAAATCATAATATGGATTTACAGTTTTCAGTTTTTGAAACCTCTTACTCAAAGTGCCAAACTACACACCAAATCTCCAAACCCATATGCTATTTCTCAGCCTTCCACTCAGTTTTTAACCCTCCTGTTGTCCTCGGTTCAAATTTAACCCCTTTTTCTAAAGGTTTCTATATCAGAATTTTGGGTTTCTTTCAACCAAATGGTTAAAAAAAATATCCTGGAAGGTTTAGTACAATGCTCTTCACAAGTAATATAAATGATCAGTTCACTACTTTCATTGAATTTGGGTGTATTATTCAATTGTATAGCATTTGAAGAATAACTGATGAAAGAACATAAAATAATGAACAAAAACATCGGAAAAAAAGTCCAAAGTGCCAAAACAAAATCAACAAAATCGTCAAAAAAAGTGGCAAAGGCATCATGAAAAGCAACAAAAGTGTTGATAAAGGTGGCCAAAACGTCAAAAAAAAAGTTTCAATTTTCAAATTCTGACCCAGAAAAATGGGTTGCATGGTCGACAGGAAGACAACACAAGGGTTAATTGCATAAAACACTTTTTTCAAAACACTACCCACAATTCTTGGCCTAAGACACAAAAGTCTAACAGGAATTGACTTGCTTTCCTTTTCCAAACACAACCAATCAAAATGGCACAGTTATTCACCAGCGCACAGACACACACACACCTCACATTTGCAAACACACCACAGTAACCAATCACTGCTTTAGTATAGGCCTATAAATAGGTAAAAGGTCAGATTACCTGTTTTGAACAATGGATGCCAACAATAGACAGAGAGCAAGGGGAGGAGGAGGGAGGAGGAGGAAGAGGAGGAGGGAGGGACGGGACAACAACGAGGAGGAGGAGGAGGAGGAGGAGGAGATTCATCTCTGATGAGATCAGGGCGATACTTATTTATCATGAGAGAAGCCTATCTTGAGTAGCTTTACAGTGGCGTCCATACTTCAAACCTTCAGGCATGCACTATCTAATGGCTGTTTCAGCATTATACAGTAAATCAATCAGACTTTGTTCTGCACAAACGGCATGCAATATCCCCCCCCAGCCCCAACACACAAGGACACATACGCACACGTACGCACACACAGCATTCTCAGCAGATTACTTTCACTCTAGAACATTGCAAATGTAGATATAAGCATATGAAAGACAAAAGAGCTTTAGATTTAGAACAACAGTGTGTACATGGTGTATCCAAAAATGTACTATAATGAAAAAAGTGTTTACCATTTGATGCAAATGCTTCATCTGAAATATGTTTATGGCATTTTGAATGCAGTCTTTTATTTTGAAGGAGATGTGGGGCATTTTGCATTTTGTGTTTACAAGTTTGAAAAAAGGAGACATAGTTTTGTAAGCAGCAAAAAAACTGTAATACAAATCAATAAGCATAAACGGTCTGGTGAAAGTTATACAAAGACAAATCTCCACCGGTCTTTGCAATCAAACAATCCCACCACTTCATCTCAGTATTGGTCACTATGAACCTGAGGCCACAGCGTGTCTCTCTATTGCAACCATGCATGCATTCCAGTGATGTTGGATCGGATCTGCTGTTGCACACCTGCTGCTGCGTGGGCTATTTCACCAGGAGCTGTGTGGACAGAGCCGGGGGTGGTTGACCCAATCAGGTTAAAGCCCAATAGATATACAGGATCCTGAGTGGACAGAAAGGATGCCACAGCCTCCCATTGTAAACACAATCCAGGTCATTTGCACTGTTACATGCCATCATTATGTCAACATACTCTGAGTTTTACCAGACTTTAACAGGTGAAGTCTGAATGTCTAATCACATCAGTAGATGAATAGACCCCACATAGATTAAATCACTTGGCTGATAAATCAGTGATAACTTGCTATTGAATCACTCTACTGACCCTCAACAGTTTTTGTGTAGAATAATAGTTGTTTACTTTTACAGACTGCATAAATCTTTGTAATGTCCGGCCGGACATCTGTAGTGTGTAGTATCAGTGAGACACAATAAGCCATCACTCATCAGACATGCGGATCCAAAGGGCAAAGGGTGCACTTGTTTGCAGTGCTTGGACCATTAGTTACTGACTCTTTGATTTGATTGAGTGAGTGATTACACCTCAGTGCGGAATATGTTATTCAGTTCAGGGAGGCTGTTGAGAAATACTGCGGACAAAGGTTGGGTTTCTGAACAAAATTCAGGGCAGGGAGAGATAGGAGGAGGGGAAGAGGGAGTACTTACGGATTTGTGACTGACAGTGACAGTAAATGATCTCTTTCTACAGTGTTACTACAGGACTTCAACGTCCCTCCACAGTTCCACTCCAACCATATTAACTCATTCCATGCTGACAGTATGAAGAATACAATATGTATGGTTTCATGTCTAAAACGCTCCCTTGCACTGAATTGTGAACACTATCTCACACACTGTATGTGTATTTCTTGAACATATATTTTTAATAGATCATGGTTGAAGATCTATATGAAGTTGCTTATGACAAATTGTGGCTGCTTTTTCAGCAAGACAACTTCATTAATATTCCTCATTAAGACCTACATGGTTATGGCAAGCCACAGTTTAGCTTGTTAGAATACAGACAGCTTGCATTGCACATTACATTAAATCATTTCTAATAAAGTTAATATGACCTTTGAAAATAGCTGAAGGAAAATGTAAAAAAAAAAAACATTATGGTCCACATTGGGTTAAGGAAAGGACCCCTACAGTCAGCATTTCAACATATTTAAAAGATGTAAGACTATGTAGGCCTGTTAGAATCTGTTATTAATTGCCTGGTACTTTTAGTGCAGTATTTGTTATGCACTTCATATGTCCATCATCTTTTAAATGGAAACCATACAGTGTTCACCATTTATTCACTGTAAAAATAGAACTCAAAAGTTTGCCTATTAACTGAGGCTTGAACATTTCTTATCCAGCTGCTCTATTATTCAGCAGATCATTGACAGAGGAATAATGATACGGAGGTTATTATTTCCCTGTCTTCCACCTTTCTTTTCTCCAAAGAGAACTTTGAGATCACTGAGGATACTTCAAACGTATGATAATTGGCACATTATCACATTTATTAATTGATTAATTAATTGCGTCACTGTGCATCAAGTCCTTTCTTTTGTGTGTGTGTCATTTAGTTTGATGTATGCTGTTAAATTGTGGCTGTTGGCCTTTAAAACCAGAATGAAATGTCTTAATAGGATGAAACTTGCCGTCAAACAGCTTTAGATGCAGCAATTGTGACCTTTAACAGAAAAATATATTTTTAAAAAGCCACACCTGTGCACACCAAACAAATAACAGCATTCAAATGTCTGCCACATAGTAAAATGATTAAAGCATGTTGCAGCTTTGAATGGCTTTTTTGTTCATGTTTTTGCCAGTCGCTGGATATCTGAAAGTTCCCATTCATAACCATGGGCTGCAGTTGTGGCTGTGTAGCATGTATGCATTCTCCATGTGCTTTGGGAGTCTGTCTCTGGTTGGCTGCTGACCCTGCAGGCCATAGCGGAGAACACAAGACACTTATTTATCACTCTTTATTTTGTATCTATATTCCTATGTCCAGACCCCACCCCTATACTTCCCCTCTCTCTCACACAACTCGTACAGTATATCTGTTTGTGTGTATGCAACACCCCTCCCCCAGTTCCCAGAGAGAGAAACATTAACAGGAAAGTCACAATATAAAAAACAGACACGCTGTACTGTTAAAGTGATAATCCTCCTACTGACTCATGTCTGAACTGTTTATCGCAAACAGCAGGCTTATCAATGTTGTAAAAGTGATAACTGCAATATTATTCTAGAGGATTTACTATGAACTGTCAGTGATCAACTTTACAGCCTCTAATGGCAGCAAGAGAGAACTGCTTGAAATTTGAGCTCTGGTACTAAAAAACTATGGAACATGATGTCCAAAATCGCAAAGTCCTAGATTCACATTTCATTTGGAGTTGGAGGAAGGGAAGATTGTCAGCTATTTGCTTAAAGATAGCCAGTTTTGTGTCTCTTTTCAGGTTATTGTATCCACTAAAGCTGAATTGTTTAATTTGACAGAAAAAACAACTGGTAACTATTTTGTATTTACTGCTTCCAGCTTCTCAGATAGATAGATAGATAGATAGATAGATAGATATTCTTTATCAACCTTTACAAGGATTGTTTTTTACCACCGTCTGTTAAAGCCACACATACTGTAAATAGGCTACATACAGTACATAAATACATTGTAACCTGTAACACGGCTACATGAGAGACACCAGATCCATCCATTCCACACTGTGTGTTTTATTGAGGGTTACTAACAAAAAACCTCTGGCCATAGCGCGCCTGTTTCCAGGCGGTATCTACGGCCAGGTGGAAGCAGTGTGAAGAATGGGTTGATTTTGGGTTGCGTTGTGTGTGATGCCAGTAACATTTGCAGTAATCATGGTGAGGAAGCAGGGTGAACAATAGGTGGGGATAGGTTGAAGTATACTTTTGTATAATGTGAGGTATTTTGCTGCTTTCCTTTTTGTCTTCCTACTATATCTATACGTTTCTGACTGTTTTTCAGACAGTCTAGCAAACAAGCACCTTGGGCTCTAGGATACTATGAGGGACATTTTACCCTATCAATGAATCATCGGTCATGAATCATCGGTAAATCAAAAAATTATCACCTGATTAACAGATAGTGGAAATATACAGTACGTGCCATATACAGTATATGGCTTGGAACTTCAGATTAATGGGTTATTTTTACTCACACCTATTGCATAGTTCTAATATTACAATTTGAAAATCTGGTAACTGCAAACTGTAGTTGTGTTGTAATGAAAAATAAATGTTAATACGATTAAAAAAAGCTGTTGTACAAGTCATTTTGATTGCATTCTGTCACTTGGAACCTACATTTTAAGTCTGCCTTCACTTTCTTACCTTAATTAAAACAATAATAAACCCAACATACAACAACATAAATATTTGTATAAAAACTTGAAAGGGGGTGAAATTATTACATTACAGAAATTAGCATTAGATGCTTAATACTCAGCAGACATAAGTTAAAGGGGCACTCCACATGTTTTGCAAATGAAGTTTGTTTAGTGTATTCGTCATATGGACCACTACTCAGCCAATAAAAATAGTAAAAAAGTCTTTTGTGTCTCTCAAGGGAGCTTTTGGAACAACAATCCTGATGATGTCATCTCGGATCAATTTTTAACAGCCTACATCACAAATGTATGGAGGTTGATCCATACCAGCAACTAAATATGCTAAATATAGCAGTGTCTGCTGCTTTAATTTGGACTAGTCCTTTATAATCTGTCTTTTATAAATCCACCAACTTTATGAAAGCAAATCACTGAAGTGCCCATTTAAATTTCACTGAAAAGTGATTGCAACTTCCAACTCACCCTCTTCTTCTTTACTAAGCACAGAACAAACAGTACAGAATCAGAACATTACACCAGTAACAATAATACATATATTTAAACAGTAATATTAGTGATTGGAATAAATGCAAATGCAGGATTTACTAATAAAACAATCATTTAAACCACATTTGACAAAGCATGGATTGTATTTAAGATTTGAGGTCTGCATATAGAACAAACTACATTACAGCTTTAGGGCAGATTTGTGAATAAAGAATTTTGCACAAAAACAACAACAACACAACGATCAATGGATCATTTTGATTCTCACTTGTTGCATTGGGTAAAGAGTTGTATAATTGTAATTTCCCCACTGGGGATCAATAAAAAGTAAACAGTTAAAATAAACCTGAAACCTCTTTTTGGGGGCTGGGGGGGATTTGAATGTGAACACCCATCTGGAGTCCCATTGCTATCTGTGTCCTCATAGTGTGTCCCCGGTGAGATACATCTATTTCCGTACCGTTTCTCGTATATCCGGGTTGGGTCTGCTGCTCAGTGGTGCAGGAACTCTGGAAACTTGCGTCAGCTGGGACATCCAACATCCGCTCGGTTCATGTTTTTGTGGAGAAAGAGCACAGCAACATGGACACAACCTGCGAAGAAGTCAACTACGTTATATTTAAATTTGAAAGCAAAGCGCCTAAGTCATCCTCCTCAAATGCGATGTGAGCCGGTGCACAGTGTTAATACGTCACTTTTTAAAGCAGTAAAAAAGTGCAAGGCGTTTGGGGACAGATATTATCTGTTGATGGTGGTCGTACACGTGCAATAGCTGCAGCAACAGGACGGTATCCAATTTACATCAAGGTGTATCCGTGTGAATGTCCACGTTGAGCAAAGTGCAAAGTCTCCCCAGTGCTCAGATATGAGCTGCGACCACCTCTAACCACTACTGCACCTCACTTTACCTACGTAGCTAACTTAAATGTGCCTTTTTACACTTTTATTTTTTGTATAAGATAGTTTCATTTTTGCACCGAAAATGTCCTGCCTGTTGCTTGGAGTCATACGAAGGTAAGAAATTGTGACTTTCTTTCTAAATGTGTGTCCCGCCCATTTAAAATCGTGTTTTAGCTCCGTGAACAACAATTCATTGAACCTAACATATAGCTAGGCTAGCGAATGTTTAGAGAGTCGAGCTATATGCTACCCAAAATGGCTATATTGTTTTCCAATTCATTTAAATTATGCAAATGTTTTTTGTTTAGTGAATGTTAATTTACTGTACTGTTTTTTAAAAATCCATACACGTAGTCTACATAACGTTTATAACCTTCTTTCTCAATGTGTGTTCCCCATTTAAAATCGTGTTTTAGCTTCGTTAACAAACATTATTGTACCTAACATAACTAGGCTAGCTAATGTTTAGAGAGTCGGCTATATGCTACACTAAATGGCTAAATTGTTTTGTCATTAAATATGCAAATGTGTTTTAAGTTTAATTAGTGAATGTCAATTAATGTGGCCGTTTTTTAATTTCATACACATACAGAAGGTATTGTGGAAAACTTCCTGTCCTGTCACCAACCTGTTTGGTATTGATTTCATAACTTTTTCTAAAGCTGAAACCTTTTTTCAGGTACAGCTTACATAATAGTATTGCATCAATTTTGACCACTTGTCAACACAAAACTGAATACCCAATTTTAAATATTTAAAAGTCATTATCCAATAAGACCTGTGGCACTACAGCATTATTGTTTTCTTTATTTTCTATGCTGACTGCAGCCAGAAACCTGTTCAAAAAGCATGAACTCACATGACATTAAGAAAAGACTTCTGCATAGTTCTTTACAGATTAAACAACACTCCACAGCAGTACATATCTGATTTTCTTTTTAAAAATGGCTGTCTTTCTGCATTCCTTTTCTTCACCACTTTTCCTCTCCAGGCTTTGTGATGACACCCCATTACACAGGGACTCTGGAGTCAATGTGAGCACTCAGTGGCATTGTGTGTTGGCTTTTATTTTGTCATTAAGGATGCATGCGAGTGACTCACACTATGGTTGGACATGTGAGTTAGTGACAGGGAGGCCCATGTTGCTGTGCATTTTGTTTGTATTTCTGCTTGACAGAGAGTGCACAGAGTTACCACTCCTCTATTTGCCTGAATGTCCTGGAGCATGTTCCTGTGTATTTTTCCCTTGTTACTCACTGTACCCACGTGTGAGGCTAATGTATGCGACACATGTGCATGTTCTACGTGATTCTCTGGCTTGTCTCTGCTTCATGTGTAGACTTTGCCCTATTGACCAGGATCAGTGTGTGAATGGGGAGTGTAGGCATGTCTGGCTGTGGTGTGTGAGGATTGGCCGGCCGACTTGGAGACATGACAGGAGGATAAGTTGCCCAGCTGGAAGCTATAGGCAGCCAGGGGAATTTATTCCAGATCAGGGTTATCTGTTCCTTGACTTAACTCGTTCCCCCTTCTGCACAACATCCCTTATATTTTAAAATTTGCACCCTTAATAAATAGAGTATGATGTTCCATGTTTTGATGCTGCAGAGTAGCTGCATTTACAATTATTTCTGTCTGGATAAATCTGTGCTAAATTAGTTAAAGGGAGGCATGCTTCTCTTTAACCAGGGGTGAAGAATATGGAGGAAGAGACAAAAGCATGACAGTATGAAGGACTGGGAGGGGAATTGGGAGCAAAAGCTTTTTTTTTTTAAAGCAAAGAAGGAGAACCAAAGTGGTTGATTCCATCCTATTGCGTTACCTTTTATCTTCTCTTAAGGAGTGATTAAGCAAACTCTAGGTGCACTATTTGCTCCTCATCAAGGGGCTTCTTAGGAGCCCAAGTAGCAGAAGTAGCAGTGCTTTGCCTTCTGAGAATATAGTTCCCAGTATGTATATGGTTAGAATATAGCTGTGTCTCATGTGACCTTATTTGTACATGCTGTGACTACACAAATCACAACATGTAAATAGGAAAATGTTGATGTTATTTTGTCATTTATTGAGAGCAGTAGGCTATAGGTCACAAGGGGTACAAATAACAAGGTCACATGAGATATAGCCATATTCTAACCGCATATTCTCAGAAAGGTGAAGCTCACGGAGCAGAGAGTTTGCCTGGAGTTTGCTCAGAGTTGCTCGTTTTCTGTCGGCATAGGTTGGCATGTTCCACACATACACCACCAGTCCGTGTTCATTCTGGTTCTCCCGTCAACCTCAGTCTGTTTGGCATTTTGTCTATCAGCTCCCAAAATTTTGTAACTCCTCTTCTGTGTATTCTGGCTCAGAAAGATATTGTTCTAGATCTTGGTTTGATACCAAGTAAAAATCCTCTGACAATTCCTCAAAGTCAGCCATGATCACCAGTGTTGTTTGCTACTACCTAGCAATTCACATTGGTTTTGTTGACTGTGCTTTTTGGTGTTGCGCTAATCACTCCGTCCAACTAGCACTGCTTTGCCTTTCTGAGAATATAGTTCCAGTAAGTATGCGGTTAGAATATGGAACCTGTTACCTGCAGGATCTTTGCCTGGCTAAGTTAATGCTGGTTGTGTCAGACAGAGTTAAGACACACACAGAGATGAGAAGGGTATGTATGGACATGTCTAACTCTGGGGGATACGGTGAATAAGCTAAAGTCCCAATAAGTCAGAGTCTTTCTTTAAGTCAGCCACCGCCCATGCTTCAGCAAGCAAATAAATAATCAACAAATGCTTTTTATTTAAAATTCAGTCCAACTCACCTTGGTTCTTAATCACATTGGAGATAATATTCAGCTCCACCTACATAGTTACAGTAATTAGTGGCATAACTGGTTGGCTTATTGGAAGCACAAGTAATTGATTTACTGCGTGGGGGAGCAGAGACTAAAGTTCCATAGAGCTGATTTAAGAGACTAGTTCATAGTACAGTGGGTACGGAAAGTATTCAGACCCCTTTAAATTTTTCACTCTTTGTTTCATTGCAGCCTTTTTCCAAAAATCAAAAAAGTTCATTTTATTTCTCAGTAATGTACACTCAGCAACCCATCTTGACAGAAAAAAACAGAAATTTAGAAATTTTTGCATATTTATTAAAAAACAAAAACTGAAATATCACATGGTCATATGTATTCAGACCCTTTGCCGTGACCCTCATATGTAACTCAGGTGCTGTCTATTTCTTCTGATCATCCTTGAGATGGTTCTACACCTTCATTGGAGTCCAGCTGTGTTTGATTATACTGATTGGACTTGATTAGGAAAGCCACACACCTGTCTATATAAGACCTTACAGCTCACAGTGCATGTCAGAGCAAATGACAATCATGAGGTCAAAGGAACTGCCTGAAGAGCTCAGAGACAGAATTGTGGCAAGGCACAGATCTGGTCAAGGTTACAAAAAAATTTCTGCTGCACTTAAGGTTCCTAAGAGCACAGTGGCCTCCATAATCCTCAAATGGAAGACGTTTGGGACGACCAGAACCCTTCCTAGAGCTGGCCGTCCGGCCAAACTGAGCTATCGGGGAGAAGAGCCTTGGTGAGAGAGGCAAAGAAGAACCCAATGGTCACTGTGGCTAAGCTCCAGAGATGCAGTCGGGAGATGGGAGAAAGTTGTAGTAAGTCAACCATCACTGCAGCAATCCACCAGTCGGGGCTTTATGGCAGAGTGGCCCGAAGGAAGCCTCTCCTCAGTGCAAGACACATGAAAGCCCGCATGGAGTTTGCTAAAAAACACCTGAAGGACTCCAAGATGGTGATAAATACCTCTGGTCTGATGAGACCAAGATAGAACTTTTTGGCCTTAATTCTAAGCGGTATGTGTGGAGAAAACCAGGCACTGCTCATCACCTGTCCAATACAGTCTCAACAGTGAAGCATGGTGGTGGCAGCATCATGCTGTGGGGGTGTTTTTCAGCTGCAGGGACAGGACGACTGGTTGCAAAGGGAAAGATGAATGCGGCCAAGTACAGGGATATCCTGAAAACCTTTTCCAGAGTGCTCTGGACCTCAGAAAGGTTTACCTTCCAACAAGACAATGACCCTAAGCACACCGCTAAAATAACGAAGGAGTGGCTTCACAACAACTCTGTGGCTGTTCTTGAATGGCCCAGCCAGAGCCCTGACTTAAACCCAATTGAGCATCTCTGGAGAGACCTGAAAATGACTGTCAACGTTTACCATCCAACCTGACAGAACTGGAGAGGATCTGCAAGGAGGAATGGCAGAGGATACCCAAATCCAGATGTGAGAAACTTGTTGCATCTTTCCCAAAACGACTCATGGCTGTATTAGATCAAAAGGGTGCTTCTACTAAATACTGAACAAAGGGTCTGAATACTTATGACCATGTGATATTTCAGTTTTTGTTTTTTAATAAATATTCAAAAATTTCTAAATTTCTGTTTTTTTCTGTCAAGATGGGTTGCTGAGTGTACATTACTGAGAAATAAAATGAACTTTTTTGATTTTTGGAAAAAGGCTGCAATGAAACAAAGAGTGAAAAATTTAAAGGGGTCTGAATACTTTCCGTACCCACTGTATCACAGCTAGGACTGACAAAGCGCCTTTTTTGGTCTTCTGTGGCTAAAGGCCAATCTAGGGTGTTGTGATACAGTAACACTATTAATATTAATATACTGATCATTCATTCATCTGTTTTGTCAAAAAGATCCTCTGAGAACAGACGCCAGCCATGTTTCTTTCACGGAGAAGAGAAATTAAAGTGTTAAAATGTGTTTGATGCAGGATTTGCTCTAGCACCACCATAATATTGACATCTGTCTTGATAGCTATGTGGTGGATTTGCCATTTGAAATGTAGTACAGACATTAATTTCTACTTTCTGGTCATTTTGTACTTCCATCTTTACAACAAACTTCACTGTTCTTTACTTTAGTATCTTTTTGAGTGGTGTTCAATTATAGCATCTTTGTAGAGAATATTAACTGTAAATAAAAATGGAGATTTTTTTTTAAACTTCCAAAATTGCAGTTGGTACTTTTTGTTTTGTTTGCCTTAAGTAGTGTTTAGTGACAAGTGTTCCCTTCACACACCTCAACAACCTCCATCATTCAGGTAGAGTAGCTTATTGCTTTGAGTGCATGGTAAAACTAAGGGTGGCTCAGATGAACATTTTCCCCATTCAGATCTCTTATGTCATCCTGACTATGGTGGGTGAACAGGAAGAGGATACAGTCCAGAGACACTTGGATAAGAAAGCCGACCTGAAACTACAGGCTAATAGTGAGGGAGATGTGTCTCCCCTATCCCTAGTTGTAATGACGTCGCTGGCGACTACGAAAGCTACAGCCATCCCTAATTCAAGATCGATATTAAAAACTGATGAATGTAGCTGCCAATCTAGCTCTCGCTATATGCCGAGTCTGCATTTTCAGCACAAACTGTAGTCTGTTCATGATTAATTGCTCCCACATCAATGGTTAAGCAACTGTTATATGTAACCTGTGCAGAGGGAGTTTGAACCCAGAGGCTTGCATTAGACTGCTCTCAGCTCTTTGCCCTCTCACTGTCAAGCTGCACGTTATTGTCTTTCTTACTCTGAGCTTCTCCGCGGTCCTGCTGCCTGTGCCTTTTGTACGTTCCAACCAGATTTACTTGAGCCAATAAGGAGCCGCGTGCCTGCACTTGACAGGATGACCTTGTTGTACTTGAAACAATAAAGAATGTGATTTTGTGTTCAGGGTCAAATTAACCGTTGATGTGGGTCAATTTATGCTTGAATATAGTTTTTGAGCACTCGGGCTACAATGTTTAACAGTTCCTCTGGGGTTTCATATTTTTGACCGGCTTTAAAGGTAATCTGGGGTCATCCACATTGTCCACAGACAAAAAACAAAGTACATACGCACATTGTCCATTCTATTGTCTAACAGACAGGAGATACACACAGGCTTGTGTTTTAACAGCTTGCAACACTGCTGTCCTCTCAGTGGCTTGTGTTTGTGAAAATCATGCTACTAACAAACAATAGGCCGGCCCCCTGCATGCCTCTCTTTATGTGGAGAAGTCTATTTGAGGCTCTCAGGTTGCATTAATATCTGCAGCAATGGCATCTCGCTATTACTGCTGTCACATGTAAAGCACACATATCCAATTTGGGGCCTTATTTAAACTTGTTATAAGTGTTTGTATGCTTGGTGAAATTAGCCAAGAGACAGAACTCTTTGGTGGGTCTAAACCCACTGAACCAAGTGTCTTCACCTGAGCCAATAAGAACACTCTCTCAGCACTTTACTTTACTTTACTTTAGTAATGTTAGCCTCCTGTAGATTATTGAATAAGATCTGACAGAAGGCTAGGTGTTCTCCAGTTTGGATGTTTTTCTTTTCTGACTCATGGTAGATTGTTGAAAGTCTGTCTGTAAACTCCACAATGCAATGTAGAGAAGTAAACAGTAGGGTCTGTTGAGGTCTGAGGCCACTGTAGCATTACATAGATGGACAGGGATGGACAATATCCTACACATGACAAGCCCAAGAAATGCTGTTGATATTCTCAACATCAAAAATGGCATGATTTGTTGTGTGTGTTTGTATATACATATATGAGTAACTGTACATTCTCTTTCAGGCATGGTGGTGTTGGGGCGAGTGTCGGGATTCGCTCCCTGGCCTCCATCCCCTCTCTGCCCCCGGGGGTAGCTGAGTTTGTGAAGGGAGCCGTGGATGAGTGTAAGCCCTCCAGTGTGCATGTGGTGACAGGGACGCCAGAGGAAACAGCCAACATCCTGGCAGGTCTGGAGATTGACGGGATGGTCAAGAGACTTCCCAAATATGAGAACTGGTAAGGACTTGAAATTCTGTATACTTGCATAAATACACAAAAAAACAAACATGCATTTGATGGTGTATTGCTTTAATGCAACAAAGTGCTCGTACTTCTTCCGTGTCGTGCTCTGATTCCTGCTCTGTTTTTCAGTTGGTTGGCACGTACAGACCCAAAGGACGTGGCTCGGGTGGAAAGCAAGACTGTGATTGTTACCAAGAGCCAAAGGGACACCATCCCCATCCCTGCTGCAGGGGTGAAGAGCCAGCTGGGCAGCTGGATGAGCGAGTCTGACTGGCAGAAAGCCAGACAGGAGCGTTTCCCGGGCTGCATGGCAGGTACCCCAGTGGATGGAAACATGTTGTTTGGCAGGAGATGTGTTATTCTATTTCCCTTTGAGGCTCTTGAAGGATATTGATGTAATATGAACATGTGTGAATCCTTGAGGTCTAACAAATATTGCATTGTTTACATCCATGTTTACCTTCCAGCAGTCTTCACTGTCATGTTGGTATATTGCTGCACTTTTTTGCAAGTTACTACTGGAAACTTTTGATCAGCTGAACAGCAGCTCTAAAAAAACTATTCTACTACTAGTCAACTAGTGGATTAAAACTTTGCATGGTACCTTTTTAAAAAAAAAAAAAGAGAAAGGCCATTATATCTCTGGCCTTATGTAACCACCTTCTCAACATTTGTATGTTGTAGTGTTGTTCATGTTTCTCTGTGTCCTTTCTGTAGGTCGGACCATGTATGTGATTCCCTTCAGTATGGGTCCAGTGGGCTCAACTCTGTCTAAATACGGTGTCCAGGTACTGACTGTGCTCCTCAACACTTGATGCTCTAATATTAACTTGATACTATAAAAAGCATGCCATAAAGCAATACATCTGTGGTCTGGTACCTATTAATGTTTTGCTCTGTTGCTGTACATTGCTGTGATTTTCAGTTGCTGTAGCATTTATGGTTATTATACACTGAAAGTTTCAGATTTAGATCAGTGTGACAGTTTGTTCTGCTTGTAGGTGACGGACTCGCCCTATGTTGTGGCCAGTATGGGGATCATGACACGCATGGGCACTCCTGTCCTGAAGAAGCTTGCTGAAGGAGCGGAGTTTGTCCGCTGTCAGCACTCTTTGGGACGGCCTTTACCACTCAATGGTACAAATTCTATGAGCCTGAAACAAGTTGTTTTTATGCTTTGTATTGCTTAAAACTACAAAGATCTTACAAATCCCCCCTATCTGGTATTTCCCTCTGTGTCTCCAGCCCCTCTGGTCAACTCATGGCCCTGTAACCCCGAGAAGGTGCTGATATCTCACCTGCCGGACTCCAGGCAGATCATGTCCTTCGGCAGTGGCTATGGAGGAAACTCTCTCCTGGGGAAGAAGTGCTTCGCCCTCCGCATTGCCTCCCGCATTGCCAAGGATGAAGGCTGGTTGGCCGAACACATGCTGGTGAGTGTGTAACATTGCTGCCTTTAGCCTGCGCCACATGATTTGCAATAGTGGAGAACTTAGGAAGATGCTCATTTGCTTATCAGTCATCTTTTGTAAACACAGAACAGTTGCCTTGGGTCTTTCAATTATGATCATTTTAAAAATGCTAATTCATTGTTTTGATTGCTCAATCAAATTATAAGACTTTTGAACACTTGATATTAATAGTTTTTGTGTGCATTGTCCCTGAAACAATACATTAAATAGAAAATAACTTTATTTCTGTAGAACAGAGGTTGTTTTTAAAAAAAAAAAAAAAAAAAGTGCTTGGCAGTGATGCTCTGTCATTTTGAGTGATGACTATCTCAACCATGATAGGTTGAGTAAATATGATATTCACCACTCTCTCCCCTTCTCAGATCCTGGGTATTACTAACCCTCAGGGGGTGAAGCGTTACGTAGCAGCGGCCTTCCCCAGTGCCTGTGGTAAAACTAACCTGGCCATGATGAAACCGTCTCTGCCCGGCTGGAAGGTTGAGTGTGTGGGTGATGACATTGCGTGGATGAAGTTCGACAGCCAAGGTGAGAGGGACGAGGATGTCTCGCGCACACAGAATCACACTGTGACTCCGTAGGTGGTGTAGCAACTCCTCGTGTTTTTATGTTTGACGTTTCCGCAGGGAAACTGCGAGCCATCAACCCGGAGAACGGTTTTTTCGGTGTTGCTCCCGGCACCTCAGACAAGACCAACCCCTACGCCATGGCAACCATCGCCAAAAACACCGTGTTCACCAACGTAGGCGAGACAAGCGATGGAGGAGTGTGGTGGGAGGGCCTCGACCCCCCCGCAGCCGGGGTCACACTCACAGACTGGCACGGCAAATTCTGGCAGCAAGGTAACATGAGCCGGATTGCCCAGGCTTTCACAGTATCCTGTATTTCTACAGATGATCACTTGGTTTTAACAATAACAATAGATATTCAGCAATTTTACTGACGTAGTTTTTAGCTTCAAATAATGGTTGGTTTCTTTACCAACAAAGACATCAGAAGTTCTTATTATTGATAGGCTGGACACGGCACAGGCCTGGCTCGTATACAACTTTAACAATTACCGGTAGTCAGTGACACACCATATTGTCTTTTCTCACAGGCTTTCTGGATAAATCAAACTTACATTTGGTGACTGACCTGAAAAGCCACAGTGTATACAGGACCATCTAGTGGTATGCCAAAGCAATGCAACTTCTTTAGAAATGGAGAGACCTAAAGATCAGACACAGTGTACTATAGATCCTTGACCTTACACTTCCAGGATTGCGCCGTTGCAAACCAAAATCCTGCTGGATTTCACTCGTTTAAGCAAGATATCTGTTGCCTCTGGCTTTCTTTGTGTTAGCATTTTAAACTTGGGTGGATTCATGAGGGCTATGGTTAACCTTTTCTCAGGTTTCTGCAGGGTAAATCCAGACAACTAGCTAGACTATCTGTCCAATCTTAGTTTCATCTCGCACAACTAAAGCAACTTTTGACCGTACGTGCTCTACCAAGATAAGTTCCTTCACAATGCTATTTTACAGAGGCACCTGGGCTCTGTACGACGCTTAGCTCCGCCCAAGACAACTGGGATTGGTTTAAAGAAATGCCAATGAACCAGAGCACATTTTTCATCCATCCTGGAATGCTGTGTGGACTAGCCAGACCCTCCTCCGCGCCTTGGTGGAGGAAGGTCTGGAAAAGCAAAACTAGACACTGTGTGAATCCTATTAAGCTGTGGGCGTTAACATAATTCTTCTATTTTCCTTTTTTAAATAGCTGACATTAAATAACTTAACATAATGTGTAGAATAAACTGTTTCCTCTTTGTAAAAAAGGAAGCTCAACTCAGTGTGCCCACCCAAATTCCCGCTTCTGTGCCCCGGCGGCTCAGTGTCCCATCATCGACCCCCAGTGGGAGAGTGAGGAGGGGGTTCCCATCGATGCCATTATCTTCGGTGGAAGGAGGCCAGAGGGTTGGTGCTGTTCTAAAATTTTATTTTTTTTGTACTACATGCCTACATAAGTAGCTGTGCATTAAATGTAAAATGTTGAATTTGTCAGGAGTCCCACTGGTCTACGAGTCTTTCAACTGGCAACACGGAGTCTTCGTTGGAGCCTCCATGAGGTCTGAGGCCACAGCAGCTGCTGAGCATAAAGGTACACACTTGCATACCTCGTTTTCCTCCGGTCTAAATTCATGTAAATACATTAGTGATAAGGTGTTAAGACAATATAAAGTTACTCTTACTAAAGCCAACTCTTTATTAGAATTACAAAGTGTTACATATTTTCCTGCAGGCAAGATGATTATGCACGACCCATTTGCCATGCGGCCATTTTTCGGTTACAACTTTGGCGACTACCTCGCTCACTGGCTGAGCATGGAGAGCAGAAAGGCCCCGACTCATCTGCCAAAGATCTTCCACGTCAACTGGTTCAGAAAGGACCCCCTGTGGCGGCCTTCCTCTGGCCCGGCTTTGGCGAAAACGCCCGCGCACTGGAGTGGATCTTCAAGCGCTGTGGCCGGGAGAGGGAGGACGAGGCAGCCAAGAAGAGCATTATTGGCTGGCTACCAGTAGATGGCGCCATCGACACTAAAGGTCTGAGCGGCAAGGTGGATATGGGTGCCCTGTTTGATGTGCCCAAGTCTTTCTGGCAGAAGGAGACGAAGGAGCTGAGAGCCTACTTCACTCAGCAGGTCGGAGCTGATCTGCCAGCACAGGTGGAGGCTGAGCTGAAGGCGCTGGAGGACAGAGTGCACAAGTAAAAACACTACTGACAGGAAGTTTATCAAGAAAGCGAGAGGTAATAAGTGATGCCTTTGGATTCAGGTCATTAGGGTGCAAGAGATTAAAAAAAGCGAATAATCTACAATGCAATAACACAACTTCACATTAATGCTGCAGCTGTGAGGGAAGGCTGCAGGTGTTAGGAGGGAGGTTTGACTCAACATGAAGGTTAGATTTCTGTGATGTTGTCAAACTTGTCGTGTAGAGAAGCTTATGTCACTACCTCCATTCACTGACCAGACCTGGCACAATCAACATGGCCTAGTGGCTCCTGGTCTGTTGTCTAGGCTGCTAACGTTTACAAGCTAAAGGCCAAAGATCTTTTCTGGCAACATTCCGCCAAAAATATATATTAAGATTTAACATTTACTACCAGGGCTATTAAACTATTGACTAATGAAGGTTTCATGAAATGCCCTTTTTTAAAATTGAGTTTTATATTCCATTAAATAAATAAAAAAAGTTCATTAACTACTCAAAACATTGTAGCAGATTTCCTGTGAGAATTACTATGCATGAGTCATCTTGCTGCTTTTGTATTGTTTGTGATTAAATTGTTTGATTTCAGGTGATGTTTGCTCACAGTACATGAAATGTTTGACCAATAAAAGTAACTGAGATTAATTGGTATTTTTAAAAAATTGTATGTAATGGTTTTTATTACAATGCAATGAATAAATTCAAATTCTGAACAAAACTGTCTAATGTTCATTTAATACAAATAGAAATGTGGGATACAAAATATGTAAGAAACACAAATAAGTACATGATATTAAACAAGCATGGTTAAAAATCTGTATATAATCACAATTGCACAAACATTTCAAACTTAAATATAATCTTTATATTGTTCATGTATACAAAACTGCTTCTGGTGTCAAGTTCACTATAATTAATGTACATGTCCTTTAAAATAGTTCCTATTTTACGGTTTGGGACTTCTATTTGCACCGAACTGATGTGCAGATTACCAACCACGCAACAACACCCTGAGGTCCGTCACAAATGTGAATTATAGCAAATATGACAAATTATCTGAGCTGCAGGATGTGGAGGCTTTGAGTTCCCCTTTATGTATCTGGGCAGTAAAGATGTCTAACCCTAACCCTGTCTTCCTATAATTAACATACAACTTATTGTATGAGTAAAACAAAATTATATAATGAATCCAACCTAAATGTTTTCACACAACGGCACTCATTTTTTCTTCACTTGAGCGTAGAGATCCTCTGGGCCGTCAGCAGTCTGTGTTCGGCTGTGTGCTGTCTGGGACACTTTGACCTGTGCATACAGAAAGTCCTGCTGCTGTCCTTTGTCCTGCTCTGAGGACAAGGACGCTTCAGGTCTCCGCCTAGAGAAGTCAATCTCTCCATAATGGATGTCTTCTTCTGTTTTGCTGGCTGACATTTGAAGACTCATCTCTTCACCTCTTTGACTCTGTGAATAATGTAGCAAACAGGAAATGTGAGCTGCTGGTTCCTTCCACATTAAATAACCATAAATGGCATTTTGGACAAATGTAAACCTGGTTTCTGACCACATCACAGCACTGAAATGACCCACTGTGTCACTGCTTAGAGGAAGTAAATCAGATGTGTGAAGAATACAAAGGGCCCAAACTCTGAAGCTGCGTCTAGCTACCACGCTGTAAACAGATTAAACCAACATCCTGATAATTAATAAATGTGCTCTAACATCAGCCATGTTCAGATCCTAACTTAACTTAACCACTTCTTCACTTCTGCTGTGTGGGTTGTACAGTTTTGGAGGACGATTTCTTAAAGTTTCCAACCACAGTGTAACAGGTTGTTGTGTTTCTTAATATTTAACTTCTTAAAGAGTGTCCACTTAGTGTTAGGACCGATGCTTTCACATATCTTAGAGGACACAGTTACTGTAAAGGAAGTAAAATATCCACAACACACAGTTCAGTACTGTACACTGAAGTTTAGTATTTTCCCACCTGAGGCTGTTGAGGAGTTTGACGTTTCGTCTTAAACCACCTGGAAGACATTAGAGAGCTGTCAGGACAAGGCAGCTTTATTTGTAAAGAACATTTCAACCACAGGGCAATTCAGAGTGCTTTACATAAAAAGTTTAAAATAATAAAAGTTACAGTGCAGTACAAGAAATTAAACATTAAAAGGCAGTTAAAAACAGTTAAATGTATAAAGATTATATATACAGATTTTAGGCTGCTTGTGATACTTACCAAACACAGACAGCAAGGAAGATGATGAAGATGATGAAGATGAAGATGATGATGATGATAATGATGATGATCCCTCCAACAGCTGAAGCCCATATTAGAGAGCTATCAGAGTTTTCTGGTCATAGAAAAAAAAAAAAGTGACTCAAAGAAAACAAAGGTTGAATACAGACATGTAACATAACATGCAACCATTAATTGTATAGAACCATTTAAATGCAATTAAGAAGGTGCTTTAAAAGGAACTAACACAAATACAAAACAAAGTAAGCTTAAACAGAAAAGAAAAGAGAGCAGATTACATGAAAGTAAGCAGATTCAGTTCAGTTCTATATTTACCTTCACTCTTCAAATGAATCCAAGATGACGTCTGATTACCGAGATCATTTGTGGCCACACAGTAATAAACTCCATCAGTGACACTGGTCACTTTGAAGCTGTAAAAGTCTCCTTCAGCTACACGGAGGGCTCCATCTGTGCTGTTCTTGAACCAGCTGAAGCTGGGGGGGAGGCTTGGCTCTGCTGGAGCAGGTCAGGTTCACCCTGCTACCTGCTGACACCAAACCTGATGGACTGATGGACACTGAGGTGTTCTTGGGAGCATCTGAGGAAAATGTGAGATTAACTTTATTCATTAAAATCAGCACATGATGTTCTGACAGGATCCAATAACAAACACTGGTTGTCTTACATGAGACACTGAGAGTCTTTCTCTCCTCTGCTGTCTTGACTCCTCTTCCTTCATTCACAGGATATCTGGCAGAACAGTTGATGGTGAGTCCATCATGTGTGTCTGACAGAGTGATGGTCTTCTGGATTTTAGTTGTGAAGGTCTGATCTGTGTTCTCCTCTGTGTTGTTGTGAGGGTCTTGTTGGAGATTCCAGGTGAGTTTAGGAGGGGAGTGTGGACAGGGAGTGGGAGCTGAGCAGCTTATAGTGACAGACTCCTTCTCCTTCAGATCACCTGGGATCTCAATTCTGGGGCTCGGGGGGGAATCTGGAGTTTTAAAACAGACATTAAGAGTACACTGACAAATAGATCAGAAATGACTAACCTACTTACATTTAAACATTGTCTAAATGCCATAGCTGACATTTTGATTTGAAACTGCAAAAAATATATAAAGTAAAAGTTTGAGATGCTTTTTAATATTTTAAAATGTGACCATATTAATGTCAAACTGTAATAATAGACTCAATGTTTAATTGGAAGTGAAATTCATGGCCAAGTGAAAAATGTGTTTGGAGAAAGAAAAGAGGTGAAATCAGTTGCAGTTTTGGCCTAAACAATAACATAATAGACTGATTTATAAAACAAAAGTAATTTACCTTTAACGGTTATATTAAGAGGATCACAGGAAGCTGTTGCCAGAAATGGCCTGTTCTCAATTCTGAAGTAGTATTTGTCTGTGTAACTTGTGATTAAACTAGAAAACAAGGTGGTGCATTGTTTCTGACTCAGGTCTCCAGTAATATTCATTGGATAGCTATTATTCACCCTGCTACTGTTGAAAATCACATTATTTGTTTGGTCGCTAAAATGTGTATTATTTTTAATCCACACTCCGAAGGTTGTTCTTGTGCTGTTGAAGTCCTGATCTGGTTTAGCTCTAAAGTTACATGGGATTAGCAGACAAGATCCACTCAGTGCTTCCATGTTCTTTGGTGCAGTAATGAATAGGGCTGACTCTTCAGGACAAGCAGCCAGAGCACCTGTGAAACAGACTCATGATGAACAAATTGTGGAGCAAAACCTGCATGAAACACAAACTACAACTCAGCAGCAGCATGTTATCTCCTTTCCTTTTAACAATGTCAGAATAAAACATTTCACTTTGCAGTCAGGACATGAACAGTTGGAAAAAGGAACATCTCCAAATAAAAGAGACTGAACAAACAGCTGACCTGAAACAAAGAAGACACTCAGCAACATGTTGGCTGTCACCATTTTAACAGACTGGACTGCAATGACACTCATCATCTGGATTTGGAAAAAACGTCACTATTAAATATTTTCATCAAAGCATCTTTAAACAAAGAATTCATGTTCTGTTAAAGCCATCTCAGATTCACACATTCAAACCAGGAACTCAACCAAAACTAAAACCCAACAAATAAAAGTGGAGTTCATGAAAAGCAGCAACATAAGAAACTCTCTGGGTTAAAATGCTCAAACATAAAAAGCAGTAACATTTGACCTTACCAAACGAGCCCGCAGCTGAAACAGAGAAACAATTAGTCCCAATGTGTGAGTTCCAGCAGAACTGCAACAGAGCCAGTAGCAGACCTCCCTGCTAAGCCGTTGGGATATAAAAGCAAACAGACTTGCTGTTTGAAGCTAGATATGAAGAGACTGAAACACTGCAGAAAGACTTCACCCTTCCTCTTCACACCTTGGGAGTGAGGAAGTCAGCGTTTGTGACGTCTTGAGCTTATAATAGTGCAAAGAACGTATTTATTCTCAAAGTTTCACACAACTCGACTAATGTGAGAGCAGTTGTTGCTACACACTGTGTTGGGGCTGTAACTCTGACTAAATATAGTACACAGAGGACAGTTCCAGGGAATAAAGACTTAGGTTATTCTAGATTTGTTAACTCTTTCCAGTGAACAACTGTAAAAAGTACATCATGCTCATCTCATTACATAAAAAATGTGAGTAGAATCAGATGTCCACGTCGTTTGTATTTTTAGGTAGTTGTACTTTAATAATCGATGCCTTTACTTATGATGAAATATGAACAAAACTAATTGGAGACTAAATTATAAAGACATTAAAAATTGGCCAAATTACCTATTTCCTCTGCACTTCAAAGTTCTCAGCGCTTTATTAATATAGAAGCAGATTCCTTACTACGCATTTTCTTGTCCAAGCCAGCATTTTTTTCTACATTATCTGATGTAAACAAAAAGTAATCTTGTACAAATGAAAAAAGAAGGTGCATTATGAATCCAACCCAAATGGATCACAAATTCCGAGGACGAGGACGCTTCAGGTCTCCGCCTGGAGAAGTCCATCTCTCCATAATGGATGTCTTCTTCTGTTTTGCTGGCTGACATTTGAAGACTCATCTCTTCACCTCTTTGACTCAGTGAATAATGTATCAAACAGGAAATGTTGTGAGCTGCTGGTTCCTTCTGATTCCAATTTACAATCTTTGATTTGTTATCCTCTCTGTTTTAATGGAACTGATGTATAGAATACATTGTTCTTACTCTGATTAGTCGACACACTCACCTGACAATATTCTGGGAGTCAAGGGCAGTAAAACGATACATTTTCATACACAAAGATGAATAAATAACTGTTGAGTTGGGGATTTATTGTTGTGGAATTATTATGTAAAGTCTTCCAGAAGACACTTTAGTTTCAGGCTGAAATACAAAGCTTCTGGAAGGCCTAGGATCACACACAGGCCCTTCTTCAGGCTAAACAAAGAGAACGACACTAGCTTGAAGCAGTAGGAGGTATATAACACTGCATAACATGACTTATGGATTCATAATAATGTAATTATTGAAGAAATTTACTGTAGTTCCAGGCTGCATTAAAAAGCTTCTGGAAGGCCTTCCAACACATAGAAGACCTTGATGAAACGGCACATTTCTGTAATGAACAAAAAGTAAGTCTCTATACTCTATTGATCTGGAGATATTGAGTATGACATATTCTGATGTTGTATACGACCCCAGGGGGGTAACAAATTTAAAAATATGGACTTAATGTATAAATGTAGTTAAGAGAAACGATAGATCTGCATGTTGAGCATCAATCAACACAAGGGAAGATATTCCTACAGCTGAAATCCTACAAGGAATTATTTTGGTGTCTGAAATTAGAGTGGTCCAGGTAGATAAAGGTCTGGATGATCTACGTGCAGAATTACATATTTTCAAGCATGCAACTAACAGTATAGTGCATTTAGATCAGGAAACATTGTCTAGTGTGGTAACTGACTGAACTGGTAAAGTTACATTTACTTTCAGGGAAGATATTTGTTTTTGGTTCTGTCAAATGTCCATCAGAAATAATATTGTTGTGTTCTTTTTTGCAGCACACACTTTAATAAGGGATTATTTTTCATTTCACATTAACATGATCAACTAAACAGACGGAAATTGTTCCATGTCAAAGAATAAATAATAGGTATCAATAAATCAATAAATAAATAAACAGTAAACATAATTCTAGACGGAAGACATTTTGTTGCAGAGAGCTGTGTGTTGCTACAGTCGCTATGACGATCCTGCAAAACAACAACAAAACCCAGCCAATAAAGTTTCCCTTTTTTTACTTCTTGTTCTCAGCTCTGGTCTTTCAGCCACACACAGATATAGATGTATTTCATTTACACCATCAAAACATTAGATACTATAAATATACTGTTTAAGTGGAAATGAAAGATAGAACTGTGATATGTCTAAGTTTCCTTGTAGAACTGAAAGAACATCTAATAATACAACGCCAGAGGCCTCGATGTATTCTAAAGTGTTATCAACCACAGCCTATCTCACACATGTAGGGGCCCCAGTGTTCATGCTGACTGGTGCCCAGTCTGGATCACTGCTGCTCTGCATTACAGCGCTGATGACACAACTTCATTAAAATGCTTCGTTCACTTTAAATGTTTTTAATCCAGCAGTCATACACACATGTACATACAAACAAAAAATTTAAATTAAGTGATTAAAATCCACACTTTTTGCTTCCACATAACCTGAAATATCTACTTTTAACTGTTCTGTTGTCTTAATTATGTATTTGTAGAGGCAAAGAAAACTGAAGCAAAAAAATAACTACAGTATAATAATGCCATAAATCAGCACAATCTTACAAAAACTAATGATGAAGCTACAATACATTATATTTATGCCATCTTCTGTCCTCTTTGCACTCCGTCCTTTGTTCATCGTACCAATATTCAGAGAGTAAAGCCATATAATATTTAAGAATGGGAGGAATAAGAAAGAGAGAACTATTCCATTCATGGTGATCATGTCTTCCTCTTCTCCTTCATGTTGCTTGAATCTCAATCACTCTGTTGACGTAGTCTTCTTCTCCTGCGTCCTGTGGAAACATAACAACACAGAGAGAGGGGTGTTAGTGCTCTGCAGTCAACTCACTGCAGCTCAAAGAGAAATGGCAGCAACACAAGACATGGTGTTGTTGAAAGAATAATGGAGCTGCAGCTTACCTTCACTGGTTTGTTGCAGCACCGTGATCTCAACCAGCTGAAAGAAAAGGAGATGGAATGAATAAACATTCAGAACAGTTCAACTTTAAACATGTCAGACAGACCAATAAGTCTTTAGCTGCAAATGATCATATCACAGAAAAGTTTGTGTCACCAATCAAAGATGATGAGTGTACTGCAGAGTGTGATGATTCCCAGGATCTTCACTGTAACGTGGACATCAACCCCAAACTCTGGATTATCTGGAACAAGACAGCATGGTTACCTTCTCCTTAATGGGAAATGGTTCTGTTCTAAAATATTAGGAACTTAAATTCCTTCAAATGTAAACTGGTTTATTAAGTTTCAATTAATACAAATGCAATAAAATGGGATTTACAGGGCACTTAAAAATAGGAAAACATAGCTACACTGGAACAAAAAAGAAGAAAAGTAAAAGAGGAGAGCAGATTAGATTGAAATCAGCAGATTTAATACAGTTTTATATTTACCTTCACTCTTCAAATGAATCCAAGATGATGTCTGAGTACCAAGATCATTTGTGGCCACACAGTAATAAACTCCATCAGTGACATTGGTCACATTGAAGCTGTAAAAGTCTCCTTCTGCTACATGGAGGTCTCCATCTTTGCTGTTCTTGAACCAGCTGAAGTGGGGGGGAGGCTTGGCTCTGCTGGAGCAGGTCAGGTTCACCCAGCTACCTGCTGACACCAAACCTGATGGACTGATGGACACTGAGGTGTTCTTGGGAGCATCTGAGGAAAATGTGAGATTAACTTTATTCATTAAAATCAGCACATGATGTTCTGACAGGATCCAATAACAAACACTGGTTGTCTTACATGAGACACTGAGAGTCTTTCTCTCCTCTGCTGTCTTGACTCCTCTTCCTTCATTCACAGGATATCTGGCAGAACAGCTGATGGTGAGTCCATCATGTGTGTCTGACAGAGTGATGGTCTTCTGGATTTTAGTTGTGAAGGTCCGATCTGTGTTCTCCTCTATGTTGTTGTGAGGGTCTTGTTGGAGATTCCAGGTGAGTTTAGGAGGGGAGTGTGGACAGGGAGTGGTTAACACAACTGGTTAACACAACTCACTGAAAAGCCTGTATGCCTTCTAATGTGAGAGCAGTTGTTACTACACTGTGTTGGGGCTGTAACTCTGTCTAAATATAGTACACAGAGGACAGTTCCAGGGAATAAATACTTAGGTTATTCTAGATTTATGCATTTTTTGCAGCACACAAGTGTAAAAAGTGCATCATGCTATCACATAATATCATAAAAAAAAGGCGAGTAGAAACATACTGTACGTCCATGTTGTTTATTTACACTGGTTTGGAATTTTAGTAGTTGTAATTTAATAATCAATGCCTTTACTGACACTGAAATATAAACAAAACTAATTGGAGACTAAATTATGAAGACATTTTTAAATTTGCCAACTTACCTATTTCCTCTGCACTTCAAAGTTCTCAGCGCTCTGTTCATATAGAAGCAGATTCCTTGTAGGAATTACTATGCATAAGTCATCCAGCTGCTTTGTTATCATTTGTGATTGAATTGTATGATTTCAGGTGATGTTTACACTAGAGCTGCCAAATGATTAAAATATTTAATCGCGATTAATTGCATTAATGCCATATATAACAATTTTTTTTTGTTTTGTCACATTATTTTTTCTCATTTTAATGCTCTTATCAACATGGAAAAGTGGATCATCTTGCTTTGTGCAAATGTTTTTTTTTTATTGAAAACAACATTGGCATATAGCCTACTGTAGCCTAGTGTTCCATTTCACATGTAACATTCACACTTGGAGCAAATAATCTCTCACACAATGTAACACTGTCCATCAATAACAGGGTGAAAGAATACTTTGACGAGGGGTCGGAGAATTTGCATCAAATGTGTGCTTGGCCATTGAGTGGTATTTCAGACTGGATGTGCTGCCATGATAGCTCAGTTCACAACACACAGATCACTTTGGTCTTGCCGAGGGAACCATTTGGCAACTTTTAAAAAGTCAACTTTTCATTTAGAATATTATTGGCATCTGTTTCAGCGTCTCCACTCAGCGTCCACTCAAAACGTAACGTTACTACTCTTTGGCCGGCTTGCAAGCCCAGACAAGTGCGCTGCGTGCCCGTTTTGTTTCCGGTCTAGCTAGATCCGGTGGCAAAATTACAAATCCCACTACAGCCACGCAAAGTCCCGCCCTACAAAGCAGTTTGATTGGTTGGGGTTAGATATTTCACCTTGAGTGGTTAAGTTTAGGGTTAGGGAATAGGACTCGTACAGGTGAACATGGATGCCTGGCCAATAGTGTGTCAATGCTATAGAAGGGTAGGTCTCGGCTTGGCAGTAGTGAGATTCGTAATATCACGATCCGGTGTGGTGTTGTAGTTTTCCCAAATGTTTCTAGCTGTTGCAACAGCATGTGAAAAAAAAAAAAAAACTCCAAAGTTTGCTAGGACAAAAAGAGCGTTAATCTCACGATTTAAAAGAGTATACCGTTAAAATGGGTTTGTGTTTACCCGTTTAACTGACGCCACTAGTTTACACACAATATGTAAAATGTTGGATCAATAAATGTGACTGAGATGAATGCGTATTTTTAGAAGTTGTATGTCAAGGTTTTTATTACAGCGGAATGAATAAATATCCACAAATACAGAATCTCATGATCATTTAATACAAATAGAAATGTGGGATACAAAATATTTAAGAAACACAATAGATAAGTACATATTAAATCCTCCTTGTTAAAACATTTGTAAAACATCACATTTAAATAGAATCTTTACTTTTAATAATGTGCACAGAAGTGCTTCTTGTGTCAAGTTCATTCTCATGTCGTCATTTAGAAAGTTCCTTGTTTCGAGCTCTGGGACTTGTATCTGCAATCTAATTTTCTTGTCCAAGCGCCAGTATTTTTTTTTTTTTTTTTTACATTATCTGATGTAAAAAATAATCTTGTACAAGTAAAAAAAAACAAGGTGTATTATGAATCCAACCCAAATGGATCACAAACACTAATTTTTTAGCAGAGATCCTCTGGGCCGTCAGCAGTGTGTTCGGCTGTGTGCTGTCTGGGACACTTTGACCTGTGCATACAGCAAGTCCTGCTGCTGTCCTCTGTCCTGCTCTGAGGACCAGGACGCTTCAGGTCTCTGCTTGCTTGCCTCTTCACCTCTTTGACTCATTGAATAATGTATCAAATCAAGAAATGTGAGCTGCTGGATCCTTCCATATTGAAAGATTTAAGGATCTGGAAGACATTAGAGAGCTGTTAGAATACTTACAGAGACAGCATGCTGAGGTTTTATCAGGCCAACAACAACATGGATCATACTTATGTTGGCTTCTTGGAGTTATAGAGCCAACCACTGTGTCCTGACCAAATGGCAGTTCGGCAGAGTAGCCAAAAATTGTACTCAAATAAAATGTACTGTTACTTCAGAATAATATGACTCAAGTAAAAGTAGTCATCCAAATAATTACTTGAGTAAGAGTAAAAAAGTGCTTGATGAAAAAACTACTCAAGTAGTGAGTAACTGTTGAGTAACGTCTGATTTATTTCTAACACAAGCATCAACCAGACAGACAAAAACACAAAATAATCATCTTTAGGCAAATTATAGTTCATCCAATCAATAGAATAAATTAAAATTAATAAAATTACAACATACTGTATGTAACCTAAAAGACAAACATCCACCTATCCACAGCAAAAACTAAAACTACCGCTACGTTTCCTCAAGTTAGATGTTGAGTTTTTGAATGCTCACATATCCGTTTGTTTTATCGACACAGAAGACACTGCACAGTGTAGCTGCTGTTTCGCACTTTTCCTAAAAAGGTAACCATGCTTTCACTATGAGGGGGGTCCAACCCAAATGGATCCCCTTGGTCTGCATTGCCTTGACTGGGCGTAAGCAGTGTTGATTCTGACATCCTTGTTTTGCTGACTGTAAACTAACCTGTCCCACCCATAGACATATGTCTATGGTCCCTGTCGCTATAGAGTATGGTCACGTGACAACGTGTGATTGGTTAAACACAGTCACGTGGTAGAGCCTTCAGTGGAAGACTCTCTGTCAAAATAAAACATTAAAATGAGACGTACGTTGGAGTAAAAACAATGACGGATAGAATACCAAAGAGGTCAAAAAAAAGTAACGAGCTCATTGTAACTTAATGTAGCGGAGTAAGAGTACAGTTTCTTCACTAATCTACTCAAGTAAAAGCATATAGTGATTTAAAACTATTTCTAGAAGTACAATTTTTCAAAACTTACTCAAGTAAATGTAACGGAGTAAATGTAACTTGTTACTACCCACCTCTGCAGTTTGGACAAATTTAAAACTGGTTTCTGACCACATCCCTGCTGCCTGGCATTTCCGGACCCTCAACTTCTTGACTCTGCAAACATTAAAACAAGAAATTGTTGTGAACTGCCGGATCCTTCCACATTTAATAAGTCTAAAATGGCAGTTTAGACAAATTTAATTTAGTAATTTCTGGTAAATTGTGCCATTTTGGTGACATGTGATATTTATACTTTCCAGTTTACATAGTTATTAAATACAACATATCAAGTGTGAGGTCTGATGAGTGGACTAGCTATCACTCTCAGCTGCTACGCTTCCAACATTTGGTTGTTACAAAGTCAACGTTAGCTCGCTTCACTGCTTAACTGGTTTAACACTTACACCTGATAGTTGCTTGGTGGTAAGTACAGTATATAGTCCCAAATCTCCATTCACAAAATCAATGCACATTCTTCATATCTTAGAGGATAGTCACTGTGAGCAGATGTATTTCCCACCTGAGCCTGTTGAGGAGTTTGACGTTTCGTCTTAAACCACCTGGAAGACAGAGAGCTGTCAGAACAATTACAGAGACAGCATGCTGAAGTTTTATCAAAGTTCCAGCAGCAACAACAACAATGTGGATCATACTTATATACATACAATGTTGCCTTTCTGGAGTTTTAGAGCCAACAACTGTGTCAGATGTTTTCAGTTGTGATACTCACCAAACACAGACAGCAAGGCAGATGATGAGGATGATGAAGAGGACACCTCCAAGAACTGAACCCCACAGTAGAAAGTTAACAGAGTTCTCTGGTCATAGAAAAACAAAACCAAGTGACTCAAAGAAAACAAAGGTTGAAAGCAGACATGCAACAACACAGATGTAATGATTTGTCAAGAGTAAATTTCACACAAATATAGTGAAAAGTGCTTGGCAGGGCAAAGTAAGCTAAAACAGGAAAGAGGAGAGCAGATTAGATATAAGCAGCGTCAGTTCTATATTTACCTGCACTCTTTAAACGAATCCAAGATGACCTCTGATTACCGAGACCATTTGTGACCAAACAATGATAATCTTCTGTCTCACTGGTCACATTGACGCTATAAAACTTCCCTTTAGCTACACGGATGGCTCCAATTTTGCTGTTCTTGAACCAGCTGAAGCTGGGGGGGGGCTTGGCTCTGCTGGAGCAGGTCAGGTTCACCCAGCTACCTGCTGACACCAAACCTGATGGACTGATGGACACTGAGGTGTTCTTGGGAGCATCTGAGGAAAATGTGAGATTAACTTTATTCATTAAAATCAGCACATGATGTTCTGACAGGATCCAATAACAAACACTGGTTGTCTTACATGAGACACTGAGAGTCTTTCTCTCCTCTGCTGTCTTGACTCCTCTTCCTTCATTCACAGGATATGTGGCAGAACAGCTGATGGTGAGTCCATCATGTGTGTCTGACAGAGTGATGGTCTTCTGGATTTTAGTTGTGAAGGTCTGATCTGTGTTCACCTTTATGTTGTTGTGAGGGTCTTGTTGGAGATTCCAGGTGAGTTTAGGAGGGGAGTGTGGACAGGGAGTGGGAGCTGAGCAGCTTATAGTGACAGACTCCTTCTCCTTCAGATCACCTGGGATCTCAATTCTGGGGCTCGGGGGGGAATCTGGAGTTTAAAAAAAAAAAGACAAATTAACAGTTTGTGCAGCATTATCCCAAAAAGTAACCATGTTAATGTCAAACTGTAACAGACTTGTGTCAAATCAGAATTTAAATTCATGGCAAAATGAAAAAGCATGCCATTTAGAATAAAAAGACTATATACAATATAGACTGATAAAATACACAACTCTCTTACCTCTAACTCTTATTTGAAGAGGATCACACTCAGCTGTTGCTCTGCTTGGCCAGTTCTCAAGTCTGTAGTAGTATGTGTCTGTGTGATTAGTGATTAAACTAGAAAATAAAGTGGTGCAGTTTTTCTGACTCAGGTCTCCAGTAATCTTCATTGGATAAACATTGTGCTCCCAGCTACTGTTATAAATAACATTTTTAGGATTTTTTACAAAATCTTTTGAATTTTTAATCCACACTCCGAAGGTTGTTCTTGTGCTTTTGAAATCCTGATCCGTTTTAACTCTAAAGTTACATGGGATTAGCAAGCAAGATCCACTCAGTGCTTCCATGTTCTTTGGTGTATTTATGAATAGGTATGGATTGTAAGGACATGCAGTCAGAGCACCTATGAAATGATGGACAAAAGCAAAATTTGCATGAAGCTCCTTTTTCTTTTTAACAATGTCACAATAAAACACTTCACTTTGCATTCAGGACATGAACAGTTGGAAAAAGGAACATCTCTAAATAAAAGAGACTGAACAAACAGCTGACCTGAAACAAAGAAGACACTCAGCAACATGTTGGCTGTCACCATTTTCACAGACTGGACTGCAATGACACTCATCCTCTGGATTTGACAAAAAGTTACTTTTCAATATTTTAATCAAAGCATAATTTAAACAAACCAGGAACTCAACCAAAACCAAATAAAAGTGGAGTTTATGAAAAGAAACAACATAAGAAACTCTCTGGGTTAAAAAGCTCAAACATAAAAAGCAGTAACATTTGACCTTACCAAACGAGCCCGCAGCTGAAACAGAGAAACAATTAGTCCCAATGTGTGAGTTCCAGCAGAACTGCAACAGAGCCAGTAGCAGACCTCCCTGCTAAGCCGTTGGGATATAAAAGCAAACAGACTTGCTGTTTGAAGCTAGATATGAAGACACTGAAACACTGCAGAACAACAAGTTGTGCCCTTTCTCTTCACACCCTGGGAGTGAAGAAGTCAACTTCTGAAGCTGCTTGAGCTCATCATGCTAATGACTCCTTTATTCTCATTATTTATTATAAGATTTTTTTTCACATGACTCATCGCAACCCTGTAATACACAATCAGTTTATAGACATTATTTCAGGACCATCTGGGCTATCAGGAAATGTATGCTGCAGGGATGTCCCATGAATGTACTAATTATTATATGACTAGAAAGACAAAAGAAAAAACTAAATGGAAATTTAATCTTGTAGTTAACAATAACTTGTAAGACTTTTGGCTTTAGAAGATTGTCCTCCCAACTCTTGGCAATGGGGGCCATAAACACAAATTATAAACTTTTTAGATTTTTTTCTAATCGAGTGCATTGGTGAAAAACACGCTTTGCTTTTCTCTCATTTGGTGGGGGTGTCTCTTGTTTAACATCTTCCTGAGTCTCCTGTTAGTGTTGTTGCACCTGTTAGGGCAGGACAAATGGCAGCTTTATCATCCTTACTGGTAGGAAGATTTTCATGATAAGTTCCCATCAAAGGTCCGGCCCACCTTCAGCCTGAGCAGAGCTCTAATCAGCCAGAGAAACTGAAAACACCTGTGTAGGGGTTCAGAGGCTGAGCGGGACCCAGGAGGAGGAAGTCATACTCATTTACACTTCTAGAGGGTTGCCTGACTGACCATGACCCTGCATGCTCTACCTGCAACACACACACACACACAGACAGACAGACACACATACTAACTACATTTTAAGGCCCTCCTGCTTGTTTTAAAGGTTAGGGTGGTTCTCTATTGGCTGTGGAGTAGCCTTTATCCTGACATTACTTCATGTATTTTTCCCTGTCAATAAATCACATGAAATGTAATATAATAATAATGTAAAAATAAATCTAACAATCCATGCTCAATGCACCATGGACCCACACCTTACAAAACTTTCCAAATGCTCACATGAGAACCGTGGCATTATTTATATCAAATACACTGTCGCCACTAAATGCTTGCTCTGGCGGGAATTACTACAATTTTTGGGTCCTTGGAAAAGAAAGAGTGTGGTCTACACCTACTCTGTAAAGTGTCTGGAGATAACCGTTGTCATGAATTGATACCATAAATTGAATTGAATTGTTATAATAATGTTCTGTTATTGGTTTGGGTGTGCATTTATGTTATCTGGGTTTTAGAAACGGTTGATTTAGTGTTCATGTTTATCTACATTCATTGGTGCACCATGACGAGACCCGGTGGAGACTGATGGAGTCTGGGCAGTGAGGTAAGTACAGATTCATGGAGAGCAGGTTGGAACTTACAATATTTGAATTGTTATTCTCTCTGTTATAATTAAGGAAATGTATAGAATACATTACTCTTAACACTATTTTCTTACTTTTGATAAGTAGAGCATGATATTTGATATTTGTAATATGTCTACAAAAGTAAAGGAAGTTTACTAATGGTTTTTAGTGATACTACTAATGTAAACTTGATTTGTCTACTGCATCAACTTATCACTGTGTTAATACAACTTGACCTGTGAAGTTTCACCTTTTGTTAAAACTTAAACGGTTTAAGGTAACGGGTTTCTACCATGGATGTATTAGAGTTTCCAGTAAATTTCTAGTAAAGTCAAATAATTTGGGATAATATTGTACCAAAGATGAAGAAGACAGTCAGGAAGACGGCCTCTGATTGGTCAACACACTCACCTGACAACATTCTGGGAGTCAAGGTGGTCGGGGCTTAGACCTACAGTAAAACGATACATTTTCATACAAAAAGATGAATATATAACCGTTGAGCTTCTGGAAGGCCTAGGATCACACACAGGCCTTCTTTGGAAAGCAACAGTTTTTACTTTTCATTCTAAAAAAGAGAATGACGCTAGCTTGAAGCATTAGGTGACATCTAAAATTACATAACATGATTTATGGATCCATGAAGTGACTGAAACACCGCAGAAATACAACAAGTCTTCACACTTCCTCTTCACAACCTGTGAGTGACAAACTGTCATTTTAAGTCATCCGATTACAATAATTTATTTATTCTCAAAGAGTATATTTACATGACACTATATATACATATAAAATGTAGGCATGTTATATATAGAGGGTGTTTTATTTTGAGTAGTTTAGTTTTTTTAAAATAGAGTATGATTTGAGACCATCAGTTCAGATAGCCAGTGTTTTATTAGACACATATGCAAGAATAGTGCATTCAGATCAGGAAACATTGTCTTTTGTGGTAACAGACCCAGCTGGTGAAGCTTTTGAATTTCATAACTTTATTATTTTATTGTATGAAATGTTCCACACATCAAAGAATAAATATTCAATAAACTGTCAAGAAACACAATTCTCGATTGATGAAGACATTTTCTTGCAAAGAGCGATGCCCTGTAAGAGAAAAACTTCTTAGAAAAACAGTAATGTCCTAACAGAAAATTACATTTACTATTTCCTTTAAGTTCACAGACATTTCTCCAAAAAACAGAAAATTCTGTAGATATGTTCTGTACCATTAATGGACATTTCTGTTAATTCCAAAAAATCAAAATATGGAAAAACACGGAAAATTAACACAGAACAGTAGCCTGTAATGCTTTTCTAACAGTGTGTGTGTTGATACAGTTGCTATGATAATATCACAATAGGACCAACCAACTTCCCCTGTTTGCTTGTAGTTCTGAGCTATTTCTCCGCTCTGTGGTCATGATGATCCCACCACTTCTCTCTGGTAGGCCTCCCACAGAGGTTTTATTCATCTGTCTGTCTTTGTGACAAAGGCAGTGGTGTAGTCTACGTGATGTGCAGGTATATGCAGTATACCCACTAGGTAAGATCCAGGATTTCCATATCCTCACGTGAAAATTCCTTTCTTTCATACTTTCTAGTATACTTTTGTTATATTTTGAATTGCCAACTGTGCTTTTCTTCTTTGCATAGGCTAAATAAAGGTATTTCCACCGTGAATTGGTGCATAAAAGTGCATCCGAATGCAGAAATGAAGTCTTTGACACTCAAAATAACCCTGGGGGAGGACACCCACTATGATATGTCACCCCCCTTCCCCCAAAGGCACATTCTGGCCCATTTATAATGTATAGGTCAGTATATATATATATATATATATATATATATATATATATATATATATACAGTACAGTATACCCACCACAATACCTTAGACTACACCACTGGACGCAGGTGAGTACAAGGCAACAAAGGAAGGAACCATATGCAGATAGGTAAGCCAGACAGGAAGAGTTCAGGGTCTAATGGACAAAAAGAAAATACTAAAGCTTATGAACATGGATAGCAAGTCTGAACAACATTTACTTAGGATCCACAGGTGAACCGGAATGGGGCAGGTACGAGGTACAAGCAGACGGGTACAGGATGAGGGTTCAGGTTCAGGCGGCTGGAAAGAAAGGGCACAAAGCAACATTGACAATCCGGCAGGGAATGAGTAGAAATTGGCCGGTAAATGTACTGCAGGGCTGCTGAGGGAAACAGCAGGACATGAGAGTGAGGAGACTGGGACAGCTGGGAGAGTCTGAGGGCGTCTGGTGGATGGATGGAGAGTGGCCATGCAGGGGTCTGGGGAAGTGAGAAGTGGCTGGAGACAGGGACCTCTGCAATGTCGTGCTGATGACAGAGCGTCAGTGATTCAAATACTTTGGTCACTTCAAATGCTTTTAATGCAGTAATCCACACATTAGAATACGTGATTATAATTCACACTTTCTGCTTCTTCATCATCTAAAAATAATTAGTTTTATTTGTCCTTTTCGCTCTTCAAAATGAAAAGGTAAAAGAAAGCTGTATTTGTTTTTGTCTTATCTCCATAAAGGTACATAAGAAAACGTCTGTCCTTGTTGCACTGCCGGCAGAAAGAGGATTTCACGTTAAGGATTTATATAGAAATGTTCATCTTGTGTTCATCTTACCAATCTTTTACAAAACAATATTATTTATCATGTAGGCTACAGGCCTGGCCTGCTGCTCCGATGAGAGAACCATGGAAATCTCTTCTCTGCAAAGGATTTTGTCTCATAACAACAACTTATATAGTGCTATTTCATCTTCAGCTGCCATGAGGAATACCTTTTGGTTGTCTTGCAGTAAATGTCGTCTTCAAGGACTCGCTCTATCAAGTCAATAAACACAAAATGTAGAAATTATATATGAACTGCAAAACTCTTGTTATTTATATCCACAAAGAAACTTCTGATGCATTAAATTTACAGTATTGGGAATGTTAAAATGGTATGAAATGTGACATATTGGACCAACAAATATGACTAAGATAATTTAAGATAAAAATATTTAACTACAAGAAAAAATATAATAAAATATATTCATATTAATATTAATATTAATATTAATTTCTGAAGTAACTAAAATACAAATGACTTAAGAAAAAAACAGGATACACAATAAAACAAGGTTAAATAACAATGCCATGTCAAAACAAATCATTAAATATCTTGAAACAAATTCATATTTAAAATGTAAAGATATTTAATCCATATTTTAGACTAGTTCACTATTTAAAGCTTTGGGGCTTTTATTTTCACACATCTGACCTATAAATAATAAATCACACACAAACAGCTGTGATTTCAGCACACGTATATGAACATGTTGATAACTGATGAAGAAAAGCTGCAGGATGGGGAGGTTTTAAATTTAGGCATGTTATATAGAGAGGGTGTTTTATTTTGAGTAGTTAAGTTCTGTTATTACAAAGACATTTTCTTGCAGAAATGTGTGTGTTGCTACAGTTGCTATGACGAACCTATGATGCAAAATTTGTTAAAAAAACCCAGCCAACAAAGTTCCCCTTTTTTTACTTCAAGTTCTCAGCTTTTTCTCACCCTCCGGTCCATCATTTACACGCAGATATTTACCCAAGAAACACCCTGTCACTTTCAACTGCTTTTATATTTTAAGCTAACTTTACACATGCAAATATTTGCATCAACATTAAAAGATTTAACATCTAAGACAGAAACTGAACAAAATTTCAATGACGTGACTAACATAAATGGAATAAAATGTTGCTGAACAAATTGGGTGGGGGGGAGTGTGAGTGGCCAGTACAATTAAAATTTAAATCAGTAGAATCTTACACAAAGTAATGATGAAGCTACAGCACATCATGTCATCTTCTGTCCTCTTTGCACTCCGTCCTTTGTTCATCGTACCAATATTCAGAGAGTAAAGCCATTTAATATTTAAGAATGGGAGGAATAAGAAAGAGAGAACTATTCCATTCATGGTGATCATGTCTTCCTCTTCTCCTTCATGTTGCTTGAATCTCAATCACTCTGTTGACGTAGTCTTCTTCTCCTGCGTCCTGTGGAAATATAACAACACAGAGAGAGGGGTGTTAGTGCTCTGCAGTCAACTCACTGCAGCTCAAAGAGAAATGGCAGCAACACAAGACATGGTGTTGTTGAAAGAATAATGGAGCTGCAGCTTACCTTCACTGGTTTGTTGCAGCACCGTGATCTCAACCAGCTGAAAGAAAAGGAGATGGAACGAATAAACATTCAGAACAGTTCAACTTTAAACATGTCAGACAGAACAATAAGTCTTTAGCTGCAAATGATCATATCACAGAAAAGCTTGTCTCACCACTCAAAGATGATGAGTGTACTGCAGAGTGTGATGATTCCCAGGATCTTCACTGTAACGTGGACATCAACCCCAAACTCTGGATTATCTGGAACAAGACAGCATGGTCACCTTCTCCTTAATGGGAAATGGATCTGTTCTAAAATATTAGGAACTTAAATTCCATCTGTGAACCTCAAATGTAAACTGGTTTATTAAGTTTTTTTGAATGAAAATGCAATAAAAATGGATTTACAGGGCACTTAAAAATAGAAAAACATTGTTACACTGCAGCAGAAAAGAAGAAAAAGTATGAGGAGAGCAAATTAGATTGAAATAAGCAGATTTAATACAGTTCTATATTTACCTGCACTCTTCAATTTAATCCAAGATGACGTCTGATTACCGAGATCATTTGTGGCCACACAGTAATAATCTTCTATATGTATTACACTGGTCAAATTTAAGATGTAAAAGTCTCTTTCAGCTACAAGGAGGGCTCCGTCTTTGCTGTTCATTTTTGGGGGTTCATTTTTTGTCACATACAGCAAACATCTCCTCACTATCTGCTAGCTGCCTGTCCCCTGAACACACTGTAAAAAGCCCAGGCTCTACAAACTGTGCCAACCTGCACCACGAACCGTAACAAACAGTGTTCCAGCCTATAACCACCAAGAAGGAGTTGGTTGAGTCATGAAACGTGCATCGTGGAAGTAGCCTACGTGCTAACGCTGATGCTGTGATGGCTCAACCAACTTCTTCTTGTCGCTTATAGGCTGGAACACTGTTTGTTATGGTTCATGGTGCAGATGCTAGTAGTACGAAGCAAGATTTGGCGTTACCGAGGTAACTTCAGGTTCAACCTGAAGGGTTTTCTGTATCACAACAGTGGATCACTTTTTACCGGGTTAAATTGCCTTGGTAACTTGTGCTGAACATCTAACCTAGTCGGGAGCAGGTTATGTTGGAGATTAGGGATCAACTGATGTAAAAAAAAAAAAAAAAGAAAACGCCTGACCAATCAATACTTGATTGATAAGTTCTTAGAAGATCTGCTGCAGAGAGAGAGAGAGATGTGCTCATAAAAGTCAAAACATTTAGAGACAACCCCGTTAACATTCCCTGATGGGTATTTTTATGAAAGATATAGATTTTAAGCTGAGGGAATAACTTCTAGGCTATTTGTCAGCTTCACATCAGTTTGAAGGGATATTCTAAAACACTTATAATGAAAAAAACTGAACGTGGAAAAAGCTTAACATTGTTATCAGTTATCACCAAATTTCACTTTCATAACCACTGAAAACTGTCAAAAGACTAAACCAAAAGTCCAATTATTATGGATGTTATCTGACATTAAGCATTTCTGCTTCAATGAGCCTATTGTAAGGAAAAAGCTTAACATGGTTTCATGCACCTAAACTTAACAACAAATAATTGGACTTTGGTGTTGATTTTTTGACAGTTTTCTGTGGTTATGAGGAGCAATATGAGAGAGAAATTAGGTCATTAGGTCAATCACTGATCATTGTTTAGGTACTGTACATTAATTAATAATAATGATTTATACTGTTTATTGATCCCCAATGGGGAAATTACAATTTACACTCTGTTTTGTTAGTAATCACTACACATTATATTAAAACTTTAAATTAAAGTTAATCTTTTTCATGTTTTAGACTGTCCTGGTTTAAACTGTGTTTTTACAATAGGTTTTTATTTGCTCTCAGATTGCTTCCCACTTCCAGGATTGCAACTGAAATAATAGACTAAAGCACCGAAAGTTTATGAATAGCACAAAGGTAATCAGGTCAGATCTTGTGCCTGTCTGATGGGGAAGTGATATTGATAACAGCATCAGCTATTTTTGCCAGCCTTCCTTCCTGTTTTAGTAAATAGCAACTGTATTGCTTTTTGCCTGTAAAACCATTTCTATATTCTTCATATTTTTGTAAAATTATAGTTTGATTCATAGTACAGGCCTCCGGTTGGCACAGATTGTTTTTGTTGCCGTTTGTACCCGGGACTGTCTACAGAGACTGCGTTTTTCTACAGTGTGTTCAGGGGACAGACAGCTAGCGGATAGTGAGGAGATGTGTCCTGTATGTGACAAAAAAATGTTGTAGTCTAAAAATACACTAGAAGATCATTCTCACTTCTTTATTCTGCTGGTCAACTTCTTTCCTTTCGCTTCCTATTCTTACTTTTCACATTTTTTGAATCAGCACATACAACACTTCTCTCTAAAAAATATTGTTTTTAACTTACCATCAATCTCTCCTTTTTTATTTAAGGACATTATTCCAAATTCTGCATATTGACATTGGTGTATAGAATACTTTATCCAACATGAACTCCTTCTATTTCCAAACCAGATGCAGTGCAGTGTTTACCTTCATTAGTCAGATGGATCTCTGATGATCTTTGTGTACCGAGATCATTTGTGGCCGCACAGTAATATACGTCATCAGTGGCATTGGTCACTTTGAAGCTGTAAAAGTCTCCTTCAGCTACATGGAGGGCTCCATCTTTGCTGTTCTTGAACCAGCTGAAGCGGGGGGGAGGCTTGGCTCTGCTGGAGCAGGTCAGGTTCACCCAGCTACCTGCTGACACCAAACCTGATGGACTGATGGACACTGAGGTGTTCTTGGAAGCATCTGAGGAAAATGTGAGATTAACTTTATTCATTAAAATCAGCACATGATGTTCTGACAGGATCCAATAACAAACACTGGTTGTCTTACATGAGACACTGAGAGTCTTTCTCTCCTCTGCTGTCTTGACTCCTCTTCCTTCATTCACAGGATATCTGGCAGAACAGTTGATGGTGAGTCCATCATGTGTGTCTGACAGAGTGATGGTCTTCTGGATTTTAGTTGTGAAGGTCTGATCTGGGTTCTCCTCTATGTTGTTGTGAGGGTCTTGTTGGAGATTCCAGGTGAGTTTAGGGAGGGGAGTGTGGACAGGGAGTGGGAGCTGAGCAGCTTATAGTGACAGACTCCTTCTCCTTCAGATCACCTGGGATCTCAATTCTGGGGCTCGGGGGGGAATCTGGAGTTTTAAAACAGACATTAAGAGTACACTAGCAAATAGATCAGAAATGACTAACCTACTAACATTTAAACATTGTCTAAATGCCATAGCTGACATTTTGATTTGAAACTGCAAAAAGTATATAAAGTAACCAATTGAGATGATTTTTAATATTTTAAAATGTGACCATATTAATGTCAAACTGTAATAATAGACTCAATGTTTAATTGGAAGTGAAATTCATGGCCAAGTGAAAAATGTGTTTGAAGACGGAAAAGATGTGACATCAGTTGCAGTTTTGGCCTAAACAATAACATAATAGACTGATTTATAAAACAAAAGTTATTTACCTTTAACTGTTATTTGAAGAGGATCACAGGAAGCTGTTCCCAGAAATGGCCTGTTCTCAATTCTGAAGTAGTATTTGTCTGTGTAACTTGTGATTAAACTAGAAAACAAGGTGGTGCATTGTTTCTGACTCAGGTCTCCAGTAATACTCATTGGATAGGTGGTAACTGTCCCACTACTGTTGAATATAACATTATTTATATTTTTGCCAAATTCAATGTCATTTTTAATCCACACTCCGAAGGTTGTTCTTGCACTGTTGAATCCTGTGTCTGGTTTAGTTCTAAAGGTACATGGGATTAGCAGACAAGATCCACTCAGTGCTTCCATGTTCTTTGGTGCAGTAATGGATAGGGCTGACTCTTCAGGACAAGCAGCCAGAGCACCTGTGAAACAGACTCATGATGAACAAATTGTGGAACAAAACCTGCATGAAACACAAACTACAACTCAGTAGCAGCATGTTATCTTGGCTTTCCATTTCACAATGTCAGAATAAAACATTGTCACATCACTTTGCAGTCAGGACATGAACAGTTGGAAAAAGGAACATCTCCAAATAAAAGAGACTGAACAAACAGCTGACCTGAAACAAAGAAGACACTCAGCAACATGTTGGCTGTCACCATTTTCACAGACTGGACTGCAATGACACTCATCATCTGGATTTAAAAATAAAAGTCACTTTTCAATATTTTAATCAAATCATCTTTTAAACAAATAATTCATGTTCTGTTAAAGCCATCTCAGATTCACACATTCAAACCAGGAACTCAACCAAAACTAAAACCCAACAAATAAATGTGGAGTTCATGAAAAGCAGCAACATAAGAAACTCTCTGAGTTAAAAAGCTCAAACATAAAAAGCAGTAACATTTGACCTTACCAAACGAGCCCGCAGCTGAAACAGAGAAACAATTAGTCCCAATGTGTGAGTTCCAGCAGAACTGCAACAGAGCCAGTAGCAGACCTCCCTGCTAAGCCGTACATCTCCTCCTCATGTACTCCACCAGACTGGCCAGTTTATTAAGTACTGCAGTACATCTCCTCCTCATGTACTCCACCAGACTGGCCAGTTTATTAAGTACTGCAGTACATCTCCTCCTCATGTACTCCACCAGACTGGCCAATTTATTAAGTACTGCAGTACATATATTATATCATATTATATTATATTATTATATTAATCACAATTGTGACATGGAAAAAAATATACAAATAGGAACTTTATGAATTACACACATGTAGTTTAGACAGACAGTACCTAGTTATAAAATGTAGGCCTGCAGAGATAGTGTTTTATTTTGAGTAGTTAGTTCTTTTTTTAAAATAGAGTATGATTTGACACCATCAGTTCAGATAGCCAGTGTTTTATTAGACACATATGCATTAATAGTGCATTCAGATCAGAAAACATTGTCTTTTGTGGTAACGGCTGGTGAAGTTTTTGAATTTAATAATGTTATAATTTTATTGTATGAAATATTTCACACATCAAAGAATAAGTATTCAATAAATTGACAATAAACACAATTCTGGATTGATGAAGACATTTTCTTGCACTAAGAAAAAAAGTCCTTAGAAAACAGTAATGTCCTGGCAGAAAATTACCAGTACTATTTCTGCTAACCTAACGGACATTTCTAAAAAAAAACGCTCAAAATTCTGTAGATATATTTTGTACCTTTAACGGATATTACTTTGTGGTAATGTCTGAAGTACTACCATAGAATGTAAAATTATTTGTAGAAAAATGCCTTGGTTACCTTGTTTCAAGCCATTCTAGTGTGGCATAGAAAGCCTGCAGGAAGACTCAGTTCCATTTGAGCCAGTTCTCATTAGAGCTAAGCAGCTTGACTCTGATTGGCTAACAGCTAGCTAATGAGAACCTGGCTATCAGCATCCTTCAACTTGTTGAGCTCATAAATAGTAATGAGCTCAGGCAACATGACGTCAGACTGACCAGCGGACAGAGGAGGTAGCAGTTCATCTTCACATTCACCACATAACACAAACACATACGGACCTAACATATTCCAAAAATGCAAGTAAAAACGGTTTTGTGTGGCAGGGCACCTTTAAGAAGGATATACATTGAAATGTTCATCTTGTGTTCATCTTACCAATCTTTTACAAAACAATATTATTTACCATGTAGGCTACAGGCCTGGCCTGCTGCTCCGATGAGAGAACCATGGAAATGTCTTCTCTGCAAAGGATTTTGTCTCATAACAACAACTTATATAGTGCATCACATTTAGAGTGACATCTTCAGCTGCCATGAGGAGTACCTTTTGGTTAAATGTTGTCTTCAAGGACTCGCTCTATTAAGTCAATAAACACAGAATGTAGAAGTAACATATGAACCGCAAAACTCTTGTTATTTATATCCACAAAGAAACTTCTGATGCATTAAATTTACAGTATTGGGAATGTTAAAATGGTACGAAATGTGACATATTGGACCAACAAATATCACTAATGTAATTAAAATACAAATAACTTAAGGAAAAAAAACAGGATACACAGTAAAACAAGGTTATGTAATAATGCCATGTCAAAACAAATCATTAAATATCTTGAAACAAAATCATATTTTAAATGCAAAGATGTCCATATTGTAGACTAAAGTTCACTATTTAAAGCTTTGGGGCTTTTATTTGCATGCATCTGACATATAAATAATAAATCACACACAAACAGCTGTGATTTCAGCACACGTATATGAACATGTTGATAACTGATGAAGAAAAGCTGCAGGATGGGGAGGTTTTAAATTGGTTCTCCATTGAACTGTAGGCAGTGAAAACAATATGAAGTCATATTTAAAATGAATTCTATACAAATCTGATTTGTCTATGCTACGTCCCTATCGTGTCTAGGGGTGTTAAAAAAGGTGACCTAAAGGATTTATTAAACCCACTAACAAATCACATCACCAATAAGGCGCACCACATCCGTTCCACGTCTCCACCACTGACCCACCAGCCCGACCAGAATCTCACTTAGTTCCTCAAAGTAGTCTCATCCACGGGACAGCACGTCAGCCACAATGTTCTGCTCCCCTCTTGTGTTTAATGCAGATGTTGTAACCATGGGCCCAGCTGATTGCTGTTGTACATCTGAGCTAAAAAGACAAGTGGGTTGTGGTCAGTGTGGACAGTCACTGGAAATGAACTGCATCCTACATACACTTCAAAGTGTTGCAGGGCAAGGAGCATGGCTAAGGTCTCCTTCTCAATGGTGGAGTAGTTTAGCTGATGACGTTTGAACTTGGTGTAAAAAACAAACAAACGGGATGACACGCATCCCCACCACCATCCTGCAACAACACCGCACCAGCTCCAGTGGCACTGGCATCCACCTCAAGCTAAAAGGGTTGAGCAACGTCAGGCACAGCCAGCACAGAAATAACAGCATGGTCGCACTCACTGTTCCACACAAAATGAACCACAGGACTACACAACCAGCGGGGACAGGCCGCAGCGGAGCAGGGGGCACAGGCTGATCTGGCAAGTACTGCAAGTCTTACAAAAACCCACTACGTCTGCCTTCATCCCTGGCCTAAAGAAATGTTTGAGAACACAATCATAGGTTTTGCTGATGCCCAAGTGGCCTGATCATAAGTGCTCATGAACCAGCGCCCAGACAGTGCCGACAGTCAGCATGGATCACTACCTGAATAACTACCCCCCAATCCTCCTCTGAATCAGTTGCCACCCACCCTGACCGCGAGACCCACCAATGCATCAACACACCATTATCCACAAAGAATGGCAGTTTTCCATTAAACTCTGGAAAGGGGTCATTTTTCTGTGCTTCAATGCCTCCCAAATAAATTCAATTTCAATTCAATTTTATTTATAGTATCAATTCATAACAAGAGTTATCTCGAGACACTAGAGTAGGTCTAGAACACACTCCATAATTTACCAGGACCCAACAGTTCTAGTAGTTCCCTCCAGAGCAAGCAACAGTGCGACAGTGGCGAGGAAAAACTTCCTTTTAGGAAGAAATCTCGGACAGACCCAGGCTCTTGGTAGGCGGTGTCTGACGACCGGTTGGGGTTAAAATGAAGAGTGTCAATAACAGTCCCAAAAAAATGACTAAATGGCAAGGGTGCGGCAGAGTCAGGCACAAAAACTGAATCTGTAACCTTTTCACCAAGCTGACCTGAAGTACAGCTTACAGGTCCACCACCAGAGGGCACACTTTCCCCAGAAACTACAGATGCAAACAAGGAGTCAGACAAGTTAACCTCTTGGGCCTGCTTATGACCCTGCGCTCTAGAGGTCACGCTAGCTACAAACACATGAGGATGATTTATAGCTAACTCATCGCTTTCCGACTACTTCAGAAACAGAATCAGAATAAGAATCAGAATCAGCTTTATTTGCCAGTTATGAGGAAACACACAAGGAATTTGACTTAGGTTGGAGCAAGCCTCCGGGTGCACACTACTTCAGAAACAGGATACACTTTCCCTCCTGCAATATCATTCCCCATTCTTTCACTACTATAGGCCAGACTGTACATAAATCTAATAAAGATGTGCAGGCACAAAACCCATTTCCATGCCCCTTACATCTGCACTCACACCTGAGCTGAGACCTATAGCGGCAGAACGGCAGACAGGATCAGTGACTGTCTCGCAGTGTTTTCACTGGACGCCGATCCTCTGATTTTCCTGAAAGAAACACAAAACCATTAAAAGATGAACGGTTTAACCCTCATGTTGTCCTCGGGTCAAATTGACCCGTTGTCCTATATCAATGTTCTTTCTACCCAATTGTAATTACCCAAACTTACATGATAGATTCCGCACAACGCTCTTTGGCAAGTACAAATCTCTACTTTCATTAATTTAGGGGCATCTTATTACATTTTTACAGCATTTGAAAAAAAAATTTAAGTGTTTTCGAAATAGTATTTAGTAAAAGTTGACATATTCCAAACTGATTACCCATCAACATACATTCCTTTAATTTTAGTCTAAATAATTCCTAATTTTTGCTTTTCTAACTCAAACATTAGGAATAATTTACTATAAATGATTTGTATTGACCATCATTTCCAAAAATAATTGTAAAACTTAATAAGTTTTAATAAAAGGTTAAGAAGTTAGTGTAGTGTTGAAAATGTCAAAAAAAGTGATAAACATTGAAAAAAAAGTGATAAACATTGAAAAAAAATGTCAAAAGTGTTGAAAAAGTGACAAAAACATAAGAAAAAGTCAAAAACATCCATAAAAAGCATCAACAAAAGTGCTGATTTTCAATTTGAACGGGAAGACAACACAAGGGTTAAAACATCACTTCAGGAGCTCGGGACTCTAACGACGGATTCAAACAGAAAAGTCTTTAGCTTGGTTTTTTAGAGGGAAACAGACACAGAAATATCGTAATAGTCGGCAATCTCATGCAGATCTTTTTTTGGAGCATTCATCACAAACGTACCTAACTCAAACATACCTAACTCAAAAACTGCCATCCTACTCATAACACAAGAAAATCATGCGGAACACGCTCAGTTTAATGCTTGATTTTAAGCCCAAACAATAGGCTTCCCGCCTCAGAAGAACCTGCCAAACCAACACTAATCCCGGTTTATCTTCTGACTTCCACTTGACCTGGGAGAGAGGCATCAGAAAGGCGGAAATGCTTAAAAGGTAACCTAAATGGTTTATTAAACCCACTAATGAAAACACAAAATGATCCTCAAAAGGAAGACGAATGAACTTTAACACCACTGGCCACCAGATCTGATTCTGGTTCTGGTTCTGGGTTCTGTCTCTCTGTCTGTTCCTTGCTTCCCCTGAAGCCCCCACTTTCCTTGTCACCGGCTCCCACTACTCATAAACACCTTTCATGATGGGTGCTGGCAAGACTCAGCTGCAGGAGTGACTCCACACGGCGGTAGTGGTTTTTTGGCACAGGTGAAGCAGGCAGCCGCCTGGGGCGGAGTTTTATTCATGATACATGACACAGCTGCAGGCGCCCCTGCTTGCTGAATCCAAGCAAAGCTGTGTGAGAAGGGGAACCACACCTGGAGAAAGCTGCATACAGAAAAAAATACAAAACACAAAACATAGCACGGGACAGTCTAATTAAAAACAGCACTCATTTTTTCTTCACTTGAGCGTAGAGATCCTCTGGGCCGTCAGCAGTGTGTGTTCTGCTGTGTGCTGTCTGGGACACTTTGACCTGTGCATACAGAGAGTCCTGCTGCTGTCCTCTGTCCTGCTCCGAGGACGAGGACGCTTCAGATCTCTGCTTGGAGAAGTCAATCTCTCCATAATGGATGTCTTCTTCTGTTTTGCTGGCTGGCATTTGAAGACTCATCTCTTCACCTCTTTGACTCTGTGAATAATGTATCAAACAGGAAATGTTGTGAACTTTCCGGACCCTCAACTTCTTGACTCTGCAAACATTAAAACAAGAAATTGTTGTGAACTGCCGGATCCGTCCACATTAAATAACCATAAATGGCATTTTGGACAAATGTAAACCTGGTTTCTGACCACATCACAGCACTGATGAAGGTGTTAAATGACCCACTGTGTCACTGCTTAGAGGAAGTAAATCAGATGTGTGAAGAATACAAAGGGCCCAAATTCTGAGCTGCATCTAGCTACCACGCTGTAAACAGATTAAACCAACATCCTGATAATTAATAAATGTGCTCTAACATCAGCCATGTTCAGATCCTAACTTAACTTAACCACTTCTTCACTTCTGCTGTGTGGGTTGTACAGTTTTGGAGGACGATTGCTTAAAGTTTCCAACCACAGTGTAACAGGTTCTTGTGTTTCTTAATATTTAACCTCTTAAAGAGTGTCCACTTAGTGTTAGGACCGATGCTTTCACATATCTTAGAGGACACAGTTACTGTAAAGGAAGTAAAATATCCACAACACACAGTTCAGTACTGTACACTGAAGTTTAGTATTTTCCCACCTGAGGCTGTTGAGGAGTTTGACGTTTCGTCTTAAACCACCTGGAAGACATTAGAGAGCTGTCAGAATAATTATACTGTGATAAACAGACAGTGTGCTGCCAACAGACAGTATAAGGATTGGTGGGAGACAGATATTTGATAGATTGGAGATTAAAGTAAAGACACAGATCAGGTTGTCTAAACAACAAACTGGATCAGTAAAAGCATCAGCTGCTTTCATTTGTGATACTTACCAAACGCAGACAGCAAGGAAGATGATGAAGATGATGATGAAGAAGATGATGATGATGATCTCTTCAACAGCTGAAGCCCATATTAGAGAGCTATCAGAGTTTTCTGGTCATAGAAAAACAAAACCAAGTGACTCAAAGAAAACAAAGGTTGAATGCAGACATTTAACATAACAGATGCAACCATTAATTGTGTAGAACCATTTAAATGCAATTAAGAAGGTGCTTTAAAAGGAACTAACAAAAATCCAAACAAAGTAAGCAAAGCAAAAACAGAAAAGAGAGCAAATTATATAAAAGTAAGCAGATTCAGTTCGGTTCTATATTTACCTTCACTCTTCAATTTAATCCAAGATGACTGATTACCGAGATCATTTGTGGCCACACAGTAATAAACTCTGCTCTGCATTACAGCGCTGATGACACAACTTCATTAAAATGCTTTGTTCACTTTAAATGTTTTTGATACTTTTAATTCAGCAGACATCTACAAATGTACATACAAACATAAATGAGAAAATAAGTGATTAAAATCCACACTTTTTTCTTCCACATCATTTGAAATATCTACTTTAACTGTTCTGTTGTCTTAATGATATTTAAGAAAACTGAAGCAAAGAAAAATAACTATAATAATGCCATACATCAGCACAATCTTACACAAACTAATGATGAAGCTACAATACATTATATTTATGCCATCTTCTTTGCACTCCGTCCTTTGTTCATCGTACCAATATTCAGAGAGTAAAGCCATTTAATATTTAAGAATGGGAGGAATAAGAAAGAGAGAACTATTCCATTCATGGTGATCATGTCTTCCTCTTCTCCTTCATGTTGCTTGAATCTCAATCACTCTGTTGACGTAGTCTTCTTCTCCTGCGTCCTGTGGAAATATAACAACACAGAGAGAGGGGTGTTAGTGCTCTGCAGTCAACTCACTGCAGCTCAAAGAGAAATGGCAGCAACACAAGACATGGTGTTGTTGAAAGAATAATGGAGCTGCAGCTTACCTTCACTGGTTTGTTGCAGCACCGTGATCTCAACCAGCTGAAAGAAAAGGAGATGGAATGAATAAACATTCAGAACAGTTCAACTTTAAACATGTCAGACAGAACAATAAGTTTTAGTAGCAAATGATCATATCACAGAAAAGCTTGTGTCACCACTCAAAGATGATGAGTGTACTGCAGAGTGTGATGATTCCCAGGATCTTCACTGTAACGTGGACATCAACCCCAAACTCTGGATTATCTGGAACAAGACAGCATGGTCACCTTCTCCTTAATGGGAAATGGTTCTGTTCTAAAATATTAGGAACTTAAATTCATCTGTGAACCTCAAATCTAAACTGGTTTATTAAGTTTCATTGAATGCAAATGCAATAAAAATTGATTTACAGGGCACTTAAAAATAGAAAAACATTGTTACACTGCAGCAGAAAAGAAGAAAAAGTATGAGGAGAACAGATTAGATTGAAATCAGCAGATTTAATACAGTTCTATATTTACCTTCACTCTTCAAATGAATCCAAGATGACGTCTGATTACCGAGATCATTTGTGGCCACACAGTAATAAACTCCATCAGTGACACTGGTCACATTGAAGCTGTAAAAGTCTCCTTCAGCTACACGGAGGGCTCCATCTGTGCTGTTCTTGAACCAGCTGAAGCGGGGGGGGGCTTGGCTCTGCTGGAGCAGGTCAGGTTCACCCAGCTACCTGCTGACACCAAACCTGATGGACTGATGGACACTGAGGTGTTCTTGGGAGCGTCTGAGGAAAATGTGAGATTAACTTTATTCATTAAAATCAGCACATGATGTTCTGACAGGATCCAATAACAAACACTGGTTGTCTTACATGAGACACTGAGAGTCTTTCTCTCCTCTGCTGTCTTGACTCTTCCTTCATTCACAGGATATGTGGCAGAACAGCTGATGGTGAGTCCATCATGTTTGTCTGACAGAGTGATGGTCTTCTGGATTTTAGTTGTGAAGGTCTGATCTGTGTTCTCCTCTTTGTTGTTGTGAGGGTCTTGTTGGAGATTCCAGGTGAGTTTAGGAGGGGAGTGTGGACAGGGAGTGGGAGCTGAGCAGCTTATAGTGACAGACTCCTTCTCCTTCAGATCACCTGGGATCTCAATTCTGGGGCTCGGGGGGGACTCTGGAGTTTTAAAACAGACATTAAGAGTACACTGACAAATAGATCAGAAATGACTAACCTACTTACATTTAAACATTGTCTAAATGCCATAGCTGACATTTTGATTTGAAACCGCAAAAAATATATGAAGTAAAAGTTTGAGATGCTTTTTTAATATTCTAAAATGTGACCATATTAATGTCAAACTGTAATAATAGACTCAATGTGGAATTCAAATTCATGGACAATTAAAAAATTGTGTTTGGAGAAAGAAAAGAGGTGAAATCAGTTGCAGTTTTGGCCTAAACAATAACATAATAGACTGATTTATAAAACAAAAGTAATTTACCTTGAACTGTTATTTGAAGAGGATCACAGGAAGCTGTTGCCAGAAATGGCCCGTTCTCAATTCTGAAGTAGTATGTGTCTGTGTAACTTGTGATTAAACTAGAAAACAAGGTGGTGCATTGTTTCTGACTCAGGTCTCCAGTAATACTCATTGGATAGGTGGTAACTGTCCCACTACTGTTGAATATAATATTTTGCATATTGTTGCCAAATTGGGAGTAACTTTTAATCCACACTCCGAAGGTTGTTCTTGCGCTGTTGAAGTCCTGATCTGGTTTAGCTCTAAAGTTACATGGGATTAGCAGACAAGATCCACTCAGTGCTTCCATGTTCTTTGGTGCAGTAATGAATAGGGATGGCTCTCTATAACAATCATCCAGAGCACCTGTAAAACAGACTCATTATGAACAAATTGTGGAACAAAACCTGCATGAAACACAAACTACAACTCAGCAGCAGCATGTTATCTCCTTTTTCCTTTTAACAATGTCAGAATAAAACATTTCACTTTGCAGTCAGTACATGAACAGTTGGAAAAAGGAACATCTCCAAATAAAAGAGACTGAACAAACAGCTGACCTGAAACAAAGAAGACACTCAGCAACATGTTGGCTGTCACCATTTTCACCGACTGGACTGCAATGACACTCATCATCTGGATTTGACAAAAAAGTTACTTTTCAATATTTTAATCAAATCATCTTTTAAACAAATAATTCACGTTCTGTTAAAGCCATCTCAGATTCACACATTCAAACCAGGAACTCAACCAAAACTAAAACCCAACAAATAAAAGTGGAGTTCATGAAAAGCAGCAACATAAGAAACTCTGTGGGTTTAAAAGCTCAAACATAAAAAGCAGTAACATTTGACCTTACCAAACGAGCCCGCAGCTGAAACAGAGAAACAATTAGTCCCAATGTGTGAGTTCCAGCAGAACTGCAACAGAGCCAGTAGCAGACCTCCCTGCTAAGCCGTTGGGATATAAAAGCAAACAGACTTGCTGTTTGAAGCTAGATATGAAGAGACTGAAACACTGCAGAAAGACTTCACCCTTCCTCTTCACACCTTGGGAGTGAGGAAGTCAGCTTTTGTGACATCTTAAGCTCATCATGGTGCAAAGAACGTATTTATTCTCAAAGATTATTATACACACGACTCACTGAAAGCCTGTATGCCTTCTAATGTAAATTCTGCGGCTGTAACCCTGAAGGAATCAGAATAGAAATAACTTTAATATACACGTGACTCACTGCAAGCTTGTTTGCATGTCCTCTAATACATGTGACATTTATCACAATAGTGACATTAAAAAATATTTAAATAACGGTCATGTATTGCACACATGTAGTTAAGACAAACAGTAGTAATAAAATGTAGGCATGTTATACGGAGAGTTTTTTTTTTAATTTTGAGTACTTTAATTTTGTTATTACAAAGACATTTTCTTGCATCTAAGACAGAAACTGAACAATTAGTAGAAAGGTCTCTTTACTTTCATAGTTTTCTTTTAACTGTGACCATAATTGCCTTCCGCCCTTAAGCTGTTATTGTCTTTTCGACCGTTCAACATGTTCAGTCATTGTTTATGATTCATTGAACAAACATGGACATCAGTGTTTAAACACTTTACAATGAAGATCTCTAAAGTTATTTAGATCTTTACAAAAGTGTCTTTAAAATACAGTGCCCTGAAAAAGGGGCATTTCTTTTTTTCTGAGTTAGTTGTATTTTCATTTACACTATCAAAACATCAAATACTGTAAATATACTGTTTAAGTGGAAATTAAAGATAGAACTGTGATGTGTCTGAGTTTCCTTGTAGAACTGAAAGAACATCTAATAATACAAGGCCAGAGGCCTCGATGTATTCTAAAGTGTTATCAACCACAGCCTATCTCACACATGTAGGGGCCCCAGTGTTCATGCTGACTGGTGCCCAGTCTGGATCACTGCTGCTCTGCATTACAGCGCTGATGACACAACTTCATTAAAATGCTTTGTTCACTTTAAATGCTTTTGATGTTTTTAATCTAGCTGTCATCTACACATGTACATTCATACGGTGGCCAACAGAGGCAAACGCCCTGCAACTTCAGAAAACACATGCAAATAGACAAAACACGAGCAAATTAAGAAAACAACTTCCTTAATTTGACAACACGTGCAGCATTCAGCAAACACTGCATATACACATATACACACAACACAACCAAATACATAAACGCGCTGCAAATAAAAAATGATGCAAAAAGAAAAGCACAAAAACCACGAAAACAAATGCAAAATAAAAACTTTGTATCAGATTCCACAACAGAAGTGCTCCAGGCCTCAAGAGGGAGCGTTAAGTGGAACAGCTGATCTTCGACCCCACGGGAGAGAGAGAGAGAGAGAGAGAGAGAGAGAGAGAGAGAGAGAGAGAGAGAGAGAGAGAGAGCGCTGTGCCTTTTTATTAGAGTCTGGCATGAACCTGCAGCCTGGAGACCTCCCGTCTCATACCTCCCGTCCATAGACTGTATATTAAATTAATATTATTTATATAATATATGAATAATATATAGTCTATGCTCCAGTTTCATGTCCTCCCGACTGTTGCCGTCACCGAGCTTTGATTTTTCAAAATAAAAGCTTGTGTCTGGTCCGCTATGTCTTTGTAGGCTACTTTGGTGTTTTGAATGTTTTTGAACTAATGAATACAACTTTTTCAGCAGATGTCTTACTTACAATACGATGGAGTTAGCAGTTTGGCTGGGATTTATTCAGTTTGATAAATCCCACATATAAAGCTATCTCAATGACTGGTTTACAGGGAAGGACTAGACTTTTTTTTCAAGCGCAAATTGCTCCAAAATATGAATGCAGAATGATTACTTATTTTATTACTTATTTTGTTGGTAACCGTTGTTGTATAATCACAATATGACAGTTGAGGAGGCCTACACAGTGATGCGCCTTTGGACAAACGTATTCCCTCTCATGTGAAATGGCTTAAACAAATGTCAATGGTAAACGCTGATACAGTTTTAAATGTTTCATTACCACGAGTTTACAGACACATCTCAGCTGATTGAGTATCACCTGTGACCTGAGCCGAGACACACCCACCAAACAAGAGAAGACATACTGTATCTCAAATATAGACTTAATATTTACAGTTGTACACTGTTTCACACCATTCTGAGATTGAACCATAGAATGTATATTATTATTATTATTAGGAGTAGTAGTAGTATATTAATATTAATTAATAATATACAATCTATGGATTGAGCCATAGACCGGGTCCCGGCTCTCTCTCTCTCTCTCTCTCTCTCTCTCTCTCTCTCTCTCTCTCTCTCTCCCGTGGGGTCAAAGATCAGCTGTTCCACTTAGCGCTCCCTCTAGAGTCCTGGAGCACTTCCTTTGTGGAATCTGGTGCAGCATTTTTTATTTGCAGCATGTTTATGTATTTTGTTGTGTTGTGTGTATATGCAGTGCGTTTGCTGAATGCTGCACATATTGTCAAATTAATTAAGTTGTTTTCTTAATTTGCTCGTGTTTTGTCTAGTTGCATGTGTTTTTTGAAGTTGCAGGGCGTTTGCCCCTGTCGGCCCCTGTAGATGACTGCTAGATTAAAAGCATCAAAAACATTTAAAGTGAACAAAGCATTTTAATGAGGTTGTCTCATCATTGCTGTAATGCAGAGCAGCAGTGATCCAGACTGGGCACCAGTCAGCATGAACACAGTTTTTGTCTTAAATGTTAAATCTTTTAATGTTGATGCAAATATTTGCATGTGTAAAGTTAGCTTAAAATATAAAAGCAGTTGAAAGTGACAGGGTGTTTCTTGGGTAAATATCTGTGTGTGAATGATGGACCGGAGCGTGAGAAAAAGCTGAGAACTTGAAGTAAAAAAAGGGGAACTTTGTTGGCTGGGTTTTGTTAACAAGTTCATCATCATAGGATCGTCATAGCGACTGTAGCAACACACAGCTTTCTGCAAGAAAATGTCTTTGTAATAACAGAATTAAAGTACTCAAAATAAAAAAAAAAACTCTCCGTATAACATGCCTATATTTTATAACTACTGTGTGTCTTAACTACATGTGTGCAATAAATGAGCCTTTATTAAAATATTTTTTAATGTCAGTATTGTGATTAATGTCACATGTATTAGAGGACATGCAAACAAGCTTGCAGTGAGTCACGTGAATATTAAAGTTATTTGTATTCTGATTCCTTCAGGGTTACAGCCGCAGAATTTACATTAGAAGGCATACAGGCTTTCAGTGAGTCGTGTGTAAAATAATCTTTGAGAATAAATACGTTCTTTGCACCATTATAAGGTCAAGATGTCACAACAGCTGACTTTGTCACTCCCAAGGTGTGAAGAGGAAGGGTGAAGTATTTCTGCAGTGTTTCAGTCTCTTCATATCTAGCTTCAAACAGCAAGTCTGTTTGCTTTTATATCCCAACGGCTTAGCAGGGAGGTCTGCTACTGGCTCTGTTGCAGTTCTGCTGGAACTCACACATTGGGACTAATTGTTTCTCTGTTTCAGCTGCGGGCTCGTTTGGTAAGGTCAAATGTTACTGCTTTTTATGTTTGAGCTTTTTAACCCAGAGAGTTTCTTATGTTGCTGCTTTTCATGAACTCCACTTTTATTTGTTGGGTTTTAGTTTTGGTTGAGTTCCTGGTTTGAATGTGTGAATCTGAGATGGCTTTAACAGAACGTGAATTATTTGTTTAAAGATGCTTTGATGAAAATATTTAATAGTGACGTTTTTTCCAAATCCAGAGGATGAGTGTCATTGCAGTCCAGTCGGTGAAAATGGTGACAGCCAACATGTTGCTGAGTGTCTTCTTTGTTTCAGGTCAGCTGTTTGTTCAGTCTCTTTTATTTGGAGATGTTCCTTTTTCCAACTGTTCATGTCCTGACTGCAAAGTGAAATGTTTTATTCTGACATTGTTAAAAGGAAAAAGGAGATAACATGCTGCTGCTGAGTTGTAGTTTGTGTTTCATGCAGGTTTTGTTCCACAATTTGTTCATCATGAGTCTGTTTCACAGGTGCTCTGGCTGCTTGTCCTGAAGAGTCATCCCTATTCATTACTGCACCAAAGAACACGGAAGCACTGAGTGGATCTTGTCTGCTAATCCCATGTAACTTTAGAGCTAAACCAGATCAGGACTTCAACAGCGCAAGAACAACCTTCGGAGTGTGGATTAAAAAGGACTCCAGAATTGTCTTCACAAGAAATATTATATTCAACAGTAGTGGGACAGTTACTACCTATCCAATGAGTATTACTGGAGACCTGAGTCAGAAACAATGCACCACCTTGTTTTCTAGTTTAATCACAAGTTACACAGACACATACTACTTCAGAATTGAGAACAGGCCACTTCTGGCAACAGCTTCCTGTGATCCTCTTAATATAACCGTTAAAGGTAAATTACTTTATTTTATCAATCAGTCTATTATGTTATTGTTTAGGCCAAAACTGCAACTGATTTCACCTCTTTTCTTTCTCCAAACACATTTTTCACTTGGCCATGAATTTCACTTCCAATTAAACATTGAGTCTATTATTATAGTTTGACATTAATATGGTCACATTTTAAAATATTAAAAAAGCATCTCAAACTTTTACTTTATATATTTTTTGCAGTTTCAAATCAAAATGTCAGCTATGGCATTTAGACAATGTTTAAATGTTAGTAGGTTAGTCATTTCTGATCTATTTGTCAGTGTACTCTTAATGTCTGTTTTAAACCCCAGATTCCCCCCCGAGCCCCAGAATTGAGATCCCAGGTGATCTGAAGGAGAAGGAGTCTGTCACTATAAGCTGCTCAGCTCCCACTCCCTGTCCACACTCCCCTCCTAAACTCACCTGGAATCTCCAACAAGACCCTCACAACAACAAAGAGGAGAACACAGATCGGACCTTCACAACTAAAATCCAGAAGACCATCACTCTGTCAGACACACATGATGGATTCACCATCAACTGTTCTGCCAGATATCCTGTGAATGAAGGAAGAGGAGTCAAGACAGCAGAGGAGAGAAAGACTCTCAATGTCTCATGTAAGACAACCAGTGTTTGTTATTGGATCCTGTCAGAACATCATGTGCTGATTTTAATGAATAAAGTTAATCTCACATTTTCCTCAGATGCTCCCAAGAACACCTCAGTGTCCATCAGTCCATCAGGTTTGGTGTCAGCAGGTAGCAGGGTGAACCTGACCTGCTCCAGCAGAGCCAAGCCTCCCCCCCACTTCAGCTGGTTCAAGAACAGCACAGATGGAGCCCTCCGTGTAGCTGAAGGAGACTTTAACAGCTTCAAAGTGACCAGTGTCACTGATGGAGTTTATTACTGTGTGGCCACAAATGATCTCGGTAATCAGACGTCATCTTGGATTCATTTGAAGAGTGAAGGTAAATATAGAACTGAACTGAATCTGCTTACTTTCATGTAATCTGCTCTCTTTTCTTTTCTGTTTAAGCTTACTTTGTTTTGTATTTTTGTTAGTTCCTTTTAAAGCACCTTCTTAATTGCATTTAAATGGTTCTCTACAATTAATGGTTGCATGTTATGTTACATGTCTGCATTCAACCTTTGTTTTCTTTGAGTCACTTGTTTTTGTTTTTCTATGACCAGAAAACTCTGATAGCTCTCTAATATGGGCTTCATCTGTTGGAGGGATCATCATCTTCATCATCTTCCTTGCTGTCTGCGTTTGGTAAGTATAACAAATGAAAGCAGCTGATGTTTTTACTGATCCAGTTTGTTGTTTAGACAACCGGATCTGTGTCTTTACTTTAATCTCCAATCTATCAAATATCTGTCTCCCATCAGTCCTTATACTGTTTGTTTATCACAGTATAATTATACTTCACTCCAATTCTGAAGCCTTTACACTGGCTTCTGGTGCCTCAACAAATTAATTTTAAAATTCTTCTGCTGGTTTAAAAATCACTAAACGGTTTAGGGCCAAAATCCATGTCTGATCTGAACCCCCCAGACCTCTCAGGTCACCTGGGACAGGTCGGCTTTCTGTCCCCAGAGTTAGAACTAATCAGGGGGAAGCAGCGTTGAGTTTTTTCTGCTCCACATATCTGGAACAAACTCCCAGAGAACTTCAGGTCCGCCCCAACTCTCATCTCTTTTAAATCAAGGCTGAAGACCTTTCTTTTTGATGTTGCCTTTCTTTAAATTATCGCTCATTTCTTATACTGAAGTTGATTTTTAATGAAACTGTATGACAATCAGCAAGGGTAAGATCAAAATGACATGACTTGATTAGACTCTTCTATATATAGCTAGTAAAGTAATATGGTTCTGCCTGTAGAATGCTACCGTATTGGTCAACAAAGTTTGGGTTTCCACAAAATGGTTCATTGATTAAGCAACGAAATGGGGAAACTATCATTATGATTGGCTGAAACTAATATTGAACTGAACTGGGCTGTAGGGTTGTAGCCATTCTGGGGGTATTTCTGAACAGGAAACAAATAAATGTCTGAGAATTTCTCCAACGCGGGTGTGACATAGATATTATGGTAAAATCTACAAGAAACAGGATATAGCAAAGTTTGCCGTGATTAAACTAAGCCTTATAGTGACGACTAAATTGCAGTGTAAAAAGAAGTAATTCCACTCTTGGTTATGGGTAACTGGAGTACAAAGTCACATGATCCTGTGGGGCCCTTACTGGTCAACAAAGTCTGGGTTTCCACAAAATGGTTATTACGCCCCGATAACGTCCTGTCCTATACTAGCAGCCTAAAATCTGCTATTTTATCTGCTTTTATACGTTTAACTGTTTTTAACTGCCCTTTAATGTTTAATTTCTTGTACTGCACTGTAACTTTTATTATTTAAAACTTTTTATGTAAAGCACTCTGAATTGCCCTGTGGCTGAAATGTTCTTTACAAATAAAGCTGCCTTGCCCTGACAGCTCTCTAATGTCTTCCAGGTGGTTTAAGACGAAACGTCAAACTCCTCAACAGCCTCAGGTGGGAAAATACTAAACTTCAGTGTACAGTACTGAGCTGTGTGTTGTGGATATTTTACTTCCTTTACAGTAACTGTGTCCTCTAAGATATGTGAAAGCATCGGTCCTAACACTAAGTGGACACTCTTTAAGAAGTTAAATATTAAGAAACACAAGAACCTGTTACACTGTGGTTGGAAACTTTAAGCAATTGTCCTCCAAAACTGTACAACCCACACAGCAGAAGTGAAGAAGTGGTTAAGTTAAGTTAGGATCTGAACATGGCTGATGTTAGAGCACATTTATTAATTATCAGGATGTTGGTTTAATCTGTTTACAGCGTGGTAGCTAGACGCAGCTTCAGAGTTTGGGCCCTTTGTATTCTTCACACATCTGATTTACTTCCTCTAAGCAGTGACACAGTGGGTCATTTAACACCTTCATCAGTGCTGAGATGTGGTCAGAAACCAAGTTTACATTTGTCCAAAATGCCATTTATGGTTATTTAATGTGGAAGGAACCAGCAGCTCACAACACTTCCTGTTTGCTACATTATTCACAGAGTCAAAGAGGTGAAGAGATGAGTCTTCAAATGCCAGCCAGCAAAACAGAAGAAGACATCCATTATGGAGAGATTGACTTCTCCAAGACGAGATCTGAAGCGTCCTCGTCCTCGGAGCAGGACAGAGGACAGCAGCAGGACTCTCTGTATGCACAGGTCAAAGTGTCCCAGACAGCACACAGCAGAACACAGACTGCTGACGGCCCAGAGGATCTCTACGCTCAAGTGAAGAAAAAATGAGTGCTGTTTTTAATAGAAAAATTACGTTTGTGTGGAATTCATTTTAAATGTGACTTAAAGTTGTTTTCACTGCTACAGTTTAATGTTAATGTCAATTTTCAACATGTTCATATACATGTTCTGATCTCACAGCTGTTACTGTGTGATTTGCTATTTATAGGTCAGATGTGTGCAAATTAAAGTCCCAAAGCTTTGAATAGTGAACTTATAAATATAAATACAAAGTGTGAATATGACAGCAGAAGCAGTTCTGCACACACGTTAGCAGCATTCTACAAAATTACCTTTACATGTTATTTATTTTTTGTGACCAAATGTTTTTATTTCCAGATTACAAACAGTATGCTGAGACATCAGAACGTGTCCCAGGACCAATGAAATAAAAAAAACAGTTCCAAATATACAACCTCCAAAAAAGAAAAGGTCCATGTACGAACAGACACATCATGAGGCGGTTTCCAACGGGTTGCAAACATTTTCATAGCAGCCGTGAGTCCAGCAAAAACAGCATATTTTTTAGTTTTAGGCAGCTGAAGGGTTGACAGGTCGTTCAGGATCAAAACATTGACAGTAACACGGACAGTAACATTAATCAAGGTGGAGATTTTGGATGCAATATTGTTCCAGAAGTGACCAACAGGAGAGCACTCCCAGAACATGTGAAGATAATTGCCCTGAGGCTTCAGTGGGCAGAAAGTGCATGAAGGGCAGTTAATTACTTTCATGTGATGCATTTTCACAGGGGTGAGATATGTCCTATGTATGAATATGTATTGAATCTGCTGATGGTCTGGATTGCGTGACCTTTACATTTTATATGTGATTTTGTTTCAAGATATTTAATGATTTGTTTTGACATGCCATTGTTACATAACCTACTTTTATTGTGTATCCTGTTTTTTCCTTGAGTCATTTGTATTAGTTTTAGTATTTTTCCATTTAGTAGTATTGTAGTGTTTTCAGAAATTAAGATTGTTTCTGCATTTGAAGATAGTTTTATTGCACATTAAAATCTTTTTATCCAACTTTGATACTCTTCGTCATATTTGTTGGTCCAATATGTCACATTTCAACAGAAAGTGTGAACTATGATCACGTATTCTAATGTGTAGATTACTGCATTAAAAGCACTTGAAGTGACCAAAGTATTTGAATCACTGACGCTCTGTCATCAGCACGACATTGCAGAGGTCCCTGTCTCCAGCCACTTCTCACTTCCCCAGACCCCTGCATGGCCACTCTCCATCCATCCACCAGACGCCCTCAGACTCTCCCAGCTGTCCCAGTCTCCTCACTCTCATGTCCTGCTGTTTCCCTCAGCAGCCCTGCAGTACATTTACCAGCCAATTCCTTACAATAATGTCAATGTTGCTTCGTCAGAATTGTGTTTATTGTCAATTCATTGACTATTTATTCTTTGATGTGTGGAACATTTTATACAAAATTGAATTGAATATTGAAATTAATTAATTAATTAATTAATATTTTTTCAATGCTAATAAAATATAATGATAACATTAAAAAATAAAAACGCTTCACCAGCTGTGTCTGTTACCACAAAAGACAATGTTTCCTGATCTGAGTGCCCTATTCTTGCATACGTGTGCAATAAAACACTGGCTGAACTGATGGTCTCAAATCATACTCTTTTGTAATAACAGAACTAAACTACTCAAAATAAAACACAATCTCTGTATGCCTACATTTTATGACTACTGTTTGTCTTAACTACATGTGTGCAATACATGAAGCTCCTATTTTTATATATTTTTTACATTTTATTGTGATTAAAGTCGCATGTACTATAAAAGAATAAGTGTACAGGCTTGCAGTGAGTCATGTGAATATACTCTTTGAGAACAAATAAATGATTGTAATGTGATGCCTTAAAATGACAGTTTCCCACTCATAAGGTGTGAAGAAGAAGGGTGAAGACTTGTTGTATTTCTACAGTGTTTCAGTCTCTTCATATCTAGCTTTTATATCTCTGTTGCAGTTTCTCTGTTTCAGCTTTTTATGGTTGAACTTTGTAGCCCCAAATCGGTGGTATTACTTTTAATTTACGCTAATTATCCACAGACTTTAGTCTGGTGACATAATGATTGTGTATTGGACTGGTGCTGTTCCAGCTCCAACATAACCTTTGACCCAACTGTCTCTGTGAACATTCCTCTGTGGGTGAAACCCGTAACAGGGTGAGCGGCCCTCTATCGGCTATAACCACACTATGCAAGTTTGCCCGATCGGGTGAGTAAGCCCTGACTGCAGCATGCAGATTGAGGAGCGGCTCAACGTGGGCGGAGCTAGATCTGTCCCCGTTGTGGTTTTCCTTAACCCAACCGTCCGTTGTTGTTTTGCGTCCCCCAGAGACCGGGGCTCGTTTACCGCGAGTCACATTTGCTTTCCCCGTTCTTCTTTTTCTTAACCAAACCTGTTCTTCTTTTCCTTTTTAATAATTCAAACATCATTATTTATTGTAAATATATATATATATATATATATATATATATATATATATATATATATATATATATATATATATATATATACTGTACATACTGTATGTATACTATCATATTGACAATGTGCTGCCTGATCTCTGCCACCAGATGGAACTTGCACGGAGTCAACTGTTTAGCTCCGCCCACATTTAGCCCAACCCCAATCTGCGTAGTGCAGTCAGGTGCAATTGGATCGGGTAGTGGATCTGTAGTTCAAATGAGACATAATGGGACAATTCCACTTCCAACCTGTTTTGGGACCGAAGAGGAAAAGTGTTTTGGTGTTGCTGATGTGTTTGCTTGTGTTTTGTCTATGAGCATGTGTTGTCTGAAGTTGCAGGGCGTTTGCCTGTGTTGGCCACTGTACATTCAAATGAAAATAAAACAATAAGTGAATAAAATCCACACTTTTTGCTTTCACATCACCTGAAATATCTATTTTTAACTGTTCTGTTGTCTTAGTGATATATTCGTACAAGCAATGAAAACTGAAGCAAAGAAAAATAACTATAATAATGCCATACATCAGCACAATCTTACACAAACTAATGATGAAGCTACAATACATTATATTAATCCCATCTTCTTTGCACTCCGTCCTTTGTTCATCGTACCAATATTCAGCAAAGTAAAGCCATTTAATATTTAAGAATGGGAGGAATAAGAAAGAGAGAACTATTCCATTCATGGTGATCATGTCTTCCTCTTCTCCTTCATGTTGCTTGAATCTCAATCACTCTGTTGACGTAGTCTTCTTCTCCTGCGTCCTGTGGAAATATAACAACACAGAGAGAGGGGTGTTAGTGCTCTGCAGTCAACTCACTGCAGCTCAAGAGAAATGGCAGCAACACAAGACATGGTGTTGTTGAAAGAATAATGGAGCTGCAGCTTACCTTCACTGGTTTGTTGCAGCACCGTGATCTCAACCAGCTGAAAGAAAAGGAGATGGAATGAATAAACATTCAGAACAGTTCAACTTTAAACATGTCAGACAGAACAATAAGTCTTTAGCTGCAAATGATCATATCACAGAAAAGCTAGTCTCACCACTCAAAGATGATGAGTGTACTGCAGAGTGTGATGATTCCCAGGATCTTCACTGTAACGTGGACATCAACCCCAAACTCTGGATTATCTGGAACAAGACAGCATGGTCACCTTCTCCTTAATGGGAAATGGTTCTGTTCTAAAATATTAGGAACTTAAATTCCTTCTGTGAACCTCAAATGTAAACTGGTTTATTAAGTTTCATTGGATGCAAATGCAATACAAATGGATTTACAGGGCACTTAAAAATAGAAAAACATTGTTACACTGCAGCAGAAAAGAAGAAAAAGTATGAGGAGAGCAAATTAGATTGAAATAAGCAGATTTAATACAGTTCTATATTTACCTGCACTATTCAATTTAATCCAAGTTGACGTCTGATTACCGAGATCATTTGTGGCCACACAGTAATAAACTCCATCAGTGAAACTGGTCAAATTGAAGCTGTAAAAGTCTCCTTCAGCTACATGGAGGTCTCCATCTTTGCTGTTCTTGAACCAGCTGAAGCTGGGGGGGGGGGCTTTGCTCTGCTGGAGCAGGTCAGGTTCACCCAGCTACCTGCTGACACCAAACCTGATGGACTGATGGACACTGAGGTGTTCTTGGGAGCATCTGAGGAAAATGTGAGATTAACTTTATTCATTAAAATCAGCACATGATGTTCTGACAGGATCCAATAACAAACACTGGTTGTCTTACATGAGACACTGAGAGTCTTTCTCTCCTCTGCTGTCTTGACTCCTCTTCCTTCATTCACAGGATATCTGGCAGAACAGCTGATGGTGAATCCATCAGCTGTGTCTGACAGAGTGATGGTCTTCTGGATTTTAGTTGTGAAGGTCCGATCTGTGTTCTCCTCTGTGTGTTGTTGTGAGGGTCTTGTTGGAGATTCCAGGTGAGTTTAGGAGGGGAGTGTGGACAGGGAGTGGGAGCTGAGCAGCTTATAGTGACAGACTCCTTCTCCTTCAGATCACCTGGGATCTCAATTCTGGGGCTCGGGGGGGAATCTGGAGTTTTAAAACAGACATTAAGAGTACACTGACAAATAGATCAGAAATGACTAACCTACTAACATTTAAACATTGTCTAAATGCCATAGCTGACATTTTGATTTGAAACTGCAAAAAATATATAAAGTAAAAGTTTGAGATGCTTTTTTAATATTTTAAAATGTGACCATATTCATGTCAAACTGTAATAATAGACTCAATGTTTAATTGGAAGTGAAATTCATGGGCAAGTGAAAAATGTGTTTTTGGAGAAAGAAAAGAGGTGAAATCAGTTGCAGTTTGGGCCTAAACAATAACATAATAGACTGATTGATAAAACAAAAGTTATTTACCTTTAACGGTTATATTAAGAGGATCACAGGAAGCTGTTGCCAGAAGTGGCCTGTTCTCAATTCTGAAGTAGTATGTGTCTGTGTAACTTGTGATTAAACTAGAAAACAAGGTGGTGCATTGTTTCTGACTCAGGTCTCCAGTAATACTCATTGGATAGCTATTATTCACCCTGCTACTGTTGAAAATAGCATTATTTGTTTGGTCGCTAAAATGTATATTATTTTTAATCCACACTCCGAAGGTTGTTCTTGCGCTGTTGAAGTCCTGATCTGGTTTAGTTCTAAAGTTACATGGGATTAGCAGACAAGATCCACTCAGTGCTTCCATGTTATTTGGTGCAGTAATGGATAGGGCTGACTCTTCAGGACAATCAGCCAGAGCACCTGTGAAACAGACTCATGATGAACAAATTGTGGAGCAAAACCTGCATGAAACACAAACTACAACTCAGCAGCAGCATGTTATCTCCTTTTTCCTTTTAACAATGTCAGAATAAAACATTTCACTTTGCAGTCAGGACATGAACAGTTGGAAAAAGGAACATCTCCAAATAAAAGAGACTGAACAAACAGCTGACCTGAAACAAAGAAGACACTCAGCAACATGTTGGCTGTCACCATTTTCACCGACTGGACTGCAATGACACTCATCCTCTGGATTTGGAAAAACGTCACTATTAAATATTTTCATCAAAGCATCTTTAAACAAAGAATTCATGTTCTGTTAAAGCCATCTCAGATTCACACATTCAAACCAGGAACTCAACCAAAACTAAAACCCAACAAATAAAAGTGGAGTTCCTGAAAAGCAGCAACATAAGAAACTCTCTGGGTTAAAAAGCTCAAACATAAAAAGCAGTAACATTTGACCTTACCAAACGAGCCCGCAGCTGAAACAGAGAAACAATTAGTCCCAATGTGTGAGTTCCAGCAGAACTGCAACAGAGCCAGTAGCAGACCTCCCTGCTAAGCCGTTGGGATATAAAAGCAAACAGACTTGCTGTTTGAAGCTAGATATGAAGAGACTGAAACACTGCAGAAAGACTTCACCCTTCCTCTTCACACCTTGGGAGTGATGAAGTCAGCGTTTGTGACGTCTTGAGCTTATAATAGTGCAAAGAACGTATTTATTCTCAAAGTTTCACACAACTCGACTAATGTGAGAGCAGTAGTAACAACTGCTCTCACATTAGTCGAGTACTACACTGTGTTGGGGCTGTAACTCTGACTAAATATAGTACACAGAGGACAGTTCCAGGGAATAAAGACTTAGGTTATTCTAGATTTGTGAACTCTTTCCAGTGAACAACTGTAAAAAGTGCATCATGCTCATCTCATTACATAAAAAATGTGAGTAGAATCAGATGTCCACGTCGTTTGTATTTTTAGGTAGTTGTACTTTAATAATCAATGTCTTTACTGACGATGAAATATGAACAAAACTAATTGGAGACTAAATTATAAAGACATTAAAAATTGGCCAAATTACCTTTCTTCTGCACTTCAAAGTTCTCAGCGCTTTATTAATATAGAAGCAGATTCCTTGTAGGAATTACTACGCATTTTCTTGTCCAAGCCAGCATTTTTTTCTACATTATCTGATGTAAACAAAAAGTAATCTTGTACAAATGAAAAAAGAAGGTGCATTATGAATCCAACCCAAATGGATCACAAATTCCGAGGACGAGGACACTTCAGGTCTCCGCTTGGAGAAGTCCATCTCTCCATAATGGATGTCTTCTTCTGTTTTGCTGGCTGACATTTGAAGACTCATCTCTTCACCTCTTTGATTCAGTGAATAATGTATCAAACAGGAAATGTTGTGAGCTGCTGGTTCCTTCTGATTCCAAATTACAATCTTTGATTTGTTATCCTCTCTGTTTTAATGGAACTGATGTATAGAATACATTGTTCTTACTCTGATTAGTCGACACACTCACCTAACAATATTCTGGGAGTCAAGGGCAGTAAAACGATACATTTTCATACACAAAGATGAATAAATAACTGTTGAGTTGGGGATTTATTGTTGTGGAATTATTATGTAAAGTCTTTGAGAAGACACTTTAGTTTCAGGCTGAAACACAAAGCTTCTGGAAGGCCTAGGATCACACACAGGCCCTTCTTCAGGCTAAACAAAGAGAACGACACTAGCTTGAAGCAGTAGGAGATATATAACATTTCATAACATGACTTATGGATTCATAATAATGTAATTATTGAACAAATTAACTGTAGTTCCAGGCTGCATTAAAAAGTTTCTGGAAGGCCTTCCATCACATAGAAGACCTTGATGAAACAGCACATTTCTGTAATGAACAAAAAGTAAGTCTCTATACTCTATTGATCTGGAGATATTGAGTATGACATATTCTGATGTAGTATACGACCCCAGGGGGGTAACAAATTTAAAAATATGGACTTAATGTATAAATGTAGTTAAGACAAACGATGGATCTGCATGTCGAGTATCAATCAACACAAGGGAAGATATTCCTACAGCTGAAATCCTACAAGGAATTATTTTGGTGTCTGAAATTAGAGTGGTCCAGGTAGATAAAGGTCTGGATGATCTACGTGCAGAATTACATATTTTCAAGCATGCAACTAACAGTATAGAGCATTTAGATCAGGAAACATTGTCTAGTGTGGTAACTGACTGAACTGGTAAAGTTACATTTACCGGATCAGGGAAGATATTTGTTTTTGGTTCTGTCAAATGTCCATCAGAAATAATATTTGAAATGAGTTGTGCTCTTTTTTGCAGCACACACACTTTAATAGGGGATTATTTTTCATTTCACATTAACATGAGCAACTAAACAGACGGAAATTGTTCCATGTCAAAGAATAAATAAATATCAATAAATAAATCAATAAATAAACAGTAAACATAATTCTAGACGGAAGACATTTTGTTGCAGAGAGCTGTGTGTTGCTACAGTCGCTATGACGATCCTGCAAAACAACAACAAAACCCAGCCAATAAAGTTTCCCTTTTTTAACTTCTTGTTCTCAGCTCTGGTCTTTCAGCCACACACAGATATAGATGTATTTTCATTTACTGTATCATTCATTAGATACTATAAATGTACTGTTTAAGTGGAAATGAAAGATAGAACTGTGAGGTGTGAAGTTTCCTTGTAGAACTGAAAAAACATCTAATAATACTAATAAAACGCCTGAGGCCTCGATGTATTCTAAAGTGTTATCAACCACAGCCTATCTCACACATGTAGGGGCCCCAGTGTTCATGCTGACTGGTGCCCAGTCTGGATCACTGCTGCTCTGCATTACAGCGCTGATGACACAACTTTATTAAAATGCTTCATTCACTTTAAATGTTTTGGATGCTTTTAATCCAGCAGTCATACACACATGTACATACAAACAAAAAATTGAAATTAAGTGATTAAAATCCACACTTTTTGCTTCCACATAATCTGAAATATCTACTTTTAACTGTTCTGTTGTCTTAATTATGTATTTGTAGAGGCAAAGAAAACTGAAGCAAATAATAACTACAGTATAATAATGCCATAAATCAGCACAATCTTACACAAACTAATGATGAAGCTACAATACATTATATTTATGTCATCTTCTGTCTTCTTTGCACTCCGTCCTTTGTTCATCGTACCAATATTCAGAGAGTAAAGCCATTTAATATTTTAGAATGGTCGGAATAAGAAAGAGAGAACTATTCCATTCGTGGTGATCATGTCTTCCTCTTCTTCTTCATGTTGCTTGAATCTCAATCACTCTGTTGACGTAGTCTTCTTCTCCTGCGTCCTGTGGAAATATAACAACACAGAGAGAGGGGTGTTAGTGCTCTGCAGTCAACTCACTGCAGCTCAAAGAGAAATGGCAGCAACACAAGACATGGTGTTGTTGAAAGAATAATGGAGCTGCAGCTTACCTTCACTGGTTTGTTGCAGCACCGTGATCTCAACCAGCTGAAAGAAAAGGAGATGGAATGAATAAACATTCAGAACAGTTCAACTTTAAACATGTCAGACAGACCAATAAGTCTTTAGCTGCAAATGATCATATCACAGAAAAGCTTGTCTCACCACTCAAAGATGATGAGTGTACTGCAGAGTGTGATGATTCCCAGGATCTTCACTGTAACGTGGACATCAACCCCAAACTCTGGATTATCTGGAACAAGACACCATGGTCACCTTCTCCTTAATGGGAAATGGTTCTGTTCTAAAATATTAGGAACTTAAATTCCTTCAAATGTAAACTGGTTTATTATGTTTTAATTAATACAAATGCAATAAAATGGGATTTACAGGGCACTTAAAAATAGGAAAACGTAGCTACACTGGAACGAAAAAGTACAAAGAGAGGAGAGCAGATTAGATTGAAATAAGCAGATTTAATACAGTTTTATATTTACCTTCACTCTTCAAATGAATACAAGATGATACCGAGATCATTTGTGGCCACACAGTAATAAACTCCATCAGTGACACTGGTCACATTGAAGCTGTAAAAGTCTTCTTCAGCTACATGGAGGGCTCCATCTTTGCTGTTCTTGAACCAGCTGAAGCGGGGGAGCTTGGCTCCGCTGGAGCAGGTCAGGTTCACCCAGCTACCTGCTGACACCAAACCTGATGGACTGATGGACACTGAGGTGTTCTTGGGAGCATCTGAGGAAAATGTGAGATTAACTTTATTCATTAAAATCAGACCATGATGTTCTGACAGGATCCAATAACAAACACTGGTTGTCTTACATGAGACACTGAGAGTCTTTCTCTCCTCTGCTGTCTTGACTCCTCTTCCTTCATTCACAGGATATGTGGCAGAACAGCTGATGGTGAGTCCATCATGTGTGTCTGACAGAGTGATGGTCTTCTGGATTTTAGTTGTGAAGGTCTGATCTGTGTTCTCCTCTGTGTTGTTGTGAGGGTCTTGTTGGAGATTCCAGGTGAGTTTAGGAGGGGAGTGTGGACAGGGAGTGGTTAACACAACTGGTTAACACAACTCACTGAAAAGCCTGTATGCCTTCTAATGTGAGAGCAGTTGTTACTACACTGTGTTGGGGCTGTAACTCTGTCTAAATATAGTACACAGAGGACAATTCCAGGGAATAAATACTTAGGTTATTCTAGATTTATGCATTTTTTTGCAGCACACAAGTGTAAAAAGTGCATCATGCTATCACATAATATTATAAAAAAAGGCGAGTAGAAACATACTGTACGTCCATGTTGTTTATTTACACTGGTTTGGAATTGTTGTACTTTAATAATCAATGCCTTTACTGACACTGAAATATAAACAAAACTAATTGGAGACTAAATTATAAAGACATTTTTAAATTTGCCAACTTACCTATTTCCTCTGCACTTCAAAGTTCTCAGCGCTCTGTTCATATAGAAGCAGATTCCTTGTAGGAATTACTATGCATAAGTCATCTAGCTGCTTTGTTATCATTTGTGATTGAATTGTATGATTTCAGGTGATGTTTACACTAGAGCTGCCAAATGATTAAAATATTTAATCGCGATTAATTGCATTAATGCCATATATAACAATTTTTTTTTGTTTTGTCACATTATTTTTTCTCATTTTAATGCTCTTATCAACATGGAAAAGTGGATCATCTTGCTTTGTGCAAATGTTTTTTCATTGAAAACAACATTGGCATATAGCCTACTGTAGCCTAGTGTTCAATTTCACATGTAACATTCACACTTGGAGCAAATAATCTCTCACACAATGTAACACTGTCCATCAATAACAGGGTGAAAGAATACTTTGACGAGGGGTCAGAGAATTTGCATCAAATGTGTGCTTGGCCATTGAGTGGTATTTCAGACTGGATGTGCTGCCATGATAGCTCAGTTCACAACACACAGATCACTTTGGTCTTGCCAAGGGAACCATTTGGCAACTTTTAAAAAGTCAACTTTTCATTTAGAATATTATTGGCATCTGTTTCAGCGTCTCCACTCAGCGTCCACTCAAAACGTAACGTTACTACTCTTTGGCCGGCTTGCAAGCCCAGACAAGTGCGCTGCGTGCCCGTTTTGTTTCCGGTCTAGCTAGATCCGGTGGCAAAATTACAAATCCCACTACAGCCACGCAAAGTCCCGCCCTACAAAGCAGTTTGATTGGTTGGGGTTAGATATTTCACCTTGAGTGGTTAAGTTTAGGGTTAGGGAATAGGACTTGTACAGGTGAACATGGATGCCTGGCCAATAGTGTGTCAATGCTATAGAAGGGTAGGTCTCGGCTTGGCTATACTGGGATTCGTAATATCACGATCCGGTGTGGTGTTGTAGTTTTCCCAAATGTTTCTAGCTGTTGCAACAGCATGTGAAAAAAAAAACAAAAAAAACCTCCAGTTTGCTAGGACAAAAAGAGCGTTAATCTCACGATTTAAAAGAAAATGCCGTTAAAATGGGTTTGTGTTTACCCGTTTAACTGACGCCACTAGTTTACACACAATATGTAAAATGTTGGACCAATACATGTGACTGAGATGAATGCGTATTTTTAGAAGTTGTATGTCAAGGTTTTTATTACAGCGGAATGAATAAATATCCACAAATACAGAATCTCATGATCATTTAATACAAATAGAAATGTGGGATACAAAATATTTAAGAAACACAATAGATAAGTACATATTAAATCCTCCTTGTTAAAACATTTGTAAAACATCACATTTAAATAGAATCTTTACTTTTAATAATGTGCACAGAAGTGCTTCTTGTGTCAAGTTCATTCTCATGTCGTCATTTAGAAAGTTCCTTGTTTCGAGCTCTGGGACTTGTATCTGCAATCTAATTTTCTTGTCCAAGCGCCAGTATTTTTTTTTTTTTTTTTTACATTATCTGATGTAAAAAATAATCTTGTACAAGTAAAAAAAAACAAGGTGTATTATGAATCCAACCCAAATGGATCACAAACACTCATTTTTTAGCAGAGATCCTCTGGGCCGTCAGCAGTGTGTGTTCGGCTGTGTGCTGTCTGGGACACTTTGACCTGTGCATACAGCAAGTCCTGCTGCTGTCCTCTGTCCTGCTCTGAGGACGAGGACGCTTCAGGTCTCTGCTTGCTTGCCTCTTCACCTCTTTGACTCATTGAATAATGTATCAAATCAAGAAATGTGAGCTGCTGGATCCTTCCATATTGAAAGATTTAAGGATCTGGAAGACATTAGAGAGCTGTTAGAATACTTACAGAGACAGCATGCTGAGGTTTTATCAAAGTCAGGCCAACAACAACATGGATCATACTTATGTTGGCTTCTTGGAGTTTTAGAGCCAACCACTGTGTCCTGACCAAATGGCAGTTCGGCAGAGTAGCCAAAAATTGTACTCAAATAAAAAGTACTGTTACTTCAGAATAATATGACTCAAGTAAAAGTAGTCATCCAAATAATTACTTGAGTAAGAGTAGTAAAAAAGTGCTTGATGAAAAAACTACTCAAGTAGTGAGTAACTGTTGAGTAACGTCTGATTTATTTCTTAACACAAGCATCAACCAGACAGACAAAAACACAAAATAATCATCTTTAGGCAAATTATAGTTCATCCAATCAATAGAATAAATTAAAATTAATAAAATTACAACATACTGTATGTAACCTAAAAGACAAACATCCACCTATCCACAGCAAAAACTAAAACTACCGCTACGTTTCCTCAAGTTAGATGTTGAGTTTTTGAATGCTCACATGTCCGTTTGTTTTGGTCGACACAGAAGACGCCGCACAATGTTGCTGCTGTTTCGCACTTTTCCTAAAAAGGTAACCATGCTTTCACTATGAGGCCGGGGGGGAAGGGGGGTTCCCTCTTGGTCTGCGTTGCCTTGGCGACGGTTGATTCTGACATCCTTGTTTTGCTACGACTGTAAAGCTAACCTGTCCCACCCATAGACATATGTCTATGGTCCCTGTCGCTATAGAGTATGGTCACGTGACTGCACAACAACGTGTGATTGGTTAAACACAGTCACGTGGTAGAGCCTTCAGTGGAAGACTCGCTCTCAAAATAAAACATTAAAATGAGACATACGTTGGGGTAAAAACAATGACGCATAGAATACCAAAGAGGTCAAAAGAAAAGTAACGAGCTCATTGTAACTTAATGTAGCGGAGTAAGAGTACAGTTTCTTCACTAATCTACTCAAGTAAAAGTATAGTGATTTAAAACTATTTCTAGAAGTACAATTTTTTCAAAAACTTACTCAAGTAAATGTAACGGAGTAAATGTAACTTGTTACTACCCACCTCTGCAGTTTGGACAAATTTAAAACTGGTTTCTGACCACATCCCTGCTGCCTGGCATTTCCGGACCCTCAACTTCTTGACTCTGCAAACATTAAAACAAGAAATTGTTGTGAACTGCCGGATCCTTCCACATTTAATAAGTCTAAAATGGCAGTTTAGACAAATTTAATTTTGTAATTTCTGGTAAATTGTGCCATTTTGGTGACATGTGATATTTATACTTTCCAGTTTACATAGTTATTAAATACAACATCAAGTGTGAGGTCTGATGAGTGGACTAGCTATCACTCTCAGCTGCTTCGCTTCCAACATTTGGTTGTTACAAAGTCAACGTTAGCTCGCTTCACTGCTTAACTGGTTTAACACTTACACCTGATAGTTGCTTGGTGGTAAGTACAGTATATAGTCCCAAATCTCCATTCACAAAATCAATGCACATTCTTCATATCTTAGAGGATAGTCACTGTGAGCAGATGTATTTCCCACCTGAGGCTGTTGAGGAGTTTGACGTTTCGTCTTAAACCACCTGGAAGACAGAGAGCTGTCAGAACAATTACAGAGACAGCATGCTGAAGTTTTATCAAAGTTACAGCAGCAACAACAATGTGGATCATACTTATATACATACAATGTTGCCTTTCTGGAGTTTTAGAGCCAACAACTGTGTCAGATGTTTTCAGTTGGGATACTCACCAAACACAGACAGCAAGGCAGATGATGAGGATGATGAAGAGGACACCTCCAAGAACTGAACCCCACAGTAGAAAGTTAACAGAGTTCTCTGGTCATAGAAAAACAAAACCAAGTGACTCAAAGAAAACAAAGGTTGAAAGCAGACATGCAACAACACAGATGTAATGATTTGTCAAGAGTAAATTTCACACAAATATAGTGAAAAGTGCTTGGCAGGGGCAAAAAAGCTAAAACAGGAAAGAGGAGAGCAGATTAGATATAAGCAGCGTCAGTTCTATATTTACCTGCACTCTTTAAACGAATCCAAGATGACCTCTGATTACCGAGACCATTTGTGACCAAACAATGATAATATTCTGTCTCACTGGTCACATTGACGCTATAAAACTTCCCTTTAGCTACACGGATGGCTCCAATTTTGCTGTTCTTGAACCAGCTGAAGCTGGGGGGGGGGCTTGGCTCTGCTGGAGCAGGTCAGGTTCACCAAGCTACCTGCTGACACCAAACCTGATGGACTGATGGACACTGAGGTGTTCTTGGGAGCATCTGAGGAAAATGTGAGATTAACTTTATTCATTAAAATCAGCACATGATGTTCTGACAGGATCCAATAACAAACACTGGTTGTCTTACATGAGACACTGAGAGTCTTTCTCTCCTCTGCTGTCTTGACTCCTCTTCCTTCATTCACAAGATATCTGGCAGAACAGTTGATGGTGAGTCCATCATGTGTGTCTGACAGAGTGATGGTCTTCTGGATTTTAGTTGTGAAGGTCTGATCTGTGTTCACCTTTATGTTGTTGTGAGGGTCTTGTTGGAGATTCCAGGTGAGTTTAGGAGGGGAGTGTGGACAGGGAGTGGGAGCTGAGCAGCTTATGGTGACAGACTCCTTCTCCTTCAGATCACCTGGGATCTCAATTCTGGGGCTCGGGGGGGAATCTGGAGTTAAAAAAAAAAAAAGACAAATTAACAGTTTGTGCAGCATTATCCCAAAAAGTAACCATGTTAATGTCAAACTGTAACAGACTTGTGTCAAATCAGAATTTAAATTAATGGCAAAATGAAAAAGCATGCCATTTAGAATAAAAAGACTATATACAATATAGACTGATAAAATACACAACTCTCTTACCTCTAACTCTTATTTGAAGAGGATCACACTCAGCTGTTGCTCTGCTTGGCCAGTTCTCAAGTCTGTAGTAGTATGTGTCTGTGTGATTAGTGATTAAACTAGAAAATAAAGTGGTGCAGTTTTTCTGACTCAGGTCTCCAGTAATCTTCATTGGATAAACATTGTGCTCCCAGCTACTGTTATAAATAACATTTTTAGGATTTTTTACAAAATCTTTAGAATTTTTAATCCACACTCCGAAGGTTGTTCTTGTGCTTTTGAAATCCTGATCCGTTTTAACTCTAAAGTTACATGGGATTAGCAAGCAAGATCCACTCAGTGCTTCCATGTTCTTTGGTGTATTTATGAATAGGTATGGATTGTAAGGACATGCAGTCAGAGCACCTATGAAATGATGGACAAAAGCAAAATTTGCATGAAGCTCCTTTTTCTTTTTAACAATGTCACAATAAAACATTTCACTTTGCATTCAGGACATGAACAGTTGGAAAAAGGAACATCTCCAAATAAAAGAGACTGAACAAACATCTCACCTGAAACAAATAAGACACTCAGCAACATGTTGGCTGTCACCATTTTCACCGACTGGACTGCAATGACACTCATCATCTGGATTTGACAAAAAGTTACTTTTCAATATTTTAATCAAAGCATAATTTAAACAAACCAGGAACTCAACCAAAACCAAATAAAAGTGGAGTTCATGAAAAGCAGCAACATAAGAAACTCTCTGGGTTAAAAAGCTCAAACATAAAAAGCAGTAACATTTGACCTTACCAAACGAGCCCGCAGCTGAAACAGAGAAACAATTAGTCCCAATGTGTGAGTTCCAGCAGAACTGCAACAGAGCCAGTAGCAGACCTCCCTGCTAAGCCGTTGGGATATAAAAGCAAACAGACTTGCTGTTTGAAGCTAGATATGAAGAGACTGAAACACTGCAGAACAACAAGTTGTGCCCTCTCTCTTCACACCCTGGGAGTGAAGAAGTCAACTTCTGAAGCTGCTTGAGCTCATCATGCTCATGACTCCTTTATTCTCATTATTTATTATAAGATTTTTTTTTCACATGACTCATTGCAACCCTGTAATATACAATCAACTTATAGACATTTTTTCAGGACCATCTGGGCTATCAGGAAATGTATGCTGCAGGGATGTCCCATGAATGTACTAATTATTATATGACTAGAAAGACAAAAGAAAAAACTAAATGGAAATTTAATCTTGTAGTTAACATTAACTTGTAAGACTTTTGGCTTTAGAAGATTGTCCTCCCAACTCTTGGCAATGGGGGCCATAAACACAAATTATAAACTTTTTAGATTTTTTTCTAAACGAGTGCATTGGTGAACAACACGCTTTGCTTTTCTCTCATTTGGTGGGGGTGTCTCTTGTTTAACATCTTCCTGAGTCTCCTGTTAGTGTTGTTGCACCTGTTAGGGCAGGACAAATGGCAGCTTTATCATCCTTACTGGTAGGAAGATTTTGATGATAAGTTCCCATCAAAGGTCCGGCCCACCTTCAGCCTGAGCAGAGCTCTAATCAGCCAGAGAAACTGAAAACACCTGTGTAGGGGTTCAGAGGCTGAGCGGGACCCAGGAGGAGGAAGTCATACTCATTTACACTTCTAGAGGGTTGCCTGACTGACCATGACCCTGCATGCTCTACCTGCAACACACACAGACACAGACAGACAGACACACACACTAACTACATTTTAAGGCCCTCCTGCTTGTTTTAAAGGTTAGGGTGGTTCTCTATTGGCTTTGGAGTAGCCTTTATCCTGACATTACTTCATGTATTTTTCCCTGTCAATAAATCACATGAAATGTAATATAATAATAATGTAAAAATAAATCTAACAATCCATGCTCAATGCACCATGGACCCACACCTTACAAAACTTTCCAAATGCTCACATGAGAACCGTGGCATTATTTATATCAAATACGCTGTTACATCATTATTTCAGCTTGTTTGTTCCACGTAAATTATGCTGTAAACCCAGTTTTAGTTGTAATTAAACTTATTAGTGGTCACTACTATTCTTTTATGTTTTGTTAAAAACCATATTCATTACTAAATCACATTAGTTGTTTTTAATAATCAGATTATTTTTAAGTATGCAGTGCACAGATCATAATAAGCAGAGATAACTAAGGATGTTAATGCTGCGTTTGAGGCAACCCGTAACTTGTGTTTTCACAACCTTCTACTTGGAAAAGTGACCTGGAACGGCAGTCTAACTCGTAAATCATTACCCATGAACTCGTACTAGATTGTTGTACTCACAGTTGCAGTGTTTGACGTCACACACACATAAACAACAATGGTGACCCCTGTTGATGCTGGACAGACGCCCGGTGATTAACAGTGAGAAGTATGAATAAATAGACATGAATAGGCAATGTAAAGTAATTCCGCACATTGTAATCAAAACAATACACATACAATTGTGTACTACTACAGGTTATGTTTATTAAATGAAGCCCAAAATGTGGTGCAGACTAGAAATTGCTAGTATCAGTTAGCGCCAACTAACGTCAAGGTTAGGTAGCCGCTAGCTAACGCTAACGCTAGCTAGAAGGATTTGTTGTGACTTTGCCTGGAACGCTACCAAGTTGTGAGTTGTGACTTGAAGTCGTAACTTACGGGCTAAATATTCTGTCTGGAACGCAGCATTAGTTTCTCTATGGGAAGGGCGTGGTCATTTAAACTGTGCTGAAGCAATTCAAAGGCTCATGGGAAAATAACATACGTCTTGAACGGTTTCTGTCCTAGTAAAAGTGTGTTACCGCCTACCAAGAGCCTGGGTCTGTCCGATGTTTCTTCCTAAAAGAGAGTTTTTCCTCGCCACTGTCGCCACTGAATGCTTGCTCTGGCGGGAATTACTAGAATTTTTGGGTCCTTGGGAAATTACAGAGTGTGGTCTACACCTACTCTGTAAAGTGTCTGGAGATAACCGTTGTCATGAATTGATACCATAAATTGAATTGAATTGTTATAATAATGTTCTGTTATTGGTTTGGGTGTGCATTTATGTTATCTGGGTTTTAGTTTTGTACGGTTGATTTAGTGTTCATGTTTATCTACATTCATTGGTGCACCATGACGAGACCAGGGTGGAGACTGATGGAGTCTGGGCAGTGAGGAGAAGTACAGATTCATGGAGAGCAGGTTGGAACTTACAATATTTGAATTGTTATTCTCTCTGTTATAATTAAGGAAATGTATAGAATACATTACTCTTAACACTATTTTCTTACTTTTGATAAGTAGAGCATGATATTTGATATTTGTAATATGTCTACAAAAGTAAAGTTTTACTAATGGTTTTTAGTGATACTACTAATGTAAACTTGATTTGTCTACTGCATCAACTTATCACTGTGTTAATACAACTTGACCTGTGAAGTTTCACCTTTTGTTAAAACTTAAACGGTTTAAGGTAACGGGTTTCTACCATGGATGTATTAGGAGTTTCCACGTAAATTTCTAGTAAAGTCAAATAATTTGGGATAATATTGTACCAAAGATGAAGAAGACAGTCAGGAAGACGGCCTCTGATTGGTCAACACACTCACCTGACAACATTCTGGGAGTCAAGGTGGTCGGGGCTTAGACCTACAGTAAAACGATACATTTTCATACAAAAAGATGAATATATAACCGTTGAGCTTCTGGAAGGCCTAGGATCACACACAGGCCTTCTTTGGAAAGCAACAGTTTTTACTTTTCATTCTAAAAAAAGAGAATGACGCTAGCTTGAAGCATTAGGTGACATCTAAAATTACATAACATGATTTATGGATCCATGAAGTGACTGAAACACCGCAGAAATACAACAAGTCTTCACACTTCCTCTTCACAACCTGTGAGTGACAAACTGTCATTTTAAGTCATCCGATTACAATAATTTATTTATTCTCAAAGAGTATATTTACATGACACTATATATACATATAAAATGTAGGCATGTTATATATAGAGGGTGTTTTATTTTGAGTAGTTTAGTTCTTTTTTTAAAATAGAGTATGATTTGAGACCATCAGTTCAGATAGCCAGTGTTTTATTAGACACATATGCAAGAATAGTGCATTCAGATCAGGAAACATTGTCTTTTGTGGTAACAGACCCAGCTGGTGAAGCTTTTGAATTTCATAACTTTATTATTTTATTGTATGAAATGTTCCACACATCAAAGAATAAATATTCAATAAACTGTCAAGAAACACAATTCTCGATTGATGAAGACATTTTCTTGCAAAGAGCGTTGCCCTGTAAGAGAAAAACTTCTTAGAAAAACAGTAATGTCCTAACAGAAAATTACATTTACTATTTCCTTTAAGTTCACAGACATTTCTCCAAAAAACAGAAAATTCTGTAGATATGTTCTGTACCATTAATGGACATTTCTGTTAATTCCAAAAAATCAAAATATGGAAAAACACGGAAAATTAACACAGAACAGTAGCCTGTAATGCTTTTCTAACAGTGTGTGTGTTGATACAGTTGCTATGATAATATCACAATAGGACCAACCAACTTCCCCTGTTTGCTTGTAGTTCTGAGCTATTTCTCAGCTCTGTGGTCATGATGATCCCACCACTTCTCTCTGGTAGGCCTCCCACAGAGGTTTTATTCATCTGTCTGTCTTTGTGACAAAGGCAGTGGTGTAGTCTACGTGATGTGCAGGTATATGCAGTATACCCACTAGGTAAGATCCAGGATTTCCATATCCTCACGTGAAAATTCCTTTCTTTCATACTTTCTAGTATACTTTTGTTATATTTTGAATTGCCAACTGTGCTTTTCTTCTTTGCATAGGCTAAATAAAGGTATTTCCACCGTGAATTGGTGCATAAAAGTGCATCCAAATGCAGAAATGAAGTCTTTGACACTCAAAATAACCCTGGGGAGGACACCCACTATGATATGTCACCCCCTTCCCCCAAAGGCACATTCTGGCCCATTTATAATGTATAGGTCACTATATTTATATATATACAGTACAGTATACCCACCACAATACCTTAGACTACACCACTGGACGCAGGTGAGTACCAGGCAACAAAGGAAGGAACCAAATGCAGATAGGTAAGCCAGACAGGAAGAGTTCAGGGTCTAATGGACAAAAAGAAAATGCAAAAGCTTATGAACATGGATAGCAAGTCTGAACAAAATTTACTTAGGATCCACAGGTGAACCGGAATGGGGCAGGTACGAGGTACAAGCAGACGGGTACAGGATGAGGGTTCAGGTTCAGGCGGCTGGAAAGAAAGGGCACAAAGCAACATTGACAATCCGGCAGGGAATGAGTAGAAATTGGCTGGTAAATGTACTGCAGGGCTGCTGAGGGAAACAGCAGGACGTGAGAGTGAGGAGACTGGGACAGCTGGGAGAGTCTGAGGGCGTCTGGTGGATGGATGGAGAGTGGCCATGCAGGGGTCTGGGGAAGTGAGAAGTGGCTGGAGACAGGGACCTCTGCAATGTCGTGCTGATGACAGAGCGTCAGTGATTCAAATACTTTGGTCACTTCAAATGCTTTTAATGCAGTAATCTACACATTAGAATACGTGATTATAATTCACACTTTCTGCTTCTTCATCATCTAAAAATAATTAGTTTTATTTGTCCTTTTCACTCTTCAAAATGAAAAGGTAAAAGAAAGCTGTATTTGTTTTTGTCTTATCTCCATAAAGGTACATAAGAAAACATCTGTCCTTGTTGCACTGCCGGCAGAAAGAGGATTTCACGTTAAGGATTTATATAGAAATGTTCATCTTGTGTTCATCTTACCAATCTTTTACAAAACAATATTATTTACCATGTAGGCTACAGGCCTGGCCTGCTGCTCCGATGAGAGAACCATGGAAATCTCTTCTCTGCAAATGATTTTGTCTCATAACAACAACTTATATAGTGCTATTTCATCTTCAGCTGCCATGAGGAGTACCTTTTGGTTGTCTTGCAGTAAATGTCGTCTTCAAGGACTCGCTCTATCAAGTCAATAAACACAGAATGTAGAAGTTATATATGAACCGCAAAACTCTCGTTATTTATATCCACAAAGAAACTTCTGATGCATTAAATTTACAGTATTGGGAATGTTAAAATGGTATGAAATGTGACATATTGGACCAACAAATATGACTAAGATAATTTAAGTTGGATAAAAATATTTAACTACAAGAAAAAAATATAACAAAATATATTCATATTAATATTAATTTCTGAAGTAACTAAAATACAAATGACTTAAGAAAAAAACAGGATACACAATAAAACAAGGTAAAATAACAATGCCATGTCAAAACAAATCATTAAATATCTTGAAACAAAATCATATTTAAAATGTAAAGATATTTAATCCATATTTTAGACTAAAGTTCACTATTTAAAGCTTTGGGGCTTTTATTTGCACAAATCTGACCTATAAATAATAAATCACACACAAACAGCTGTGATTTCAGCACACGTATATGAACATGTTGATAACTGATGAAGAAAAGCTGCAGGATGGGGAGGTTTTAAATTTAGGCATGTTATATAGAGAGGGTGTTTTATTTTGAGTAGTTAAGTTCTGTTATTACAAAGACATTTTCTTGTAGAAATTTGTGTGTTGCTACAGTTGCTATGACGAACCTATGATGCAAAATTTGTTAAGAAAACCCAGCCAACAAAGTTTCCTGTTTTTTACATCATTTTCTCAGCTTTTTCTCACGCTCCGGTCCATCATTCACACGCAGATATTTACACAAGAAACACCCTGTCACTTTCAACTGCTTTTATATTTTAAGCTAACTTTACACATGCAAATATTTGCATCAACATTTAAAAGATTTAACATTTAAGACAGAAACTGAACAATTTTCACAGACATGTGACTAACATAAATGGAATAAAATGTCGCTGAACAAATTGGGGGGGGTTGGGGGGTGGAGTGTAAGTGCCCAGTATTAAAATTTAAATCAGTACAATCTTACACAAAGTAATGATGAAGCTACAGCACATCATGTCATCTTCTGTCCTCTTTGCACTCCGTCCTTTGTTCATCGTACCAATATTCAGAGAGTAAAGCCATTTAATATTTAAGAATGGGAGGAATAAGAAAGAGAGAACTATTCCATTCATGGTGATCATGTCTTCCTCTTCTCCTTCATGTTGCTTGAATCTCAATCACTCTGTTGACGTAGTCTTCTTCTCCTGCGTCCTGTGGAAATATAACAACACAGAGAGAGGGGTGTTAGTGCTCTGCAGTCAACTCACTGCAGCTCAAAGAGAAATGGCAGCAACACAAGACATGGTGTTGTTGAAAGAATAATGGAGCTGCAGCTTACCTTCACTGGTTTGTTGCAGCACCGTGATCTCAACCAGCTGAAAGAAAAGGAGATGGAATGAATAAACATTCAGAACAGTTCAACTTTAAACATGTCAGACAGACCAATAAGTCTTTAGCTGCAAATGATCATATCACAGAAAAGTTTGTGTCACCTCTCAAAGATGATGAGTGTACTGCAGAGTGTGATGATTCCCAGGATCTTCACTGTAACGTGGACATCAACCCCAAACTCTGGATTATCTGGAACAAGACAGCATGGTCACCTTCTCCTTAATGGGAAATGGTTCTGTTCTAAAATATTAGGAACTTAAATTCCTTCAAATGTAAACTGGTTTATTAAGTTTCAATTAATACAAATGCAATAAAATGGGATTTACAGGGCACTTAAAAATAGGAAAACATAGCTACACTGGAACAAAAAAGAAGAAAAAGTACTAAGAGAGGAGAGCAGATTAGATTGAAATCAGCAGATTTAATACAGTTCTATATTTACCTTCACTCTTCAAATGAATCCAAGATGACGTCTGATTACCGAGATCATTTGTGGCCACACAGTAATAAACTCCATCAGTGACACTGGTCACATTGAAGCTGTAAAAGTCTCCTTCAGCTACACGGAGGTCTCCATCTTTGCTGTTCTTGAACCAGCTGAAGCTGGGGGGGCTTGGCTCTGCTGGAGCAGGTCAGGTTCACCCTGCTACCTGCTGACACCAAACCTGATGGACTGATGGACACTGAGGTGTTTTTGGGAGCATCTGAGGAAAATGTGAGATTAACTTTATTCATTAAAATCAGCACATGATGTTCTGACAGGATCCAATAACAAACACTGGTTGTCTTACATGAGACACTGAGAGTCTTTCTCTCCTCTGCTGTCTTGACTCTTCCTTCATTCACAGGATATGTGGCAGAACAGCTGATGGTGAGTCCATCATGTGTGTTTGACAGAGTGATGGTCTTCTGGATTTTAGTTGTGAAGGTCTGATCTGTGTTCTCCTCTGTGTTGTTGTGAGGGTCTTGTTGGAGATTCCAGGTGAGTTTAGGAGGGGAGTGTGGACAGGGAGTGGGAGCTGAGCAGCTTATAGTGACAGACTCCTTCTCCTTCAGATCACCTGGGATCTCAATTCTGGGGCTCGGGGGGGGACTCTGGAGTTTTAAAACAGACATTAAGAGTACACTAGCAAATAGATCAGAAATGACTAACCTTTAGATTTGAAACTGCAAAAAATATATAAAGTAAAAGTTTGAGATGCTTTTTTAATATTTTAAAATGTGACCATATTCATGTCAAACTGTAATAATAGACTCAATGTTTAATTGGAATTCAATTTCATGGCCAAGTGAAAAATGTGTTTGGAGAAAGAAAAGAGGTGAAATCAGTTGCAGTTTGGGCCTAAACAATAACATAATAGACTGATTGATAAAACAAAAGTAATTTACCTTGAACTGTTATTTGAAGAGGATCACACTGAGCTGTTGCCAGAAATGGCCCGTTCTCAATTCTGAAGTAGTATGTGTCTGTGTAACTTGTGATTAAACTAGAAAACAAGGTGGTGCATTGTTTCTGACTCAGGTCTCCAGTAATACTCATTGGATAGGTGGTAACTGTCCCACTACTGTTGAATATAATATTTCTTGTGAAGACAATTCTGGAGTCCTTTTTAATCCACACTCCGAAGGTTGTTCTTGCGCTGTTGAAGTCCTGATCTGGTTTAGCTCTAAAGTTACATGGGATTAGCAGACAAGATCCACTCAGTGCTTCCATGTTCTTTGGTGCAGTAATGAATAGGGCTGGCTCTTCAGGACAAGCAGCCAGAGCACCTGTGAAACAGACTCATTATGAACAAATTGTGGAACAAAACCTGCATGAAACACAAAGTACAACTCAGCAGCAGCATGTTATCTCCTTTTTCCTTTTAACAATGTCAGAATAAAACATTTCACTTTGCTGTCAGGACATGAACAGTTGGAAAAAGGAACATCTCCAAATAAAAGAGACTGAACAAACAGCTGACCTGAAACAAAGAAGACACTCAGCAACATGTTGGCTGTCACCATTTTCACCGACTGGACTGCAATGACACTCATCCTCTGGATTTGGAAAAACGTCACTATTAAATATTTTCATCAAAGCATCTTTAAACAAAGAATTCATGTTCTGTTAAAGCCATCTCAGATTCACACATTCAAACCAGGAACTCAACCAAAACTAAAACCCAACAAATAAAAGTGGAGTTCATGAAAAGCAGCAACATAAGAAACTCTCTGGGTTAAAAAGCTCAAACATAAAAAGCAGTAACATTTGACCTTACCAAACGAGCCCGCAGCTGAAACAGAGAAACAATTAGTCCCAATGTGTGAGTTCCAGCAGAACTGCAACAGAGCCAGTAGCAGACCTCCCTGCTAAGCCGTTGGGATATAAAAGCAAACAGACTTGCTGTTTGAAGCTAGATATGAAGAGACTGAAACACTGCAGAAAGACTTCACCCTTCCTCTTCACACCTTGGGAGTGGGGAAGTCAGCTTTTGTGACATCTTGAGCTTATAATAGTGCAAAGAACGTATTTATTTTTAAAGATTAAGTTTCACACAACTCGACTAATGTGAGAGCAGTTGTTGCTACACACTGTGTTGGGGCTGTAACTCTGACTAAATATAGTACACAGAGGATAGTTCCAGGGAATAAAGACTTAGGTTATTCTAGATTTGTGCACTCTTTCCAGCAAACAACTGTAAAAAGTGCATCATGCGCATCTTATGTCATTAAAAATGCGAGTAGAATCAGATGTCCACGTCGTTTGGATTTTTAGGTAGTTGTACTTTAATAATCAATGTCTTTACCGACGATGAAATATAAACAAAACTAATTGGAGACTAAATTATAAAGACATTTTTAAATTGGCCAAATTACCTATTTCCTCTGCACATGTAGTTAAGACACACAGTAGTTATAAAATATAGGCATGTTATACGGAGAGTTTTTTTTTTATTTTGAGTACTTTAATTCTGTTATTACAAAGACATTTTCTTGCAGAAAGCTGTGTGTTGCTACAGTCGCTATGACGATCCTATGATGATGAACTTGTTAACAAAACCCAGCCAACAAAGTTCCCCGTTTTTTACTTCAAGTTCTCAGCTTTTTTCTCACGCTCTGGTCCATCATTTACACACAGATATTTACCCAAGAAACACCCTGTCACTTTCAACTGCTTTTATATTTTAAGCTAACTTTACACATGCAAATTTTTGCATCAACATTAAAAGATTTAACATCTAAGACAGAAACTGAGCAATTTTCACAGACATGTGACTTTTGGTGTTATTCAGAGTCAGTAGAAAGGTCTCTCTACTTAACTGTGACCATAATTGCCTTCCGCCCTTAAGCTGTTATTGTCTTTCCGACCGTTCAACATGTTCAGTCATTGTTTGTGATTCATTGAACAAGCATGGAAATCAATGTTTAAACACTTTACAATGAAGATCTCTAAAGTTATTTAGATTTTTACAAAAGTATCTTTAAAATACAGTGTCCTGAAAAAAGGGGCATTTCTTTTTTTTCTGAGTTAGTTGTATTTTCATTTACACTATCAAAACATCAGATACTGTAAATATACTGTTTAAGTGGAAATTAAAGATAGAACTGTGAGGTGTGAAGTTTCCTTGTAGAACTGAAAGAACATCTAATAATACAACGCCAGAGGCCTCGATGTATTCTAAAGTGTTATCAACCACAGCCTATCTCACACATGTAGGGGCCCCAGTGTTCATGCTGACTGGTGCCCAGTCTGGATCACTGCTGCTCTGCATTACAGCGCTGATGACACAACTTCATTAAAATGCTTCGTTCAATTTAAATGTTTTTGATGTTTTTAATCCAGCAGTCATCTACACATGTACATTCAAATGAAAATAAAACAATAAGTAATTAAAATCCACACTTTTTGCTTTCACATCACCTGAAATATCTACTTTAACTGTTCTGTTGTCTTAATGATATATTTGTACGAGCAATGAAAACTGAAGCAAAGAAAAATAACTATAATAATGCCATAAATCAGCACAATCTTACACAAACTAATGATGAAGCTACAGTACATTATATTTATGTCATCTTCTGTCCTCTTTGCACTCCATTCTTTGTTCATCGTACCAATATTCAGCAAAAAAAGCCATTTAATATTTAAGAATTTGAGGAAAACAAAATAGAGAAATATTCCATTCATGGTGATCATGTCTTCTTCTTCTGCTTCATGATGCTTGATTCTCAATCACTCTGTTGTCAGACATGTCAGACAGACCAATAAGTCTTTAGCTGCAAATGATCATATCACAGAAAAGCTTGTATCACCAATCAAAGATGATGAGTGTACTGCAGAGTGTGATGATTCCCAGGATCTTCACTGTAACATGGACATCAACTCCAAACTCTGGATTATCTGGAACAAGACAGCATGGTCACCTTCTCCTTAATGGAAAAGTTTATTTTTACAGCATCCTTTCATAAAGGTGCATGTCTTCACCCCTTCCTATTCACACTCTGGGATTGACAAAGTCTTTTTGTGGCAGATTGAGCTCATCAAGTTGAAAATAATGTATTTATTACAATAGATTATTTTTTACATGACTCATTCAAAAGCTTGTTTCATTTGTTTTATTTTGTAGTACATGCTACGTTAATTATAATAATGACATTCAAAAATAGTAATATGAGTTTCCGTATTGACACATGAGGTTTTGTACGTTTGTATCATGTGGATGCAACAACAGTGTTGTTGTCATTACTAAGAATTCCTCATGGGAGATACGGCAACTATGCACTGTAATGTTAAGGGGAAGAAAAATAATGTGAAAATGGAAAAGTGGCAAAAATACAAACTAAGCATTTTTTTGTTATCTTTCATAAAGAAACATGAGAAGCATCTGTCCTTGTTGCACTGCAGGCAGAAAGAAGTATTTCATGTTAAGAAAGATTTATATTGATATGTCCATCTTGAGGTCATCTCGCCAGGCTTTTACAAAACAATATCACTTAATATGTACAGGCCTGAACAAAGTTGTGATCCACCACAATTGGTATTGAATAAACTTGCTGTGTAGAGTAGTGAAGACATGTAATTTTTTTTTTAGGGAGGATTGACCTGCATCACTAACAGCCTAACACCAGGGTTGATAAACAAAATTCATACTCAAAGACATGTCAGGTCACAGCTCCCTATTTAAAGCTTTGGGATTTTTATTTGCATACAACTGATATAAATAACAAATCGCACACAAACAGCTGTGTGAGTTTAGAACACACGTATATGAAACTATACGGTAGGTTAATAACTGCAGGATGGGAAGGTTTAAGTGTCTCTCCATTGAATGGTAGGCAGCAAAGGAATTGTACAGGAATGTGTATTCTGTCTTTTAACAACGGCACTCATTTCTTCTTCTTCATTTGAGTGTAGAGATCCTCCGGGCCGTCAGCAGTCTGTGTTCGGCTGTGTGCTGTCTGGGACACTTTGACCTGTGCATACAGCGAGTCCTGCTGCTGTCCTCTGTCCTGCTCCGAGGACGAGGATGCTTGAGGTCTCTGCTTGGAGAAGTCAATCTCTCCATAATGGATGTCTTCTTCTTCTCCTTCTTCTTTTTCTTCCGGCTCTTTAACAGTCATCTCTTCAGCTATTTCAGTCTGTAAAAAAAAAAGTGTGAGGTGAACCTTCAGCTGGACCCTTACATAGTAAGTATTTACAGACCCATCTCAAGTGAATCGCGTGGCCTTCTGGGAATAATCGGCATGCAAGCTAAAGCACAGACATGTGTTAGGTAAACTACACAAACAATGCTAACAGACATAAATCATTCACAACACACAGTGCAGTATTGTACAGGGAGGTTTAGCGTGTTCTCACCTGAGTCTGTTGTGCAGTTGGATGTCTCGACTTTAAACGCCTGGAGGACATTCGATTAATCATACTGTGTTTTAGGTATAACATACAGTGTGCCAGTAAGATGTGAGTACTATTATCTGAGTCAAGACATTTGTCTTTAATTTGTGATACTTACCAAACACAGAGAGCCAGGAAGAGGAGAATGACGATTCCAATGATTCCTCCAAGAATTGGCCCCAATTGAGAGCTAACTTCGCCTCAAGACAGGAGAACAAAACCAACGTCAGTGACTAAAAGATGTACAACATCATCAACACAAAAAAACATGTAACGATATTAATGCAGCATTGTGGAGTTTCCACTTTTTGTATTTACCTTTAATAGTAAGACGGATTATTGATGTTTCATTACCAAGATCATTAGTGGCAACACAGTAATATACTCTTCTATCTGTCACATTGACGCTGTAAAAGTCTCCTTCAGCTACACGGAGGGCTCCATCTGTGCTGTTCTTGAACCAGCTGAAGCGGGGGGGAGGCTTGGCTCTGCTGGAGCAGGTCAGGTTCACCCAGCTACCTGCTGACACCAAACCTGATGGACTGATGGACACTGAGGTGTTCTTGGGAGCATCTGAGGAAAATGTGAGATTAACTTTATTCATTAAAATCAGACCTTGATGTTCTGACAGGATTCAATAACAAACACTGGTTGTCTTACATGAGACATTGAGAGTCTTTCTCTCCTCTGCTGTCTTGACTCCTCTTCCTTCATTCACAGGATATCTGGCAGAACAGCCGATGGTGAGTCCATCATGTGTGTCTGACAGAGTGATGGTCTTCTGGATTTTAGTTGTGAAGGTCTGATCTGTGTTCTCCTCTATGTTGTTGTGAGGGTCTTGTTGGAGATTCCAGGTGAGTTTAGGAGGGGAGTGTGGACAGGGAGTGGGAGCTGAGCAGCTTATAGTGACAGACTCCTTCTCCTTCAGATCACCTGGGATCTCAATTCTGGGGCTCGGGGGAATCTGGAGTTTTAAATCAATACAGATGTTACACTAAAAAAATACAGCATCAAGACTCTACACCCATGCCAAGGGCTCTGTGGGGCTGCAATAAGCAAAATTCCATTGTCAGTATGCTAACATGTCAGAATGCCACTGATAACATGCTGATATTTATGTTTACCATGTTCACTGTCTTAATTTACTTCATACGTTTGTATTTTTACTCCACTATTTATTTGACAGCCATCACTGTAAACCCAGATTTAGTTGTATTAAAGGTTTTAGTGGTCACCACTTATTCTTTCATGTTATGTTAGAAAACATCTTCATTACTTAATCACATTAGTTGTTTGTGATAATAAGTATGCAGTGCACAGATCTTATTAAGCAGAGATAACCAAGGATGTTAAGTTTCTTTATGGGAGGGGCGGGGTCATTTAAACTGTTCGGAGCTGAACAGATGCAAAGGCTCATGGGAAAAAACACATGTCCTGGATGGTTTCTGTCCTAGTTAAAATGGGTTATAATAATGCTCTGTTATGGGTTTGGGTGTGCATTTATGTTATCTGGGTTTTAGTGGTTTATGGTTGATTTAGTGATCATGTTTATCTACATGTATTGTTGCTCCATGACCGAGACCCGGGTGGAAATTACAATTTTTGAATTATTAATATTTCTGATTTAATTGAACTATTGTATACAATATCATGTTCTAAAAACTATTCAGTTAAAACATTTGTAAAGATATCTTCCTGTAGTTTTGAGAAGTACAGCATGATATTTGATATTTATTATACTTAAACAAAAGTAAAGTAAGTTTAGTTATGATTTTAAGCATTGACTCAACTTACCTTCTCCCATCTAGCAGTGAAACTGTATTTAGCGTTCAAACGAATAGTGCTCTCTAGCGCCTCTCTTTTTTAAATCTGCGTTGCAGACTACTGTAGCCGTTATGTACCAAGAAACTATGATAACATGTTTTCCAATTTTTGCATTTTTAGCGACAAGGATTCCTTCTCCTGTGGCTCAGCATAAGCATGATACTCCATTATGATCTAGAGTACAGGACAGGCTTTCAAATTTGCCGGGGTAGTGACTAGCGTCTCTCACTGATCTTCTCCGTTTCAGCTGGTTTCAGTCACGTGACGCTGGCTCTGAATAAAAACGCGTTGTGGATTAGTTAGACAGGTAGGCTAGTGCTTTATGTCCCTCTCAGCGATTAGAGTTTTTCAAAATGTTGGAACAACATGGAAGCCTCCTTGGACTTGCCCGTCCAACGCAAATACAGAAGGTATGTCAGATCATTGGCAGAGGTAGTTTTACACCAATGAGGACAAATTTATGAATGAAGACATTGACTTTAACTAAAAAAATACATAAAACACTGATGGACATGATGGAGTCTTCAGAAGAGGTAAATATCTTTTTGATTCTACACGAGCCGGACAACGCCAGTTTCTGAACATAGCCGTACTGAGAAATACAGAGAGTTTTGTGGAACTGATTGTCTTAATTAGCATTACCTTAACATGCTTATTTTAGACAACAAGACTCCAAAATAATTATGTATGTTTACTAATGATTTTAGTAATGACTTCAAATGTAAACTTGATCAAGTTTAACAAGTTTCCACGCAAACTTCTAGTAAAGTCAACTAATTCAGGATAACAGTGTAGTTAACTACAGATTGAGATTTAACATACACACATATGATAAGAGTACATATCTCGGCTGTTTGCTCGGGGCATCTTTTTATGTTTCTGATGTTTGAGTTGTTGGCAGTTCCACCAAAATTACATTTCCCATCTAAACCTCTCACATGATTTAATTTAAATAATTGTTTGAAGCAAAACTCTCCAATATTTCACAATAAAATAAAGATGAAGAAAAGTTCAAAAGATGAACACAGATTTGTGTCGCATACATTTCTTTGTCTTCCTCATTTGCTCTCCCATAAAGATTTATCTTTTGACCATTTGTAAAGGGGAAAATAAAAAGTAAACTTAGAAAAATGAAGGTAATGTTGCTCATCACTGATGGTAAATAGTCCAAATAACACGCCAATCTTCCCCTTTTTAAGTGTTAAATGCAAAGTTTGTCATTTACAGGAAACTATCTCATGGGACTAGTATTAATAGTGCACTCATATGTATATTTCAGTCACATGCAAACAACGACTGTGATCACAGACTGGTTTCTGATACTGTTTATTATCCTACAGCAGATATCAGTGGCGGAAGAAGTGCTGAGTATTCAGATCCTTTAGTAAGATAAAAGTACTAATACCACACTGTAAAATACTCTTGTTAGAAGTAAAAAGCCCTGCATTGAAAATGTTACTAAGTAAAATTATGTAAGTATCATCAGGAACATGTCCTTGAAGTATTTAAAGTAAAAATACTCAATACAGACAAATCCTCACATTTTTTTAAATGGAAACAATCCAAACGTTCTGTCAATCAACTAAGTGTTTAATCTGTTAATCATTTCAGGTGTATCTTGTTGGGTAGTTTAAGTTATAATAACAAATCATATTTTCAAAACTAAATGATTTTTGTTTGCATAAATCTTAATTTGTAGAGTAACTAAAGCTGTCAGATGAATGTAGTGGAGTAAAAAAGTACAATATTTCTCTCTGAAATGTAACGGAGTAGAAGTAGAAAGTGGCATTAAAAGAAAAGACTCAAGTAAAGTACAAGTACCTCAACATTTGGACTGAAGTCCAGTACTTGAATAAATGTACAGTACTACTGTACTACTGGCAGGTTTACGATCACATTGAAGGTTAGGTTCGCTGTGTTTGTGTGTTTTGTTTACACCAAAACTGCAACTGATTTCATTCTTTCTTACTAACAATCATAATGAATAAAAAAAAACTCTCTTACCTTGAACTGTTATTTGAAGAGGATCACAAACAGCTGTTGCCAGAAATGGCCAGTTCTCAATTCTGAAGTAGTATTTGTCTGTGTAATTTGTGATTAAACTGGAAAACAAGGTGGTGCATTGTTTCTGACTCAGGTCTCCAGTAATATTCATTGGATATCTATCATTCACCCTGCTACTGTTGAAAATCACATTATTTGTTTGGTCGTTAAAATGTATATCATTTTTAATCCACACTCCGAAGGTTGTTCTTGCGCTGTTGAAGTCCTGATCTGGTTTAGTTCTAAAGTTACATGGGATTAGCAGACAAGATCCACTCAGTGCTTCCATGTTCTTTGGTGCAGTAATGAATAGGGCTGACTCTTCAGGACAAGCAGCCAGAGCACCTGTGAAACAGACTCATGATGAACAAATTGTGGAGCAAAACCTGCATGAAACACAAACTACAACTCAGCAGCAGCATGTTATCTCCTTTTTCCATTTCACAATGTCAGAATAAAACATCGTCACATCACTTTACAGTCAGGACATGAACAGTTGGAAAAAGGAACATCTCCAAATAAAAGAGACTGAACAAACTCACTTGAAAGTAAGAAGACACTCAGCAACATGTTGGCGGTCACCATTTTCACAGACTGGACTGCAATAACACTCACCTGGATTTACAAACACAATAATTCAGTATCTTTTACGAAGCATTCAACACAATCTGTACAACCACAATTTACTGTGTGTTAATTAACTGAGTGTCACAAGTCTGTAAACTGCAGATGAGTAAAACTCTCTGGTGTAGATAAGAAGCAAAACGAGCAAATAATGTCTTACCAAAGAAGCTCACATCAAAAATAGAACAGGAATCAGGTTCTTTTGGTTGGCAGTTCATATGTCATATGTGAAAATGGTTAAGTGTATAAATGTTAACAACTCAACCAACTTCCCTTTTTAGCTGTCACAATTCAAAAGAAAGTCGACTTCCTATGACTTCCTATGACTTAAGAACACAGTGCAAGTACAGTTGGCTTTTAAATCAGAGAAACGGAAGCTATGCTCTACAATCTTTATATGTTACATATATCCCAATAATAATGATGATAATAGCAATTCAGGATATTTAAACACATGTTAACATAAATGAACATGTGCAGTGACTGTGACTTGACTGATCACATTGGTCTTTATCACTGTTGGACCGATGAGAGCAACTCAGATGCTTTTATTTGTTTTGTATTCATTATCATTAAATAAATGACATCATGTGTTGGATGCACACATTAATTTAGCAGTCACCCACAGTATACAGTACGTGTAGGCTATACTAACACAAAAGATAAGCATTATTTTTCTCATTCACACATTCTGCTTTCAGAAAAAGTGGAAGAAGTATTCGGTTTTATCTGAAAGAAACACACATAAAAAGGTGCCACAGATCATTGTTGAAGGTTTTTATGTTTTATAGGGGGGAATTACAGGACGATCTCCATTTTAAAGGAAAATTTACATTTTGAACGTCAAACACTTTTCAGCAACATTTTGTGTCTTTTCTGCATCCTTTTATGGGGCAAATGTCTTTATTTATATAAAGGAAATCATAATTATTATTGGGGGTTGCAACGCCTATGATGGGCAGCTACTGCTAACAGCACATTTTAAGCTGGCTGATGAAGAATGCGAGCTTGAAGATGAAACACATTGTGATCTAACACTCTGGTTCATCAGCCAGATAAATCTTGTTATTTAAACAGTTTCAGCACATGGGAGAAGATAACGTTCAGGATTTTCTGCCAGAAAGGGTTTATTTTAAAGTGCTCATATTATGCTCATTTTCAGGTTTATAATTGTATTTAGAGGTTGGACCAGAATAGGTTTATGTGGTTTACTTTTCAGAAAACAGCATATTTTTGTTGTACTGCACATTGCTGCAGCTGCTCTTTTCACCCTGTGTGTTGAGCTCTCTGTACTGCTGCCAGTCAGCTGCAGAGTATAAGGGCGTGCCACGCTAGCAGCTAAGCGAGCATTATAACGTGTTACAACCCATGGCGCTCTTCTGTCCTCTGCAGCTGGGAACATGGTGTCTCCTAAACCCATGCTTCCGAATCGATAACAACATGGCGGATATCCGAGACGTTACTGCTGTACACGGTGAGTGGAGACATAGAAACATAAGCATGCTCTTATGGACGGGGTGGTGGGTGGTAATACTCAAATTTTTCGGCCAGTGACGTAGATGGCCCTGCTGATTTTGACCAGCTCACCCCGAACCTGAAGGCAGAGGACATTCAGAAACCCGTATCTCACTCAAAACAGCATGGATGCTTTTTTTACAAGTTTGTATGCATGTGGAAGCACCAGAGACACAAAATAACACCCCATATTTTTTTCATAATATGGGCACTTTAACGCAAACCATAACCTAACCAAAGTAACGTTGTTGCATAAATCTAACACAATTTCTGGTAACAAAACATGCTTCATTTAACCTAAACCATGACCCTTTTCTAAACCTAACCAAGTAATGTTGTTTCAATCACAACGTTGATCACGTGTCTTACGCTGCGACCAATTCACAATGTGCATCTGTCGCTGGTACGAGTATGTGTTGAAACAAACTTTATCTGGGGGAATTTTTTTTCCCTTGAAACGTAATTGAGAATGCAGTTAAGCTATATGAAGCATAATTCTTTAGGAGACAGGGTTGATTTTATCACATTTAGAGCCACATCGACATCATAAAAACAACATTGTGTGTGAGAAACTAGTGGTTGCCACAATGAGTGCGTCATATTTTGTTTGAAACACAAGTTAAATAGTTTAGCTAAGGGAACAGTAAGGGTCCAACAGGATTTTAGAAAATGAGCTGACCATAAATAGCCCCACCATTGCCAACAGTGAAGTTTCATGATAAAATGATGTATAACCCCTTAGTTTGGTCAAAAACCACCATCATATCCAACATAGTCTATGTTCTGCTCAGATCTCTGCAGGGTAAATCCAGACAGCTAGCTAGACTATCTGTCCAATCTGAGTTTTGCCTCACACAACTAAAACAACTTATGAACATGTTCCACCAAAACAAGTTCCTTCTTGAGGCTATTTTGCAGACGCGCCGTTGCTCTGTACGACTCTTAGCGGCGCCGAAGACGATTGTGATTGGTTTAAAGAAATTCCAATAAACCAAAGCACGTTTTGGTCCCATCATAGAATGCTGTTTGACTAGCCACACTCCACAGCACTGTGGAGGAAGGTCTGGCAATGTGAGACTATAGTCCTGACTCAGATTCAAAAAGTGAAACACAAAAACAAGTCAATCCTCAGGCTTGTGAGAGAAAGGAGGAGTTAAACAAGAACATTAAAATATCACTCATGGTGTTTCTGCAAATAGCAAATAAAGTTGTAATTCTCACACTAACATTAACATTTGTATACTACTACAAGCAGAAACAGAAATACCACAATTTCCCTTAATTTACTAACCAATAATCAAATGCAAAAGTATTCCAACTGCATTGTCTTCAGTTTGTCAGTGAATATAAATACAAATACATGAATGAAGGGGTGCATTTAAATAGGGTTCACAATACTTGTGTTAAGAAATTGACATTACTTTTGACAATGACTTGTCACAAATGAAAATACACATTTTAAATTCAACAATACTATACTAATAATCCCTGCACTGCTCTACAAGTTTGTGCAGAAATTCTTTTGATGTCATTTAGACTTGTACTATTTATAGAGCTTTGGGACTTTAGCTAGCAGGTATCTGACATTTAAATAACAATGACTGTGTGATTTCAACACACACATATTAACATGTCACTAACTGACACAAAAGAAGCTGGAGGATGTGGAGGTTTTGAGTTTCCCTTTATTGAACACTAGGCAATGAAATTTACATGTTCCTGTCCAGGATCCGGTGTTTTTTTTTACTGTTGAACATAAACAAAATCTAATGAAAAAAAATAAAAGTACATTTAAAATGGATAAATACAATCTTGCTGTACAAAAACAAAACAACTCTATTTTTTCTTCACTTGAGCGTAGAGATCCTCTGGGCCGTCAGCAGTCTGTGTTCGGCTGTGTGCTGTCTGGGACACTTTGACCTGTGCATACAGTGTGTCCTGCTGCTGTCCTCTGTCCTGCTCCAAGGATGAGGATGATTCAGGTCTCTGCTTGGAGAAGTCAATCTCTCCATAATGGATGTCTTCTTCTTCTTCTTCTCCTTCTTCTTCTGTTTTTCTTGCTGGCTCTTTAACAGTCAGCTCTTCACCTGTTTGAGTCTGCAAAAATATGAAATGTTAAGAAGATGGATTTTTATCCAGTTGTGTCACTGTTGCAAAAACATCTTACATTGTGTCACAAAAGAGTTTAACAAATCATTGTCTCATCTTGTGTAGTTTACCCAGTTTCACAATCTTTAACCACAGTGGGTTGCTGTATTTCCTGACCTATTTTTCTCATGAAGAATCTCATACAGTCAAATGTCTATTTAGCGTTCAGTCCAAATTCCTTCCTATAACTTATATCTATCTTCATATAGCATTTTCCCACCTGATTCTGTTGTTGAGTTGCATGTGTCAACTTGATCGGCCTCCTACACAGAGTGCTGTAAAATAAAATTTAATGAGGAATTTGGATTAGTGCGTAAATTGAATCTAGAAACATGCTGTTGACATGCTGCCGCAGAGGCGTAAACGGCCACATATCACTTCATCATCTGTGCCTTCAACCAACCAAGAATCGCATTAGCTGATTTCATTTGAGAGACTTACCAAACACAGACAACCAGGGAGATGAGAACGATGATCGCAATGATTCCTCCAATAACTGGCACCAGTGGAAGAGACAGATCAGGTGATTTGGCTAATAGAAACAAACCGAATGTAAGTGACCACAAAAAGTAGTCATGTAGCAGAAGTTCCCATTTTTAAATTAAGCGGAACCAGTGCTGTGTTTACCTTTAATATATAGAAGGATTTTTGATGATGTTTCATTACCAAGATCATTTGTGGCCACACAGTAATAAACTCCATCAGTGACACTGGTCACATTGAAGCTGTAAAAGTCTCCTTCAGCTACATGGAGGGCTCCATCTTTGCTGTTCTTGAACCAGCTGAAGCTGGGGGGGCTTGGCTCTGCTGGAGCAGGTCAGGTTCACCCAGCTACCTGCTGACACCAAACCTGATGGACTGATGGACACTGAGGTGTTCTTGGGAGCATCTGAGGAAAATGTGAGATTAACTTTATTCATTAAAATCAGCACATGATGTTCTGACAGGATCCAATAACAAACACTGGTTGTCTTACATGAGACACTGAGAGTCTTTCTCTCCTCTGCTGTCTTGACTCCTCTTCCTTCATTCACAGGATATCTGGCAGAACAGTTGATGGTGAATCCATCATGTGTGTCTGACAGAGTGATGGTCTTCTGGATTTTAGTTGTGAAGGTCCGATCTGTGTTCTCCTCTATGTTGTTGTGAGGGTCTTGTTGGAGATTCCAGGTGAGTTTAGGAGGGGAGTGTGGACAGGGAGTGGGAGCTGAGCAGCTTATAGTGACAGACTCCTTCTCCTTCAGATCACCTGGGATCTCAATTCTGGGGCTCGGGGGGGACTCTGGAGTTTCAAAACAGAATAAGAAACTGTGCATTATTTTCTTGTTATATCTAAAATAAAACAGAATGATACAAACCCTTTCTTACCTGTAACTTTTATTTGAAGAGGATCACAAACAGCTGATGCCTTGTATGCACTGCTTTCAATTCTGAAGTAGTAATTGTTTGTGTAATTTATGAATAAACTGGAAAATAAAGTGGTGCAGTCCTTCTCGTTCAAGTTCCCAGTAATATTCATTGGGTAACTATTAACTGTGTTTTTACTGCTGTAAACCACAGTGTTTGGTTTATTTTGAGTATCGACTATAGTCCAGATTCCAACATAATTGATGTTAACTGGATGTTCTGTAGTAGAGCTAAAGTTACATGGGATTTGTAAACAAGACCCACTCAGAGCTTCCATCTGTGGTACCGTAATGAAGAGGTGTGAGTCTTGAGGACAATTCCAAGCCAAAGCACCTATAAAGACAAGAGTCATGATTAATATAAGGTGGAACAAATCTCTAGGAACAGAAAGCAGCAGGATCTTGCATGTAGTTTTGCCTTTGCAATTTCAGTAGAAATATTTAGGAAATAAACAATTGCAAAATTAGCTTGTGAGATTATCTGTAGGGATGGCAAAAGTACTCACTTTCCATACTCAACTACAGATACTTATGTTAAAAAATACTCTGGTAAAAGTAGAAATACTTTACTCAAGTAAAAGTAACAAAGTACAGGCTTGGAAATGTGCCTAAAGTAATCAAAGTAGCCTTGCAAATGCCAACCATTTTTATGCAAAGCTTCCTGGACCACACACATGTTACTAGAGTGCACACTAAAAAACTTCAGTGGACATGGAATAAAGGCTCATTATATGCATTTGTCTACATTTTAAATGGATGTCTGCCAATAGGCCTAAACATCACACATATTATTATTATTATTATTATTATTATTATTATTATTATTATTATGACTGAGTAGCAAGATATGATTCTGTGAGAATTCACAGATCCAGTTTCTATTTTATAATCTTTCCCTTAACATTTAAAGGAATCTACATGTGTGTGTGCGAATGTGTGCGTGTGTGTGCGTGTGTGTGCGTGTGTGTGCGTGTGTGTGCGTGTGTGTGCGTGTGTGTGTGTGTGTGTGCTCTAATACGGCTTCTGGAAAAAAAATAAAGGATAAAATATGAATTATTAAACAAACATTAATTAAGACATTCCCCATACTTTAGAGTTACAGCACATTGTCCAGGAGTCATTCTTGTTGCCTACTATCTCAAACATCTCTCTCAGATAAAGCCGAGGAGGATTGGGAATGTCTTGCTCCTTGTCTGCTAAATCTCTGTGATATCCGTTAACTTCATTTTCAATAATGGCGCCGTCCATACCATAGACAGTTACCACTACCGCCATCAGGATGCAATGATTCTGTTGAGTCGTCTTGTAGTCAAGACAACGTAGCCTATATTCCCATCCAGTTAGATTAAATTTGGTATTGATGACGCAGAAAATAATAACGGTAACCCCACTGAAATTATTTGAAACTAAAGTAATGAGTCAATTTTGTAAAATGTAAGGAGTAAAAGTAAAAAGTCGGCACAAAAATAAATAGTAAAGTAAAAATAATCTAAAAAATCTAATTGAGAACAGTTACTTCCACTTTCTGTCTATCTGCACAGAACACAGAGCTCACCTGAAAGAAAGAGGAGATGGAGTAACATGTTGTCTGTTGCAATATTCACAGACAGGGCTGCCATCACCTACTGTTGCAAACACAATAATGTAGTTACTTAATAAACATGCTTTTAGAGTTGTTATAGAGCACATTTACACCAGAAACTTGCATCATACAACCAGAATCCACTGTGTTCTAATTAGTGATCAATCAACATCTTCAGAGGTCAAATCTAAATAATTCCACAAAATGCAAACTCTCACTTCTCATGGCTCAGTAAAAGGACAACTTAATATTACTCTTGGCTAAAAAACTAATCAAAATCAGTCAAACAAAAAGATAGTCTTACCGAACAAGCCCAATTTCAAAAAGGGAGCAGCAACGAGGTCCTTCGTGGATGTTTTCACAGTGAATGAAGTCTAGTGTGGAACTTCCCTGTTCAGCGGTTATAACTTAAAAAAAGGTTAACTTCCCGTGTTACATGACTACACAGTAACTGGTTACATCTACCAAATATCATCTGAGTTAAATGACTTACAGTAAATATAAGAGCCAGTCAGGAAGGGTTCACCTTTACTGCTCATATCCAGTGTGTGTCTATCTGCTGTCTTCTATATGTGGAATAACACACCAGTTCATTTGCTCTCCATGTAGAAATACGCATTTTCATTAATAAGCATTTCAATTAAAATAGAATTCACAGTCAATTGCATGCATCAAATGAGTCAATCTAATGGAAACGTTTTACTAAAAAAACATTTCAAACACACTCCTCAATACTCAATAATATACTTTAAAATATATTTTTTTACATCAGAAAAAAACACCAAACGTAATGTGTTGCCTCATTGTTCATCTCAACTCATTATTTCACACAAACACCCATTGTTGCAGCTTCCTCCCACATCACCTGGAGCCTCTTGTTCACTATATTTACTCTTCCTAAATTTTCTGCTTCTTCTTTGCAGGTTCAAAGGAAATACAGCAAAAAAAAGTCCAGCATTTAAGAGAAATACAAACATTACTGAATATAACGGAAAATAAGAAGTTGCTATAAAAAAGAGTCAAATTAACAGTGACAGGTAAAAAGATAGAATACTGACTAGATTAAAACATTAAACGAGAATAACCAGATAAAGACTCAGACAGAGGGGCACCACACATAAGGTTAAATCAATAACTGGTCAACTAATCTGACCGACCGTCAAAGCACTTTTGGATCGCTCTGAATGTGCAGTGACCTCATCCTGTCATGTCTCACTGTAAAACATGCAACATCAACACATGGAATGTGCAACATCACCAATGAGTCTGGTCACAGTCCTTCAGAATGAAGCTGAGCCCTATATGTGCTTCTGTGCTATTTATTATGAGCACAGGACTTAAAGGAGCAGTGTGTCAGATTTAGGGGCATCTAGTGGTGAGGCTGCAGATCGCAACCGGCTGAATTCCTCTTCCCTCACCCCGTGTGTGTGTAGAGAAGCTATGGTGGCCTTCAGGTAATATAAAAACGCAAAAGGCTCTCTCTAGAGAAGTGGTTCTCAAAGTGAGGTCCACGGACCCCAAGAGGTCCCTAAAGGGGGTTTCAGTCTGTCCCCAGCAAAAAAGGGAAGATGTGGTTTTCACTATAATTCCATCATCAAGCAACATAATAACATCATGTATGACTATTCTGGTCATTGTTTTCATACACATACTGTAATGAAAGATCTAAAAGCATAAATCCTTTCAAGTGGGGGACCATGGGACAAATCATATTAAATGAGAGTCCATAGTCTAATTTGTGTTGTTTTGGGGTTCTTGGCGTGATACAATTCTAATGTGAGAGCCAGTGCTTGGTTGGTCTGTTTTGAGCTATTGTAGCAACATGGCGTACTCCGTGGAAGAGGAACAGAGAAATGAAGTTTTTTTTTCTAAGCCAGTGAAAACACAATAACTCAGTTTCAGGTGATTACACTAATGTAAACATAATTATGAACATTATATTCCTGCCAATAGATCCATCAAAAGGCAGAGGAATCCAACATGCAGCACACAATGCTAAAGAGACTGTTGATAGTTTCCATGAAGCAGCTGATGTGTCTCTCATGTGAAGATTAGTTCACGCTACACTCCACATCTTCATTTATTAAACAACATTTAAAATGTCACACTTTAAAATGTATTGCAAACAAATTCAGGTTTGCGAAGCCAATATTTCCTTGTAATACTTTTGATTAAATATTTGTCCAGGGGCACCGGAATCCTCAGCTGGTTGATTGTGTGGCCATGTACAAAAGGCTCAGTCCTTACCGCAGCAAATCGTAGAGGTTCGAGCCCGACCTGGGCCCTGTGCTGCATGTTGTTCTACCTTTCTCTCTCCTTTCTTGTCTTAAGCTGTCCTGTCAAATAAATCTACCGCCCCCCAATTTTTAAACATCCAACATGTCCGTGTTAGTCCACAAACTCATTTTCTCTTCACTTGAGCGTAGAGGTCCTCTGGACCGTCAGCAGTCCGTCTTACGTTGTTTGCAGTCCTGGAAACTTTGACCTGTGCGTACAGCGTGTCCAGCTGCTGTCCACTGTCCTGCCGTGAGGCCGAGGACGGTTCAGGTCTCCCCTTGGAGAAGTCGATCTCTCCATAATGGATGTCTTCTGTTTCTGTTGCTCTGGCTGGCTCTTGAACCTCAGCTGTTAGTCTCTGTGACAAAAAGAACCAAATGAGAAACGTTGTGAGGGACCATCTACTTCCTGTAGTTCACCTCCGTTTCTCTCTCACTCAGCTCCCACTGGTAGAACATAACAATCAGCTCTTATTGGACACAGCAATGGGGAAATCTTGTCGCTGTGCCAAATCTGTTCTTTTTTTAGGTACAACAGTGGATTATCATTGTAGGTTTTTAACAGTTGTTGTTATCACATTTCCTGTGGGTCTCCACATTTTTTCACTAATGAGGAACCTGGTCAGTCCAGTGTAGATCTTATGAAGGCAGATAGTATGACTAGAAACATATTCATTACACTTTCTGTAGTACTGAACAGTAAAATATTTTCCCACCTGTGTCTGTTGTAAAGTTGTATGTTTTGTCTTTAACCACCTGGAAGACATAACAAGGCAGTCAGCTTTTCTTACTGTGTAACAATAATAATAATAATAGTTATTATTATTATAATGATACATAATGCGTCTGTGTATTTAACAAGTTTCAATACCTAAATTTCAATTTAAATGCAATCTGAAAATGATCAAGAACGACATGTAATATTACAATACCAATAAATATGCAAAAGTTCTTTAACAGCTCAGAGGAGTTGAAAGTGAAGCCTCGATCACCTTCAGTCTTTTCTTCGTACTTTTAGGCCACATCAATGTCCCTGCTTGTACAACACACATTTGATTTACGGCTACATCTGGAACTGATACTGAGATACGTACCAAACAGCAACGATCACACAGAGGAATATGATGATCCCAATGATCGCTCCAACAGCTGCCCCCCATGGTGAAGAGGTATTGAGATGTTTTGCTCCTACGGAAACAAAAACGTCATAAGTGACTGAAGTCAAGTAAACAAGAATCATGGCTGTGACCCAGCTTTCATAGAAAGCCCAGCTTGACTTCATATAATATTTTCAAACACATTGTCCAGATGCAAATATGCAGTGCATAAATTGTGCTTGCAGATGTGCAGTGAAATTAATTTGTCACTGCACAATATTTTAAAGGTGCTCACACGTCTAGACATTTTTTTGTCACATACAGCAAACATCTCCTCACTATCTGCTAGCTGCCTGTGCCCTGAACACACTGTAAAAAGCCCAGGCTCCACAAACTGCGCCAACCTGCACCACGAACCGTAACAAACAGTGTTCCAGCCTATAACCACCAAGAAGGAGTTGGTTGAGTCATGAACGTGCATCGTGGAAGTAGCCTATGTGCTAACGCTGATGCTGTGATGGCTCAACCAACTTCTTCTTGTCGCTTATAGGCTGGAACACTGTTTGTTATGGTTCATGGTGCAGATGCTATTAGTATGAAGCAAGATTTGGCTTCAGGTTGAACCTGAAGGGTTTTCTGTATCACAACAATGGATCACTTTTTACCGGGTTAAATTGCCGTGGTAACTTGTGCTGAACATCTAACCTAGTCGGGAGCAGGTTATGTTGGAGATTAGAGATCAACTGATGTAAAAAAAAAAAAAAAAAGAAAACGCCTGACCAATCAATACTTGATTGATAACGGCGTCACAATTCTTAGAAGATCTGCTGCAGCTCGCTGCGCGGAGAGAGAGATGCGCTCATAAAAGTCAAAACATTTAGAGACAACCCCGTTAACATTCCCTGATGGGTATTTTTATGAAAGATATAGATTTTAAGCTGAGGGAATAACTTCTAGGCTATTTGTCAGCTTCACATCAGTTTGAAGGGATATTCTAAAACGCTTATCATGAAAAAACTGAACGTGGAAAAAGCTTAACATTGTTATCAGTTATCACCAAATTTCACTTTCATAACCACTGAAAACTGTCAAAAGACTAAACCAAAAGTCCAATTATTATGGATGTTATCTGACATTAAGCATTTCTGCTTCAATGAGCCTATTGTAAGGAAAAAGCTTAACATGGTTTCATGCACCTAAACTTAACAACAAATAATTGGACTTTGGTGTTGATTTTTTGACAGTTTTCTGTGGTTATGAGGAGCAATATGAGAGAGAAATTAGGTCATTAGGTCAATCACTGATCATTGTTTAGGTACTGTACATTAATTAATAATAATGATTTATACTGTTTATTGATCCCCAATGGGGAAATTACAATTTACACTCTGTTTTGTTAGTAATCACTACACATTTTTTTATTTGCTCTCAGATCGCTTCCCACTGCCAGGATTGCAACTGAAATAATAGACTAAAACACCGAAAGTTTATGAATAGCACAAAGGTAATCAGGTCAGATCTTGTGCCTGTCTGATGGGGAAGTGATATTGATAACAGCATCAGCTATTTTTTGCCAGCCTTCCTTCCTGTTTTAGTAAATAGCAACTGTATTGCATTTTGCCTGTAAAACCGTTTCTGTATTCTTCATATTCATGTAAAATTATAGTTTGATTCATAGTACAGGCCTCCGGTTGGCACAGATTGTTTTTGTTGCTGTAGTCTAAAAATACATTAGAAGATCATTCTCAGTTATTTATTCTACTGGTAAACTTCTTTCCTCTCGCTTCCTATTCTTACTTTTCACATTTTATGAATCAGCACATACAACACTTCTCTCTAAAAAAATATTGTTTTTAACTTACCATCAATCTCTCCTTTTTTATTTAAGGACATTATTCCAAATTCTGCATATTGACATTGATGTATAGAATACTTTATCCAACATGAACTCCTTCTATTTCCAAACCAGATGCAGTGCAGTGTTTACCTTCATTAGTCAGATGGATCTCTGATGATCTTTGTGTACCGAGATCATTTGTGGCCTCGCAGTAATATACGTCATCAGTGACATTGGTCACATTGAAGCTGTAAAAGTCTCCTTTAGCTACACCGAGGTCTCCATCTGTGCTTTTCTTGAACCAGCTGAAGCGGGGGGGAGGCTTGGATCTGCTGGAGCAGGTCAGGTTCACCCTGCTACCTGCTGACACCAAACCTGATGGACTGATGGACACTGAGGTGTTCTAGGGAGCATCTGAGGAAAATGTGAGATTAACTTTATTCATTAAAATCAGCACATGATGTTCTGACAGGATCCAATAACAAACACTGGTTGTCTTACATGAGACATTGAGAGTCTTTCTCTCCTCTGCTGTCTTGACTCCTCTTCCTTCATTCACAGGATATCTGGCATTACAGCTGATGGTGAGTCCATCATGTGTGTCTGACAGAGTGATGGTCTTCTGGATTTTAGTTGTGAAGGTCTGATCTGTGTTCTCCTCTATGTTGTTGTGAGGGTCTTGTTGGAGATTCCAGGTGAGTTTAGGAGGGGAGTGTGGACAGGGAGTGGGAGCTGAGCAGCTTATAGTGACAGACTCCTTCTCCTTCAGATCACCTGAGATTTCAATTCTGGGGCTCGGAGGAGAATCTAGGGTTTTAAAACAAACGTTTTACACTGAAGAATACAGTATATTAGTTTGTACCAGTGAGTTACAGTACATCTGCAAATGTGACCCTTTTATTGTAAAACTGTACTGAAATTTCAGTCAGAGATCGTTCTAATGAAAAAAACCTCATCATGGGACGCTCATGTAGATTTGTTAATGTGCAATGTGAAGGAGTGGCACTCTATTCTAAACCAAGAGACTTCCCTTTTGTTGAGTCTGTTGACATGAAGATACTGTACGTTGTTTTAAATTGCAATGCTAAAAATATGACACATGTAGTACAATATTTAGATTATAATATGTGTTAAGGAATATTTATGCGCAGTTTCAGTTATTAGAACATTTGGAACATCCTGACTTCCTGTGATTATGACAGATCACAGGCTGGGTTTTGTAACATTTTACAATAAAGATATGGGTCATGGTGTTTGCTGTCTAAGCAACAGCTGTAACAACATTATAAACACACTAATACAACCAAACCTTACCTCTAACGGTTATTTGAAGAGGATCACAGGAAGCTGTTGCCAGAAATGTTCCGTTCTCAATTCTGAAGTAGTATGTGTCTGTGTAACTTGTGATTAAACTAGAAAACAAGGTGGTGCATTGTTTCTGACTCAGGTCTCCAGTAATACTCATTGGATAGGAAGTAACTGTCCCACTACTGTTGAATATAATATTTCTTGTGATGCCAACTCTGGAGTCATTTTTAATCCACACTCCGAAGGTTGTTCTTGCGCTGTTGAAGTCCTGATCTGGTTTAGCACTAAAGTTACATGGGATTAGCAGACAAGATCCACTCAGTGCTTCCATGTTCTTTGGTGCAGTAATGAATAGGGATGGCTCTCTAGAACAAGCAGCCAGAGCACCTGTAAAATCAGTTTCACGATTAACAAAATGTGAAAGAAAATCTGTAGGATGAAACATTCATGATAAACGAAGCAGCAGTATGTTGCATGCCGGTCTTTCTTCACTGTCTTGTTAACAATTTCCTCATAAAACATTTCACTTTACAGTAAGAATTTGAACAAAATAACTAACTCTGGTCTTTCTGCTTTTTTTATTCTAAATTAAGATTGTAAATAATTCAAGTAACACACAGCTCACCTGAAATGAAGAAGACGGTCAGTAACATGTTGTCGGTCAGCATATTCCCAGACTGAAACTGGCTCCCTGGATTTACAAACACATAACACTGTTCATTTTCAGTTGTCCTCATTGCTACGTTTTTACAAAGCATTCAATGTATTTAAAAGCAACTTCCCTGCTTCAACTTCATGGCGGAAACCACAGTTAATTTTTTTTCATTATAAGTAACAATTAAAGACATCCACAGAGCTGTGCTTTATCAGTAAAATATAAAGTTCAGTAAAATGTTTTCTTACCAGATGAGCCCACAGCTAAGAAAAAATGAAGTTGTGATCCCAGAGTTAAATGAGGAAATGAGTTATATTTAGCAGAGCTGCAACTAACCACCTAGCTGCTGTAGAATAAAAGAAAGAGGACTTTCCTTGAAAGAATTGCAGTTCACTTTATTTGGTGTCAGAACTGCTAGATATCACATGACCAACATGACTAAAACAGTTTTGCCACTGCTCATATTCTGTGAGTAAGGAAGTCAGATATTACAACATCTTAAAAACTTTAGGTTTCAGATGACAAAACTCGTTGCTAGCCTTCATAGATACATAACACAATAATGACTTATTTGAACAGTTTACAGTATGAACTTTGTATAATTGACTGCAATGTTGTCACTGACTTCTGCACTGTAAAACAACACATGATATCAGCCCTCATCTACACAGATACACTGTAAACACTTTCTGCTCTGTGAAACATTTCTTCATAGACAATCTGAAAGTTCAAATATTAACCCTTCTTGTTCTGTATATTTCAAACCATTTTTTATGTAATTTACACTTCACATGCGTCCAATGGAAACACAAGTTAAGAGATGAAAATGTCACATGGTCTAAGCATCTTTTTGGTATCATAAGAACAAAAGAAAAAAGTCCGTTCTGCTATTCAGTTCAACCTGAGATAAATTATTACAGAAGATGCTTTTACTTTTTGTGTTGATTTTAACAAAGAGAGAGCAGAAAAAATACAAAGAAATATTATTAAAGCCTTTAAGAATTAATAGCAATGAGCATTTAGAGAAAAGCTACACTTCATTGCAAGTGGCACACTAAGACTAATACATGCAGAATTAACAATACAGTATGGTGAACATGACATCGTCTCCCTCTCCTTCTGGCTTATGGTGGATGTAACGCAACTGCACTGTTGACATAAACTGCTTCTCCTGTGTCCTGTGGACAGGAAACAACACAGAGAGAGGTGTTAGTGCTCTGATGTGGATTTAAGCAGCTCAGTTTCAGTTAATGTAAAGATAAAAAAATAGTTGCAAGATGTCATTTTAATACGACTTGGTCACTTAAATTAGATCTTCTAATTCACACACACACACACACACTGCATTGTGGTCTGGTGTTACTGCTGTAGGTGGAGACTATTTAAAAGTTTCTCCTACTTCTGAGACCTGCAGACAGATAAGTTGATCGATAATGAAGCAACTCTCCTTGGTGGTGTCATGGTTGTGGTTTTCAGTTGTGATATTTCCTATTTTGTTTTGTTAATTCATTTATTAATTTAATTCCTGTGTGTTGATGTTTCCCTGTTATTTGTTGAGTGTTTCCTGTTTTGATGTATTGTTCATCCATGTGCATGTGCACTCTTTACTTCCTGTGTTATTTTGTAGTGATCCGTTGCATTTGTCTGTTTCTAGCTTTTTTCCTGTTGACTCGAATTAGTCCCTAATGTTTTTCACCTGTTCATCTCATCTATCCTCATGTCACCTGTCTCTCGTGTTGTCTTGTGTATTTGGGGTATTTCGTCTGTGTGCTCACTTTGTCTGGCGTCAGCTTGTATGTCAAGTTCAGCCTGTGCCTGTACTACTTTATTCTCCTGTTTCTGTTAAATATGTTTTCAGATTTTTTGATAATCACCTTCTTTCTTAGATTGTAAGTTTATTTTTGGTTATTAAATAAGTCAACTCTCCGTTATCTTCTATTGTGCTCCTGCATTTTGGGTCCAAACCTGCAAACTGCAGCCTCATATGACACGGGGCTTACCTTCCCTGGTTCTGCGTAGCGTCTTGTCCTAAACCAGCTGTGAGAAAAAAGAAGAATGTTTATGTTTATGCTGTAATTAGACCAATTAGTGTGTAAGTGCAAATGATCATATCACAGAAAGTGTGTCTCACCACTCAAAGAGGACCAATGTACTGACAAGCATTATGACTCCCAGTATCTTCAATATAACTTCAACACCAACCTGTATACCTGCAACACAGCAGCATGGTCACCTTCTGCTTTATGGGACATTTTATAAAACGTCTCAAACCATAATTCCTGTGGTTACCTTCAAATATCAGCTGACATCCTGTTGATAGTTGAATGTCCAGATCATTTCTGCATCCACAATAATACAATCTGCCTCGATCACTGTTTGTCACTTTAAAGCCATAAAGTTGTGTATCAGCTTTGATCAGTTCCAGTCTGCCATCACTCATCATGAACCAGACAAAGTTGACAGTAGGAGGGTTTCCTCTGTAGGAGCAAGTCAGGTTCACCATGCTGCCGACTGACACTGGATCAGTGGGACTGATGACCACCTTAACATCTTTGGGATTGTCTGGAAGATTTGACAAATGGAATGATAAGAAAAGATCAGTTATATTGCCACCTGCTGTCATCTTGATAAAGCAAAATAAATTAAGCCTAATTTACCTTCATTAGTTAGATGGATCTCTGATGATCTTTGTGTACCAAGATCATTTGTGGCCTCACAGTAATATACGTCATCAGTGGCATTGGTCACTTTGAAGCTGTAAAAGTCTCCTTCAGCTACACGGAGGGCTCCATCTTTGCTGTTCTTGAACCAACTGAAGTTGGGGGGGGGCTTGGCTCTGCTGGAGCAGGTCAGGTTCACCCAGCTACCTGCTGACACCAAACCTGATGGACTGATGGACACTGAGGTGCTCTTGGGAGCATCTGTGGAAAATGTGAGATTAACTTTATTCATTAAAATCAGCACATGATGTTCTGACATGTCCTGGTCAACCAACACCTCCTGCCTGGTCAAGAAGGCTCACCAGCGCCTTTTCTTCCTGAGGACACTGAGGAAGAATCAGCTTTCCTCGCCTATCCTGGTGAATTTCTATCGCTGTGCAATAGAAAGCATCCTGACCAACTGTGCAACAGTGTGGTATGGAAGCTGTTCTGTTGCAGAGCGCAAGGCACTGCAGCAGGTGGTGAAAACCGCCCAGCGCATCACCGGGACTCCACTACCCGCCATCGAGCACATCCAGAGGAAACACTGTCTGCATCGAGCTCCCAGCATCCTTAAGGATTCCTCTCACCCAGCCCACAGACTGTTTTCTCTCCTGCCCTCCGGCAGGCGTTTCAGGTGCCTCCGGACCAGGACCAACAGACTAAAGAACAGTTTTTCCCCCAGAGCTGTCTCTTTATTGAACTCTAGTCCTCATGATCCCACTCCCCTCACATCCTGATTGACTCTCCTCTCCCTCCTCACACCTGCCTCCATTTTGTTATCTGCAATACTATAATGTTCACCTGCACTGCTGACTGTTACTATAGTAACAACTGTTTATATCTGCATCTTTTTTGCACAACTTACCTTTCAATTTGCATTGCTGACTGTTTATTTACAGTACCAACTGTTTACATATACATCTGCAATACCGTACACTTTAACTGTAATATGCAATTACTTTCCACTGCACTTTAATTTGGATAGCTTCTGCACAAACTTTAGTTGTACTTCCTCAAATCATTGTTATACTGCTCATTTTAGCCTAACTTATTATATCTATCTGTAAAAATTCTGTCTATAATAGCCGCTTGTAGTACATATTCACCTGTAAACTCTGTAAACCAGTAGTATATTATGTTCACTGTACATATCCGTAAAAAATTCTACTTATAGTAATATCCACCTGTATATTATATTCAGTACATATCCAGCTGTAAATCTTGCTCACAATACTTGTTATCTATATTTTATATTCATAGGACAGACCCATCTGTAAAATTCTGTTTATAATAGTATTGATTTCTATATTTATTCAGTACATATCCATGTCCTGCACTCATGGAACCATTGTATATCCTGCACTTACTGCTATTGCACTTCTTGTTAGACCTAAACTGCATTTCGTTGCCTTGTACCTGTACCTGTGTAACGACAATAAAGTTGAATCTAATCTAATCTAATCTAATAACAAACACTGGTTGTCTTACATGAGACATTGAGAGTCTTTCTCTCCTCTGCTGTCTTGACTCCTCTTCCTTCATTCACAGGATATGTGGCAGAACAGCTGATGGTGAGTCCATCATGTGTGTCTGACAGAGTGATGGTCTTCTGGATTTTAGTTGTGAAGGTCCGATCTGTGTTCTCCTCTATGTTGTTGTGAGGGTCTTGTTGGAGATTCCAGGTGAGTTTAGGAGGGGAGTGTGGACAGGGAGTGGGAGCTGAGCAGCTTATAGTGACAGACTCCTTCTCCTTCAGATTACCTGGGATCTCAATTCTAGGGCTTGGGGGGGAGTCTGGGTTTTAAAACAGAATCAGAAACTGTGCATTATTTTCTTGTTATATCTCAAATAAAACAGAATGATACAAACCCTCTCTTACCTGTAACTTTTATTTGAAGAGGATCACAAACAGCTGTTGCCCTGTATGCACTGCTTTCAATTCTGAAGTAGTAATTGTTTGTGTAATTTATGAATAAACTGGAAAATAAAGTGGTGCAGTCCTTCTCCTTCAGGTTTCCAGTGATATTCATTGGGTAGCTATTAACTGGGTTTTTACTGCTGTAAACCACAATGAATGGTTTATTTTGAGCATCGACTATAGTCCAGATTCCAACATAATTGCTGTTATCCAGATATTCTGGATTAGAGCTAAAGTTACATGGGATTTGTAAACAAGACCCACTCAGAGCTTCCATCTGTGGAACCGTAATGAAGAGGTTTGAGTCTTGAGGACAATTCAAAGCCAACGCACCTATAAAGACAAGAGTCATGATTAATATAAGGTGGAACAAATCTCTAGGAACAGAAAGCAGCAGGATCTTGCATGTAGTTTTGCCTTTGCAATTTCAGTAGAAATATTTAGGAAATAAACAATTGCAAAATTAGCTTGTGAGATTATCTAACTGCAGAGATGGCAAAAGTACTCACTTCTCATACTCAACTACACATACTTGTGTTAAAAAATACTCTGGTAAAAGTAGAAGTACTTTACTCAAGTAAAAGTAACAAAGTACAGGCTTGGAAATGTACTTAAAGCATAAAAATCAAAGTAGCCTTGCGAATGACAACCATTTTTTATGCAAATCTTCCTGGACCACACACATGTTACTAGAGTGCACACTAAAAAACTTCAGTGGACATGGAATAAAGGCTCATTATATGCCTTTGTCTACATTTTAAATGGATGTCTGCCAATAGGCCTAAACTTCACACATATGATTATTATTATTATTATTATTATTATTATTATTATTATTATTATTATTATTATTCTGACTGAGTAGCAAGATATGAATTCAGTTGTGATTATGTGAGAATTCACAGATCAGTTTCTCTTTTATAATCTTCCCCTTAACATTTAAAGGAATCTACGTGTGTGTGTGTGTGTGTGTGTGTGTGTGTGTGTGTGTGTGTGTGTGTGTGTGTGTGTGTGTGTGTGTGTGCTCTAATACGGCTTCTGGAAAGAAAATAAAGGATAAAATATGAATTATTAAACAGACATTAATTAAGACATTTCCCATACTTTAGAGTTACAGAACATTGGCCAGGAGTCATTATTGTTCATCAAGACGCAATGATTCTGTTGAGTCGTCTTGTAGTCAAGACAACGTAGCCTATATTCCCATCCAGTTAGATTAAATTCGGTATCGATGACGTGGAAAATAATAACGGTAACTCCACTGAAATTATTTGAAACTAAAGTAATGAGTAAATCTTGTAAAATGTAAAGAGTAGAAGGTACCGGTATTAGTGTTAAAATGTAAGGAGTAAAAGTAAAAAGTCGGCAAAAAAAATAATTAGTAAAGTGAAAATATCTGAAAAATCTAATTGAGAACGGTTACTTTCCCTCTCTGTCTATCTGCACAGAACACAGAGCTCACCTGAAAGAAAGAGGAGATGGAGTAACATGTTGTCTGTTGCAATATTCACAGACAGGGCTGCCATCACCTACTGTTGCAAACACAATAATGTAGTTACTTAATAAACATGCTTTTAGAGCTGTTATAGAGCACATTTACACCAGAAACTTGCATCATACAACCAGAATTCACTGTGTTCTAATTAGTGATCAATCAACATCTTCAGAGGTCAAATCTAAATAATTCCACAAAATGCAAACTCTCACTTCTCATGGCTCAGTAAAAGGACAACTTAATATTACTCTTGGCTAAAAAACTAATCAAAATCAGTCAAACAAAAAGATTGTCTTACCAAACAAGCCCAATTTCAAAAAGGGAGCAGCAACGAGGTCCTTCGTGGATGTTTTCACAGTGAATGAAGTCTAGTGTGAAACTTCCCTGTTCAGCGGTTATAACTTAAAAAAAGGTTAACTTCCCGTGTTACATGACTACACAGTAACTGGTTACATCTACCAAATATCATCTGAGTTAAATGACTTACAGTAAATATAAGAGCCAGTCAGGAAGGGTTCACCTTTACTGCTCATATCCAGTGTGTGTCTATCTGCTGTCTTCTATATGTGGAATAACACACCAGTTCATTTGCTTTCAATGTAGAAATACACTTTTTTATTAAGAAACATTTCAATTCAAATAGAAATCACAGTCAATTGAATGCATCAAATGAGTCAATCTAATGGAAACATTTAACTAAAAAAAACATTTTATTAATTAAGAGTAAACACACTCCTCAATACTCAATAATAAACTTTAAAATATATTTTTTTACATCAGAAAAAACACCAAACGTAATGTGTTGCCTCATTGTTCATCTCAACTCATTATTTCACACAAACACCCATTGTTGCAGCTTCCTCCCACATCACCTGGAGCCTCTTGTTCACTATATTTACTCTTCCTAAATTTTCTGCTTCTTCTTTGCAGGTTCAAAGGAAATACAGCAAAAAAAAGTCCAGCATTTAAGAGAAATACAAACATTACTGAATATAACGGAAAATAAGAAGTTGCTCTAAAAAAAAAGAGTCAAATTAACAGTGACAGGTAAAAAGACATTAAACGAGAATAACCAGATAAAGACAGAGGGGCACCACACATAAGGTTAAATCAATAACTGGTCAACTAATCTGACCGACCGTCAAAGCACCATTGGATCGCTCTGAATGGGCAGTGACCTCATCCTGTCATGTCTCACTGTAAAACATGCAACATCAACACATGGAATGTGCAACATCACCAATGAGTCCGGTCACAGTCTTTCAGAATGAAGCTGAGCCCTATATGTGGTTCTGGGCTATTTATTATGAGCACAGGACTTAAAGGAGCAGAAAGCTCTCTCTAGAGAAGTGGTTCTCAAAGTGAGGTCCACGGACCCCAAGAGGTCCCTAAAGGGGGTTTCAGTCTGTCCCCAGCAAAAAGGGGAAGATGTGGTTTTCACTATAATTCCATCATCAAGCAACATAATAACATCACGTATGACTATTCTGGTCATTGCTTTCATACACATGCTGTAATGAAAGATCTAAAAGCATAAATCCTTTCAAGTGGGGGACCATGGGACAAATCTTATTAAATGAGAGTCCTTGGTCCAATTTGTGTTGTTTTGGGGTTCTTGGCGTGATACAATTCTAATGTGAGAGCCAGTGCTTGGTTGGTCTGTTTTGAGCTATTGTAGCAACATGGCGTACTCCGTGGAAGAGGAACAGAGAAATGAAGTTTTTTTTTCTAAGCCAGTGAAAACACAATAACTCAGTTTCAGGTGATCACACTAATGTAAACATAAGTATGAACATTATATTCCTGCCAATAGATCCATCAAAATGCAGAGGAATCCTACATGCAGCACACAATGCTAAAGAGACTGTTGATAGTTTCCATGAAGCAGCTGATGTGTCTCTCATGTGAAGATTAGTTCACGCTTCACTCCACATCTTCAATTATTAAACAACATTTAAAATGTCACACTTTAAAATGTATTGCAAACAAATTCAGGTTTGCGAAGCCAATATTTCCTTGTAATATTTTTGATTAAATATTTATCCAGGGGCACCGGACACCTCAGCTGGTTGAGTGTGTGCCCATGTACAAAGGCTCAGTCCTTACCGCAGCAACCGTAGGTTCAATCCCGACCTGGGCCCTGTGCTGCATGTTGTTCCCACTTTCTCGCCCCTTTCTTGTCTTAAGCTGTCCAGTCAAATTAAACTGCCGCCCCAAAAGATTTTTTTTAAACATCCAACATGTCCATTTTAGTCCATAAACTAATTTTCTCTTCACTTGAGCGTAGAGGTCCTCTGGACCGTCAGCAGTCCGTCTTACGTTGTTTGCCGTCCTGGAAACTTTGACCTGTGCGTACAGCGTGTCCAGCTGATGTACACTGTCCTGCCATGAGGCCGAGGACGGTTCAGGTCTTCCCCTGGAACACTGTTTGTTTTGGTTCAAGCTACAGAGGCCAGTCCCACGAAGCAAGATGTGGCGTTACCGAGGTAACTTCAGGTTCAACCTGAAGGGTTTTCTGTATCACAACAGTGGATCACTTTTTACTTGGTTAAATTGCCTTGGTAACTTATACTGAGCTTCTCTACCAAGTCGGGAGCAGGTTATGTTGAAGATTAGAGATCAACTGATATAAAAGCACTGACCAATCAATACTTGATTGCTAACGGCGTGACAGTTCTTAGAAGATCTGGTGGGGCTCGCTGCGCAGAGAGAGAGAGATGCGCGCTCATAAAAGTCAAAACATTTAGAGACCGACAACCACGTTAACATCCTTGATCTCCCATCCCCGTCCCCTGGTATTTTTATGAAAGACATAGATTTTAAGGTGAGGGAAGTACATATAGGCTATTTGCTAGCTTCATATTGGTTTAAAAGGATATTCTAAAACACTTAACATGAAAAAGCTGAAGGTGGAAAAAGCTTAACGTGGTTTAATGTACCTACACAACAATCAGCTATCACCAAATTTCACTCTCATTATGCTCCTCATAACCACTTTTTAAAAAAACAAGACATCCACAGAGCTGTGCTTTATCAGTAAAATATAAAATTCAGCAAAATGTTTTATTACCAAATGAGCCCACAGCAAAAAATTGTAATTTAAGAGTGAAATGAGGAAATTAATTACTTTTAGCAAAGCTGCAACTAACCACCTAGCTGCTGTAGAATAAAAGAAAGAGAACTTTCCTTGAAAGAATTGCAGTTCACTATATTTGGTGTCAAAACTGCTAGATATTACATGACCAACATGACTAAAACAGTTTTGCCACTGCTCATATCCTGTGACAATCCATTCTATCTCCGAACGCTTAAAATATGGATGTTTGGACAGTGGGTGTCCGCGTCTGATCTGACAAATAAGCACCCTTTGGTAGAACTTACCGGGGAAAGCAGCATGTAGACGGGTTTAGCGAGTAGTATGTAAGGGAGAAATTCCACGTGGGGCGCTTGGTCAGGAAGCCGCTTTCTTCTTTAACAGGCTTGTTATTCCCGCGTGTCACTGAATCGTAAGCCCACCCACGAGCTTTTCCTAAACCCAACCGTCACATTCGAGTCAAGGAGCAGTAGGCCTATGCCCACCCACAAGCTTTTCCTTAACCTAACAATGTCAAAAGGGACACCAATAGTCCCGACCAAGCGTGTGTTACTGTATATGACGCTAAAGGAGATGACCAAGCGTGTGTACAACGATAATAACAACAATGGCACCTGACAAAGTGTCCGTATTTTACGAGATGGGAGTGAGAATGTGTTGCCTGTGAGTGAGGAAGTCAGATATTACAACATCTTCAATCAAAACGTTAGGTTTCAGATGACAGGACTTGTTGCTAGCCTTCATAGATACATAACACAATAATGACTGATTTGAACAGTTTACAGTATGAACGTTGTATCATTGACTGCAATGTTGTCACTGACTTCTGCACTGTAAAACAACACATGATATCAGCCCTCATCTACACAGATACACTGTAAACACTTTCTGCTCTGTGAAACATTTCTTCATAGACTGTCTGAAAGTTCAAATATTAACCCTTCTTGTTCTGTATTTTTCAAACCATTTTTTATTTAATTTACACTTCACATGCATCCAATGGAAACACCAGTTAAGAGATGAAAATGCCACATGGTCTAAGCATCTTTTTGGTATCATAAGAACAAAAGAAAAAAGTCTGTTCTGCTATTCAGTTCAACCTGAGATAAATTATTACAGAAGATGCTTTTACTTTTTGTGTTGATTTTAACAAAGAGAGAGCAGAAAAAAATACCAAAAATATTATTCAAGCTTTTAGGAATTAATAGCAATGAGCATTTAGAGAAAAGCTACACTTCATTGCAAGTGGCACACTAAGACTAATACATGCAGAATTAACAATACAGTATGGTGAACATGACATCGTCTCCCTCTCCTTCTGGCTCATGGTGGATGTAATGCAACTGCACTGTTGACATAAACTGCTTCTCCTGTGTCCTGTGGACAGGAAACAACACAGAGAGAGGTGTTAGTGCTCTGATGTGGATTTAAGCAGCTCAGTTTCAGTTAATGTAAAGATAAAAAAAATAGTTGCAAGATGTCATTTTAATACGACTTGGTCACTTAAATTAGATCTTCTAATTCACACACACACACACACACACACACACACACACAAACCTGTACTTTTATACATAATGCAGTCCCATAATTCTGTCATGTCCGTACAACACATTAAAGTGAAGTAATGTCATATATGAAGTGATTTTAACCCAAATCACGATCTTATCTCATCTAAACTTAACCGTATTGTTTTTGTGCCTAAACCTAACTAAACTGGGACTGTTTCAAAACATTAACAAGGGTTTTAAAACGTATTTATAGCAGTGGTTCTCAATTTAGTGTTCATTTTATGTACTCCCTTTGAAATATTGTTTCCACCATGTGCCCCTGACCAGCGGAAAACCTTTTTAGTAGAAAAGAAAAGCCTTTATGAAGAGGTACAATACAGCCCCGCGCCAAATGTTTAGAATCCAATCTAAATGCATTCATTGTTATAGTATAATTATTTTAGGAATTATGCATGACTGATGTTTTTTTAAATTATATATATTCTTAAATCTCACTTATCACCTGCAGTAGCCTACTCCAAAGTACCCCTCAGGGTACCCATACCCCGATATGAGAATCAATGTTTTAGACGGTCGAAACAAACTACCTATGTGGTCTGATGGTTTGCCAGAACAAAATGAGCTTTTAGCTGCTAAATGCTCCATTTGTTCACTAGCTAGTTGCTGACTTCCCCAGTCTGCAATGTCAAGCCTTTTCATTCCCTTCTCTTCATTTCCTTTCTAAATCAATAGTGAACATTCCCTGCATTCATTTATGATTCATCAAGAAAACGTCAGATGTGCTGTGTTGCATTGTGGTCTGGTGTTACTGCTGTAGGTGGAGACTATTTAAAGGTTTCTCCTACTTCTGAGACCTGCAGACAGATAAGTTGATAATGAAGCAACTCTCCTTGGTGGTGTCATGGTTGTGGTTTTCAGCTGGTGATATTTCCTATTTTGTTTTGTTAATTCATTTATTAATTTAATTCCTGTGTGTTGATGTTTCCCTGTTATTTGTTGAGTGTTTCCTGTTTTGCTGTATTGTTCATCCATGTGCGTGTTTGCATGTGCACGCTTTACTTCCTGTGTTATTTTGTAGTGATCCGTTGCATTTGTCTGTTTCTAGCTTTTTTCCTGTTGACTCGAATTAGTCCCTAAAGTTTTTCACCTGTTCATCTCATCTATCCTCATGTCACCTGTCTCTCGTGTTGCATTGTGTATTTGGGGTATTTGGTCTGTGTGCTCACTTTGTCTGGTGTCAGCTCGTATATCAAGTTCAGCCTGTGCCTGTACTACTTTATTCTCCTGTTTCTGTTAAATATGTTTTCAGATTTTTTGATAAGTTTATTTTTGGTTATTAAATTATTCAACTCTCCGTTATCTTCTATTGTGCTCCTGCATTTTGGGTCCAAACCTGCAAACTGCTGCCTCATATGACAGGGGGCTTACCTTCCTTGGTTCTGCGTAGCATCTTGTCCTAAACCAGCTGTGAGAAAAAAGAAGAATGTTTATGTTTATGCTGTAATTAGACCAATTAGTGTGTAAGTGCAAATGATCATATCACAGAAAGTGTGTCTCACCACTCAAAGAGGACCAATGTACTGACAAGCATAATGACTCCCAGTATCTTCAATATAACTTCAACACCAACCTGTTCACCTGCAACACAGCAGCATGGTCACCTTCTACTTTATGGGACATTTTATAAAACGTCTCAAACCATAATTCCTGTGGTTACCTTCAAATATCAGCTGACATCCTGTTGATAGTTGAATGTCCAGATCATTTCTGCATCCACAATAATACAATCTGCCTCGATCACTGTTTGTCACTTTAAAGCCATAAAGCTGTGTATCAGCTTTGATCAGTTCCAGTCTGCCGTCACTGATCATGAACCAGACAAAGTTGACAGTAGGAGGGTTTCCTCTGTAGGAGCAAGTCAGGTTCACCACACTGCCGACTGACACTGGATCAGTGGGACTGATGACCACCTTAACATCTTTGGGAGGGTCTGGAAGATTTGACAAATGGAATGATAAGAAAAGATCAGTTATATTGCCACCTGCTGTCATCTTGATAAAGCAAAATAAATGAAGTCTTACATGAGACATTGAGAGTCTTTCTCTCCTCTGCTGTCTTGACTCTTCCTTCATTCACAGGATATGTGGCAGAACAGCTGATGGTGAGTCCATCATGTGTGTCTGACAGAGTGATGGTCTTCTGGATTTTAGTTGTGAAGGTCCGATCTGTGTTCTCCTCTATGTTGTTGTGAGGGTCTTGTTGGAGATTCCAGGTGAGTTTAGGAGGGGAGTGTGGACAGGGAGTGGGAGCTGAGCAGCTTATAGTGACAGACTCCTTCTCCTTCAGATCACCTGGGATCTCAATTCTGGGGCTCGGGGGGGAATCTGGGGTTTAAAACAGAATCAGAAAATGTGCATTATTTTCTTGTTATATTTAAAATAAAACAGAATGATACAAACCCTCTCTTACCTGTAACTTTTATTTGAAGAGGATCACAAACAGCTGATGCCTTGTATGCACTGCTTTCAATTCTGAAGTAGTAATTGTTTGTGTAATTTATGAATAAACTGGAAAATAAAGTGGTGCAGTCCTTCTCTTTCAGGTTTCCAGTGATATTCATTGGGTAGCTATTAACTGTGTTTTTACTGCTGTAAACCACAATGGATGGTTTATTTTGAGCATCGACTATAGTCCAGATTCCAACATAATTGTTGTTAACCAGATATTCTGGATTAGAGCTAAAGTTACATGGGATTTGTAAACAAGACCCACTCAGAGCTTCCATCTGTGGTACCGTAATGAAGAGGAGTGAGTCATGAGGACAATTCCAAGCCAAAGCACCTATAAAGACAAGAGTCATGATTAATATAAGGTGGAACAAATCTCTAGGAACAGAAAGACAAAATGTATATCAGCAGCAGGATCTTGCATGTAGTTTTGCCTTTGCAATTTCAGTAGAAATATTTAGGAAGTAAACAATTGCAAAAGTATCTTATTAGATTATCTATCTGCAGAGATGGCAAAAGTACTCACATCCCATACTCAAGTACAAATACTTGTGTTAAAAAATACTCTGGTAAAAGTAACAAAGTCCAGGCTTGGAAATGTGCCTAAAGTAATCAAAGTAGCCTTGCGAATGACAACCATTTTTTATGCAAATCTTCCTGGACCACACACATGTTACTAGAGTGCACACTAAAAAACTTCAGTAGACATGGAATAAATGCTCTTTATACGCCTTTGTCTACATTTTAAATGGAAGTCTGCCAATAGGCCTAAACATCACACATATGATTATTATTATTATTATTCTGACTGAGTAGCAAGATATGAATTCAGTTGTGATTCTGTGAGAATTCACAGATCCAGTTTCTCTTTTATAATCTTCCCCTTAACATTTAAAGGAATCTACATGTAAATGTGTGTGTGCTCTAATAAGAAGAAGGTACCGATATTTCTGTTAAAAAGTAAGGAGTAAAAGTAAAAGGTTGGCACAAAAATTGAGAACAGTTACTTCCCCTCTCTGTCTATCTGCACAGAACACAGAGCTCACCTGAAAGAAAGAGGAGATGGAGTAACATGTTGTCTGTTGCAATATTCACAGACAGGGTTGCCATCACCTATTGTTGCAAACACAATAATGTAGTTACTTAATAAACATGCTTTTAGAGCTGTTATAGAGCACATTTACACCAGAAACTTGCATCATACAACCAGAATTCACTGTGTTCTAATTAGTGATCAATCAACATCTTCATAGGTCAAATCTAAATAATTCCACAAAATGCAAACTCTCACTTCTCATGGCTCAGTAAAAGGACAACATAATATTACTCTTGGCTAAAAAACTAATCAAAATCAGTCAAACAAAAAGATTGTCTTACCGAACAAGCCCAATTTAAAAAAGGGAGCAGCAACGAGGTCCTTCGTGGATGTTTTCACAGTGAATGAAGTCTAGTGTGGAACTTCCCTGTTCAGCGGTTATAACTTAAAAAAAGGTTAACTTCCCGTGTTACATGACTACAGAGTAACTGGTTACATCTACCAAATATCATCTGAGTTAAATGACTTACAGTAAATATAAGAGCCAGTCAGGAAGGGTTCACCTTTACTGCTCATATCCAGTGTGTGTCTATCTGCTGTCTTCTATATGTGGAATAACACACCAGTTAATTTGCTCTCCATGTAGAAATACACATTTTTATTAAGAAACACTTCAATTAAAATAGAATTCACAGTCAATTGCATGCATCAAATGAGTCAATCTAATGGAAACATTTTACTAAAAAATCATTTTATTTAATTAAGAATAAACACACTCCTCAATACTCAATAATATACTTTAAAATATATTATTTTACATCAGAAAAAACACCAAACCTAATGTGTTGCCTCATTGTTCATCTCAACTCATTATTTCACACAAACACCCATTGTTGCAGCTTCCTCCCACATCACCTGGAGCCTCTTGTTCACTATATTTACTCTTCCTAAATTTTCTGCTTCTTCTTTGCAGGTTCAAAGGAAATACAGCAAACAAAAAGTCCAGCATTTAAGAGAAATACAAACATTACTGAATATAACGGAACAGTGACAGGTAAAAAGACAGAATACTGACTAGATTAAAACATTAAACGAGAATAACCAGATAAAGACTCAGACAGAGGGGCACCACACATCTGACCGACCGTCAAAGCACCATTGGATCGCTCTGAATGGGCAGTGACCTCATCCTGTCATGTCTCACTGTAAAACATGCAACATCAACACATGGAATGTACAACATCACCAATGAGTCCGGTCACAGTCTTTCAGAATGAAGCTGAGCCCTATATGTGCTTCTGGGCTATTTATTATGAGCACAGGACTTAAAGGAGCAGTGTGTCAGATTTAGGGACATCTAGTGGTGAGGCTGCAGATCGCAACCGGCTGAATTCCTCTTCCCTCACCCCGTGTGTGTGTAGAGAAGCTATGGTGGCCTTCAGGTAATATAAAAACACAAAAGGCTCTTTCTAGAGAAGTGGTTCCAATTTGTGTCGTTTTGGGGATCTTGGCGTGATACAATTCTAATGTGAGAGCCAGTGCTTTGTTGGTCTGTTTTGAGCTACTGTAGCAACATGGCGTACTCCGTGGAAGAGGAACCTAGAAATTAAGTTTTTTTTTCTAAGCCAGTGAAAACACACTAACTCAGTTTCAGGTGATCACACTAATGTAAACATAATTATGAACATTATATTCCTGCCAATAGATCCATCTAAGTCCTGCTACATGTTGTTTCCCCTTTCTCGCCCCTTTCTTGTCTTAAGCTGTCCAGTCAAATAAAACTGCCGCCCCAAAAGATTTTTTTTAAACATCCAGCATGTCCGTGTATGCCCATATACTCATTTTCTCTTCACTTGAGCGTAGAGGTCCTCTGGACCGTCAGCAGTCCGTCTTACGTTGTTTGCCGTCCTGGAAACTTTGACCTGTGCGTACAGCGTGTCCAGCTGCTGTCCACTGTCCTGCTGTGAGGCCGAGGACAGTTCAGGTCTCCCCTTGGAACACTGTTTGTTATGGTTCATGGTGCAGATGCTAGTAGTACGAAGCAAGATTTGGCGTTACCGAGGTAACTTCAACCTGAAGGGTTTTCTGTATCATAACAGTGGATCACTTTTTACTTGGTTAAATTGCCTTGGTAACTTATGCTGAACATCTAACCTAGTCGGGAGCAGGTTATGTTGGAGATTAGAGATCAACTGATATAGAAGCACGCCTACTGACCAATCAATACTTGATTGCTAACGGCGTCACAGTTCTTAGAAGATCTGGTGGAGCTCGCTGCGCAGAGAGAGAGAGATGCGCGCTCATAAAAGTCAAAACATTTAGAGACCGACAACCACGTTAACATCCTTGATCTCCCATCCCCGTCCCCTGGTATTTTTATGAAAGACATAGATTTTAAGGTGAGGGAAGTACATATAGGCTATTTGTCAGCTTCACATCGGTTTGAAAGGATATTCTAAAACGCTTATCATGAAAAAGCTGAAGGTGGAAAAAGCTATCACCAAATTTCACTCTCATATTGCTCCTCATAACCACTTTTTAAAAAAAACAAGACATCCACAGAGCTGTGCTTTATCAGTAAAATATAAAATTCAGCAAAATGTTTTATTACCAAATGAGCCCACAGCAAAAAATTTAAGAGTGAAAATGAGGAAATGAATTACTTTTAGCAGAGCTGCAACTAACCACCTAGCCGCTGTAGTATGAAAGAAAGAGAACTTTCCTTGAAAGAATTGCAGTTCACTTTATTTGGTGGCAGAACTGCTAGATATTACATGACCAACATGACTAAAACAGTTTTGCCACTGCTCATATTCTGTGACAATCCATTCTATCTCCGAACGCTTAAAATATGGATGTTTGGACAGTGGGTGTCCTTGTCTGATCTGACAAATAAGCACCCTTTGGCGTGTGTAGAACTTACCGGGGAAAGCAGCATGTAGACGGGTTTAGCGAGTAGTATGTAAGGGAGAAATTCCACGTGGGGCGCTTGGTCAGGAAGTCGCTTTCTTCTTTAACAGGCTTGTTATTCCCGCTTGTCACTGAATCGTAAGCCCACCCACGAGCTTTTCCTAAACCCAACCGTCACATTCCCACGAGTCAAGGAGCAGTAGGCCTATGCCCACCCACAAGCTTTTCCTTAACCTAACAACGTCAAAAGGGACACCAATAGTCCCGACCAAGCGTGTGTTACTGTATATGACGCTAAAGGAGATGACCAAGCGTGTGTACAACAATAATAACAACAATGGCACCTGACAAAGTGTCTGTATTTTACGAGATGGGAGTGAGAATGTGTTGCCTGTGAGTGAGGAAGTCAGATATTACAACATCTTCAATCAAAACGTTAGGTTTCAGATGACAGGACTTGTTGCTAGCCTTCATAGATACATAACATAACTCAACATAACTCACAATAATGACTTATTTGAACAGTTTACAGTATGAACTTTGTATAATTGACTGCAATGTTGTCACTGACTTCTGCACTGTAAAACAACACATGATATCAGCCCTCATCTACACAGATACACTGTAAACACTTTCTGCTCTGTGAAACATTTCTTCATAGACTGTCTGAAAGTTAAAATATTAACCCTTCTTCTTCTGTATTTTTCAAACCATTTTTTATGTAATTTACACTTCACATGCATCCAATGGAAACACCAGTTAAGAGATGAAAATGCCACATGGTCTAAGCATCTTTTTGGTATCATAAAAACAAAAGAAAAAAGTCCGTTCTGCTATTCAGTTCAACCTGAGATAAATTATTAAAGAAGATGCTTTTACTTTTTGTGTTGATTTTAACAAAGAGAGAGCAGAAAAAAATACCAAAAATATTATTCAAGCTTTTAGGAATTAATAGCAATGAGCATTTAGAGAAAAGCTACACTTCATTGCAAGTGGCACACTAAGACTAATACATGCAGAATTAACAATACAGTATGGTGAACATGACATCGTCTCCCTCTCCTTCTGGCTCATGGTGGATGTAACGCAACTGCACTGTTGACATAAACTGCTTCTCCTGTGTCCTGTGGACAGGAAACAACACAGAGAGAGGTGTTAGTGCTCTGATGTGGATTTAAGCAGCTCAGTTTCAGTTAATGTAAAGATAAAAAAATAGTTGCAAGATGTCATTTTAATACGACTTGGTCACTTAAATTAGATCTTCTAATTCACACACACACACACACACACACACACACACACACACACACAAACCTGTACTTTTATACATAATGCAGTCCCATAATTCTGTCATGTCCGTACAACACATTAAAGTGAAGTAATGTCATATATGAAGTGATTTTAACCCAAATCACGATCTTATCTCATCTAAACTTAACCAACTAAAGTGTGACTGTTTCAAAACATTAACAAGGGTTTTAAAACGTATTTATAGCAGTGGTTCTCAATTTAGTGTTCATTTTATGTACTCCCTTTGAAATGTTTTCCACCATGTACCCCTGACCAGCGGAAAACCTTTTTAGTAGAAAAGAAAAGCCTTTATTAAGAGGTATAATACAGCCCGCGCCAAATGTTTAGAATCCAATCTAATGCATTCATTGTTATAGTATAATTATTTTAGGAATTATGCATGACTGATGTTTTTTTAAATATATATTATATATATATATATTATATATATATATTCTTAAATCTCACTTATCACCTGCAGTAGCCTACTCCAAAGTACCCCTCAGGGTACCCATACCCCGATATGAGAATCAATGTTTTAGACGGTCGAAACAAACTACCTATGTGGTCTGATGGTTTGCAAAATGAGCTTTTAGCTGCTAAATGCTCCGTTTGTTCACTAGCTTGTTGCTGACTTCCCCAGTCTGCAATGTCAAGTCTTTTCATTCCCTTCTCTTCATTTCCTTTCTAAATCAATAGTGAACATTCCCTGCATTCATTTATGAATCATCAAGAAAAAGTCAGATGTACTGTGTTGCATTGTGGTCTGGTGTTACTGCTGTAGGTGGAGACTATTTAAAGGTTTCTCCTACTTCTGAGACCTGCAGACAGATAAGTTGATAATGAAGCAACTCTCCTTGGTGGTGTCATGGTTGTGGTTTTCAGCTGGTGATATTTCCTATTTTGTTTTGTTAATTCATTTATTAATTTATTTCCTGTGTGTTGATGTTTCCCTGTTATCTGTTGAGCGTTTCCTGTTTTGCTGTATTGTTCATCCATGTGCGTGTTTGCATGTGCACGCTTTACTTCCTGTGTAATTTTGTAGTGATCCGTTGCATTTGTCTGTTTCTAGCTTTTTTCCTGTTGACTCGAATTAGTCCCTAAAGTTTTTTCACCTGTTCATCTCATCTATCCTCATGTCACCTGTCTCTCGTATTGCATTGTGTATTTGGGGTATTTGGTCTGTGTGCTCACTTTGTCTGGTGTCAGCTTGTATGTCAAGTTCAGCCTGTGCCTGTACTACTTTATTCTCCTGTTTCTGTTAAATATGTTTTCAGATTTTTTGATAATCGCCTGCTTAGATTTTAAGTATATTTTTGGTTATTAAATGATTCACCTCTCCATTAACTTCTATTGTGCTCTGCATTTTTGGTCCAAACCTGCAATGCATATGACAGGTGGCTTACCTTCCCTGGTTCTGCGTAGCGTCTTGTCCTAAACCAGCTGTGAGAAAAAAGAAGAATGTTTATGTTTATTCTGTATTAGACCAATTAGTGTGTAACTGCAAATGATCATATCACAGAAAGTGTGTCTCACCACTCAAAGATGACCAATGTACTGACAAGCATTATGACTCCCAGTATCTTCAATATAACTTCAACACCAACCTGTTCACCTGCAACACAGCAGCATGGTCACCTTCTAAGAACAGATCAGTTATATTGCCACCTGCTGTCATCTTGATAAAGAAAAATAAATTAAGCCTGATTTACCTTCATTAGTCAGATGGATCTCTGATGATTTTTGTGTACCGAGATCATTTGTGGCTTCACAGTAATGTACTTCATCAATGACATTGGTCACTTTGAAGCTGTAAAAGTCTCCTTCAGCTACATGGAGGGCTCCATCTTTGCTGTTCTTGAACCAGCTGAAGCTGGGGGGGGGCTTGGCTCTGCTGGAGCAGGTCAGGTTCACCCAGCTACCTGCTGACACCAAACCTGATGGACTGATGGACACTGAGGTGTTCTTGGGAGCATCTGAGGAAAATGTGAGATTAACTTTATTCATTAAAATCAGCACATGATGTTCTGACAGGATCCAATAACAAACACTGGTTGTCTTACATGAGACACTGAGAGTCTTTCTCTCCTCTGCTGTCTTGACTCGTCTTCCTTCATTCACAGGATATGTGGCAGAACAGTTGATGACGAGTCCATCATGTGTGTCTGACAGAGTGATGGTCTTCTGGATTTTAGTTGTGAAGGTCTGATCTGTGTTCTCCTCTATGTTGTTGTGAGGGTCTTGTTGGAGATTCCAGGTGAGTTTAGGAGGGGAGTGTGGACAGGGAGTGGGAGCTGAGCAGCTTATGGTGACAGACTCCTTCTCCTTCAGATCACCTGGGATCTCAATTCTGGGGCTCGGAGGAGAATCTGGGGTTTTAAATCACACATTTTACATTAAAGAATACAGTACTGTCTATGGTTTGTACCAATATGACTAATTTATTGTAAAACTAATGACAATTCAATCAGCTTCATCCTTGTGGAAAAAATCTCATCACAGGACAGTTTTGTAGTTGTTTTCATCCAGTTATGATAAATGTGAAGGAGTAATAGAAGGTGTGGATCATGACAACAGCTAAGTGGGTCACTTATATAACTTGTTGATACACTATTGCTTTGCTGTATTCATTGTTTTGTGTTTCATTTATCAATTGTATAACCTGTTTACTCCATGTTTTGAGAGCCACCGAGCTCGGGTGTTGGGAACGGTTTTGAGTTGAGCTCAGATGTTTTGAGAGCGGCCTTCCTGTTTCGAAAACATGCTTTCGGAGCAGGACATCTGCTCACAGAGGATGGGCTGAGAGTAAGGGATTGGCCATCCTTGCTCGCACCCGATCCTTTGTTTACTAAAGAATAAAAAGACGGGGAGTCCCTCGGTCTGGCAGAGTCTGCTGCGGGTCGCGTACGGATGCCCAGCCACGTTGATGCTGCTCTGCTCGGACTGACGGCTCTCCAGTCCCGTGTCAAGGTAAGAGCTCTAAAGTAGTGTTTACTTTGCATCACGTATTGAGTGCCTGTTGCACGTTGATTGCCTGTCGCAATGCTTGTTGCCCTGCTGTATCCTGTGGCGGAATAAAAAGACACGTTTATTCTAGCAGTGACAGCGTTTGTGTTTTTGTTTGCGAAGTAGTGTTCACTTTGCATCACCTGTTGATAGTGTGAGCGTGTGCTCGCAGCTTTATGGTGTTCTGCGGGGGGTAAAGGGGCAACTTATCCTAGCAGAAACAGTATTTGAGATTTTGTGTTTGCAAAGTAGTGTTTACTTAGCATCACGTATTGAGTGCCTGTTGCACGCTTGATGACTGTTGCATGTCTGTTGCATGCCTGTTGCATTGCTGTGATCTGTGGGGAATAAAAGGACAGTTTATTCCAGTAGGAATTCACTGTATTTTAGGAGTTTTTGTTTGCAGCCGACCACCCCCCCGATCCTGTATAAAGATTTCACAAAACAGAAGGTCACTACAAGACACTGGCCCACCCACCAACATCATCACTCCACACGACAGAACTAACAACTGGAGTAGTAGCCTACTTTCCATACAAATGTGCAGTAACATATACAGATGTATGGAAACTGGCAGGTAGAATGGCTCTACAGTCACACATTCTGATGGGTCACAGATTTTGGCATAACACCAAAAAAGCTTGTGTTAGTGAGCATGCGGGTAAAAGGTAGCAGGAGATTTCTTTATGCATGCCTAATTGTATTTTATTGTTATTTTAGAAGTTATCTGCTGTAGTTATGGCTGATACTGGGGCTGGACCTTTACAGACAAAATGGAAATTTTACAAAGAAGAACTGAAAGCTAAAAGTTAAAGTGACAGACGACGGGCAAAACTTAGTGGAGACAGATGGAGACAATTACGGGATTGAAGCCCTCAGGTATGTAATATGTCTAATTCATAAAATAAAATAACTTTACAATGTGCGATGTGGTTGTAAGTCAGTAGCCAACATTATGCATTTGTAACTTATTCTTTTATTGTAAATAAATTATTTTCTGTCTGAGCAAAACCATTATCGCAAATATATGACCTCTTGTTAACGCTAACTCGGTAATACAGTGGGCAATACAGCACCGTAAAGAAATACCTTGTGTGGTAAAAACACTAAGGGGCAGCTGAAATCAACACAAACAGAAAGTTCAAATAGCCACTCATAGACTGATAACATTATATGGACAACGCATCCGGTTCGGCGAAGTGCTGCTAATGCAGAAGTGCCTTCAACCTGCATTCTATCTTTATTCCAGCAGGGGGCGGTACCTGCGATTGCAAAAGGAGGTTGGTTTCTGTATAAGTCCATGAGATAGTGGCCCACTTCTCACTTAATTTATTACCTAAGTAAACATTTTTACAATACGTTTATGGTCTCCATCACTAGTTTTAAGTCTTCTGCAACACAGAATGATGTTCATTTTTTGAATTATGGTCTGGTTGATTTTAAAATCAGCAATAAAGCAGGGGGTGTTTAGGGCGTGGCTATGATGTGATTGCCAGTTAAAGTGTGTAACGTAATGTAGAGTGTAAGGGCTCCTCCCTCACTCCTCCCTCTCTTCTAAAATCTTGCACCCGTAATGTCAAACTTGACAACTCATAGCATATCTCCACAAACCAATGGGTGACACACATGCGCTATCAATTAATATACAGTCTATGTAGCCACTTTAAGTCTGTTCACATAAAAATGCTTTTTCTTTTAAACATGTATCAATTCTGGGCCTTGGAGAAGAAACTGGGGTTTCAAAACAGAATCCCAAACTGTGCTTCATTTTCTTGTTATATCTTAACTATAACATTATAGAAAGATACAAAAACCTCACTTACCTTGAACTGTTATTTGAAGAGGATCACAGAAAGCTGTTGCCAGAAATGGCCTGTTCTCAATTCTGAAGTAGTATGTGTCTGTGTAACTTGTGATTAAACTAGAAAACAAGGTGGTGCATTGTTTCTGACTCAGGTCTCCAGTAATACTCATTGGATAGGTGGTAACTGGCCCACTACTGTTGAATATAATATTTCTTGTGATGCCAACTCTGGAGTCATTTTTAATCCACACTCCGAAGGTTGTTCTTGCACTGTTGAAGTCCTGATCTGATTTAGCACTAAAGTTACATGGGATTAGCAGACAAGATCCACTCAGTGCTTCCATGTTATTTGGTGCAGTAATGAATAGGGCTGACTCTTTAGAACAAGCAGCCAGAGCACCTGTAAAATCAGTTTCACGATTAACAAAATGTGAAAGAAAATCTGTAGGATGAAACATTCATGATAAAAGAAGCAGCAGTATGTTGCATGATGGTCTTTCTTCACTGTCTTGTTAACAATTTCCTCATAAAACATTACACTTTACACTAAGAATGTGAACAAAATAATTAACGATCTGCTCTGGTCTTTCTGTTTGTTTTTTTCTAAATGAAGAATGCAAATGATTCAAGTAACACACAGCTCACCTGAAATGAAGAAGACGGTCAGTAACATGTTGTCGGTCAGCATATTCCCAGACTGAAACTGGCTCTCTGGATTTACAAACACATAACACTGTTCATTTTCAGTTGTCCTCATTGCTACGTTTTTACAAAGCATTCAATGTCTTTAAAAGGAACTTCCCTGCTTCAACTTCATGCCGGAAACCACAGTTCATTTTTTTTCATTATAAGTAACAATTAAAGACATCCACAGAGCTGTGCTTTATCAGTAAAATATAAAGTTCAGTAAAATGTTTTCTTACCAGATGAGCCCACAGCTAAGAAAAAATGAAGTTGTGATCCCAGAGTGAAATGAGGAAATTAGTTATATTTAGCAGAGCTGCAACTAACCACCTAGCTGCTGTAGAATAAAAGAAAGAGGACTTTCCTTGAAAGAATTGCAGTTCACTTTATTTGGTGTCAGAACTGCTAGATATCACATGACCAACGTGACTAAAACAGTTTTGCCACTGCTCATATCCTGAGTAAGGAAGTCAGATATTACAACATCTTAACAACTTTAGGTTTCAGATGACAAAACTCGTTGCTAGCCTTCATAGATACATAACACAATAATGACTTATTTGAACAGTTTGCAGTATGAACGTTGTATAATTGACTGCAATGTTATCACTGACTTCTGCACTGTAAAACAACACATGATATCAGCCCTCATCTACACAGATACACTGTAAACACTTTCTGCTCTGTGAAACATTTCTTCATAGACTGTCTGAAAGTTCAAATATTAACCCTTCTTCTTCTGTATATTTCAAACCATTTTTTATGTAATTTACACTTCACATGCATCCAATGGAAACACCAGTTAAGAGATGAAAATGTCACATGGTCTAAGCATCTTTTTGGTATCATAAAAACAAAAGAAAAAAGTCCGTTCTGCTATTCAGTTCAACCTGAGATAAATTATTACAGAAGATGCTTTTACTTTTTGTGTTGATTTTAACAAAGAGAGAGCAGAAAAAATACAAAGAAATATTATTAAAGCCTTTAAGAATTAATAGCAATGAGCATTTAGAGAAAAGCTACACTTCATTGCAAGTGGCACACTAAGACTAATACATGCAGAATTAACAATACAGTATGGTGAACATGACATCGTCTCCCTCTCCTTCTGGCTCATGGTGGATGTAACGCAACTGCACTGTTGACATAAACTGCTTCTCCTGTGTCCTGTGGACAGGAAACAACACAGAGAGAGGTGTTAGTGCTCTGATGTGGATTTATGCAGCTCAGTTTCAGTTAATGTAAAGAAAAAAAAAATAGTTGCAAGATGTCATTTTTATACGACTTGGTCACTTAAATTAGATCTTCTAATTCACACACACACACACACACTGCATTGTGGTCTGGTGTTACTGCTGTAGGTGGAGACTATTTAAAAGTTTCTCCTACTTCTGAGACCTGCAGACAGATAAGTTGATCGATAATGAAGCAACTCTCCTTGGTGGTGTCATGGTTGTGGTTTTCAGTTGTGATATTTCCTATTTTGTTTTGTTAATTTAATTCCTGTGTGTTGATGTTTCCCTGTTATTTGTTGAGTGTTTCCTGTTTTGCTGTATTGTTCATCCATGTGCATGTGCACGCTTTACTTCCTGTGTTATTTTGTAGTGATCCGTTGCATTTGTCTGTTTCTAGCTTTTTTCCTGTTGACTCGAATTAGTCCCTAAAGTTTTTCACCTGTTCATCTCATCTATCCTCATGTCACCTGTCTCTCGTGTTGCATTGTGTATTTGGGGTATTTCGTCTGTGTGCTCACTTTGTCTGGCGTCAGCTTGTATGTCAAGTTCAGCCTGTGCCTGTACTACGTTATTCTCCTGTTTCTGTTAAATATGTTTTCAGATTTTTTGATAATCACCTTCTTTCTTAGATTGTAAGTTTATTTTTGGTTATTAAATAAGTCAACTCTCCGTTATCTTCTATTGTGCTCCTGCAATTTGGGGCCAAACCTGCAAACTGCAGCCTCATATGACAGGTGGCTTACCTTCCCTGGTTCTGCGTAGCGTCTTGTCCTAAACCAGCTGTGAGAAAAAAGAAGAATGTTTATGTTTATGCTGTAATTAGACCAATTAGTGTGTAAGTGCAAATGATCATATCACAGAAAGTGTGTCTCACCACTCAAAGAGGACCAATGTACTGACAAGCATTATGACTCCCAGTATCTTCAATATAACTTCAACACCAACCTGTTCACCTGCAACACAGCAGCATGGTCACCTTCTGCTTTATGGGACATTTTATAAAACGTCTCAAACCATAATTCCTGTGGTTACCTTCAAATATCAGCTGACATCCACTTGATAGTTGAATGTCCAGATCATTTCTGCATCCACAATAATACAATCTGCCTCGATCACTGTTTGTCACTTTAAAGCCATAAAGTTGTGTATCAGCTTTGATCAGTTCCAGTCTGCCATCACTCATCATGAACCAGACAAAGTTGACAGTAGGAGGGTTTCCTCTGTAGGAGCAAGTCAGGTTCACCATGCTGCCGACTGACACTGGATCAGTGGGACTGATGACCACCTTAACATCTTTGGGATTGTCTGGAAGATTTGACAAATGGAATGATAAGAAAAGATCAGTTATATTGCCACCTGCTGTCATCTTGATAAAGCAAAATAAATTAAGCCTAATTTACCTTCATTAGTTAGATGGATCTCTGATGATCTTTGTGTACCAAGATCATTTGTGGCCTCACAGTAATATACGTCATCAGTGGCATTGGTCACTTTGAAGCTGTAAAAGTCTCCTTCAGCTACACGGAGGGCTCCATCTTTGCTGTTCTTGAACCAACTGAAGTTGGGGGGGGGGCTTGGCTCTGCTGGAGCAGGTCAGGTTCACCCAGCTACCTGCTGACACCAAACCTGATGGACTGATGGACACTGAGGTGCTCTTGGGAGCATCTGTGGAAAATGTGAGATTAACTTTATTCATTAAAATCAGCACATGATGTTCTGACATGTCCTGGTCAACCAACACCTCCTGCCTGGTCAAGAAGGCTCACCAGCGCCTTTTCTTCCTGAGGACACTGAGGAAGAATCAGCTTTCCTCGCCTATCCTGGTGAATTTCTATCGCTGTGCAATAGAAAGCATCCTGACCAACTGTGCAACAGTGTGGTATGGAAGCTGTTCTGTTGCAGAGCGCAAGGCACTGCAGCAGGTGGTGAAAACCGCCCAGCGCATCACTGGGACTCCACTACCCGCCATCGAGCACATCCAGAGGAAACGCTGTCTGCATCGAGCTCCCAGCATCCTTAAGGATTCCTCTCACCCAGCCCACAGACTGTTTTCTCTCCTGCCCTCCGGCAGGCGTTTCAGGTGCCTCCGGACCAGGACCAACAGACTAAAGAACAGTTTTTCCCCCAGAGCTGTCTCTTTATTGAACTCTAGTCCTCATGATCCCACTCCCCTCACATCCTGATTGACTCTCCTCTCCCTCCTCACACCTGCCTCCATTTTGTTATCTGCAATACTATAATGTTCACCTGCACTGCTGACTGTTACTATAGTAACAACTGTTTATATCTGCATCTTTTTGCACTACTTACCTTTCAATTTGCATTGCTGACTGTTTATTTACAGTACCAACTGTTTACATATACATCTGCAATACCGTACTTTAACTGTAATATGCAATTACTTTCCACTGCACTTTAATTTGGATAGCTTCTGCACAAACTTTAGTTGTACTTCCTCAAATCATTGTTATACTGCTCATTTTAGCCTAACTTATTATATCTATCTGTAAAAATTCTGTCTATAATAGCCGCTTGTAGTACATATTCACCTGTAAACTCTGTAAACCAGTAGTATATTATGTTCACTGTACATATCCGTAAAAAATTCTACTTATAGTAATATCCACCTGTATATTATATTCAGTACATATCCAGCTGTAAATCTTGCTCACAATACTTGTTATCTATATTTTATATTCATAGGACAGACCCATCTGTAAAATTCTGTTTATAATAGTATTGATTTCTATATTTATTCAGTACATATCCATGTCCTGCACTCATGGAACCATTGTATATCCTGCACTTACTGCTATTGCACTTCTTGTTAGACCTAAACTGCATTTCGTTGCCTTGTACCTGTACCTGTGTAACGACAATAAAGTTGAATCTAATCTAATCTAATCTAATAACAAACACTGGTTGTCTTACATGAGACATTGAGAGTCTTTCTCTCCTCTGCTGTCTTGACTCCTCTTCCTTCATTCACAGGATATGTGGCAGAACAGCTGATGGTGAGTCCATCATGTGTGTCTGACAGAGTGATGGTCTTCTGGATTTTAGTTGTGAAGGTCCGATCTGTGTTCTCCTCTATGTTGTTGTGAGGGTCTTGTTGGAGATTCCAGGTGAGTTTAGGAGGGAGTGTGGACAGGGAGTGGGAGCTGAGCAGCTTATAGTGACAGACTCCTTCTCCTTCAGATCACCTGGGATCTCAATTCTGGGGGCTTGGGGAGTCTGGGTTTTAAAACAGAATCAGAAACTGTGCATTATTTTCTTGTTATATCTCAAATTAAACAGAATGATACAAACCCTCTCTTACCTGTAACTTTTATTTGAAGAGGATCACAAACAGCTGTTGCCCAGTATGCACTGCTTTCAATTCTGAAGTAGTAATTGTTTGTGTAATTTATGAATAAACTGGAAAATAAAGTGGTGCAGTCCTTCTCCTTCAGGTTTCCAGTGATATTCATTGGGTAGCTATTAACTGGGTTTTTACTGCTGTAAACCACAATGAATGGTTTATTTTGAGCATCGACTATAGTCCAGATTCCAACATAATTGCTGTTATCCAGATATTCTGGATTAGAGCTAAAGTTACATGGGATTTGTAAACAAGACCCACTCAGAGCTTCCATCTGTGGTACCGTAATGAAGAGGTTTGAGTCTTGAGGACAATTCAAAGCCAACGCACCTATAAAGACAAGAGTCATGATTAATATAAGGTGGAACAAATCTCTAGGAACAGAAAGACAAAATGTACATCAGCAGCAGGATCTTGCATGTAGTTTTGCCTTTGCAATTTCAGTAGAAATATTTAGGAAATAAACAATTGCAAAATTAGCTTGTGAGATTATCTAACTGCAGAGATGGCAAAAGTACTCACTTCTCATACTCAACTACACATACTTGTGTTAAAAAATACTCTGGTAAAAGTAGAAGTACTTTACTCAAGTAAAAGTAACAAAGTACAGGCTTGGAAATGTACTTAAAGCATAAAAATCAAAGTAGCCTTGCGAATGACAACCATTTTTTATGCAAATCTTCCTGGACCACACACATGTTACTAGAGTGCACACTAAAAAACTTCAGTGGACATGGAATAAAGGCTCATTATATGCCTTTGTCTACATTTTAAATGGATGTCTGCCAATAGGCCTAAACTTCACACATATGATTATTATTATTATTATTATTATTATTATTATTATTATTATTATTATTATTCTGACTGAGTAGCAAGATATGAATTCAGTTGTGATTATGTGAGAATTCACAGATCCAGTTTCTCTTTTATAATCTTCCCCTTAACATTTAAAGGAATCTACGTGTGTGTGTGTGTGTGTGTGTGTGTGTGTGTGTGTGTGTGTGTGTGTGTGTGTGTGTGTGTGTGTGTGTGTGTGTGTGTGTGCTCTAATACGGCTTCTGGAAAGAAAATAAAGGATAAAATATGAATTATTAAACAGACATTAATTAAGACATTTCCCATACTTTAGAGTTACAGAACATTGGCCAGGAGTCATTATTGTTCATCAAGACGCAATGATTCTGTTGAGTCGTCTTGTAGTCAAGACAACGTAGCCTATATTCCCATCCAGTTAGATTAAATTCGGTATCGATGACGTGGAAAATAATAACGGTAACTCCACTGAAATTATTTGAAACTAAAGTAATGAGTAAATCTTGTAAAATGTAAAGAGTAGAAGGTACCGGTATTAGTGTTAAAATGTAAGGAGTAAAAGTAAAAAGTCGGCAAAAAAAATAATTAGTAAAGTGAAAATATCTGAAAAATCTAATTGAGAACAGTTACTTCCCCTCTCTGTCTATCTGCACAGAACACAGAGCTCACCTGAAAGAAAGAGGAGATGGAGTAACATGTTGTCTGTTGCAATATTCACAGACAGGGCTGCCATCACCTACTGTTGCAAACACAATAATGTAGTTACTTAATAAACATGCTTTTAGAGCTGTTATAGAGCACATTTACACCAGAAACTTGCATCATACAGCCAGAATTCACTGTGTTCTAATTAGTGATCAATCAACATCTTCATAGGTCAAATCTAAATAATTCCACAAAATGCAAACTCTCACTTCTCATGGCTCAGTAAAAGGACAACATAATATTACTCTTGGCTAAAACACTAATCAAAATCAGTCAAACAAAAGATTGTCTTACCGAACAAGCCCAATTTCAAAAAGGGAGCAGCAACGAGGTCCTTCGTGGATGTTTTCACAGTGAATGAAGTCTAGTGTGAAACTTCCCTGTTCAGCGGTTATAACTTAAAAAAAGGTTAACTTCCCGTGTTACATGACTACACAGTAACTGGTTACATCTACCAAATATCATCTGAGTTAAATGACTTACAGTAAATATAAGAGCCAGTCAGGAAGGGTTCACCTTTACTGCTCATATCCAGTGTGTGTCTATCTGCTGTCTTCTATATGTGGAATAACACACCAGTTCATTTGCTCTCCATGTAGAAATATGCATTTTCATTAATAAGCATTTCAATTAAAATAGAATTCACAGTCAATTGCATGCATCAAATGAGTCAATCTAATGGAAACGTTTTACTAAAAAAAACATTTTATTAATCAAGAGTAAACACACTCCTCAATACTCAATAATATACTTTAAAATATATTTTTTACATCAGAAAAAACACCAAACTTAATGTGTTGCCTCATTGTTCATCTCAACTCATTATTTCACACAAACACCCATTGTTGCAGCTTCCTCCCACATCACCTGGAGCCTCTTGTTCACTATATTTACTCTTCCTAAATTTTCTGCTTCTTCTTTGCAGGTTCAAAGGAAATACAGCAAACAAAAAGTCCAGCATTTAAGAGAAATACAAACATTACTGAATATAACGGAAAATAAGAAGTTGCTATAAAAAAGAGTCAAATTAACAGTGACAGGTAAAAAGAATACTGACTAGATTAAAACATTAAACAAGAATAACCAGATAAAGACTCAGACAGAGGGGCACCACACATAAGGTTAAATCAATAACTGGTCAACTAATCTGACCGACCGTCAAAGCACCATTGGATCGCTCTGAATGTGCAGTGACCTCATCCTGTCATGTCTCACTGTAAAACATGCAACATCAACACATGGAATGTACAACATCACCAATGAGTCCGGTCACAGTCCTTCAGAATGATGCTGAGCCCTATATGTGCTTCTGTGTCATTTATTATGAGCACAGGACTTAAAGGAGCAGTGTGTCAGATTTAGGGCCATCTAGTGGTGAGGCTGCAGATCGCAACCGGCTGAATTCCTCTTCCCTCACCCCGTGTGTGTGTAGAGAAGCTATGGTGGCCTTCAGGTAATATAAAAACACAAAAGGCTCTCTCTAGAGAAGTGGTTCTCAAAGTGAGGTCCACGGACCCCAAGAGGTCCCTAAAGGGGGTTTCAGTCTGTCCCCAGCAAAAAAGGGAAGATGTGGTTTTCACTATAATTCCATCATCAAGCAACATAATAACATCATGTATGACTATTCTGGTCATTGTTTTCATACACATGCTGTAATGAAAGATCTAAAAGCATAAATCCTTTCAAGTGGGGGACCATGGGACAAATCATATTAAATGAGAGTCCATAGTCTAATTTGTGTTGTTTTGGGGTTCTTGGCGTGATACAATTCTAATGTGAGAGCCAGTGCTTGGTTGGTCTGTTTTGAGCTATTGTAGCAACATGGCGTACTCCGTGGAAGAGGAACAGAGAAATGAAGTTTTTTTTTCTAAGCCAGTGAAAACACAATAACTCAGTTTCAGGTGATCACACTAATGTAAACATAAGTATGAACATTATATTCCTGCCAATAGATCCATCAAAATGCAGAGGAATCCAACATGCAGCACACAATGCTAAAGAGACTGTTGATAGTTTCCATGAAGCAGCTGATGTGTCTCTCATGTGAAGATTAGTTCACGCTTCACTCCACATCTTCATTTATTAAACAACATTTAAAATGTCACACTTTAAAATGTATTGCAAACAAATTCAGGTTTGCGAAGCCAATATTTCCTTGTAATACTTTTGATTAAATATTTGTCCAGGGGCACCGGACACCTCAGCTGGTTGATTGTGTGGCCATGTACAAAGGCTCAGTCCTTACCGCAGCAACCGTAGGTTCGAGCCCGACCTGGGCCCTGTGCTGCATGTTGTTCTACCTTTCTCTCTCCTTTCTTGTCTTAAGCTGTCCTGTCAAATAAATCTACCGCCCCCCAATTTTTAAACATCCAACATGTCCGTGTTAGTCCACAAACTCATTTTCTCTTCACTTGAGCGTAGAGGTCCTCTGGACCGTCAGCAGTCCGTCTTACGTTGTTTGCAGTCCTGGAAACTTTGACCTGTGCGTACAGCGTGTCCAGCTGCTGTCCACTGTCCTGCCGTGAGGCCGAGGACGGTTCAGGTCTCCCCTTGGAGAAGTCGATCTCTCCATAATGGATGTCTTCTGTTTCTGTTGCTCTGGCTGGCTCTTGAACCTCAGCTGTTAGTCTCTGTGACAAAAGAACCAAATGAGAAACGTTGTGAGGGACCATCTACTTCCTGTAGTTCACCTCCGTTTCTCTCTCACTCAGCTCCCACTGGTAGAACATAACAATCAGCTCTTATTGGACACAGCAATGGGGAAATCTTGTCGCTGTGCCAAATCTGTTCTTTTTTTAGGTACAACAGTGGATTATCATTGTAGGTTTTTAACAGTTGTTGTTATCACATTTCCTGTGGGTCTCCACATTTATTCACTAATGAGGAACCTGGTCAGTCCAGTGTAGATCTTATGAAGGCAGATAGTATGACTAGAAACATATTCATTACACTTTCTGTAGTACTGAACAGTAAAATATTTTCCCACCTGTGTCTGTTGTAAAGTTGTATGTTTTGTCTTTAACCACCTGGAAGACATAACAAGGCAGTCAGCTTTTCTTACTGTGTAACAATAATAATAATAATAGTTATTATTATTATAATGATACATAATGCGTCTGTGTATTTAACAAGTTTCAATACCTAAATTTCAATTTAAATGCAATCTGAAAATGATCAAGAACGACATGTAATATTACAATACCAATAAATATGCAAAAGTTCTTTAACAGCTCAGAGGAGTTGAAAGTGAAGCCTCGATCACCTTCAGTCTTTTCTTCGTACTTTTAGGCCACATCAATGTCCCTGCTTGTACAACACACATTTGATTTACGGCTACATCTGGAACTGATACTGAGATACGTACCAAACAGCAACAATCACACAGAGGAATATGATGATCCCAATGATCGCTCCAACAGCCGCCCCCCATGGTGAAGAGGTATTGAGATGTTTTGCTCCTACGGAAACAAAAACGTCATAAGTGACTGAAATCAAGTAAACAAGAATCATGGCTGTGACCCAGCTTTCATAGAAAGCCCAGCTTGACTTCATATAGTATTTTCAAACACATTGTCCAGATGCAAATATGCAGTGCATAAATTGTGCTTGCAGATGTGCAGTGAAATTAATTTGTCACTGCACAATATTTTAAAGGTGCTCACACGTCTAGACATTTTTTGTCACATACAGCAAACATCTCCTCACTATCTGCTAGCTGCCTGTGCCCTGAACACACTGTAAAAAGCCCAGGCTCCACAAACTGTGCCAACCTGCACCATGAACCGTAACAAACAGTGTTCCAGCCTATAACCACCAAGAAGGAGTTGGTTGAGTCATGAACGTGCATCGTGGAAGTAGCCTATGTGCTAACGCTGATGCTGTGATGGCTCAACCAACTTCTTCTTGTCGCTTATAGGCTGGAACACTGTTTGTTATGGTTCATGGGGCAGATGCTAGTAGTATGAAGCAAGATTTGGCGTTGCCGAGGTAACTTCAGGTTCAACCTGAAGGGTTTTCTGTATCACAACAGTGGATCACTTTTTACCTGGTTAAATTGCCTTGGTAACTTGTGCTGAACATCTAACCTAGTCGGGAGCAGGTTATGTTGGAGATTAGGGATCAACTGATGTAAAAAAAAAAAAAAAGAAAACGCCTGACCAATCAATACTTGATTGATAACGGCGTCACAATTCTTAGAAGATCTGCTGCAGCTCGCTGCGCGGAGAGAGAGATGCGCTCATAAAAGTCAAAACATTTAGAGACAACCCCGTTAACATTCCCTGATGGGTATTTTTATGAAAGATATAGATTTTAAGCTGAGGGAATAACTTCTAGGCTATTTGTCAGCTTCACATCAGTTTGAAGGGATATTCTAAAACGCTTATCATGAAAAAACTGAACGTGGAAAAAGCTTAACATTGTTATCAGTTATCACCAAATTTCACTTTCATAACCACTGAAAACTGTCAAAAGACTAAACCAAAAGTCCAATTATTATGGATGTTATCTGACATTAAGCATTTCTGCTTCAATGAGCCTATTGTAAGGAAAAAGCTTAACATGGTTTCATGCACCTAAACTTAACAACAAATAATTGGACTTTGGTGTTGATTTTTTGACAGTTTTCTGTGGTTATGAGGAGCAATATGAGAGAGAAATTAGGTCATTAGGTCAATCACTGATCATTGTTTAGGTACTGTACATTAATTAATAATAATGATTTATACTGTTTATTGATCCCCAATGGGGAAATTACAATTTACACTCTGTTTTGTTAGTAATCACTACACATTTTTTTATTTGCTCTCAGATCGCTTCCCACTGCCAGGATTGCAACTGAAATAATAGACTAAAGCACCGAAAGTTTATGAATAGCACAAAGGTAATCAGGTCAGATCTTGTGCCTGTCTGATGGGGAAGTGATATTGATAACAGCATCAGCTATTTTTTGCCAGCCTTCCTTCCTGTTTTAGTAAATAGCAACTGTATTGCATTTTGCCTGTAAAACCGTTTCTGTATTCTTCATATTCATGTAAAATTATAGTTTGATTCATAGTACAGGCCTCCGGTTGGCACAGATTGTTTTTGTTGCTGTAGTCTAAAATACATTAGAAGATCATTCTCAGTTATTTATTCTACTGGTAAACTTCTTTCCTCTCGCTTCCTATTCTTACTTTTCACATTTTATGAATCAGCACATACAACACTTCTCTCTAAAAAATATTGTTTTTAACTTACCATCAATCTCTCCTTTTTTATTTAAGGACATTATTCCAAATTCTGCATATTGACATTGATGTATAGAATACTTTATCCAACATGAACTCCTTCTATTTCCAAACCAGATGCAGTGCAGTGTTTACCTTCATTAGTCAGATGGATCTCTGATGATCTTTGTGTACCGAGATCATTTGTGGCCTCGCAGTAATATACGTCATCAGTGACATTGGTCACATTGAAGCTGTAAAAGTCTCCTTTAGCTACACCGAGGTCTCCATCTGTGCTTTTCTTGAACCAGCTGAAGCGGGGGGGGAGGCTTGGCTCTGCTGGAGCAGGTCAGGTTCACCCAGCTACCTGCTGACACCAAACCTGATGGACTGATGGACACTGAGGTGTTCTTGGGAGCATCTGAGGAAAATGTGAGATTAACTTTATTCATTAAAATCAGCACATGATGTTCTGACAGGATCCAATAACAAACACTGGTTGTCTTACATGAGACACTGAGAGTCTTTCTCTCCTCTGCTGTCTTGACTCCTCTTCCTTCATTCACAGGATATGTGGCATTACAGCTGATGGTGAGTCCATCATGTGTGTCTGACAGAGTGATGGTCTTCTGGATTTTAGTTGTGAAGGTCTGATCTGTGTTCTCCTCTATGTTGTTGTGAGGGTCTTGTTGGAGATTCCAGGTGAGTTTAGGAGGGGAGTGTGGACAGGGAGTGGGAGCTGAGCAGCTTATAGTGACAGACTCCTTCTCCTTCAGATCACCTGAGATTTCAATTCTGGGGCTCGGAGGAGAATCTGGGGTTTTAAAACAAACGTTTTACACTGAAGAATACAGTATATTAGTTTGTACCAGTGAGTTACAGTACATCTGCAAATGTGACCCTTTTATTGTAAAACTGTACTGAAATTTCAGTCAGAGATCGTTCTAATGAAAAAAACCTCATCATGGGACGCTCATGTAGATTTGTTAATGTGCAATGTGAAGGAGTGGCACTCTATTCTAAACCAAGAGACTTCCCTTTTGTTGAGTCTGTTGACATGAAGATACTGTACGTTGTTTTAAATTGCAATGCTAAAAATATGACACATGTAGTACAATATGTAGATTATAATATGTGTTAAGGAATATTTATGCGCAGTTTCAGTTATTAGAACATTTGGAACATCCTGACTTCCTGTGATTATGACTGATCACAGGCTAGGTTTTGTAACATTTTACAATAAAGATATGGGTCATGGTGTTTGCTGTCGAAGCAACAGCTGTAACAACATTATAAACACACTAATACAACCAAACCTTACCTCTAACGGTTATTTGAAGAGGATCACAGGAAGCTGTTGCCAGAAATGTCCCGTTCTCAATTCTGAAGTAGTATGTGTCTGTGTAACTTGTGATTAAACTAGAAAACAAGGTGGTGCATTGTTTCTGACTCAGGTCTCCAGTAATACTCATTGGATAGGTGGTAACTGGCCCACTACTGTTGAATATAATATTTCTTGTGATGCCAACTCTGGAGTCATTTTTAATCCACACTCCGAAGGTTGTTCTTGCGCTGTTGAAGTCCTGATCTGGTTTAGCACTAAAGTTACATGGGATTAGCAGACAAGATCCACTCAGTGCTTCCATGTTCTTTGGTGCAGTAATGAATAGGGATGGCTCTCTAGAACAAGCAGCCAGAGCACCTGTAAAATCAGTTTCACGATTAACAAAATGTGAAAGAAAATCTGTAGGATGAAACATTCATGATAAACGAAGCAGCAGTATGTTGCATGATGGTCTTTCTTCACTGTCTTGTTAACAATTTCCTCATAAAACATTACACTTTACACTAAGAATGTGAACAAAATAACTAACTCTGGTCTTTCTGCTTTTTTTATTCTAAATTAAGATTGTAAATAATTCAAGTAACACACAGCTCACCTGAAATGAAGAAGACGGTCAGTAACATGTTGTCGGTCAGCATATTCCCAGACTGAAACTGGCGCCCTGGATTTACAAACACATAACACTGTTCATTTTCAGTTGTCCTCATTGCTACGTTTTCACAAAGCATTCAATGTATTTAAAAGGAACTTCCCTGCTTCAACTTCATGGCGGAAACCACAGTTCATTTTTTTTCATTATAAGTAACAATTAAAGACATTTGCTTTATCAGTAAAATATAAAGTTATATTTTACTTTATCAGTAAAATATAAAGTTCAGTAAAATGTTTTCTTACCAGATGAGACCACAGCTAAAAAATAAGAAAAAATGAAGTTGTGATCCCAGAGTGAAATGAGGAAATTAGTTATATTTAGCAGAGCTGCAACTAACCACCTAGCCGCTGTAGAATAACAGAAAGAGGACTTTCCTTGACAGAATTGCAGTTCACTTTATTTGATGTCAAAACTGCTAGATATCACATGACCAACGTGACTAAAACAGTTTTGCCACTGCTCATATCCTGAGTAAGGAAGTCAGATATTACAACATCTTAAAAACTTTAGGTTTCAGATGACACGACTCGTTGCTAAAGCCTTTAAGAATTAATAGCAATGAGCATTTAGAGAAAAGCTACACTTCATTGCAAGTGGCACACTAAGACTAATACATGCAGAATTAACAATACAGTATGGTGAACATGACATCGTCTCCCTCTCCTTCTGGCTCATGGTGGATGTAACGCAACTGCACTGTTGACATAAACTGCTTCTCCTGTGTCCTGTGGACAGGAAACAACACAGAGAGAGGTGTTAGTGCTCTGATGTGGATTTAAGCAGCTCAGTTTCAGTTAATGTAAAGATAAAAAAATAGTTGCAAGATGTCATTTTAATACAACTTGGTCACTTAAATTAGATCTTCTAATTCACACACACACACACACACACACAAACCTGTACTTTTATACATAATGCAGTCCCGTAATTCTGTCATGTCCGTACAACACATTAAAGTGAAGTAATGTCATATATGAAGTGATTTTAACCCAAATCACGATCTTATCTCATCTAAACTTAACCAACTAAACTGTGACTGTTTCAAAACATTAACAAGGGTTTTAAAACCGATTTATAGCAGTGGTTCTCAATTTATTGTTAATTTTATGTACTCCTTTTGAAATGTATTCCACCATCTACCCCTGACCAGCGGAAAACCTTTTTAGTAGAAAAGAAAAGCCTTTATGAAGAGGTATAATACAGCCCCGCGCCAGCAACCTTAACTGAAAAACACTTCAATTGTACATCCCAAATGTTTAGAATCCAATCTAAATGCATTCATTGTTATAGTATAATTATTGTAGGAATTATGCATGACTGATGTTTTTTTTAATTATATCTATTTTTAAATCTCACTTATCACCTACAGTAGCCTACTCCAAAGTACCCCTCAGGGTACCCATACCCCGATTTGAGAATCACTGTTTTAGACGGTCGAAACAAACTACCTATGTGGTCTGATGGTTTGCCAGAACAAAATGAGCTTTTAGCTGCTAAATGCTCCGTTTGTTCACTAGCTAGTTGCTGACTTCCCCAGTCTGCAATGTCAAGTGTCATAATTTGCTTTTTTCATCCTTTTCATTCCCTTCTCTTCATTTCCTTTCTAAATCAATAGTGAACATTCCCTGCATTCATTTATGAATCATCAAGAAAAAGTCAGATGTGCTGTGTTGCATTGTGGTCTGGTGTTACTGCTGTAGGTGGAGACTATTTAAAGGTTTCTCCTACTTCTGAGACCTGCAGACAGATAAGTTGATCGATAATGAAGCAACTCTACTCTGTGGTGTCATGGTTGTGGTTTTCAGCTTGTATGTCAAGTTCAGCCTGTCCCTGTACTACTTTATTCTCCTGTTTCTGTTAAATATGTTTTCAGATTTTTTGATGATCGCCTGCTTAGATTTTAAGTTTCTTTTTGGTTATTAAATGATTCACCTCTCAGTTATCTTCTATTGTGCTCCTGCATTTTGGGTCCAAACCTGCAAACTGCTGCCTCATATGACAGGGGGCTTACCTTCCTTGGTTCTGCGTAGCGTCTTGTCCTAAACCAGCTGTGAGAAAAAAGAAGAATGTTTATGTTTATGCTGTAATTAGACCAATTGGTGTGTAAGTGCTAATGATCATATCACAGAAAGTGTGTCTCACCACTCAAAGAAGACCAATGTACTGACAAGCATTATGACTCCCAGTATCTTCAATATAACTTCAACACCAACCTGTTCACCTGCAACACAGCAGCATGGTCACCTTCTGCTTTATGGGACATTTTATAAAACGTCTCAAACCATAATTCCTGTGGTTACCTTCAAATATCAACTGACATCCTGTTGATAGTTGAATGTCCAGATCATTTCTGCATCCACAATAATACAATCTGCCTCGATCACTGTTTGTCACTTTAAAGCCATAAAGCTGTGTATCAGCTTTGATCAGTTCCAGTCTGCCGTCACTGATCATGAACCAGACAAAGTTGACAGTAGGAGGGTTTCCTCTGTAGGAGCAAGTCAGGTTCACCACACTGCCGACTGACACTGGATCAGTGGGACTGATGACCACCTTAACATCTTTGGGAGGGTCTGGAAGATTTGACAAATGGAATGATAAGAAAAGATCAGTTATATTGCCACCTGCTGTCGTCTTGATAAAGCGAAATAAATGAAGTATTACATGAAACACTGAGAGTCTTTCTCTCCTCTGCTGTCTTGACTCCTCTTCCTTCATTCACAGGATATGTGGCAGAACAGCTGATGGTGAGTCCATCATGTGTGTCTGACAGAGTGATGGTCTTCTGGATTTTAGTTGTGAAGGTCCGATCTGTGTTCTCCTCTATGTTGTTGTGAGGGTCTTGTTGGAGATTCCAGGTGAGTTTAGGAGGGGAGTGTGGACAGGGAGTGGGAGCTGAGCAGCTTATAGTGACAGACTCCTTCTCCTTCAGATCACCTGAGATCTCAATTCTGGGGCTCGGAGGAGAATCTGGGGTTTTAAATCACACATTTTACATACAAGAATACAGTACTGTCTATGGTTTGTACCAATATGACTAATTTATTGTAAAACTAATGACAATTCAGTCAGCTTCATCCTTGTGGAAAAAAATCTCATCACAGGACATTTTTGTAGATGTTTTCATCCAGTGATAATAAATGTGAAGGAGTGATAGAAGGTCCCTACAAGACACTGGCCCACCCACCAACATCATCACAACACTCCACACGACAGAACTAACAACTGCATTCTGATGGGTCACAGATTTCGGCATAACACCAAAAAAGCTTGTGTTAGTGAGCATGCGGGTAAAAGGTAGCAGGAGATTTCTTTATGCATGCCTAATTGTATTTTATTGTTATTTTAGAAGTTATCTGCTGTAGTTATGGCTGATACTGGGGCTGGACCTTTACAGACAAAATGGAAATTTTACAAAGAAGAACTGAAAGCTAAAAGTTAAAGTGACAGACGACGGGCAAAACTTAGTAAATCTCAGTCAGGCTTTCAACAGATGGAGACAATTACGGGATTGAAGCCCTCAGGTATGTAATATGTCTAATTCATAAAATAAAATAACTTTACAATGTGCGATGTGGTTGTAAGTCAGTAGCCGACATTATGCTTTTGTAACTTATTCTTTTATTGTAAATACATTATTTTCTGTCTGAGCAAAACCATTATCGCAAATATATGACCTCTTGTTAATGCTAACTCGGTAATACAGTGGGCAATACAGCACCGTAAAGAAATACCTTGTGTGGTAAAAACACTAAGGGGCAGCTGAAATCAACACAAACAGAAAGTTCAAATAGCCACTCATAGACTGATAATATTATATGGACAACGCATCCGGTTCGGCGAAGTGCTGCTAATGCAGAAGTGCCTTCAACCTGCATTCTATCTTTATTCCAGCAGGGGGCGGTACCTGCGATTGCAAAAGGAGGTTGGTTTCTGTATAAGTCCATGAGATAGTGGCCCACTTCTCACTTGATTTATTACCTAAGTAAACATTTTTACAATACGTTTATGGTCTCCATCACTAGATTTAAGTCTTCTGCAACACAGAATGATGTTCATTTTTTGAATTATGGTCTGGTTGATTTTAAAATCAGCCATAAAGCAAGGGGTGTTTAGGGCGTGGCTATGATGTGATTGCCAGTTAAAGTGTGTAACGTAATGTAGAGTGTAAGGGCTCCTCCCTCACTCCTCCCTCTCTTCTAAAATCGTCACATCTGCAACCAGGATGGCTGCACCCGTAATGGCAAACTTGACAACTCATAGCAGATCTCCACAAACCAATGGGTGACACACATGCGCTATCAATTAATTTAGAGTCTATGTAGCCACTTTAAGTCTGTTCACATAAAAATGCTTTTTCTTTTAAACATTTATCAATTCTGGGCCTTGGAGAAGAAACTGGGGTTTCATTTTCTTGTTATATCTTAACTATAACATTATAGAAAGATACAAAAACCTCACTTACCTCTAACGGTTATTTGAAGAGGATCACAGGAAGCTGTTGCCAGAAATGGCCTGTTCTCAATTCTGAAGTAGTATGTGTCTGTGTAATTTGTGATTAAACTAGAAAACAAGGTGGTGCATTGTTTCTGACTCAGGTCTCCAGTAATACTCATTGGATAGGTGGTAACTGGCCCACTACTGTTGAATATAATATTTCTTGTGATGACAACTCTGGAGTCCTTTTTAATCCACACTCCGAAGGTTGTTCTTGCGCTGTTGAAGTCCTGATCTGGTTTAGCACTAAAGTTACATGGGATTAGCAGACAAGATCCACTCAGTGCTTCCATGTTCTTTGGTGCAGTAATGAATAGGGCTGACTCTTTAGAACAAGCAGCCAGAGCACCTGTGAAATCAGTTTCACGATTAACAAAATGTGAAAGAAAATCTGTAGGATGAAACATTCATGATAAAAGAAGCAGCAGTATGTTGCATGCCGGTCTTTCTTCACTGTCTTGTTAACATTTTCCTCATAAAACATTACACTTTACACTAAGAATGTGAACAAAATAATTAACGATCTGCTCTGGTCTTTCTGCTTTTTTTTTCTAAATGAAGAATGCAAATGATTCAAGTAACACACAGCTCACCTGAAATGAAGAAGACGGTCAGTAACATGTTGTCAGTCAGCATATTCCCAGACTGAAACTGGCTCCCTGGATTTACAAACACATAACACTGTTCATTTTCAGTTGTCCTCATTGCTACGTTTTTACAAAGCATTCAATGTCTTCAAAAGTAATTTCCCTGCTTCAACTTCATGCCGGAAACATACCCCGTACAACAACAGTTTTGTTGTTATAAGTAACAAGACATCCACAGAGCTGTGCTTTATCAGTAAAATAGAAAGTTCAGTAAAATGTTTTCTTACCAGATGAGCCCACAGCTAAAAAATAAGAAAAAATGAAGTTGTGATCCCAGAGTGAAATGAGGAAATTAGTTATATTTAGCAGAGCTGCAACTAACCACCTAGCCGCTGTAGTATGACAGAAAGAGGACTTTCCTTGAAAGAATTGCAGTTCACTTTATTTGGTGGCAGAACTGCTAGATATCACATGACCAACGTGACTAAAACAGTTTTGCCACTGCTCATATTCTGTGAGTAAGGAAATCATATATATATACTGTATGTACTTTGTATAATTTACTGCAATGTTGTCACTGACTTCTGCACTGTAAAACGACATTACATCAGCACTCATCTACACAGAAACATACTCTCCTGAACACTCTGCTCTGTGAAAAGCTTCTTCGCTGAAAATCTGAAAGTTCAAATTTTTGAGTTCAAACGTTTGTTTTGGTCTAATTTTGCCCTTTGGTTGACTTATTTTTTGTGTTCATTTAGTTGAGGTTTGATTTGCATTTATTGTACTGCCCATTTATTGTAGGCTTTTTTTGAGTTTTCTTTGTTTAAAGACCACATTTTATTCTCCTTTTCAGGTTCATAATTGTATTTGGAGGTTGTACCGGAATAGGTTTACATGGTTTATTTTTCAGAAAACACCATATATTCGTCCCACTGCACACTGCTGCAGCTCCCCTTTTCACCCTGTGTGTTGAGCTCTCTGTTTTAGCTGCAGAGTGAGGCATCCCACTTCTGTTTGTTTTGCTGGGAGTCGCACATGCGCAGTACCCAGGTAAGGACTACTAGCCAGTCAGAAGCAGAGGTGGGCGGGCCCTGACAAGCATGTTTCAGAGCATGTTAAATGGTAAAAAATGAGTCTTACATACGTAACTTTTTAATTCTGCACTATAAAAATGTCTCCTGGTCATGGTGATACAACTATTGGAACTCTTTGGGTCTTCGCTATAGCTTGCTTGGTTTAAGGGCGTGCTGCGCTAGCAGCTAGGCGAACGTTATAACATGTGTTACAAAGTGATGCAAAATGACACATTTTTCACGGAAGTAAAGGCTTGACCAAAAGTGAGTTACAACACTACAACAGAGCTGTTTGGAGCAGTTTGTGAAATGTTTCTGTGTTGCCTGGCCAGAGTGGCTAGAAAGGTGGTGGCAGACTCAAACATTGTATATTTCCAGAGGGGATTATTTTATTTACACCGGTCTGCAGTACACAGATAATTAAACAATCAAACAAAAGGAATCCCAAATATATATATATATATATATATATATATATATATACACACACACGTAGAAATCAGAATAAAGTATTTCTGATTCTGATTTCTGATTCTGATATAGGGTGGTCAATTCACACCCAACTGCTTCAGCCCATCCCATTGTGATGCAGGTTGATCTACTCCATAACATTAATGCCTAGAAATCTCTTAACATATGGAACTTAGTTACCAGTTCACTCCTCTCCCACTGACTAGAAAACAGGTCAGGGTCATTCACACATTTTTGTATAATAACCATTAAACATTCCTATAAAGAAAGAAACCCCTCTACTTGGTTTGGCCTGGTAATATCATCCATGACCACCCTGTTAAAACAGGAAATGCTGAGCTGATACTAAACAAAGGGACAAACAATTGTAAGTATTAACACAGGAAAACCTTTAAACCATATTTAAATTCGCAACCTAATAAAATGGAACTGAAACTAACTTATGACTGTGTGTTTACTTACTATAGCTTATGACCTGTATGAGACAAGTGGTGAGCAAACCCACTTCGTCACAGTTTCCTGTTGGAGATGGTAAGTCCCTTTTGGGTGGATGTTGGGCTTTTTCACTTTGTGAACCTATAACATGCACAAAAAAAGAGTTGTACTGCATGTATGTATAACAGAGGAAAGGGGGAAATGCCTAAAAGCTTAACATGAGCACTTTTACTAACTGGGTTACTGTACATTTGTTTATTTTTGTATCTAGTTTATTTCTTTCAAAGCAGGTTGCCATCTTTTTTTTGGGACATGATATAGACTGCACCATTTTGCTATGAAGATTAATTGGTTATTTAGGGCTTAATATTTATTTTAAACATGTTTTAAAGATTGTTAACAAGACTGATTAACATTATTGTTATAATTTTACATAATTGTTATCATTTTACCCACCCTACCATTTTAGGAAGTTTGTTAATTAACCCTTTTCTTTTCTGTCAGCAGTTTTAGCCCCTGCCTTTTTTGATTTATTAGAAATAAAAACATTTGATATTTTTTTGAAACATGCCTCTACCTCATTAGTAACGGACATGCGTGCCTTTCTCTCCAGTTTCCAGGGGGTTGTCACTGCCAGTAACACTATAGCAATATATAGGCACATTATTTTACACTAGCCATTTTCTACCTGTACTGACCTGTTGGTTAGTTTTCAGCCTGACATTTGGTTCATTGTGTGTATGGTGCAACTTTACTTTTTATTTATCATGCACAAGTAGACACCTTTTTAATCTTGTGATCCTGAATGTCAAATGTCATCCTCTTAAAAGAAGAGGTATTTTCTTATCTACTATTCAAAACAGAAATAGACTTTATGCAAGAAACTCCTATTCGTAGCTAGGACAACGGCCGTCTCTTGTCAGGTTGAGTGGGGCAGGGGTTTCCACTCTTCCTTTCAAGATAAAGCCAGAGGAGTTTCAATCCTTTATCAGCCAGAATATTACCTTTTGTGCCACATAATGTGATCTCTGACAAGTTTGGTTGGTATGTAATTGTGGCTGGAAAATTCTATAGGTATTTGTCAATGTATATGCTCCTAATGCTAAATGTAGTGTTGTTTTTTTTAATTATACTTGATTCCACTTGTGGGTTATATCCCCATTTAGATCCATTTTCTATTAACCCCAGTGCAGTAAGTAAATCAACTTGTTTTATTTAAGCCTTTCTCTCCAATTACGATGTATGTGATGTGTTGCGCTCTTTACACACACAAGATAAATAATGCAAAAATTGCAAGTGAATGCCAGAGATTTTTATTCACAGCTTTATACTTCAAGACATTTTGTGTCAGCAGACACTTCCCTTGTTGATGTAGTTCTTTCTTTAAACCCATCTCAAAAGAGAATTGTCTCTGCCTTTTATATGGCAGGACGTTGGATCTAAGGCACGCCCCTGTGGACAAGTTCAAGGCAGCATGGGGAAAAGACCTGGGCTTCTCTTTGTCAGAAGATGGAGTTCTGTTCTTAAACTGGTTAATTCCACTTCTCGTGCTTCCCACTGCATTATCCAACTCAAAGTGGTTCATAGGGCTCATAGCTCATCAGCCAAACTATGTACTCTGACGTTAGCCCACTCTGCGTTAAATGCGTAAGATTTCTGAAGCCTCTTATATTCTTCTCTTCATATGTATTGGTCACGTCCCAACCTTAGCAAGTTCTGGATGGAGGTATTCCAAACATTATCTCGGGTGTTTAACATCACATTGAAACCAAAGGCTCTAATTGCTCTTTTTACTGTCACTGAAGAGGAGGTTAGAGTAACTGTAGATAAACAATGCCCCAAATCTTTTGTCTATCTTCTGGCCCGGCAAGCAATTCTAAGGTGGAGGGAACCTGCCCCGCCCACTCATACACAATGGCTGACAGATCTTATGTCCTGCTTAAAGCTCGAAAAAAAAAGCAAGTTCTCGCTTCATTTTTTGAACTCATTCCAGTCTTTATAAATACTTATCAAGCAGAGTTTAATGGAATTACATTCAATCATTCACTTATGGTGGATTATCATTGTGACAGGCTGATACTGACATAGGCAGTGAATTGGGAGGTGTTATTTTGATCGGTTTTATTGTTGGTTGGATGTATGTGGCATACTGTTTTTATTTTTCCTTTATTCCTTTCATATAACCTATCAAATTGACAGCTTTGTACGTTGTACTGAAAACTAAACTAAACCTGGAAGACAACCAAGAATTTTTACACTAATAGAACTATACATTGAAATAACATTCACCCAAATCTGGTGTCATCTTGTCTTTCCAAGCGTATAAAAAACTAATTTGATATTCGCTGGCCTGAAAATGTGATCCACTTCCTTGTATGTGGCACACCAACACATATTGGAAACATAATATACAGTATGATTCCATTGTTTAACAAGACATCTTTGTCCTTTGCTTGATGCTTGAATCTCAACCCCTGACGTAGTCTGCTTCTCCTGTGTGGAAAATTAGACAAGTTTTGATCACTGCACAGCTCAGTGCCTTCTGCAAAATGGTTGCAATATGTCAAGTTATTTCTGTAGCACTTGTGTTACAGTTGCCTTACAATCTGATTAACTCTCACACAGGTCAAACCATAAGGCCCAAGAGCTCTTTTTCATGACTTTCATTTCTTAAACCCTCAGCTATTGCTCAACAATGAACTTGTTTATAAGATCAACTTTGTTTTAGCAGATGAATGTGATGGACAAATGTGATATGGAATGTGTTAGGATGGGAAAATAAATGTTTGAGAAAAGTCATTGTTGCAATTTGCTGTATCCATTCCTGCAAACTACCTTGCCTCCAATTTACTACATTCCCAGAATGCCTTCCAAAACCTTAATGAGGGCCTGCTGATGTGGTTAAGATGCATACTATGTAACTGAAACGACAGTTTGAGTTCAGACAGTGAACCTGTCTCCCTTAACGTCAACAAAACTGAAATGCGGCTGCCGTGCATTCTGGTCTAGCGTTCAGTTAAATGCACTCACTCATCTAGCTTACCTTCACTGGTTTGGTGGGATGTCTTGATCTAAACCAGCTGTAAGAATCTCAGTGATAGTAGCCCAGAACTATGAGCAGCATCTCCGAGGTGCTGCTGAGGGCCGTGATGAAAGGCGCCTGGGACGCGAAGTCAACTTCCTCCCGGCGGTTGGAGAGCTGCATGACGGCGAGCCAGCAGGCTGTTCTGGACGCCTACCTCGATGCATCCAAGCTTTCCACAGCATGAAATAACTATTTCTAAACCGTTTTGTCAGTTATAGATTTAACCAAGTGGATAAATCAAAAGGCTAATAAATTGCTCTACAAAACTTTTTAATAACAGAAAATACACTTTAATAAAACACTCATACTCTGAACACTCTTAGCTTGCATTTTTCTCAATTTTACATCAACAAATCATGTTTGGTTGATAAGTACAATTGTTCAGCTGAACTAATTCTAACCTCTTGTGTTGCAACTTCCTCTTGCCTCACTGTGTGCTCTATGCTGGATTTTATACTAGGTGTTAATTACAACAATTACTTCCCAAAAGAATTAAAGGAGCCCTATGGTCAGTCTATTTTCCTTTCCTAAATTTGCCCGGCGTAGCTCCAGTCTTCTGCTTCTTTTTTGCTGATCCTTTAAGCTCAGGTTCCTAAGTAATGCAAAAAAAAAGGAATAAATCAACTGAGTACAACATCACTACCTATTGTAAGAATAAATTATACACATATATATATAATATATACACATAATAAAGCAGCCTACTGAACACCTCTGCTTACTTTTTACATTAAAAAAACTGAATATAGATTCTGATAGTGGTTATTGCACATGACATACTACTGTAGGTGGTCAGATTAAAAATAACTTAAAAGGCAATGATTTCATCATTTTGGAAACACATAGCTGCACTGCAGTTGCTCTAAAGATACCTTTCGTTTGGAGGATAGAGATCCAGTGATGGTGAAGAAAGAGTCCAGTCGTCCCTGTGTGCTGCCCTGTCGGCTCTTGAGAATCTTCTTACAGCCGTTACGGATCCTGTCCTCACTGCACACACATTCCAAAATGAAATCAATCACTTAAAATGGCCATGTTATTCTGCACCAAAGCAGCATTTAGAAGATGGTGAGGACCAAAACAAACTGTCAGTGTCTCATGTAAAGAGTTCTTCCTGAACAGACTCCAGTATGTGCTGTAAACCTTAAATCATATGTGGAAAGGCTGTGTGCTTTAGTGATGCTAGAGCCATAAACTCTGCCTCTCTGCAGTGTCGCCTAGTGGTCAGATGTTGTATAAACAGCTGGTCTGATCATGTCATTATTGGAACAACAGATGTCGTCGTCATGATAATCAATGCAAGAAATCCCAATAAGCAAGCAAAGAAGATGAATCCAGCACAGTGCTGAAAAGAGTCTTCTGATGGTTCACCTGAACTGTTTCTCAGAGCACATGAACTGGATCAGGGCCTCCTCATCCGGCTCGTTCCACTTCAAATCCACTGTGGAACAATCCACTACTTCTGCCTTCAAGAACAAACCCCCGGGCCTCTTTGTACAGCCAGTCCTCGGGAGCAGGGTGCTTCTGCGTGAAGGAAAGAAAGAGACACACCAAGAATCAGAACCAAACCTCCTTGTTTAACTGCAGGAACTTCTGGATTGTAGCAGACAAAATAACTCACTTTGGGGTCAATGTTTTCTAAGATCTCCTCAATGCAGCCGTGCTGTCTGATCAGGTCAATGGCTCTCTTGGGGCCAATTCCCTTGATGGTGCCGCAGTAGTCACAGCCCAGCAGAATACACAGGTCTATGAACTAGGATGGACCGTAGAAAGAAAAAGGAGTCGATGTAAGAAAGTGCAAAATATCAATCTTGTTCCTGCTCCACCGGTATTTACAGTTCTAATTACCAGGACGACTGAATTTCAGTGAAATATTGCACTGTAGGGTGACAGCTTGCAGAGGGAACAATCAGCGTGATGAAAGCAGAACAGGTTCTTATAATTTACCTTTGATAAAAAAATTACACTCCTGCGTAAATATTGTGCTACATCTTTCTAAAAGTAAAAACCAAAATCAACATTACCTGTTCGTTGGTCAGGCCGATGTCCTGCAGGATGCGACTGAAGTGGAACTCCTGGATAGGAAGTTTCCTAAAAGAAATAAAATCCCTTGATGTATTATAAAGTGCATAAAGGAATACATTGTCATAACTATTATGTGTTGTAACAAGCAGCATTTAGTCTCTTCTTTCAAGCCTTAAATATACACAATTATTTAAGGGGATTGAATGGACATATGTTTAGGTTCATAATGACTGAGGTGTGTTACCACCTTAATAAAACAAAGGAGAACATACAGGGGATAGTAGCTCTTTTTCAAATGGTTTTATGGCTGTAGTACTTGTAGCATGTAGTGTTTCTCCTGTGTTAATTAGAGTGGGTTGGACAACCCAACAACACTGCCATCATTAAAATAGAACACATGAACTTAGATAATTTGGCCACATTTTTCCACCAAACAAGTTATAGCTTTAAATTGATTGCATCATCATTATCACATATAGAAATAAGATTAATTTACAGGTATCAAAATATGTGCCGGAACCAAAATAGGAGATAACATCAAGCGATATTCTCAGGACATCTCCGCTACAAGAAGGATGCAGTGATGGTGGGAAGCAGGTGTAACATTACTTTGCTTCACTGGCAGTGAGGTGTCTGAGCAGGATATTTGTCCCAAAGGTCAGCCCATCCATATCCTCTGTTGCTGTGGCAAAGACCTTCCCTTCTTTAACCAGAGCAGCACAGGTGGCCTCCGCTTCACATGGAGCCTGCAAGACAAAACACATCAAATTTACATTTCACAGATTAATAACCCACACCTTTCCTGTTGCAAGTGATTTCTCTGACATTACCAGGCATACAGTAGAGTAGGACTAGGAGGCATTTCACTGTACATTCACTTCAAATGTACTTTAATTCATGAACATTTCCTTCCTAATGGCACAATTTAAAGAAAAAACATTTGTTGTTTATGTTTAACATTACATTTTCTGTCTTTAGGCTCTTATTATTTGACAAAATTATTTTGTTACGGCCTTTATTTCTATAGGACAGCTCAGGCTTGGAAGGGGGGAGAGAGGGGAATGACATGCAGCAAAGGGCAGCAGGTCGGAGTCAAACTCGCGGCTGCGTCGAGGAGTAAACCGCTATATATGGGCGCCCGCTCTACCAGGTGAGCTACCCAGGCGTCCATCTTTCAGGCCCCTTTAAGCCTTTCTGACACTAAACATGCAACTAGAAAATAATGATACACATGTTAGAGAAAGCTAGAGCGTCAATTAATTGCAATTGTATAGAAATCACAATATGGACTAGTGATATATCCAAAATTGCAGAAGGGCGCAATACTTCTTAATGGCAAAAATGTGTCAAACCATTCTGAATTAGGTATTGTGGTGCTGCAGAGATGTCCCAGTCTACAAATCATTATACTACAGACTAAATGAAAATGAGAATAATGATACCAAAACAATCCTTCCCTCCAATATCGTGAATCACATCACATCGCAGTATCAGTCAAAATAATCACAATTAGATATTTTCGTCATATCGTGCAGCTCTAGAAAGAGCACTGAAAAAAACAGAAATGTTTCCTCATGTTAGCAAAAACATTGTCAATACAAATGTGAAAATATTCTTAAAGCCAGCAAGAGTTGCAAAGTGAGAGTGGATCTTACTTCAATGAAGGGCACTCCCATCAGGGTCAGCAGCTTCTTACACTCGTCATTATGCTGCCTGGTGACTTTTACCAGACGCTTGCTGAATTTGTCAATATTCTCTTGTTCCCCTAGGAGGAGACAAACCATTTTGCCCACATTTTAATACAGTAAAACGTCTTTTTTACATTCTCTACCAAGTAAACACAACTTAATATATAATATGTACACATGACACCGATTACATAGGTTTACACATCCGTTAATTGGCAAAAAGATTTTGGTCTCCCATTGACAGTCATGATAACACAGCACAATAAAGCCAGATTTGCACCACTCATTATCATTGTTTAGTAATGTGAAAAGTAACTGTACCCATTTCCTGTGCCTGAGCAAGCATCTTTTCAGCTTCTGCCCTCCTCTCCCCTCTCTTCTCCAGCTGGGGGTGACAAGAAGAGCAAAGAGAGGAAGAGAAAGATGAAACAAGAGAGAGAAGGCATGGCTTACAAAATACAAACCTAATTCATTATTTAAATTATAAAAATGTTCATGTGACATATTTGCCTCATTCTATTGCAAAATAAATGATTTACACATACAGACAGCGTTGACATATTTTTGCATTGACTAATCTATCAAACAACACATTACAGAAAATCCTCAAGCCACAGTTCTACTGTTGGTTGATGTAAGTGATCAAGATTGCAGATGAAATGCAATCAACAGCTATACTACAGAGCAATAAAAAACCAATCTGACTGCTACTTACAATAACAGAATTTAGAGGGGGAAAAGCACCAGAGGAAGTCAGAGCCCATACTAACCTCTGCAGACTTGAGCTGTGGGGGCTTGCCGTCAAACACGTACACAGGTTTGATGCCGTGTTCCAGCATGCGGATTGTCCGGTAGAACATTCCCATCAGGTGGCTGAGAAAAAGAGCATGTAACAGACATATTTCAGCCTTGTGTCAAAATTTGAGCTACCTAGTCTAGGATTAATTCCAGAACTGTAGCTCTAAAGTGTCCCCAACTATCACAATCTGTCTGTATTGTTGGGGGTTGTACCTCGTTGTCTCGCCATCCTCATTCTGCAGAAGGTTCCCATCCTGTCGCACAGCAATCAGGAACTGGTACAGACACATGGAGGCATCTATAGCAATTTTTCTGCCTGCAAAAGTTCAGAACACCAGTTTGGCATGTTAAAAGCAGCAGGGGGTATCAAAACAATGCTTTGCATTGACGCAAACCTTCAATCACTTCATTATAAATATTATAAATGCTTATTATTTCCCCACTGGGATCAATAAACAGTATAAATTATAAACTAGTGTCAAGTATAGGGCTCCACAATATATCTTTTTTTATTGTTATTGCCATATCAACAGCCACAATACACACATTGCGTAAAGGCAGCGACATATCGTGAAAAGCATTCAGAGATTTTTTTGTGTTAGTTTAAAGAAATATCAGTTAAACTGCAACTGCAAAAACTGAAAAATCTCTCTTTTAGTGGTGCCTTTTATATTTAATTCAATGTTCAAGTGTTCAATAAAAGAATGTTGGAAATTATTTCCTTTCAGTTGTTTTAATTTAACAAGCAATTTGTTGTATTTGAGCAGAATACTGAAAGCAACAGAAACGCAGAACTGGGTACACTTTAATATCTGTTTATTTATAGCAAGTAATATTGTTATTGTGATCTTCAGCGGTTTTTATTGCGGATTTTCCTTATATTGTGCAGCCCTAGTAAAGTACTTTGTTAATACAAGACAAAAAATAACGGTTTAAACAATCAATTTGAAATTATTAGTACACCACTATGATACATTGCTGGGTAACTTAACTACTGACTTATCTGGTCTCGGGTTCTATTAATCTTTATTGAATTACAAACACCTACAATCTTCGTTGTATCTCCATATCCGATTTACCCAAGGAGATCATTAAACTTTCATTTGATCCAATTATCACTTCTTATGCAGGCCTCATCCATATGTAGAGAAATAGATCTGTACCAAAGTAGTTCTTGATGTCTTGCTCTTTGATGGCACCGGGGGCCTGGTCAGCAATCAGCTTAGCAAGTCCGTGTATTCCCATTGTGTTGGTCTGAAGTTAAACTGAAATCACCAAATTCTGAAAAACAACAAAATCATTTTTTTTATTCTATAGTCATAAACATCCATCATCCTGACCACACTCAGGGGGGCAATAAGAGACTTGAGATCCCCCAACGTTGTTTAAAACGTCAGAGCAATTCGACCTAATTTTAAATGTTTACATATGTGTTGCTTTATTGGATGCATGCCGAATTAAAGACAAGTTATTGGCAATAGCTAAAACATAATGTAAGCTTGTTCTATGAGTGTAGATTTACAGTGAAAAGACGGCCACGTTAAATTGTCGATTTATTTAAGGGAATCTGGGTTGCGGGGACCGAACGTATCCTAACATGCATAAATACTAGAAAAACTAGCTGCAGGGCTAAAACACAAATAACTATTGCTAATGTAGATGCTTTTAGCGCAATAACGGTATGCATTAGCTATATGTTTAATTACGTGTTACTGTTTTCTACTCACCAGTTAGCTGTTACACTCGACTTTGTGCACTTGTCCCCTGCGTCTCGAGCGCGAAGAATTACGTCCCTTTCGCGGGAAATCAAATAGAAGGCATAGCCTATCAATCTATCGAGCACGGCATCGTCAAAGACGCTGAAGCAGTGCGCATCGATAGTGCAGGTACGATTAAAACGGTCTGAGTTCTAACAAGGAAGTAGCTGAAAGGGCATTCGATTGGTTCATTGAGGTTGAAGGAAATCCGGTCAAAAGAGCACAATAATAGAGTCGCATAGATTGTATCGCAAATGGTTTAAATGTTGTTTTTTTGGTGGCGTTAAAGCACAAAAGTAAACCACATTATTTTCAAATGGCTTGTGAGAGGGATATTTAACCGGCTGCGAATAACCGGTAACGTCGGAGGTGTGTTTTTGTTTCTCCGCCCACTCCGGAAAACTCAACCGACTCGTCGTTATTTTTATTTTTTAAGGTGACGTGGAGTCGGTCCCCTCTTCTACTGTCGCATGTGTCAATAAAAGTACCCGGATATGATCGCAATGGACGCATAATACGTTGGGGCATTTCATCGAGGATTTTCAAGATGTTTAGCTGTAAATCTTCACATTGAGCTCCATCATCTGCGCATACCGGAGCAGAGGAGACTGTCGGGGCCTGGAGTCCGAGGAATCCGGCGGACAGACAGGTTTGGTTGGATCTGCAGCATTGGATCTGAAGTGAGTGTAACATAATAATGAAACTGGTAGTGCAGATTTTTCTAACCTCTTCCATGTAGTCATTTCTGAAAATGAAAAAGCAATCTGCCTCTTTGGAATAAAGCAGTGTTGATGTAGGCTAGATAAGTTTGACGTTAATCAGTGAGGCCCCTCATTATTATCACGTTTATTTCCATGAAATCTGCTGAACAAACATACTTGATCTTCCTTGATCTTAGTGCAGCAAATTAGGGAATAGTCTACTAAGTCCAGTTATTTATCATTTATTATACTTAACTCACTGTCAGTACAAATAGTTTTTACAAGCAAGACTGCTTTGGCTATAGTTGTCAGTTGCTGCTGTTATTTGTCAAGCTAATACAATTCTGAGAACACCCCCACCACACACACACACACACACACACACACACACACACAAATTTTTTAGATTTAACTCAGATTAAAAGAAAAAGAAAAGAACAACAAACAACAACAAAAACCTTTGGCTGTCCTGGCACTACAAAGTTCAGGAGATCCAGAGTGGCAGGTGGGATGCTACTCTAAAGAGACATAAAAGGAAACAGTTTGACACAGGAAATCATTGATTATTGACAAGTGATCAGCTTCTTGACACTTCACCTTTTTGCTGAAACTCAACACAGAGCACACCTGGGTCACGCTGTATGCTACTCGGACCAGAAACCAGCTAAATCTATATTTTAGTGAGAAAAAAGACCACTGTTTAGTAACCACATACACTCTCCTTCAGTGGCATTCACATTTAAACTAAAATCTGCTGTCACCATCTGCAGTCCGACTTTTCGTTAACATTAACATTTGAAAGTCAGCATAATTATACCGAACATAGACAGTACATTTTTTAGATTTGAATTGCATTAATACACAGACATTTTGCATTGTGACATTTGACCAGTAATAGGAAGTCAGTGCTGACCATGGATCAACCTCTTAAATTCCTTTTTATACTTTAAAAATGATGAGACCTGTTTTCTTTGTGGTGCGGAAGACACACTTTGCTAATCTATTGATTTTTAATACATATTTATGGTAGGTCATTAGTTTTTTACATGCAGGGCTTTCTTCAAAGAAAAAAAGAAGCAATTCTCTGTTGCATCATCATTTCCCTTTCAAAATGTGGTCTTAATAAAAATATTAATGCAAGTTTAGTATGCAGTGTACAAACTGTGTTTCTATTTTGAAAGTAAAAGCAACATCTAACTGTGGAGTTCTGGGGAGACCCCTGTAGTGTTAAAAAATAGCTGACAGAGCTCAATTAATTATAGTCATAAAGCCTCTCTGGACTAATACAACTGATGAAATACATAGTAACTAATTGTGGTTGCACAGTTTCTCACAGTTCCTGCTGTGTTTGTTAGACCGTTAAGGGAGTGACATTGCATAAAATGTTCCACTTGATACATAAATCCTCACATATCATGTATAAGTGGCATGGACATGACCTAATTTCCTGACTTGAACTGAGAGGCATTCTGTATGTCTTAGGTATGTCTCAGGACAGACAGTCTAGTTTAAATAGCACAGCTGTCCCTCATGAACTGTCCATCTTTGCAACAGGGGTTATGCAGTGTGGAATAGGACACCGGCCAGGTGGCTGCCAGAGGACGATGGGCCTGCACTGCGTCTTGATCCTGTGCTTGTTCTCAGGCTGGGCAGTGGGCTACAAGCAGGGGGAGAACGTGACTCTCTATGTCAACAAAGTGGGCCCTTATCATAACCCCCAGGAGACATATCACTACTACACCCTGCCTGTTTGCAGGCCGGAGAAGGTCAGTCTTTGTTCTGTTGCGCTGTGTGTTAATGGGCTACTGAAATCCACAAAAGAACTGTAGAATATTTTGTCATGCAAAATGTAGACACTAATAGTAAGGATAACACATACATTTCTTGTAAAATGTGTTTATCTGAAAGGTACTGTCTGGCAACAAAAATGGAAATGTTAAAATTATTATAAAAAAGGGAACAACGAAATGGCTCTGAGATGGCATTTTTTCCTTTACATTACTTTACTTGTGAGCAGGACGTAGCATTGAAAGGGATTTTATCTGAGCCTTTATTTTGGGACTTCACTGATGAGGGCTTGTTAGGAACGTTGCAAAATGTATGAACACTTTTTAATGAATACAGAATAATTAAAATAAACCCTTTTACAAGAAAAATATTTTCAAATGTATTTTTGAATTTCCATTTATTATTTATCCACCTTTTTCAGTAACTGCTTTCCAAAATTTACAATAGCAGCAACTTACAGTATTTATTACCCACCATTATGGGATATGGTACTTTAACACCAAGCACGCAGTGATGAAGTGTGATTGAAGCCAGTTGTGTTTTTGTTTTCAGTTTGCCCGCTATAACTACTCTGTTTTCAAATCACTTGCTTACAGAACTGTGACCAGCTGATGCGTTGTGCTGCTTTTTTACACTCTGTTACTCATATTGTAACACTTCTTCTTCAGGTGCATCACAAGTCCCTGAGTCTAGGAGAAGTGTTGGATGGTGACAGGATGGCAGAGTCCTTATATGACATCCGATTCAGAGAGAGAACGTGGAGAAAAAAACCATTTGCAAGCTCACTCTTTCAGAGAAACAGGTATTTATTTATTGAAGACCGTGATAGTAACACTTAACACTTATTCTACCGGACATATTGGGTTAGGCTTCAATACTCTGGGCTTATAGTGGATTTAAGCTGTTTGTACTTTATTATAACCATGACCGAAAGAACAAGATCCAGGGTACGAGCGGCCGAAATGGGTTTCCTCAGGAGGGTGGCTGGCGTCTCCCTTAGAGATAAGGTGAGAAGCTCAGTCATCCGAGAGGAGCTCGGAGTGGAGCCGCTGCTCCTTCGCGTCAAAAGGAGCCAGTAGAGGTGGTTCGGGCATCTGGTAAGGATGCCTCCTGGGCGCCTCCCTAGGGAGGTGTTCCAGGCACGTCCAGCTGGGAGGAGGCCTCGGGGAAGACCCAGGACTAGGTGGAGAGATTATATCTCCAACCTGGCCTGGGAACGCCTCGGGATCCCCCAGTCTGAGCTGGTGAATGTGGTTTGGGAAAGGGAAGTTTGGGGTCCCCTGCTGGAGCTGCTGCCCCGGCGACCCCACACCGGATAAGCGGATGAAAATGGATGGTTGGATATACTTATTAAATGGCTCGGTTTTCAATTGAAATTACTGTACGTCATAAATGGTCAGTGGATTGTAGATACAAGGATCGTTTTACATAACACATTTTGAAAGTACTTTTGATAATTCTCATTGCTTAACATTTCCTCGGATAAAGGGTTTTCTTGGATATGCTAGTCTATTGTAATGTAGTTTAAAAACAATTAAAAAGCTGGGGCCCTTAAATGCATGGGATGTGATCGTGGATATGTTTTGTGTGTGTCAGGTGGACGAACTTCGTGAGGCTATCGAGGAGCTGTTCTACTTTGAGTTTGTCCTGGATGACATTCCAATCTGGGGTTTTGTGGGATATATAGAGGAGAGCGGCTTCCTGCCTCACAGCCACAAGGTACATTTATTTGTGCTTCTGAAAGGTTGGAAGATATTTGGAGTAGATTCTTATTATTTCTCACTTGCTCCTTTTTTTTTTTTTTTCTCTCTCTCTCTCTATTTCTGTCTTTGTTGCTCTCCCTTTTCCTTTTCTCCCACCTCCAACAGGTGGGTTTGTGGACTCACCTAGACTTCAACATCGAGTACAACGGCGACTCGGTGATCTTCGCTAACGTCTCAGTAAAAGACGTCAAACCTGTTCCCCTGGAGGAGGGGGCGGGTGCAGCGGTGGGCGTAGTCGGAGTGGGCGGAGGCAGCCTGACGGTCACCCACACCTACAGCGTGCACTGGTTCGAGTCCCCCCTGCCTCACTCCCGGAGAGCCGAGCGCCTACGAGACTACTCGTTCTTCCCCAAAACACTGGAGATCCACTGGCTCTCCATCATTAACTCGCTGGTGCTGGTGGTGCTGCTGCTGGGCTTCGTCATCATCATCCTTATGCGGGTCCTAAAAAATGACTTTGCCAGGTTAGTCAGCAAAGGAGCTAAAGTGTTTATTTTTTGAGCCAATGTATAGGAAACGTTATCTTCCACAACTTAAATATTAAAAGGTTATACTGAATGACCTCAACGCAACATCAGCATCACTTTGGATAAGAAATCTTAAGGAAAAAAAACACATAGGCTATAAAGGCTATTAAAATATCTTAAATATAGGTATGTTACATTTTAGTTGTTTACAATGCAATAACATATTAGTCAACTTACAGAAAATGAATCTACAGTGATTTGGAATATCTTTGTTTGCTTGTTTTTCTTACAATTTGTCCACCATAACCAGCAATATGAAGACATCACCTTTCGGTCTGGGGAATTTTAAAAGCCTTTCTCACAATTTAGACTATTTAAAATGTCATCACAAAATCATTTGATTAGTTGAAAAGACATTAACCACATTGGTCATTAATAGAAATAGTCAGTAATTGTACTTTTTATTCAAGTAGGAAAGGTTACCAGTTTCATATACATTTCTTAAATATAATGGCCTTAAATGTATACATTGTGGCTTTTAAATCTTCCATATTGTCTGTCAGACATCATGCTGGAAATTATGCATAAGTCTAGGTGCAGGGTAGTTTGGATATTATATACTTGCAGACATAAGACATAAGCCTGTCCCTCTGACATCCGCCTTGCATACAGCAGGTGTTCTCCTGAAATTGTGTGAGGTTAATGTGTTTCTTTGTGCACTCTTTGCCTTGGGATAAATCACATCCACACCTTAATTTCATCTCAATCAAAGGTGAAACCTGTGACGTCTCCTACATGATAACATGCTGAGTGAAAGCATTTTTTTCCTCACCTGCAGATACAATGTGGAGGAGGAGGGTGGCTGTGATGATCTGGACCAGGGAGACAATGGCTGGAAGATCATACACACCGATGTCTTCAGGTTTCCCCCTTACAAAAGCCTGCTGTGTGCCGTACTGGGAGTGGGGGCTCAGTTCCTTACTCTTGCCACAGGTGAGCATTCATTCTGAAATACACCCAAACACAGCAACACACACGGCTAAACATGGAGACACACACACACACACACACACACACACACACACACACACAGTGACATCATTCATATGTACAGACGTCTGATCACTCTAATCCCTCCCCATTGGGATAGGAATCATCTTTATGGCATTGCTGGGAATGTTCAATGTGCACCGCCATGGTGCCATCAACTCTGCAGCTATCGTGCTGTACGCTCTGACCAGCTGTGTGTCAGGCTACGTGTCATGCAGCTTCTACACACAGATCAACGGCCAGCGCTGGGTGTGGAACATCATCCTCACCTCGTCGCTCTTCTCCGGTGAGTCCGACACAATAAGGGTTTGGGATCACTTTGGTTGTAAATACAGGGTAAAGAAAGTTCATAGAGCTCTTGAAGATGTACTGAAGCCTAAAACTTTTTCACAATAAACCATGCTCATATAGTATCTTTACTGATAATGAAAACTCAATTTGTCTGTAATGGATTGAGATATATTCAGATGTTTTTATACCCATTTCTTTCCATCCATTCTCTATCTTTGCCTAGTGTGCTCTTTATTTATTCTTTATTTAATCCACCTGGCTATTTATTATGCATTTCAATGATATTGTCAGACCTTTCCAGTAAAGGTGTGAGTAGTAGATTCACCTCAGCAGAGGAAGGACTGATCTTTATGACAAATACATCTCCTAAATCTCTTTATTCTTTCTAAACTCAGTATGAGTTTATACAGCGACTTTTCTGTTTAAAACATTTCTGTTGCTGCTGTTACATGAGCTTTCTTTTGTACAATGTGGTAATGCTACCCTACTCAGTTAATAATTTATTTATACATCTATAATGTATTAACAGCATTCACACTTTGCAGGAGCATTATAGTTTCCTCATTAAAACACTGATATGATAGGTCATTTTTAGCAATACTCTGGGGCACATTTTCCAAAAGAATTACCTGGAATAATTCAAAACAACACCCATCCTTTATTCAATTCGTCCTTCATTCCCGCAGCTCCTCTGTTCCTGACATGGAGTGTTGTAAACTCGATCCACTGGTGGAGCGGCTCCACTCAGGCTCTGCCGGCCACCACTGTGCTCCTCATTCTGGGTGCCTGGGTGCTGGTGGGCTTTCCACTCACTGTCATCGGCGGCATTGTGGGAAAGAACCGAGCCGGCAGCTTCCAGGCACCATGCCGCACTCGCAACATCGCCCGGCAGATCCCTACACAGCCCTGGTACAAACACACAGCTGTTCACATGGCCATCGGCGGATTTCCTGCCATTCAGGTGAGATGTCTTTTGTGTGGTAAAGAGCTGCTCGGCTCATAAATCACCATTCAATGGTTAATATGACCACTTCAGGATTCATCCTTAAACATATGTCTATAATCAGATTTTTGGTAGCAATAAGTACATTGCAGGATGAGATTTTATTTTTATGTCAAGAATGGAAAAAGGATAATTGTCCCTAATTTTAATGTATTTCTACACTTAATGGTGTTCTGCTTTTTAGCTTTTGTATTACATATAGGTCCAAAATATTTTGGATAACATGTATCTACGCTGCATTTTTGCAGTTTAAGTTTAACCTTTGTCATCATGTCTGACGGGTCCAGTTTTTTTTATTACCATTCTAAGGATTTATCCACCGCAATTTTCATTTATTCCTTTATTCTATCAATTTTTTCTCCCACAGTGCCATCTCAGTGGAGCTGTACTACATCTTTGCTACAGTTTGGGGCAGAGAGCACTACACACTCTATGGCATCCTACTGTGCGTCTTTGCCATCCTCCTCTCAGTGGGAGCCTGTATCTCTGTTGCTCTCACCTACTTCCTGCTGTCTGGCGAAGACCACCGGTGGTGGTGGCGGAGCGTCCTGAGCACCGGCTCCACTGGCCTCTTCATCTTCGTCTACTCTGTTTTCTACTACCGGAACCGGTCCTCTATGAGTGGCCTGGTGCAGAGCACCGAGTTCTTTGGTTACTCTCTGCTCACAGCGATGGTCTTCTCGCTGATGCTGGGCAGCGTGTCGTTCTGGGCCTCACTGGCATTTATTCGCTACATCTACCGTAGTCTCAAGATGGACTAGATATCAGACGTATGGCTATAAACAAACATTCCCTCATAGCACACATGGACAATCGTAATTCTCCTCTCTTGCTTTCAATCATACACCCCACACACACCTCCAATGTGGGAGGAGAAACAGGGGCCTCTATCTTGATTTGACAGGAGCTAATGGTTAAACTCAAGCCATCGTAATAAGGGACAGTTGGTTGGATGGCCAGCTGAAGGGTGAGCTTGGGAGGGCTATTGTGTGTTTAAGGATATTTCAGTACAAAAGGGAGTGAATGGTTCAAATGTATGATGCGATACAGAAGTAAATGGATTTAATCAATGATGTAGTGTGGCATGACATCATCTGCTCTGGTTCCTACTTGAGGCGTGTACTACAAATCAAGATCCCAGCTTCACGGCATAAGCTGTGTCACGACGGTGGTTAGCTAGTTCAATCAACCCAGGGTTTCCCAATCCAGTGACGCACGTTCACATAAAAGAGGCGGTGTAAGAACAGCATGACCAATCACAAACATCTACCAGAGATGCATATTTTACATTAGAGCAAACTATAATTCTACATAAATATGAAGACACACATGGTTTTACAGGCAAAATGCAATATTGTCACTGCTCCCTAACCCTGGAAGGCTGGCAAAAAATAGTGGATGGTTACATTGCACCGCATCGCTTATCAATATCACTTCCCCATCAGTCAAGCACAGATTGGACCATAATTACCCTTGTAATTAAAATTCCATAAACTGGCCTGGCTATAGCCTAGTATTTCACTTGCAACCTTGGCAGTGGGAAGCCACAAGAAAAAGGGCACATTGGCAACACACGGCAAAGATACATAATGAACTGCTGAAAATCTATATCTTTCATAAAAATACCCATCAGGGAATGTAAACAGGGTTGTTGGTCTCTAAATGTTTTGACTTAGTTGAGCGCACCAAGCTCCAGCAGATCTTAAATCTAACCCTTTGACTAGGTTAGGTGTTCAGCATGTTACCATATGATTTCAACCTGAAACAAGTAATCCATCGCGATGCAGAAAACCCTGGGTTGAACCCAAAGGTACCTGGTTAACGCCAAATCTTGCTTTGTAGTACAGGCCTGAGACAGCTGACGTGTACTTTAGTTTTAATTATGCTTAAGTTCAAGTGTTTTTACTTGAATTATGCTCCCCTCACCAAATTGCAGCCACATTTTCACCTAAACATTGTTTTGCATTGGCCTTGTCAAGCTGTACTGACCCTGCAGTGGATTAGAGGAATAATACAATGTAGATTAAAGAGCTGTTTTGGTGATGGGAGCAATATTATGGTCAACATTGACTGATTTTGGTTCTGATGTAAATAGTCTTTTCAATAAATTCTTTTTAATACAATATTGCCAGCAAACATTACTTTTTAACCTAGGATTTTATATTCTTTTAAATTTTATAAGTCCAAGATTGTCGTCATTACATCTTGCATAGCCAATTGAAACAGTAGCATTAATTGTGCTGCAATTTTGTTTTTAATGGCAAGTGTGACAATTTGGGTTTCAATTTTAGCCATAACTCCCCCAGTCACATTACCTGCACTATTCAATCACAGATTAGAGAATACCCATTTGTAAATGCATGTTACCATATCAATCACGCTCTTAAAAAAAAAAAAAAAAAAAAAACTCAGTTAAACAAAGTGAACTTGTATTTATGTAAAAAAGTGTGCACATCAGATCTGTATCAGCACTTGGCGTTTAACAGTTCCAAAAAACAATGTAATCCAGAATGCATCCAAGTTGGACCCATCTCATATTACCAAGCGCAAGGAACACATGAAACATTAAATAGTTGCATATAAAAATAAAAGTTCATAGTAAAAAAAGTTATTTTCAACAGGAGTATGAACAGGGGATATGTACACACTGGCCATGCAAAGCAACTAGTCAGGAAACATAATACTAACAACTGTAACTTACAGAAAAGCCTATTAGCTTAGCAGCTCAACATTGACTACAGGCTGGCATTATGTACCATCGTTGGGCTCAAGGTGCTGCTGTTGCTGTTGACAGGCTCCCCATCCTTTCCTTCAAAGCTTGTGTCTTGGCCAGCGTTATTTGCAGCAGTGTCACTTACTGAGGTAAAGGCATTGGGATTGTATTCATAGTGCCTGGACCAGCCAGCTGTCTGGGGCATGGACCAGCTAGCTGCCTGGGGCCTAGGGGGAACTGCAGTCTGGGGTGAGCCAGGGGCCCAGGATGGGTAGCCAGCAGATCCAGCAGCAGAGCCCATAGTAGCCAGGTAGAAGGCCAGGTTCTGTGAAGAATTTTTCACAAAGGCAGCCTCCATCATGTGCTGGTTGTATTGCTCTTTGAGCTGGGGCCGGGCATCTCCCTGATACTGAAAGGAAAAGAAAGTGGTAGTTCAATTTAGTAAAAGAAGCAAATTCAAAGTCTCCTTTATCACGTCATATTTTGACCATGTTTCGCCTCGCCTTTAAGGCCATAACCAGACTACGGTTAGGCCTCCATTATGGACGTCTTGTTCTATGTCCAAACCGCTTTTCTCTATTATCAGTTAACAGGAAACCTGGGCAGGACAATAGTCTCACTTGTATCCACTTTTATCATTTGAGCAAATAATGCTTTAGCTAGCTACTTACAGATGATCCATGTGAGGGAATGTTGGTGTACATGGTTCCACGAACCGGACTGCCTTTGTTATAGCGCTCAGACACCCAGCTGGTGTCTTTCTGGTGCCTCCTTAGCTTCATCCTTCGGTTTTGAAACCAAGTCTTAACCTACAAAAAAGATGGAGATCCCAGCTGATCAAAAAGAGAACGAACATACATTTTGTTGTGCTTGTCATCGAACAACCTTTTTAATGCCTCACCTGTTTGTAGGTCAGCCCTGTCAGCTCTGCAAGGTTCTTCATTTCAGCAGGGGTGAGGTACCTCTGAACACTGAAGCGTTGGACAAGGGTATTCATCTGAATCTCTGAGAAGGCTGCACGGGCCTTTACTTTGGGGTTATTTACAGCAGTAGTCTTCTTAGTGCCATCATTCTCAATAGCAAAGGTCCTTGGCTCTTCCATGATTGAGCTTGAAACATCTATGCTGGCACCAGGGCTCCTGCTGCTTGCCTCATCTTCGAGTTCCTTCTTCACCCAGGTGGCAGGGTCTGCCTGGGGGGAGAACTCCTTCTCGGCTGCTGCCAGAACTCCATGAATCTAAATGACAGGGAACAAATGGTGAGAAAAAAGGTCAACGTGGATTTGCCAAAGCATTAGGTGTTTGTGTCAACTGCATAGATGGCATTTTACGGGAAAAAAAAATACTAAAAAGAACTTGTTGAGCTTCACATTTTACATTAATATAAACCATGCCCCATTTCCAAAGTCATATTGCACACGATCTCGGATTTTGTCGCGAGATGTCGCCACTTGGTAGCGCTCAGTAAAGTCCAAGTGGTGGCGGGATGTTTGGGAACGTCTATCACCACCAAGATGGAACTGAATTGGACTTCGTGTGCAATACTGGCAGAAGAAATTATTGCTTTCAGCAACCAACCAAAAAATGTAAGCACTGATACAACACATAAGTTATAGTTAATGCCCAGTTAAGTTCCAACAGCACAGCGAAGGTCCATTTCTGCTAAGATTAGCTAGCATCTTTGCAAAATGCTAGCTAAAATCAGAATTACATACCCGGTGAGGTGTGAGCCTCAGAGTCACTAGTAGAATCGCTCCCGGCCCGCCTGGCCTCCTGTGTCCGTGGATCGTAAGTAGTCCGGGGAGGTCCGGCCAGGAGCATACGGCCTGCCTGTGTGTCACCGAGGTAGACGACCCCTGTGCCCTGGTAGTGACCAGAGCCGTCCAGGTCATGCTGCTCCGGGCTGCGAGGTGAAGACTCTTCCCGGGTTCTGGCGGTGGTGGCGTAGTAGGCCTGTGTCACCCCGGCATTGTAGTTGCTCAAATCCGTGACTCCGGCTTCGCTCCAGTTAGTCAGGTTCGCGTGGTTTTGCTCTGAACCGGGTTGGTACACGAGGCCGTACGCGTATGCATGGTAAGAAGGGTTGTAGTTGTAATTTATCTGCGTCTTCCAGTCTGCCATCTCTCTTTGTCGCGATTAAGAAAATGCAACAACAGCACAAGTATTAAAGTATTGGTGTTAAAATGCTTAAAATGGTGAGCAACCCCGTAGAGCCGAAAAAACAAATAAAACAAATGACCTGTCCAGTCAATACAAGCAGCGCCAACTAACTTCAAAAATGACGACGCGGCCATCCTCCAGAGGCTGTTTATAAAGACGTGTGGGAGTGTGGGTGTGGTGCCGGTTCTGGGAGCAGGTTTGTAGGTGGTGTCTTGATTTGAACCAATCTCTTTGATTCACCCTTAATGGGCGGCAGTAACGTAATTACATTGCCCACACAAGTTTTTTTGGTAAAATAAAGTAAAGTTAGAAGACTTACTATATACCAACCATTTTTAAGTAACCCGCTGTACCCACTGTAATACTATCATCATCATCATATATTTAAAAAACAAAACAAAAGTATACGTACACTGAATATGTAAAATTAGAATATCATTCATTTGTCTCAGTACCACAGATCAGCTAAATAAAATGTCCCACAGTGTTACACGAGTTTTCGTACATTGGAATGGGAATTGGGAAATTATTTTTTGGTAATTTCATTAAATTTTGTATTATTATTTATTAAAATGTTGTTTGGTCATATGAATATGCACTATTTGAGCACAATATGAGCCTGCATGGTGATAAGGAATCTAATTAAGGTCTTGTGTTGAAAAATGTTTGTGTGTCAAAATATTTTTAAAGACATTATTTAAAGACTGATAATGTGCATGATGCATGTTCTTAAATGATTATTTATAAATTGTTTAATGATATTACCTCACAGTTACCTCATGCCTAAATCCTCCTAATTGTGTGGCCCAAATTTAGTATCTGCAATCAAGAGATTAGTCTCTTTTAAAGCCCTTTGAGACTCAGATAGTTACTACTGGTGGTGATTTGCACACTTTTAGCTATTAGAAGTTTGTTAGTATCTTGAAGGAAAGGAAGGCAAGAAAAGGCAGTATTGCAACTCACTGATAATACAGTTTAGGAAAACATGGCATTTTATGGCATCTTGGGCTTCCCTGGCTGGATGCAGAAAAAGATCTAGCTAAGACATATATAAAACATAACTTAGTAACAAAACGCAGCTCTCCAAATAGTCTGTTAACTCCAACTGCATGATTAATAATGTTTTCATGAGCTTCGGTCCCAGATCAATGAACTAAATATAACATCTGGGTCTCAAGCATGAATAGTTTATGAACCACTAATACTTCATAGTCAGCATTATTGTTAATGATTGAGAAACATAAATCTATGGCAGTGGAGCTGCTTGCTAAAATGTATTTGACGGAATGTTTAATTTGAAAGGGCTGTCTGTCAGGGGTAATACATTTAGCCTCAAACATGATGTAAAACATATTCAATTCTTTCATTTCTGCACTTTGAACATAAGTTTTCAAAGACAGACCATAGCTTCAAAGCCCAACATTTCCCCATTCTGTAGAGTGGGTTGGGCATGCTCATGCAGACGGCCTTTGACTCCATTTGCAATCCTTTTCATGAAGATGATTTAGATTAGCTACGTGTTACCATCCAAGTGCTTGTTTGTGTTCCCCCTCCTTGGCTGTATTGAGGTGGTAATGATTTACTTAGTGACGAAATGAGGTGAGAACAGTAAGCCTAATGGGTACATTAGCATTTCTACTGATCTCTGCCTCGACAGGGTGTGTTGTCTGATCGTGTATGAGCATACTATGTGTATAGTGGCAGCTGTGCAGTACACATTAGCATTGGTATGTGGTAAGGGGCCAACAGATTGGTCTCTGACAACTAGGCATACTCTACTCTATTTTGTGAAGTGTATTTGAGTGTATTTGTGAGGCACTGTTACTGCGAAAAAGGGGTGTACAAGCTATTGTACTATATAAATGTATATATTCATACATTTGAACACACTCATTTTAATCAGTTATGGTTTGTTTGCATATATTTTATTTTGCTACTACAATAACCTTGTTAGATTTTCTTACCCTCCTGTAATACATGTATAACAGTAAATGCTGATTAGGGTTAGGGGGTTATCTAACTAACTGACTTTGGCCTCTTGTCCTGAAATTACATGATTGCTTCTTCACTGTTGCCTTCTTGTATAGTGCAGATTAGTCACTGATGTGTTTTCAGTAATGGGTGTTTTGGGCGGGAAATGCAACACCGTGAGTATCTCCTTTGTTGTCTGAACAGTGTGCAAATGAGGCTAGTTTTCTCCCAAATGAAACCACAAGGCACTTTTCATGGAAATAAATCAGTGGTGGAAGAAGTACAGTCCAGGTCCTTTACCTTAGTAAAAGTAGTAATAGAAAAAAAACTTGATTATAAAGTCTTGCGCTAAAAATGCGCAAGTATATATCGGCTAAATGTTTCAAATATCAGTACTTGAAATAGAATGGTGGCTTTCAGTGTTGACTACTGATTTATATAAGCATCACTTTAATCTAGTCTTGCATTGCCAGACCTTCCTCCACAGCCATAGCATAGATAGATAGATAGATAGATAGATAGATAGATAGATAGATAGATAGATAGATAGATAGATAGATAGATAGATAGATAGATAGATACTTTATTCATCCCAAGGGAAATTGTAGGCATCCAGTAGCTTAGACAAACATAACACAGCAAACACACATACAGACATATACAGTGGCTAGAATAAGTTTACACACCCATGCTAAAGTTTATTAAAAAGAGGAATAAAAAAAACATTTTTTGGAAATTGATCTTAATGCCTTAATTAAAAAAATGTTTTATTTCCGTTAGCTTAATAGCTGGTTTGATTTGCACTGAGAGATGATCTTATGGAAAATTCCCCATGTCTATCTCAATGTATGGTGAAGGGTATGTGATGATGTGGGGGCTATTTTAATTCCAAAGGCCAAGGGAACTTTATCAGGATGCATAGTATCCTGGATCCATGAAATAATGTGCCTGCCTCTATGGGAATTTAACATAGGGATGTATTTTAAGGAAGAACATTTATTTATTTACAATACATTATTCATTTACAAAGAAAATTGGTGTCATTAAAAGGTTGGATTTTCCTTAATGTTTTTAATTAAGGCATTAAGATCAATTTCCAAAAGAGGTTTTTTTATTCCTCTTTTTAATCAACTTTAGCATGGGTGTGTAAATTTATTGTAGCTCAAATACATAAAAAATACTCACAGAAATTTAAATAGTTAACAATTTGTGAAGTGATTACAATGGTCATTACAAAGGTCTGGTATGGACTGACCATGTGATGCAATGGAACATGATAAGGTGCTATGGTAAATTCCAGGATGGGAGAAAAACATGCTCGGATTTATTGGCATTTCTTTAAACCAATCACAATTGTCTTGGGCGGCGCTAAGCCCCGGAGAGAGCAACAGCGCGTCTTTAAAATAGCCTCGGGAAGAAACTTGTTTGGTGGAACATGGGTACATTCAGAGTTGTTTTAGTTGTGTAACAGAAAACTCAGATTCAAGATGCTAGCTGTCTGGATGTACCCTGCAAAGATCAGAGTTTAAAATTTCAACACAAAGAAAGCGGAAGCTACCGGACATCCGGCCGACAAAAGTTGAAATCCAGCGGAATTTCCGGCGGCTTTGGAGTAATCTCGGAAGTGGAACGGCATGAGTTTTCTGTTGCACGAATTAAACAACTTTTGAACGTACACATGTTCCACCAAAACAAGTTCCTTCCCGAGGCTATTTAGCAGAGGCACTGTGGCTCTGTACGGCGCTTGGTGCCGCCCATGACGATTGTAAAAGGTTCAAAGAAATTCCAATAAACAAGAGCATGTTTTCTTCCATCCCGGAATGCTGTGTGGACTAGCCAGTCATTCGTCTGCAGGGTATAGGTAAATAGGTAAAGGCAGGCTATAGTCTGACCAATAGAGACTGCTATTGAATTTTGAGAAAACTATATAAGCTAATATTCATTTTTGTACATAAACACAGATAGTTTTGTCATCTTCCAAAATAACCATACACTTAAATAAACACCTCTCTAAAAAGTTTGAAAAATTATTATATCATTTAATTTTCATGAAGGTATGCTTGCAGGGCAGTTGTATTAGACTGCATCATTTTTAGCTAGGCATATCTAATGAACTTGTATTTGAGTGTACTGTATGTTTTGTATGTTAAGTCTGCAAAGTGAGTAAATATTAAGAGATTAATATACTGGAATAAAAAGTAAAATATCTTTTAAATGTAGTGAAGTAAAAGTATAAAGTAGCATACCATTTAGTATAATACTGAAGTAAGTCTATGTACAAGTAACTCAATGTTCCACGACAATTACCATAAATATCTCAGTTGCTTTCCACCACTTTTAGATTGGTTGCACTACGCCCTCCGCTCCGCTTAGAGGCGCTGTGTGTGTGTTTGTGTCAGACTGAATGCACACTGATAGCAGCAGGTCCCTTTAACTCAACTCACATGGAACTCTTGGCCGGTTCTGCTCCGCGTGCTGGCAGTTGAAGTCTAAACGGACCAGACCGAGCCAGGGGGTTCGAATCTGTTAGACTCTACTTTTCGGCTTGATAGCTTCATACGTATCCGACATTTTTAAAAAGATTTTTTTTACAGCAAACTCGGTAGCTAGTGACCAGCCCAGGGAGGCTCTCTTTACATATTTGACAGCTGTAACATACTGGGGACACGTTGACAACACAGAAGGACAACTCGTTTATCTAAACCGGTTAATTAGAAATATTACCGCTAACGGTCACAACAGGTTAACTAAAGGCGGCAACGTTAGCTCTGAGCTGTCAAGATGACCGAGGAACTCGAGCGAATTCTTTTACAGCTGACACAGCCCGATAATGCTGCCATTCAGCAGGTAACGTTAAAGCCACAAATAACTTTTTTTAAAGTTAGCATTTAGCAACGTTACTAGCTAGCTAGCTAGTTTGTTAGACAGACGACAAGTTTGAAAACTAACAGTTAACGTTAATTAACGGTTGTCGAAGTAGCGTTAAGCTAGCGAAAAAAACGTCTGGGAATAAACTGCTCGCTGACTGTCAGTTGGTCATGATAAACCTACAGCACCAATGTGTTCTAACGTTATTATATGTCAGTTAGCTAGCTAGCTAAGTAACGTTAGAAAACTAGCTATGTCTAACTTGGTCAGACCTCTTTTGTCCCCCTTTAGGCCACTGCCCAGCTGAAACAGGCTTTCAAAGACCCAGCCATTATACCAGCATTATGTGCTGTCATGAGTGGCTCCCAAAACCCTCAGGTATTGTGTGAGAGAAATGTTAATTTCCAGAGTGAGTGTGTGTATGTGAAATATTGAGTAACGGGCACCAGCATTTGTCCTTGTGTACTTTCATCTTTGTTAACTACCTGAAAGCTTCACCTGATTGTACATCTTAGATTCGTCAGTCAGCTGCAGTGATGCTGAGGATGAGAGTGAAGAAACACTGGAAGAAGATTATCCCTAATGATAGAGAAAGGTTCATAAATTTTCTTTTACTGAAGAATTTACACTACACCCAGTTATAGTTGAAAATAAGTTAATTTTGATGTTTGCCCTTGTTGATTCATTCAGCCTTAAGGCAGTGGTGCTGCAGGCCTTCATGCAGGAAACGGAGTAAGTTATTTGATTTATTTAATTATAAGTCATTGTTTTAAATTAACCAGATTGTATGTGTTGTAAATGATACTGACACACATAAAATGTTATCTCAAGTGTGTATGGACATATACAGCCATGCCACATGTGACATCGGAATGAGCCTGAACTAAATGTTTGTCTATAAATCTCTATTTTGCAGGCACACAGTGCAGCATTCACTCTCCCAATTGTGCGCAGTTATGGTCAAACATGAAACACCGGACCACTGGCCAGCCCTGCTGGAGTTTCTCAATCAATCCACCAAGAGCAGTAACCCTCATGAACGACAGGTACAGGACTCATGTTAACTCAAATTTAGATACGGTTCATTTATCTAACAGTTAACTGTTATTTTCATTAGGACCTTCAAATGATTGCTGAACATCTCAAGTCTAATTTACAATCTGTGGCTACAGCTGTGGTGTATTTCATTTTTCATTTCATGACTTAAGAGTTACAGTTTGTTGGGAGTTGTTTAAATACTTCAGTCTCCTGTTATATTGTGTGCCACGATCTTTGTCAATCACATCCTTGGAATAGCAACGCTCTTCTGTCCTAACAGGTTGGCCTCCTGCTGCTCAATAAGGTGATGGAGTCCAACCCTGAGCCTTTTAAGCCTCACTACTGCCAGCTGCTACAGCTGTTTAGTACCGTACTGCAGGACCACAACAACCCGACAGCTTTGTACTACTGCATCCTTGCTCTTACAGCCATAACTCCATACACTGGCTCAGAAGAGATGGTGAGGCAGTTTTAACTTTGACATTTGGCAGCAACAGTTTTCAAATTGTATATAGACATTCAAAACATTACAAATGGGATAGATCTATACACTTTTTAATGACTGATGTGACATTTTGCTGCCCTACAGAACCAAATGCGTTCTATCATCCCAAGTCTGATTGTCGCTTTGAAACACCTCATCAAGGCAGATCAGGTAAATTGTAATATGTATTTAATTTTATATATATATATATATATATATATATTGCCAGTTAAATGTATTTAAGGGTATGACTCACTCAGACTTGTTGAATTATTGTTTGTCTCTGTTTGCTCAGGGCCAAGCCAGTGAGGCCATGGAGGTGTTTAATGAGCTCATGGAGAGTGAGGTGTCCATCATCGTCCCTCATGTTTCTGAGATTGTCCGCTTCTGCTTGGAGGTGGGAGATGAATGTCTGTCTGAATTCTGTCTTTACTTCCCACTGCTGTATTGTGAATTGTATTTTAACTTCAGAATTGACAGATAATAACATATTTATCAATGTTTGTGTCAGGTGGGCAGTGACACCACATTGAGTGACTCCCTGCGAGTGAAAGCACTCTCTTGTATTGCCTTCCTCATCAAGCTGAAGAGCAAGGTAAAATAAACCATATGCTACTATAAATAAATTAGTAATAAGGATCAAGAACAGTAATGAGTCATTTGAAACAAAAATTGTCAGGTCTCCTCGATTTGCATTTGGAAAGTTTTTTTTTTTTTAAACAAAAGATGGAAGATTTATATTTTCTGCTTTACTGGCCAATTGCAAAGTGTTTGGCTTTTATATTATATACATTATATATAGTAAATTACAAAAAATTGTCATAATTTTGTCTACTTTGTAGACGGTGCTGAAGCAGAAGCTGCTGAACCCCATCCTGCAGACCATTTTCCCTGTCCTGATTGCAGCTCCCCCACCTGGGGAACATGACCCAGAGGATGTGGAGGATGACAGCGGAGACGGCACAGACAATGACAATCCCAAACACTGTGCTGCTCAGGTATTTATGTTGATCTACAATGTGTTCTTCTGTTGTGTGAGAAAATGTACTTTGCAACAGTTTTAGATTCACTGTGGAGTTGCAAGGAAGATCAATCTAGATGAATTGTTTTTGCTGTATTTACAGATAATTGACACTATGGCCCTCCATATGCCCCCAGAGAAACTGTTTCAACAATTGGTAAGTCATCTGGATGTTGAGGTTAACAGATAAGTTACGTTAAAGGGTAATTTTGGTACTATTTAACCTGGACCCTGTTTTCCAATGCCTTTGTGTCTAAATAACTAATGCGAACATAAATCTTTGAAATTGGTCCAGTATTTAGCGAGAATGCTGTAACCGGCAGCTGCGAACTGGGCTACAATGTAATCCTGTAGGACAAGTGCACAGCGTCGATGTACGTTAGAGCTGTCAATCTTCCTATATAATATTATTCATAAAAATATAAATAATAAAAATATGAATATAAAAATAATTCCAAACTGAATTTCCAATTCCAAAAAGGAAATTTTACACAAAACACAACTCTTCTCCTCTCCCAAACATGTCCCTACAACCTATTAAATCAATTAAAATAATCTTACGCTGCACTGGAACCTTTATTCTTGTATTTGTATCTTATTCTATTTTAGCCTGCTGTTATTTGCTACTTCTTTTTAAATTTTTTGTTTTGTTTTATATGCTATAGAAATATAGTTGCCTTGCCTAACAACCTCCAGCCTTTCTTTCCGTCACCAGTGCATATGCCACTTTCGGCTCGCCATTCTACAGTATTGCAGCAAACGCTGTCTGCGTGGAGTGTAACCACACTTGCAACCGCGTTACCGGCATTGCCGTTACTCCCTGTGACTTAAACAAACCGCTATGGAGACATAATTTCGCTCTGTTTGTTCCACTGCTCTGTGTGTGTTTGGTAGCCCCGCTCTCTGTCACCATGCAGAGAGGACAGATAAGTTTACACGTACATGCTCTCAGTTACTGAAATTTGGCACCGTTTGATATAATGTGAATCAGTCCTTGGTGGGGGAAAAAATCGATACAGCATAGTATCGGGATATTTTCAGTGGCATTACTGTAATGATACACAGGCGCCAAGTATAGATCTTTTATTATATATGTGTTGGTCAGTTTGTCTGCTTGACAATCCTGTTTTGCACCAATAAAATTGAAGTGATATGAACAAACAGAGAAATGTATCTTTTTAGATAAAACCAATGTTGACAAAGTCTCCTTTTAGGGACATAATTTGAATTTGAGTAAAATTAGAAGTTGGAAAAAAAGGTAATAAATTGCAGTATATCGTGTTTAAAATAGCAAAAATATTGTATTGTGGCATAAGTATCGTGATGATATCGTATCGGGAGGCGTCTGTCTGGTAGTAATTCAGTCAATACCCCAAAAAGTACAGAATTCTGTACCCAACCCTACGCTTGACAATATATTACACTGTGTCTTGTGTTTTAGATGCCTTTTGCCAAGACCTGCCTTGCCAGTGAAAACCCCTATGAGAGGAAGGGGGGTCTCATGTGTCTCGCTGTGCTGGCTGAAGGCTGTGCTGACCACATACGCACCAAGTATGTCTAGCTGACATGGAAAAAGTTCCCCATATACTTATTTTCTTTTTTTTTATTTATATAATTTTGGTTTGTCTGTTGGCTGACTTGGAACAAACAACATGATTTTAGTAAATTCACCTTTATATCTGTCGATGTTAGGTTGCTGTCATCGATGCTGCAGACAGTGTGCCAGAGTCTCTCTGACAGTAACCAGGTGGTGCGCAGTGCTGGCCTTTTTGCCCTGGGACAGTTCTCTGAACATTTACAGGTAAGTCAACACAGCAACTGTGTATGTAGGAGTGGATTTACATTTCAGTACAATATTGCAACCCTTGGCACAGGAGTACTGGTTACTTAGTACATTTTTACAAATATTAGTGCACATGTATAGTACAGTATTATAGTTTAACATTATACAAAATGTTCTATTATTATAGTAAAAACTTATTTCAAACAGAATTAGTCTGTTTTTGGTTTTCGGTTTTAAATTTCTTTTTACCAACTTTTCTTCCCAGCCTGAAGTGAGCAAGTACTGTGCAGAGTTGATGCCTTTGTTGCTGGGTTACCTTTCGTCCTTGAACCAAGCCAAGGTTGGTCATGTCACCAAGGCCTTTTATGCACTGGAGAACTTCATGGAGAACTTAGGTAAGCAAGAGGAAACAGCCTTCCTATGAACCATGACATGAATGTAAACTGCAACTTGACTGGTTGATGACATAGAACAGCTAGGTGGTAATTCTTGTCAGAATAGGGTCTACTCTACATGCTTCATCTTCTCTTTCTTTTTGGTTTAACAGGAGCAGATATTGAGCCCTACCTGCCCACCCTCATGGAAACTATGTTGTCTGCCCTTAACAACACAGAAAATCTCAAGATAAAAGAGCTTGCTGTGTCTGCTATAGGTGCCATAGGTAAGAAAATGTCAAAGATTCATCAGGTGCAATCATGCAATTTTTCTGGCTTACTATGTAAAATATTAAGCTAATGTTAAGCTTTTAACTAACTTTAGCAGTGTTCAGTTTTGTCACTACACTACAACACTACAAAAACACACACAAGAAGATTGTAAAAGTCAACATAATAGTATGACTTTGAGCCTCAGTTATAGGTTAATTTAGCTTACAGATAGTATTTCTGATGTGGAGAGCTGAGACAGAGAGTGTGTAGTTTTACACTTTAGCCAAACAATATTCCAGCTCATTTCTGGTTGAAGTACTACTCAATAAAAACATAAAGTAAAGTTGTTGGTGTAGTGTTAACTTGCTGTAACACTTGGTCCACTATGAAACAAACATGCGAAGAAACTTTTAATCTTGGGATCAAATTGAAGTGGTGTAAGCCCCGTTGTGAATCATTGTCTTATCAGCCAATGCTGCCAAGGAGCTGCTGGTTCCCTACTTCCCTCCAGTTATTGAAAACCTGAAGGGCTTCCTGACTACCACCACAGAGGAAATGAGGTCTCTGCAAACTCAGTCCTTGGGTATGTAACCACAGAGATTAGCAAAGAAAAGGAAGAAGTTGTGATGTACAGTATATTTAGAACAAACCATTTTGCCCTGGTGACATTTTGTTTATAGATACATCTTGTGATATGTAGTTTTTGTTTTACTCTGTTAAGGCATCACTTTTTTAATTGTTTTTAATTGTAACACCAAACTCGACTGAATGAATGGATGTTGACCCTTTTGTTGTTGTTGCTGTTAGATACGCTCTCTGTGCTGGCCCGTACCATTGGCAAAGATGTTCTCAGTCCTCTTGCTGCAGAGTGTGTTCAGTTGGGCCTCAACCTCACCGACACCATTGATGACCCTGACTTGAGACGCTGCACGTATGTAACTCAGTGTTTGTAAATGTTTGTTTTTTTTCGTCTCCAATTGACCAGTCCCCACATACGGGCTGTTAGTTTAAGATAAACTGAAGGAAAATATACAAAAACATTTAAAAACTAAGTGTACAGGGGTGGCCTCTAGGTTACCCAGTAAGAGTGTTTGCCCCATGTTGGCTGAGTCCTGCAGCGGCCCGGGTTCAAATCCGACCTGCGGCCCTTTGCAGCGTGTCATCCCTCATCTTTCTCCACCATTCCTCTCTATCCACTGTCACTAATAAAGGGAAAAGCCCTTTAAAATATATATTTTAAAAAATATATACGTATACAAATCTTTTTGTCTCCCTTTGTGCTTCTGTCCTTCAGGTACGGTCTCTACTCTGCTGTATCCACAGTCAACCCGGACTGCCTGACTCCTCACCTCCCGGCCATTACAACCGTTATGCTGCTCGCCCTCAAGTCCAATGAAGGCATTACGGTGGGAAACATACTAACAACACTATGAAACCTACAAGCTATTCATATCTCTAAAAGAAATTGTGTGTCTGTCTGTGTCTGTGAAATATCTCATGAACTGTTCATCCAATCTACTTCACACTTGGTTTCCTTGGTACCCAACCCCACTTGGGGTTTGGAACTTGAAGCCGTTTGGACAGCATTCAGTGTTTCCTACAGGTTGAGAATTTACTTGTGGTGGTGGGTGGTGCAGGAGGCGACGGCGTGTGATGGCTGGGCTCAGTAATAAACTAGTCAAACAGGTTTATGAACTATTTATTGAAAACAATGACTATAACATTAACAGATCCTTTAGAAAGAAATAACAGTTTGCACAATAAACAAATCAGACTTAAAGATCATACAGATGAAGTAGCCTTGGATGCCAATTAAATCTGGTTGGTTTGTCAAATGCTGTAATTCAGCATATAAAATACCTGGAGCCAAATGTTATATGTATTGAGAACTTAAAACTATACTATGATCAATACAGACAATTTTGTTATTATAAAACACTGTCTCCTCCTAACTTCTGTTAAATCATATTAGACTATTGCTATTTAAAGTTCACTCTCATTTAGGTTGATATGAATCATTGTTCATTTTTTAAAGTGTTTTGGGGATCCTAAATACTCTGTTATTTACTATACATATCTGTCTTACACTTATTAAGAACTCATCTAAACATTATTAATATTTAGCATTTTTAATAACATTATTAAAACAACTGAGCATAATTGATGAATATAGGAACGGAGAACAACTAAAGGCTCGGTTAGCAACGATTAGCTTCGATTAGCTCCATTATAAAGATACGGAGTGGACAAGTCAGCTGCAGAGAGGGGAAACAACCAGATTCTGATAAATTACGTTTGGGCAGCTCTCACAGCGGTATGGCTGCGGCGTTTCTGCGGTTTATTGGTTCTGTTAATCCCACGGCAAGACCACCAGCAGCATGCTACTAGTAACATTGGCCTCTGAGCCTGAAGTGAAGCATTGACGCTGTCATGCTTGCGGTGCGAGACTTCACGAGATAGATGGGTGGAGGCAGCTGGTCTGTGTGTGCTCTAAAAAATACATTGTTAATTGGAAAAACAACTTAATTTGGATTTTATCTACCTGGTCATGTCTCTATCTACCTGGGTGGGGTGCTAAAGGAGAACCAATGTATGGGAAGTACTGGCATTGGATGTTAAAGTCTGAATTAAACTAAACAACATAAAGGTTGAGGAAAACAAATCACGTCACACGCAGCAAGCTGTTGACAACGATCTGTACAGAGGTGGGCTTAGACTGTGGTTCACTTTTTGCTGCTTCTAACGTTACATGATTGCTTGATATACCAACCAAACTTTTTCTTCACTTTCTTGGAGCACGAGTGGATAGCATTGCAGCCATACCATTGTTACATAACGCTGGCTCCTCTGTGTCTACCCTTTATAATTAAAACCCAGCTGAAATTCACTCAGAGCATTACACTAAGAGGAAACTCCATAAAAAAGCCATTTTGCCAATACTAGATATCAAACAAAAGCCAGTGTAGTAGCAAGTTTTCCTCCGAAGTAGAAGTGGTTGCATATTAGGTGCTTTGGGGTCCTTCTGTGAGTAATTTTGGGGTGCGATGGTTCTAGAGAAAGCTACAATAAGCAATACCACAGGCCAATCAATCCTGCCGTTTCACTACTGGTAATATAAATAATAATACAGCATTTCAATGAGCATCCGCTGTCTCTCATCAGGCCCACATTGAGGAGGACAAGACATTTGTCCTGCTGGATGATGACGATGATGACGATAAAGGACAAAAAGATGCAGATGAATTTCTGGAAGATGAGCCTGACAGCGATATCCATGATTTTGCAGGGTGGGGTCACACACACAAAACACACACACACACATACAAACCTACACGCATGTATATTTACTATCTCTGAGCAAAGGTTTGCTCTCACTCCATCTGATATCATGTCTATCAATTTCTTAGGTTCAGTGTGGAAAATGCCTACATCGATGAGAAGGAAGATGCCTGTGATGCACTGGGAGAGATTGCATTCAACACTGGGTAACAAAGATATTTACAAGGGAACTAGTCGTGGATGACACTTCTTGCATTTCTTCTTACATTTCTCTTCTTGCATTTCTCTTCTAGTCTGACTCTATTCTCAGAAACTGTACAGCACTCAGAGTAGTACTTGTGCAGTCATCTTTTAGGTAGTGTCGATGAATATCTTTTCTGTTCTAATTATGTCATATGTTCTTTAGAACTGTGTAATACTGATTTTATGTCAGACACTTTTGTGTCCATACATGTGTATGTTTTAACTTGTATTTTAACTTGTGTTGCTGTGTTTCCTATGAAAGTGCTGCCTTCCAGCCCTTCTTGGAGTCCAGCTTTCAGCAGGTTTACGAGCTGAGAGATGTAAGTCACTCTGACTGGCTGGTCCGGCTCTATCATCCTTCTCTGTCCAATGTTCCATGAAGGGCACTTTGTACATTGTGTTTATAAAAGTGTCTGTTGATAAATTGATAATGCAAGTCTTTAACTCTTACCATGCTTTAAATCATTATCTTAAGTCAGTTTTAAAAGGTATCCAGTACAGTTACCTTTTATTAAATAAAGGTATTTTATTAATTTTGAATTCAGGGTCAACGTTAGTTTAGTTCCACTGGTCATAGTAGGGACTTGGTGTCTTGTTGACAACACTTCTGAATGGCAGGTGCTTAATCTCTCTTCTCACCCCATAATTTTGTCATTTTGTGTGTGCCCCTAGTTTCCCCACGAGGATGTCCGCAGGGCAGCATTTGGGGCCATGGGCCAGTTTTGTCGAGCTCAGCATCAAGTGTGGAAGGAGAATCCCACTGAGGCCAACCACCAGGGTAAAGCCTCTCTTCGCAGGAACTCTACGCTACTGTTATTATTTATAGGAAATGCAGAAATGGGCGGTGCTGCTTTTTTCTGCAGTGGGCATTATTAATGATCAACATCAAGGGAGAAAATACAAGTGGTCTCTAAGCAGATATACAGTATACTGGGAGATTATATACCATTGCAAACAGTAAAGCTCGAGGCAAGCCAACTTATTTATTTTTTAACCGTGTCAAACGGCTATCAATGCAGTTGCCTTTAGCTAGTTTTAACGTTATTCCCCCTCATTTCTGTGCATCCCCCCTCCCCAGCCCTACTGAAGTTGCTGGATGTGGTGCTTCCTTGCTTCGTGGAAACAGTACGAACAGAGCATGAGCGTCAGGTTGTGATGGGTATTCTGGAAACCATGAACAATGTCATAAAGTCGTGCAAGGGGGAGGCTTTCAAAAGCCCTACTCGTCTAAAGGAGATCAGCCATGTCATCCGTGATGTGCTCAAGAAAAAGGTGAGAAGAGGGGAGGATGATGAGGATTAAGTTTTTTTTGTTTTGTTTTGTTAAAGCTAAGGACACAAAAATACTCGGCTCATTATGCTCATTCACAAAAATGATTATATTTCCTAAGTAATGCTCGTAACCCTCCATCATTGGTTCCTCTCTTTTCTCTCTGTTCAGACCGTTTGTCAGGATGGAGGTGGTGGTGATGAAGCTGATGATGAAGACCAACAGGTTGGCTGTCCTCTTGCTGCATATCAAAGTCACAGTCATGGACATTAAAGTCCATCTAGACATACAAGTGATATTTATCTTGAGTGCCACCACATTACAACAAAATTGTTTGTATATGCTGTTGAATATGAATTATTGTGGATACAACATGTTAGTGTAACATTTTTCAGAGTGAATGGATGGAACATTGATCTGGTAATGCAAGAGTTTCACTTTCTTTTGCAGCCATCCAGGTTTAAGTGTATGCCCTTACATTGCACCATACAGTACATACAAAATAATAAACATCCACCAAACCGTTGATTCCAACTTAAATAATTTTATATATTGATAAATATAGAATATAATATATAGATACTGAATTATAGGCTGCCTTTTACCCATTATTTCCACATCACTTTTGAGTTACACATTGTACTTTGTGTTGGTGTGCTTTCTGATTCAGGCAGAGTACGATGCTATGCTCCAGGAGTTTGCCGGGGAGGGAATTCCTCTGCTGGCCGCTTCTGTGCCTGCAGACAACTTTGCCCCTTTCCTCAATGACCTGCTGCCTCTCCTCATGAGCAAAGCTGTGAGTCTCAAACAATTGACAAGAACTGGAGTCTAACAGGGGTCTAGAAGTCTGTTTACTTATAGATTTTGTTGGTACGATTTTATAGTCTGAAGAGTAATCACGATGATCACAATTATGCATTTTATTATTTCACTACTCATGTTTAAAATCACCTTTTTAATTAAATTCACCTGAAAAGATTAGAGACTAGAGGTGACTCAGTCACAACACAAACAAAGGCCAAGTTGGCAACAACACTGCTAAGTAATGCTTTTGATGTGTCCCTTTTTGGTCATTATGACACTAATTAATTGCCTTTCTCCCTCAAAAGAAATCCACGTGTACGGTGGCTGACCGCTCCTTCTCTGTGGGTACCATTGGAGAAATCCTGCAGTCCCTTATGAGTGTGTCCGGTGGCCAGGGAGTGGCCGGCCGACTGTCCAATCGTTTGCTTCCTGTGTTGGTAGCTGGAGTGAGGGACAGTGATCCCGAGGTTCGCAACAACAGCGTGTTTGGACTGGGATGTCTGGCCCAGGCAACTGGACCCATCTGCGTATCGTATCCTTCTTACTTGTGTGTGTTTTTGCATGTGTGGATGTGAGTTATGTATTGACGCCTAATTTATAAAAGCAAACATTACACACAGCTGTTCCTTAGTTAACGTGTTCCAGAGACTATCCCATGATGCTGTCTGTGTTTTCCAACATGCTGACCAAAGAGTCAGACCTCAGGGTGATTGACAACCTGTGTGCCGCACTCTGCAGGATGATCATGAGCAACGTGGATGCTGTCCCTCTGGAGCAGGTACATATACAGCTCGCGCCTCTCCTGACAAGATAGTATTCCTTTTAGCTACCACAAGTAATCTGACAACACATTTTCACAAGCAGGAAATTCACTACAAACTGGAATAATGACAAACGGTGTGCTTTCCAACAGGTTGTGCCTGCGCTGGTAGCTCGTCTTCCCCTCAAAGAGGACTTAGAGGAGAACAAGACTGTGTTCAACTGCCTGGCTATGCTCTACACCAAAACTCCTGCTTTGGTACAATACAAACGCAATTTACACCTGGTATTACAATCCCTGTGTGGGAGGAATATGTGTATGTCTCCACTGGCATCCAAGCTAGTTACTATACAAGCAGTAATACGGTCATGTCCACATATGGTCTTGGAAAATGTGTTCCCTGCCTCTCTTAAACCGATGTTCATGGTGACATTATGCAGGGGTGTTAGCACCACGGTTCATCCAATTGTTACAAATTCTCTTTAAATGCTTGTCCCTGTTCCATGAAATGTATCATGGCATTGAGATTGTCTTAGTACAACGGTGTTGGTACAAAAAAGCAGGAAGTGATTATTCTTCATTGTTGATACTAGAGCAGCTTCAGATGCTTTATAAAAACCACTATCAGGCTAATCTTTCAATCATTTTTTTATTACATTTTGTTACGTTTTCCACAGTATTACTCCAACATTTGCATGCGCACAGCATATTTCAATTTTCTTAATTCAATTTTTACAAACACCCCATGCTTTGATGAAGATCCTGAAACTTTCTCGGTCATTGTGTGTATTTGGTCCATGGACTTGGACACCAATGTTAAACATTGTTACCATTACATTTTTTAAATCTTATTTTCCCTTTCAGGTTGTGCAGCTAATGAAGCCCATAGTTGCTGCTTCCAGTCATGTCCTTGGCAACAAGAATGTTGATGAAGGTAAAGATTTCTTTGGTACCAGGCAGTGTTTTCAGTGTCCTGTTTTTCTTAAACTGAACTGAACGCTGTAACTGTTTAGTGTTCAAGCTATTTGTGGATCTAAAGTTATTGAAAAACCAAGAGGAAACGTAGTACAGCTGGCTTACTATTTTCCACTCATTGAGCATCTTCAGGCAGTCACTGCACAGTACTCATATCAACATTCTGTTGTAATGTTGCTGCATTTTTGTCATCCCTAAACTTTTATTTTGTCTCTTCTCCACAGAAACCCACAACACTTTGGTTATGCTGATGAAACAATTTGCACTGCAGCACTCAGCAGACTTCCAAAAAGCTGTGACCTCACTTCCTGGAGAGCAGCAGGCCAAACTCAGTGTAGCCATCTCTGCCTCATAGCCCTCACACATCCTTCCACTCTTGTGTAGTAGCCAGTCAAAAAATACATTTTTATACTGTAGGTAGAACATGGGACAGTTGTTTGTGGTGTAAATGATCTAAGCACTTCAAGTATTCTACTAGTTATTAGTTATTTGGCAGTTATGCCTCTAAGTATTAACTTTTAATTTATTTGCTTAAACACATGCTATGTTTTATTATTTTAAGAGTTATGTACTGTTTACCATCCTGTATTGTTAGCATTGTATTTTGTTTCATTGTTAATTCTGTAACGTGCTACTATGAATTGCTACTGTCCCATTTCTGCCACTGTTTGGACTGACTTCTGGCTTTGCTATCGGAGTATAAAACAATGAATTTGATCACCTGATAAATGTAATTTTGTGTTCCAATTTTCAGTGGACTTTACATGTTTTTATCCCCATGTGTTTTCTCTTAGCATTGCCTTACTCAGATGTATCTGCTGCTTACAAAGGACTTTCTCTAAATGGCAAACTCTGCTGTTCAGACTGTTGTGTGAACTCTTGCAGAAATACAGCAATAAGAACCCCCAGAGGTCCCTGACTGACTGGATACACTAAGCTAATACACCACATTCAGTTATTATATATAAAAAACAGCAATTACTTTACCCTAAATACACTGTTAGTGCTTAAAGCAGCCCAGCCTGAGACTATGCAGCAGTAACCAGTCCGTCTTTATCCGTGCTGTTTCTACTCAGCCGATCAAAAACTACTCAACAGTATCCTACAACACACATTTGACAAGTGCAAGAGATTTTTTTTTTTTATACAAATGCTACAAAAAAGTAACAATGCTGTCAAGTTTTGGCATGCTGTTCATGTCAAGCCATTTAACCTTGCCTCACTGTAGAAAGAGAAACCAAAACCACTTAGTTTGAATCCTCTAAATAAATGCAGACTGGCATCTTAGAATCAAAATGGAGTTATAATGTGCTTTGTGGTGGACTAGTTGAACCTCTATGTTAACCTTTATGGCTAGCTTGTAAATTCCCATTAAATCTGCATTCTGTTTTGGATGATGGCGACTCTTTGTTGCTCCTCAGATCTCCCGTTGTCCCTGGGTCTCAGTGGAGTCAGGCTGCTGGTTTTCCTTGTCCAACCCCATAGTCATCTGCACCGGTGTCGGCCCGTTCTCCCCTGTCAGACAGAGATCTTTTTAAATGCATGTGCCTCTTAAACCACATCAATGCTAATGATGAGGGGGTAAATACTACACAAACAGCCCTACAAAGGTGTACACACACTGAGAGGATGCAATCTGGTCTAAGATGATTATTAGTGTCTATATCTGCGTGTTGGCTGTTATACGGTTGACATCAGCCATAATCTTTGGCTTGTTCTATCACACAACAAGCAGTTTTTTTTTCTGTGCAGAAGTTATTCAATTATGCATAGAGGAAAAAATGGCCAACTGATTTTCACAAATTCCCCATAGGTTAGGTCCAAGGCTTTATCTGGACTCTGATGTAATGTTTATGATGATCTCATTTCAGTGCCTGAGGCTCTGGCACACTGCTGTGATCTGCATCAGTCTGACAGTTCACCCGTTATCTGACTGCTATGGCTGAATGATTTTTGGGGCATGGTTGCGCACATACAGAAATAAATCCTCCGTTATGAGATGAACTATGAGCTAACAGTATGAGAGCTGACGGTACCAGCAACGTAAGATACATTCTAAACTTCCCAGGAGTTTAATGTTGGATTGACTGATTTGAAGTGCTCCCAGACCTGTACTCCTGTGCTTCCAGGGCAGGATATCCATTCCTGTACGACAGAAGGAGCGGTCAGTGTGCGCCTCAGTGCTGTACAGGACCTCCTGGAGCTGTTTGTCTCCCGGCTTCTGGGCTTTCACTCTAACCTACAACAGGAAACCAAAATGTGTTTACTTTACTATCCCGCCTCAGGCATACTTCAGTTTGCTTCCATTTACATCTTACCTCCAGGATGGTGATCTCTTTCTCCTTCAGTTTCCCTGCTTTGTTCTTAACCTGGGTCTTCTTGTTGTCGACCCACACCACCCTCTCCTTCACCTCTGACCTGGACACACAGGCACACACATGTCAATAAATCTACATGAAATTGCTTTTTAAGACCCCTCAGACTGAGAACTGACTTACTCTTGGATGCCCAGGTCGGCCAGTGTTGTGTCCAGAAAGGGAAAAGGCTGGTGTGCTGGGTCGGGTTCCACATGGATGGGCAGTGACAGAGACATGGGGATCTCCCACTCTAGTTCAACACGCACTATCTTGCCACGTGACCCGGGGGACTCAGTGTCTGCTGGGCTTTCTGGTCCTCCGTTGGCCTGCTCCACATTGGCCTCTCCCTCGTCCAACAAGCTTGTTGTCTCGTCTGCTGCCATCTTGACCTTCTGATCAGTATTTTAAACAAAAAGGAATGCAATGTATTCCTCGCCCTTGCTTCTATTATCCGTGCTTTATCTCTGTGACTGATGCTGTATCTGCGCCGTGTTGTTGCAGATGTTGGCTGGTCCCCCTCTCCTTGCTGGGCTGATGATTCAGAGCTCTGCCTCTTCTGATCTAGAAGTCCTCTGGAAACTGTGAGAGTGTCATTGCATATGGACTTGTGTTCTGCCCTCCTGGCTGATTTAAGCAACCACTGTGAATGTGTGCTATGTGTCACTCAGATGTTAGGTTTATTAGACTGTCAGGGTGGTGATGGGGGGGGGGTGTCTGTGTGGATTATCAGTCTGAGTGTTCCTGGGTTAAATCAGTGTAAAGTAAGAGTATGCTTTGACTGTAAATGGAGGAAGTGCGTGGCCTAAAGCACTTCTAGTCTGTAAAGAAACAACTGGGAACTGCATGCTTCATGATCTAGAGTTAATATTTCTGTGTGTTTAGTCACGTAAACAACAAAATACCAGTAGGGTCACATATAGTTCAGTTTAGACAGATTTATTACTGTGTAATGAGATGATTCTCTCCACCATTCCAGTATCACCACTCATCGTTTGTCTCCCTTCTCTCATTTGTCTGCTAGTTTAGGTGAACGGGGGGTTGGCGTGTGGATCATTCACAGCACAGAGTCACATTTGGGACTTGTTCTTGCTCTGACTTACAAAGAGACACAAACATGGGACACTGTGGTCCCCCATGCTGTGGAGCATGCGTGTGTTCTGTACAGCAGGGAGCTTTTCCCACTAAACTAGCACTCTGGACTCAGCATGTCACATTCCATGGGCAGCCGCACAATAAATCCTCCTTGCGTCAGCAACTGTGGAGCGATACAGATGATGTAAATGCTCGGGAATGTTTGCTAACAAGTTCATCTGATCACTGATATATATATATATATATGTGTGTGTGTGTGTGTATGTGATCAAGTTCTTTACATTTAGCTGCTGCCCCTGTCCCCAGCAGTACATTGCTTAGCTTCTGTGCCTGTCTTCTACAAACTAGGGGGCGTAGCAACCACCATCTACTGTAGGTTATACTTTATTGATAAGTACATACATCCCCACTTAAAATATCCAAACTAGCCCTTTAAGTGTATGTTACTAAGATCTGTGCTGCTTTAAAATCTGATAGATTGAATTGACCTGTTTTTGTTTGTTTCCACAGAAACATACATTTTTATCCAAGGGATTTTTTACCACCTGCCAAGTAGATATTTTAGCCTTACTAATCAGCCTGTGACCCTGCTTTCCCAGTGTTCAACGGTGTGCCGCTGTGTGTCTGTGAACACAGTGAGGTCAGACAGTGATGCAGCAGTAGTGGTGGTTATACAAGCCCACTATAACCCCTGTGTGCCAGAGGTGACTAACCATCAAGTTGCTTTTGAGCAAGGCATTTAGCCCTAATGACAAGGGTTTGTACCTAGCAGCAGGGGAACACCATGAGGGAAAAAAAAGCAGTTGACTTGTTTTAGATGATGCCAGTTTTAATCAAAACACAACGTGGCAGTGTAAACCACATTTCCCGTGCATTGCACCAAAGCCTGAATGTATCACAAGTAGTATCAACAAAATTACCATTCTACTATGTTGATGTGAATTTGGATTTCTGTTCTGTGACTGCACCACTGACCTCAGCACAGTCACAACCAGGTGCCACATGGACACACACACACACACACACACACACACACACACAGGCGGTCCCCTGTGTGTTTAACGAACACTGTAATTGTGTGGAGTTATTGAGGCATGAGGTCAGACTGGAACACTATGTGTTCCTGTTGGAGGCAGGGAACTGCTGATGTAACTGTATGTTATATTTCTAAACCATGAGAAAAACCAAGACAAAATGATCATGTTTGGTGTAATTACTTTGGATTTGTCTTGAAGGAATAATACCTAAAAGACAATACTCACTTGATGGAGTTAAAATATGTTTACAGTGATTTGTGAGCCATTCAAATGAGAGAATACTATGCTTTAGAAAATGGAAAAACCTAAATAATATTCTCATAGAAATACAAAGTTTATCAGGGGTCAAAATGTTTAGTGTGGAAGAATAATTCAAGATCATATGCTGTACTAAGCATAGGCATTTTATTAAAATATTTAAGTTAAAAAGGATAAAAATGCACACAGCAGATACAAACGTCATAAAAAGATTAATTTAAAAATCATTACAAATGTTAAAATGTATAGCTGTAAGAATTTTTTAAAAAAACCTACCAGGTCCAGATGTTAAAAACTTCAATAACAGTATGTGAATTTAAATTGTCAACACTGATGAACTCAGTGGGTATAAATAAAGATACAACCATATCAACAAATTACAACCAGATTAAAATGGTTTAAAAAATCTTTAAAACACTGCATAAAAGCTAAGTTATGCTGTTCAATGTTTCACCCTTCTAGTAATTTAACAATGCATATAAAAACATAACCTGTGTGAATTCTTTTAAATAAAAGATGAGAGCTGATGATCTCACGCGGCACTAAAAGCCAAAGGAATATTAAATTCATACATTATCCTTCAATACAATAAGACTATTAACTGTAGCTCTACAGGACTATAGTGTGTATGCTGTGTGTGTTCACGCGGCCATCCTGATGCAGATGTTACTGAACGGTTCAGTCTGTTGGACCGTCACGTGTCGAGCAGACAGCAGCTCTGGAGAACAGAACACATTAATCACACTGATGTTTCACTGACTGTTACTGTGGAGGTCATTTAGGAGACCTCACTAAAACATACAGCTTACTTACAACTAGCATCAAAGAGCATCTTTAACTGGCAAACGTTTCTAAAATGAAAAGCTCCATAGTTCATTTTATTTTGTCACAGTTATTTCAACACTAACAGCTGCGTCATTCCTAAGCTCTCCATGGCTGTCTGCGTACTGTCAATTTCTGAGACATCAATGCTAGTCAATGAAGACCAGGACCTTGGTTTAATGTTAGCATAATTAAGCTTTTGAGTTCCTCACCTAGCAGTTTAAGGAGTGTGTGTGCTGCAGCGGCGCGGCCGGCCTCCGGGGGCACCAGAGAGTCAAAGGTGACGTCCTCAAACCTCTGCAGGCTGGAGGAGATCCAGCTGCAAAAAACACGAGCAGTGTGTGAGCAGTAGAGCTGGGGAATATATCAATATTATATGGATATTGTTATATGAGACTAGATATCGTCTTAGAGTTTGGATATTGTAATATTGTAATATGACATAAGTGTTGTCTTTTCCTGGTTTACAGTAAAGTGATGTCATTTTCTGATCTTACCAGACTGTTGTAACTGTTCTATTATGATTATTTATAAAAAATCTCATTGTGTAAATATTTTGTGAAAGCACCAATAGTCAACACTACAATATCATTGCGGTATGTATCGAGGTATTTGTATACAAATATCGTGATTTTTGATTTTCTCCATATTGCCCAGCCCTAGTGAGCAGTGATAGGATTCAACCTAGAGGACATGGACCGATATTTTGTTTCCATAAGTAATAGTATATAGATACAGCATTTGTATTTTTGTGAATTTTACTGATGATGGAGCAGAAAGCTTGTGTGTTAAGGACTGTATGACACTTCCCAGTGAAACCAATGATATATATAGAATAATAATAATAATATAGGTCCACTGTTGCTGTTATGAATGTAACAGATTCAAACAAGTGAGTCCAGTCAAAATGTCCCATTACTGGCTTCCTACGGACGTCCACAGTAATGCTGCTGATTTATACAACACATATACTCTCAGTCTATAAAGGTTTCACTGTGGAGCCCTGATAGGGCAGTTTAATATGGAAGTAGGTCTGTGACTCAGGTTTATCCCCTCAGGCCTGCTGGTTGCTTTCTGTTTTGGATTTTAAAGGTCCACTGTGTAGGAATTTCTCCCATCTAGCGTTGATATCATATATCGCAATCAACTCTCTCGCCTGTCTTACAGCTACGGTAGCCTTCATTCTTCAAAAAGCCGGTCTCTTCCTCTTTTCAATATCCTTTTTCTTTTTCTGGGCGAAGAAGAAGACTCCTGTTCCTGAAATTTGGATGTTAAATATGTGCGGTCCTCTGTGTTTCCTTCTTGCCGGGGTGCGTTGATACCCATTAGCAGCAGCTGTGAGTCGAAACCGCGAAAGGCAGAGCAGTGTGTCCTGTATGTCCCTTACCGGTTAACGTATTTCAAGATGGCGCAGGACTATGGAGAGTCTACCCCAGTTCATGCAAATGAAAATTTTCAAGCCAAAAAGAATACTTGGAATTTATGCTGGTGGTCAATATTCATAAAAAAGGAAGATTGTGAAAGGGCAACACAGATTTTGATAATGAACAACGAAACACACGGGACCTTTAAAGCAGATGTCAAACAAAGTAAGTGTCCAAAACAAAAACAACATGACCATGGAATTGTTTTATATATAAATATTAGTAATTTAATTTGTTAAAATATTCAATCACATTGACAGTACATCTTGTCGAGAGAACTACCAGAGTCTTTGAACTGGGATTAAGTGTTAGGTTTAAGCTCCAAAGCCGTACAGCGCGCGGCGTACACCACATCCATCACAATCACTGTCTTCTTGTGTTTTCTAAGCTTGCTTTTGTTCTGAATGTGTGTATTGTGTATATTGTACATATTGTACAAAGTACCTCAGCATGTCCCTTTGTTCTGTGTCAGTCTGAGCCTCGGGCATCTCGATGTTCTCCTCCTCTATGGGATCCATTCGTAGCTGCACCTCCTCTTGTGGTGACCTACACACACACACACACACACACACACACACACACACACTGATGTCTTTCTTTGTCCATGCTGTCTGTCTGTCCATCTATCCACCTGAGACTTACCATCTGCTGACAGGAGTGATCACATCGCTTATGGATTTGTCCTCTTTGGACATGTAGGCTGTTGAAAAACACAAACATAAAGAAACACACAATTAATGGTTGCAGCCTGAGGCAAATCATATTTTTATTGTCCTGCTGAAACTCATACTCGTAAAAACTGATATATAATGTGTCTGAGAAAGAGAGCAACAAGTCTTACATGAGCCGTCTGCGGGTGGCACTCCTGACTCACTGGATATCTGAGAGAGAGAGAGAGAGGTTTATAATCTAATTTATCTCACCACTGAACTGAACACTCAGTTGGCAAACTTTATTATTATTAGTATTATTATTATAGCCACAGGTTCACAAATATTACCCTCAGACAGACCCACCTCTCGCATGCTTGAGTTCCTCCTCTTCCTCTCTGCCCTGAGTATTTCTCTGTCCTGCTCTGACTCCCTTCTTGCCTCCTCTTCCTCCTCCCCTCTCTGTTGTCCCCCATGTCCTGGCAGGACAATGGGTGAGGCACACTGTTTCCATAGTGACTGGAGGTCAGCATGGAGGAGGGCTGTAGAGGGGTCAACGGGCAGGTTTTAATCAGTATTTTGGATTTTCTTCACCACAGCCGGTGCGACTCACAGACTGCAGTAGAGCACTAATAAAATGTTTCCCTACAAGGTTGATGCTGATTAGAAAACTCGCTCACAGTTATGAGTTATACTCTGGGGGCTTTAAAAAGAGCAGTTTCTGCAGTAAGCATAATACTATCTCTCTGACTGCACGGCAAGTTAGTCTGTCACCTGACCTGACCTATGTTAAGTCAATTAGCCAATGGGGATGAATCTAACTCTGGTTTTCCTCAGACATGTACAGTATTTATTTATTGGGTTCTTTGCAGATCTACTGCACCACTTGCCAGACACAGTTCCCACATTCTTCCCATTGCTATTGCTACAGATGTCGTTTTGGGGTTTATGAATGTTGTCAGTGATTCAGAAGGTGTGATTATCTTGGCCATGACACTGAACACTGTTATGTATTTATCCTTTCTATTATCTTAATTGGTGGCTAGTTTTCTTGTTTAGTTCTGCATCTTGCATGCTTCTTGATCACATTTTATGATCTTTTCTGGAATTTCATTCCAGAAAAAAGCTAAGAAATAATTTCTAATGTTCAGTCAATATTATGGGTTTTGCTACAGCCAGGTGTGAAGTGTAGCACTTAGCACTGACATCCACAGGGGGCGCTGAAGAGCTGAGCAGGAGCGGCACTCTTGGTCAAGAAGGGTAAGTCCAGCAATACCTCGGACTGAGAGGAAGAACAAAAAATTTGCTTAAGTTTTAAGTAGAATTTTTGCTTTTTTTTCTCCACAGTTTTTTCAGAGTACACAGTGGAGAGAGAGAGAGAGAGAGAGAGAGAAGAGAGAGAGATAGAGAGGTAAAAGCCAATGATGGTGCCTCGAAGGAAATTAAAGAAATGAGTAAGAAAAGAGGAAAGAAGTAAGAAAAAGGAAGGCAATAAAATCAATGAGTGCTATCCCAGTGGGCTTAGAGAGCAGGAAGAGAACTGGAGAGGTGGAGTTTAATGAGCTGAGTAGACACTTTGATGGCAAGTCTTTGATTAAAGATTGGCAAAGACTGAAAATTCAATTGGTCAGTGTCAGTGAACCCTTGATCCTCTTCAGTGTATGTATGCGTCTAAATAAGAGTTTATTTAGCTTCAGGAATAGTGTTTGTGTATGTGAGTATGTGTTTGAGAGGGAGAAAAGGGCTGTTTTTAATCTGCTGGTATGTGTGTGAGATCACCAAAAAGCCTAAATAACTCCAGAAACTGAGAACAGAGTAAAAAAAGGAAGCAGAATGTGGTGCACATTAGCCTCCAAACCTCACTTCAAATAGCTGAAATATTTTAATAATATAAATATTGCAATTTGAGTCAGTTGATCCACGTAGCGTTTTTCCCACTGCTGGTAACAGCTCGACTCGACGCCCCGACACCTCCGTGACCACTGCAGGTTTTAGTACCGCCTCAACGTGGCTGGTCGCCATAGCGCCGCCGCAGGAAACTGCCCTGACCAAACACGACGCACACACCGAACGTCAAAGGTGTGTTGCTTTTGATTCTCGGCATGTGGCTGTTGTCTGAAGACACAAAGAAGCTGGAGGCCAATCAGTAGTCTGCAGGTTTTCACGTCAATTTTTGGTATCGCCTCAGCTCGCTTGGAACCTCGACGCAGGTGATACTAAAAAAAGTACCCGTTGGCAGATACATACATTGTATGACACATCTCAGTGTGTTTCTGTACCAGTTCCAGTGTCTCCACCAGAGGGTTGGTGATCTGTTCCTTCATCACCCTCTCCGATATCTGGACCTGAGGGTCGGCAAAGACCAGCTGACGCCTGCGACGTCCGCCGGGCTTCCTGAGAGGAGGAACCCCCACCTGAGGGCAGAGTGAGAAACACACAGCATTGGTTCTATTAAAGGACATCGCACTCCAGCTCACAAACTGGAAATTATGAAGCCCCACACACACATACACACACACTTTCCATTACTTGTTTCCAAAATGAAACTGGTTGCTCATGAGTCACTATGTGGAATGCTATTCAAGGTTGATGACAACAATCACAACAGCAAACACCTTGTCACTGCCACCTCCGTGGTTCCTACATGTCACACTTTGGACATGATGTCATGTATTTGGAATATACATTTACATTTTTTAAAGGAGATGCACTGTAATTGGATTTAATAGTTAGTATTTTCCATGTAGGCACTTAATAAAAGACAAAGTAAAATGAATGAATTAAAGTTAGAGAGAATTAAATTACAGGGTGTCTCCAAAACATGTTACTTGTTAGAAGTACAACACTTAGTGCAAATAACTCCGTTCACACTCAAGACACACTGTAAATCGTTCACTATTTCCATTTTGCACAATACACAGCTGATGCTGAAGAAACCCGTGAACAGACAGCATCACCCATGTCTTACCACTTCATAGGAACCTTCTGTTGCTCTGTCTCCCTCTGATGGCATGGCAACCTGCAGCGGAGTCATCTCAAAGTCTCTAGCTGCCAGAGGACGCTCGACAGGGTGAGCTGACTCCTCGTATGGCAGCCACACACTCTGCTCTGCTCCCAGCAACGTCTCCTTCAGCCTGGATACAACACACAGTACAAACAAAAACAACATTTTAACCTACAAATACATATATTAGTATACTCTTTTACAGCAGTGTGTTTTAAATCTTTCTTGAAACTACAGGATGTGGCAATGTTGTAGCATACACAAAGGCAGACTGGTATATCATTATAAAGCTTACATACACCCTGAGCTCTGTCGCTACTGTTGAGGACTGACAATCACAAAAGACTCACAGTTCAATAGAGGACATGGCTCCCAGGTCTGTCTGCCGGTCCTCCACGTCTGTTTAACAAACATTACGCACAGTGTCACAATGTGACACAACACATGGACACAAAGAAACAGAACTTCAAGTGAACCCATTTCCCCAAAACAAACGTATCTGTAAAAAGCTTAGTAACCATGAAATGACAACACATTATTGACGAGAGTGATTTGTTTTCCTCTCTACTCTCTTACTGCGCTTTTAATGCACGAGGTGAATTGAGAGCGAAAACAAATCATAACTAACTGAACACATGCGACTGACATGGTGTTCTTTTGCTGTCATTGCAAGAACAGTTGGCAGTTTTGTTAAAGTAAGGCAGGCTGCTGCGGCTGTAAGCAGTCGTACAAAGTGCTGCGGCGAGGGACTAAACACTGAGAGGAGCAGAAACACTGTGACGTGCTCGAGATTTTATCGCAATGATTTATTCCTTCACACGTAAAACACAACTTGCACTGCAGTTACCAAATGTAAAGTTACTTTGTGAGTAGCGCCCGAGCGATATATCGACGGGCTGATGTTATCAGGTGATATTAGGCATTTCCCTATCTATCGGAATTGGTATTTATAATGGTTGATTTAAATTTTTTTACAGCAAGCAGTCATTCATCAAAATCATTTATAATGCCAAATAAATGATTCTGATAAATAAATATTTAAAAAAATAAGAACGGCCTGTCAACCATGTTATGAGCATTGGCGTTGCATAGTCTGTCCACCAGAGGGCGCTCTACAGCGTCCCTGTTGGCAACACTGTTTTTTTTTTTTTGTTAATTCAAACTTTGTTTCATATCTTAAGTTTGTATTTTTATACATTTTATTTATCAGAACTTTAACATATTTTGACGTTCCTCTGTTCTGTTGTGACAATAAAACAAATTATTATCAAATTATTTTAGTGAGTACTCAAATAAATACAAATAACTAATGTTAGGGAAATCTGTTTATGTTTTGTAACGCGTTTCTGAATTTTTTTTTATAAATATATATTGGCATTTCGTATTTTTAAATAACCAAATATTTGTGAGTTTGTGAGTCCCCCCAGATGAACAGGTGAAGCAAAACAAATATGTTACCACAAACCGCAATGAAAACACCCACCACCAACAATATAAGTGCACAATAAAATAATCAACAAATAACATAAATGAGACCATAAACCACCTATAATACGTGGCTCCTACACAGGCTTTCCCAAACTTAGATGTTCTCTCTCCTATATATTTTTTTCAATTACAGCACTGGCACAAAGAATTTGACCTGGTTGACTGATCAGACACGTTCCCAGAGAGGAACACGCTGGGAATACTAATCTAGACCAGAGGCCCCACAAAAATGTCTGGACAAAGGGTTATTTTGTAGAATGTATAAAATGTTCTGAATAAATTATTATTAAAATAATTATTATTTACTTAATGTAAATAGAATGAAAAGGTTTGGACTTTTTTACAACATACATTAATATTTAATAGACATAAAGAATAATAATACGTTTTAGAATCCCTAAACTAGACACTTCACACATCTTTAAATTTGATACAAATGACATCATACTAACTTAAAGACTAAGATACGTATGCGATGCACACACCTCCACGGAACTGGTCAGGCTGGTCCATCAACAAGTCAATCTCTCTGGCTGTGGCTTCAGGAAGGTCATCTCCCTCAAAACACTGATCCAGAAGGAGAGTGACAATTAGAGACGGACCCAAGTCAAACAACAAAGGTAAAGAATAAAGAGAAGAGGATAGAAAACAAACACCAGCAATGGGGTTTGGCCTGTTTAGTGTCAATAGTGATAAATAATGGAAGTAAAGTAATGTCAAACAGCATTAAAATGCAGCAACCACAAAAACAAAAGCATTTATAAATAAATTACTCAACTAAAGCCGAGGGGCAGACATGCGCGTGGGGGGGAGGACAACAACAGACATGTGAGCAGCATATCTAAGTGTGGACAACTGTGAGTGCAAGCTGATATAATTAAGTCAGATCGTATCAAGCCAACATTGTCTCCATCAGCTGATGAGGCTTCAGGAGGAGCATTATCAGTCCCTAAGTGACACAATGAGGAGCCCTAACAGTGTGTGGAGGTGCTGTTGGACTCAGACTTACTGTAGTCAAACTACATTATACCAGAACTCTGCCTTCTTTAAAGCACTGTGGACATTGAGAGGTGAATCCGGGACAGTCGGTTAGGCATCAGAGGTCTGTACTACAAATCAAGATCAACGTGCCCTGGATGTATTTCAGTTGCCTGGCTTCACCTAACCAAACAACTGCGGTTGCGCATAAGCTGTGTCACGACGGTGGTTAACAACTAGTTCTAGGGCTGCACGATTATAGCCAAAATGATAATCACAATTATTTTGATCAATATTGTTTATTGAATATTGATCACAAACATCCACCAGAGACGCATATTTGACATCAGAAGAGCAAACTGTAATTCTATTAAAAAAAATAAAATAAAAAAAGGGCGGCCTCTAGCTCACCCAGTAAGCTCTAAAATCTGACCTGCGGCCCTTTGCTGTGTGTCATCCCCCATCTCTCTCCCCCTTTCCCGTATAAAATAAAGGGAGAAAGCCCCCCAAAAATAATCTTAAAAATAAAATAGAATTATATACTAGGACTTCACAATGTGAGGGAAACATCTAATTGTGATTATTTTGACTGATTTTGCGATTGAAATATGATTCACGATATTGGAGGGAATGGTCATTTTTGTATCATTATGGTCATTTTCATTAAAAATTATTAAAATTAAATTTTAGTGTGATTTCTTGCAAGGTTCTGTACCAAATAAGGGTTTTTTTCCCTTTAGTCTGTAGGATACGATTTGTAGGATGGGACGTCTCTGCAACACCACAATATGTAATTCAGAATATTGCTGACAGGGCGAGCAGCTAAACTTGTGACAAAGACCTTAACTAAAGCTGTTGTGGGCACACAGTCCACATCCCAGCTCAAGGATTCACCAGGACACCTGATGTACCTAAAATGATGACTGGGAGGTTTCCTGAACCTGGACTGTGACAGGGAGTTTACCTCAGCAGCTGTGATGACAAACTGCTCCTTCTCTCTCAGGGAGATGGCAGCTGGAGGCGACCTGAAACCTGTTTGACACAGCAGAAGGAATTAGGATTTGAGACTAGCTGAGCCGTCATTCAAGTGTCTATAGCACAAAGAAAAACAGACAGGACATCCAAATCTGGGCCTGGGTTTAGGCTGGGACTGATGCATTTTTTAATTCAACATGTGCAGATAAGATTAAGTCACTGATGACATGAAATGTATTCACAATTTTCCTAACAGGAATGGAAATAGTAACCTCTCTGTGCCAGAAGTTTATATTTAGAAGAAAATCTATTTATGGAATCTAAGCCAATTAACTGACCCATTTCTAAAACCTCTGAAGATTGTGAAATTATCTTGACTGGAAACATGCATAATGTTGCCACAACCACTATTACAAATCATAATAATCTGTATTCTTAATTAAAGTAGGTTTATTCAAACTACATAATCACAAGTGTCACAAAACAAGAAACTATCATTGTCATAGAGCAACTGTCCCATTTTCAGATGAGGTGTCTTTCAAAGGAATTATGATATCTTTGGTATTGAAGTGTGGTGCCACACCTAAAATGGGACACAGCTAAAATCTTTCAAAGGTTGAAATGTCAGACTCACCCTCGGTGTCGAGTGAAGTGTAGGAACTGGACACCAGGGAGTGCTGTAAACCTGCCTCTCCAGTCGCCAACGTTGGCTAGAAATATACATTACAAATATTATATAACAGGCAGAATACTGAAACAGATTTAGTTTTCATTTCATTCCAGAGTGTGCACTAAATAATGTGTTGCATGTAAGCATAAAGCTGCAGTTTTTAACGACCAAACTGATTCAGAGGTATGGTCGTTTCTTTTTTTCTTATTTTACCTCCAGCCAGCCTCATACCTGATGCACTTCCTAAATACACTGCAGTTTCTCATTTGCATCCTAAAAGCCAATCCAGCTTAGGGATCCTTTAAATTCATGATAGTACCAAATTAATTATTTTCATATTTAGGTCCCCATGTTATATAGTCTTAACCTTGCTTTAAGTCACACATGGTATTTGTACAGGGAAAGAGCACAAGGAGGGCAAAGTTCAGCCATTTACAGCACAGAGACTGAGTATGTGTTACGTTATGAATCACTCTCTGACATGTAACAATACCAATGGCTAGTATGGAGGAATATTCCACATATGCAATGTTAGAATGTTAGACCTGGACTTGTGTTCAAGGCCAAGACATAATGACTCACTTGTGGCAGTTTATGATTTATCAATGACTTGACAATGAGCATAAAAAGCTGAGATGTTGTAGATTTGTAATTTAGGAGGTAGGTGTCAAAAAACACATGTGGGGAAAACCCTGAAAAGTAACATGACAAGAGCATAGTTTATCAGGTGATAATATGCAGCTGTGGAGAGCCTAGGATATTCCTTTAGATCGCTGTGGTATGGGTGTGTTAGCTCTATGTGTGGTTAGAAACACTCACTTGTTGCAGCTGAGTATTTGTGCTGAATGTGGCCAGATCCTTACTATGACGTAATTGTGTTCTGAGTAATCTGCAGGTTCTCCGAGACATCTACAGTTTTGTATACTAGGGTACAGAGTACATGTCTTGTGTACTTAATATAGAGTGTATTGTGTCAAGTTTGTTATGTACTATATATGTAGTTTATTGGGTTACCTCAAACTACTACTACCATGGGTCATGGTAAATACTGTACCACTATGATTTTAACGGTTGTATTTAACACTGCTACATCCATCCAGCCAGCTCATGTTTACAGAGTGAATATTTGATATAAAGTGCAGGATACCGACTGTACAGGCAGACTTGACATTTGTTGAGTTTTGTTGTGTTTCACTATAGAAACAGACATTAGTCTACTCCCCCTGTGTAGATTGCCTGCCATATTTCAAACTTGAGAGCCACACCAACACATGCAGTGTAGGGCGGTATGGTTAATGTACCTGGTGTGTTTTATAGGGGCTGGGCAGCTGGTGTGATGCCATGAGGCCAAAGAAGGGGTCTTGAGCTCCCTCAGCCTCCTCCATCACGTACAGGCTGTCGGGCACATTCAAGGCCAACCTGCCAGATGAAGAGTGTTATACATGCCAATGTTAGGAATCAAAATATTAAAACACCACACGTGTTCAGTGCTGCACAGGCTTATGCAACACTATGCATACTTTTAACTGTGCTGTTGGTTTCATGGAATTATAAAATAATAATAAAAACTACTAGAATAAGATTAACACAGAGCATCTTTAGAGTGCAGAATGTTTAAAGATAAATTAAAAAAAACAAGAGCTTGTACATTACCGCTGTGACAGCGGCTTATTCAAAATTTATGAAGCCATTCGCATGAAAGTAGCTCAATTAGTCCATTAGTCACTCAATAAAACACCACCATCTCCTTCGCAGTCTTTATTCCCAAAAAAAAATCTCCCACATAAATATTCTACCAGACACTTGGGAGCTCAGACTTTCCAAAACACGTACAACCTTTGCTTAAAATGTTAGGCGCCCAAGTATACAAAACACTCTTCCACTGATGACAAAACATGTTGTGTGTGAGTGTGCAGACCTGTCAGGCTCAACCATGTCGATATTTATGCATTTTTTAGAGCGCAGCAGGCGGTCAATGATCTGTTGAATCTCCTCTGGAACAACAAGGGGTTATGGGTTTTCACAAAAACGTCATAAAGTGCAGTTATTTCCTTCAGAAACAGAAATGTCACATTTAAGTCAATGTCTAAAATAGCTGCCATAGCAAGCAAATCCTCATCCCGTACTCCTAATGTAGGTGACCATATGACCATTCTAGCTCCTCTCCTCACAAGAGGAGGAGGCAATGAAGGGAACAAGTAGTCATCAAATGGTATTTTCCCTATGGGTCTTGTTAAGGTCACTTAAAAGCTTATTATGCATAAACTTTGGGTTTATCAAAATCCACACCCTAGTCTGGACTAACAGAAATAAAACAGTAGAAAATTCACATTTTTAAAAGATCATATTATAAAAATTGAGAGAACAAACTCCACCACACCATGCATATGAAATACAGCATTAACATATTATGTAGTCACAATTGTATGCGACAACTTTGGGAGGTTCTATTCTATTCTACTGATTGATAAAATGAAATACTGTAGACAACCAACAGTGAATGCTTTCTCCTCCTCCTGTATCATCATGCATCGTAATTCACTGTTTTCATCAACCATGACAACAGCTTGATTGTGAATCTGTCGGACGCAATATCAGTGTCAGGGTGTAATTTAACACCAGATGATTACAGAATGCTGAGACACTGAGTTTGATGATATTGCATTCATCAGCTCTAAATTAGCTTCTAAATCAGGGATTTTGTGAAGAAAGAGATTTCTACATTTAGCCTAGCAACTGACAGAGACATTTTATCTGTTTTCACATTTCACCTGAGCTTACCTTAGAAAGCCGCCGAGCAGAAATATTGTTGATTGTTGAACTAAAGATCATCCTGCATAGTGACTGTATTTTATGCAAATGTATAAGTAAGCAGCTAGAAAATGATTCCCTTGTGTTAACCCAACTTACCTCACTCTATTGCCTGACTTTGGAAACTCTTCCACGTTATAAACTTATGCCACAGTAAATGAATGTACAGTATGTGGGTTTCATATTGAAAAGTAAAGCCTCTATTGTTTTTTAGGGGTGGGAATCACCAGACACCTCCCGATATATCATCACGATACTTACGCCACGATACAATATTATTGCGATTTTATACATATTGCAATATTCTGCGATATACTGCAATTTATTACCTTTTTTTTCCAACTTCTAATTTTCCCAATTTTAAATGATGTCCTCAAAAGGAGACTTTGTCAACAAGATACATTTCTCTGTTTGTTCATATCACTTCAAATTATTTTAGCAAAATGGGATTGTCAAGCAGACAAACTGACCAACACATACAGTATATAATAAAAGATTGATACTTGGCCTGTGTATCGATATAGTAATGCCACTGTAAATATCGCGATACTATGCTGCATCGATCCCCCCCACCCCTACTGTTTTTTTGTCTCTAGCAAAAATATGAAAGTATATTGTGTGTAGACAATGTAGCCTGGAGGAGAGTAACAACTGTTTTTTCAGTTCTTGCTGGTTTCCCTTACCGAGCAGGAAGCCACACTGCCTGTGGTAGACTACAATCACTCCATACTGCAGCTGAGATGACAGGTAGAGAGAGAACCGAGGCTTCGGGAGGTTTTGTTGCGGTGGAGGAACCTTAGCTCTCACATAGTCCAAAATGTCTCCGCTGTAACAACATACCACATGTTCAAATCCTCTACTGGTTACATACTAGCAGATGAGAATACCTTTAACGTTACACCACAACTAACGTTAGACCACAGAATGATTGAGAGCAAGCTGCTAAAGATGCATTTATGCAATTATATTAACGATCCAAAGTATTAACGTTAAATGAGACATGGATAACTGGTGATAACGAAAAATATACTAAAAAATAATAAGATTTAAAGGTCATACAGAAATGAAACTCTTATTTTTATCTGACCTAAGTTGCTGGTGACAACACCAGACAGATAAGGTAGCTAACGTTAAGCTAACACTAGAGCCATTCTTACCATGTTCGATTGACATTGACTTTGAGAAGCTCTCTGCGAGTTATCCTGATACCTTTAGTGGCTGCCAACCTGAATAACAGAACACATTTAAATAATGTAGATAAAAAATAAACCTTTGCTGACAGAATAACCTGTAACGTAACAGTAGCTAGTTAAAAGTTTTTGCGGTATGTTAGCTAGTAAGTTAGCTAGCTAAATTAGACCACAGCCAATGGCCAATTTTACCATATTTTCTAGCTCACCAGATTGTGGCAAAACATCCAGTATGGCGATGGAGGACATCTGGGTAGTAAAACATGTTTCTTTTTTTAGCAGATACTTAGAAGAAAATTGAATTTATTTATATAATGGTAAAATATTAAAAGCGTGTTGAGTTGCACCAAAGAGACTAGGTAGACCGTCTTTGGTTGCGCCACGACTTTCCCGCGTCAAAATTACAGTGGACCAATCAGTTTCAGAGATTTATCAAATTGAAAATAAACACTCGTGATGCATTCAGGGAAAGGTGGAAAATTGTTTTTTAAGTGGTATTAGTGCTTTAATTAAGTTGGGGGTTGAGATAGATACAACTTCTTTTATTACTTAATGTTGAACAGTTATATGTACATATTCGTTTCTGTATTCATTATGTTATTATTATCAAAAAATCATTTTCTAATTCTGATTTATATCGACAGTTATGTCCATGAGTGAAAATATCAGCAATTAGTATTATGGTACATACTTAGCAGTGGTGGAAAGTAGGCTACATTTAACATTATTCAAGTACTGTTGTCTACTGGGGTAACTTACTTAAGTAGCCTACTGCTTGTTAATCATCAAAAATAATATTTCAATAATATAAAGAATTCACAGTTGGGGACATTTTGCTTAGTGACTACTTTTACTTTGTGTTACTAATACTTGCTGTACAATCATAGACTGTTAATATTAATGTGCACAATGCTGAACATGCTGAGTTTACTTACTGCAGTAATTTGATAATGTGGTAACATTGCTATTCTTCGTCTACCACATAGACTGTATATATATTGATTAATATATATACAGTCTATGGTCTACCACTACAAATCAGCTTCACAAAGTATGGAAATGTTCAAGTTTAAGATGAATCATCATACATATTTTTATAGGAGGAAAAGGGAGATTTTGATAGTAAAACTACTCAAAAATGAGAAACGTATCTCCTCTGTCAAAGAATAGATGAGTAATTACCACAGGGACACATGACTATAGCTTGGAGGTGTGTTTTATATTGAATTCATTTCACTGAAAAATATTTTATTAATTTCAAAAAGCCCTTCTCTCGCTTCTGAAGGAAGAGGAAATGTTAAATATTTGTTTTCTAATTTTAACATCATTTTTGGTAACGTTAGCCTAATTATAATATTACCATTACTTAAAAGGTTTGTACTAAAGAGTGTAAAAAAAAATATGTGACGTCACCTTCCTTATGGGAAGTGTTGACTGATTGGCCACGCCTCTGTGCGCGAGGAGGCTGGCAGCAACGTTCAACGTGAACGTCGGGTGGACTTGAGTCTGATTCGGCTTAGTAAAGAAACTACACCAGAAGGAAATACAGTCTGTCGGTGTTACTTGCTCAATTTTGACAGAGCATTCCCTTTAAAATGGCGTATCACAGTCCATACAGAGCTCCCCCGCACATCAACGCGCCTCCGGACCAGAGTTTTCTGTGGAATATCTTCCAGAGGTGAGTGGGGTAAAGGCGGGTTGTTTCGCTGCTGTCTGCCTGTCTCTCACTCCGCTCCGCATTGTAGCGCGAAGAGGAAGAGCTTGGGGCTGGGTGGTGGTGATACGTAATGCTACATTCACAGCTCGTTTTTTTTTGGTCTTTACTTCAATGTCCTTATGGCTGTCATTTTTTCTGAGAGCAGTGTTTTGCTGTCAAATATAGTCTAAGGTTAGCTTTCAGTTGCGGAGCTTCCTGGAAAATACTAATGCACACTGACAACACGCATAAACAGCTATTCACGTCACTCAGCCTGTGTGCCAGTCACAGAGCTTTATGACGTATGCATTCATTGGCGTTAAATTGTCTTTACATTAAGTCACAGGCAATCAGCTGGCTCAATCCGTTAACGGTCTCCTAGAGCAATCTGAGTTTAGAAACTGGGGTCCTAGGACCTCCAAGAGTCCTTGAAGGCTTCTGTTCTGGGTTCTTCCAGCTGAAAAGAGAGCCAGTTCAATTTCAGATTACCCATTTAAAGATAGAAATATGAAAGAATATTACATGAAAGAATGTTTCTGCTGCCTGTGTCTGCACCATATCAAGTCAGCAGTGAAAAATCCTCTTAAGATGGGAGGTTTCCTAAAAAGATTCTGACAGTTGTGAGTCTACATGAAGCAGTGTGTATTTAATATATGGGAGGCTGACGTGAATATATTGGAAACCCGTGTCCAACATAACCATAGACTGTATTATTTGTTTTTAAACTGATGTTACACTGTCAGTGGCGGTTTTCAACCACATCAGTTTCACCATAGCCTGAGTCAAAAGTGTGTCAGCAGCTGGAAGGTCACAGTAGTGGGCACAGAGGGAAATAGTTGATATGCTATGGCCCCTGGTAATAGTAAGCTATAGAGTTATGTAATACTGCAGATCATTTTTTCCTACTGCTTTGCTTTCTTACAACATTGAGATTCTGCAAGCATTGCTAGGCTTAAAGGACCCTTAACAAATTATTAATGTATGGTGCAAAGCCTCTTAGAAATCAGTTTGGATGTACACCTTATGTCCCATATACAGTATAGCATTTTTTTTTTTTTTTTCTTTGTTTATATTTGTCTCTCTCACATTCCTTTCATCCACAGTCACACAAACAACGCTTTTGACTTACGACTGAGTCACCATCACTTAACGTCAAACAAATAAAAGAATATGACTTTCATGAACACACACAGTCATCCCTCATATGAGTATTGTGCTGCCTCATCTGCTGCTCCTGGAAAATATCTGGCAGAGCGGTGCTGGAATTCCCTCAGTCATGTGTTCAGATTCAATAGAGCATAGTTGGTGGAAGGCCTCTCAATCTGTGTCACGCAACCACACACACACACACACACACACACACACACACACTTAACATTTTGTGACTCATCGTTCCACTGTTGCACCGTCCGTGGGTGTTCATTTGATGTAACTCTCTTTATCCTGTCTAATCGTGAGTGTGTAATGACAGGAGAAGAAACGGAGTCATTTATTCTCAACATGTTTTAAGGTAGGCTGCAGTGCTTCATTCAGCCTCAAGTTTTCTCATTTAAAAAATATATATATACTGTATATATTCCATTTCAGGAGTTGACACTGGGTGAATCATAAGTAAATCAATCCCTCCTGTATATGCTTTCTAAATAATGGCTTTGGTATGACAAAATGCTTGCACCCAATCCTGTACAGAGTCAAGAACAACATCAGGCTTTCAGTGGCTTCTGCAGTGCTGCTCATGAGTATAGGAACCCCTGCTTAAGTTGACTAAAAAGAGGAATACAAAAAAATCCTCTTTTGGAAATTGATCTTATTGCCTTAATTTAAAAATAAGGAAAAATCCAACCTTTAAAGACACCAATTGTCATTGTGAATGAATAATGTATTGTAAATAAATACATTTTCTTCCTTAAAATACAGAATTAAATTAGACCCACACCTAAAGTACCTAAAGATTGGCATGGGGTACTTTCCATAAAATCATCTCTCAATGCCAATCTCTAGGTATAGTGAAAGGTATGTGATGATGTGGGGTTATTTTAATTCCAAAGGCCAAGGGAACTTTATTTTCTTTTTAGTCAACTTAATCAGGGGTTCCTATGAGCAGCACTGTAGATCAACAGTACAGATGTGTTGCTATGCAAGCACAACAACATGTTCACTGACTGTCTGCTACTGCTGGATGAAAACTGAACATTTTGGGAATGACAACATATTCAAACCCTGTTAGTATCAAATTAGAACTTGCAGGAAGAACATTTGGTTAATCTAAAGTAGAAACAAAGCCATTATGACTTAATCCACAACTTGGACCATGAATCAAACAATTTAGGAATACAAAAAAATAGAAATGGAAACTGACTGTTTTGGACACCAGGACTTCAGGTTCTGTGAATGTAGCTTTAATTTGGACGTTTCTTTCCGTTATGGGAGCCACAATTACATCACTTATGTGGAAAGTAGGGCGAGCTTTGTTCCGCGAGCCATATTCCAAACTGATTGCTCAATAGGAAACAGTGAAACATGGGAAAATGTGAGCAGAATGAATGCCATGGTGTTTTAATCATCCTGCTGTTTTACCTACAAGTTCTGTATTTGACAGCGGGAAGATGGACACACCAGATGGTCAACTGTCTGTGCTGCAGGGAAGAGGGAGTTTAATGATGTTTTCACTCATGTCAAGGTGTATGACGTAACTTTACCTGAGGCTGCCTGAGTGAGTTGTTAGAGGTAGAGGAAAGGAGAGGAGGAGAGAGAAAAGGGGAGAGCTTATTCTGAACACACATACTGCTTTGAGTTCATCTATCAGTGTTTGGTGAAGGTTATGTGCCCCCACTGCTTGCATCAACCCAACCACTCCTCACTTTCAATGTGACAAAGCTCTCATTTATGGAGGCATGCTGAGAGCTGTTTTTCTCTTCAAGGAGAGCAGTCAGGTCTCCTTATGTTTGGTTTTCTTTATTTAAGCGGGGGAAGGTAAAGCAGATTTATAGCTGATCACGGTATAGACAGCCACGAAGGCTGCAACCATGGAGATATAACCTCACAGAAAGCGTCACAGCTGGGAGTGGAAAACCAGCCCGCAAAGCCAGCACTGGGCCGGTCCTGAGGTTTTTTTTTTTCTGAGGGGGGTTCCCGGTCTCCTCTCCTCCCTCTTCTTCTCTGCTGGTATTCAGCTTGTGTCTATCAAGTGTGCTCAACAGACACAGACAGGTTGGGCCAGGCAGGTTGCTAAGAAACAACTGAGTCACTGGATGTTTGACTAAGGCTACAACTCCTTCATTTTGTGTCACCGTCCAGCCTCTTCATGTTTTTTTTTCTCTGGATCTCAGAAATAGACTCTTGGCTGAAAATTTGTAAATGTATCTTAATAGCTACATTGTCCGCTGCCTTGTATTTATGGAGATGGTTTAATGGTCAACAGGGACTTCACTAGGATTTCAAGACGGGGGGGGTAAACTTTCCCTTGCAAAATCTTACTTACAAACTCTGTTAGCTTTTAACATACATCAAAGCTGCATGGGGGGGTTACTTAGGCCAGGAAAACACACTACTCCACAGTCAGGCATGAACTAGCTCGTTGCAATATGGTTGACAAGGATCCTATTTAAAGGATGTCTGAATTTAATAACCTGATGGCAGGATGAATAGTTCTAGTATGTAAATATGTACTGTATGTATGCTTTTGTATAGCCTAGTCTACATTTAGGTACCATCCACATACTTGTTTCATTTATTACAGCAAATGAATGCAGAATGTTAAGTTGGTCAGAATATAGCATACATAATAAATATTATGAAATAATTTAGTTTAGGCTATGCCTTGCCTAGACCTGCCAACAAATGCATGTTAGAAGACCCCCCCCACACACACACATTTTTTTTTAGCCCTGTAGACCACTACTGACCTCAATTAAGCCACCTCCCTCAGAATCAGTTGCTCTGCCAAACTCCTGCTTCTCTCTCTCTCTCTCTCTCTCTCTCTCTCTCTCTCTCTCTTTCGAATGATTACTGATATACTGGTACAATAGCAGTAACAGTGACATTATGATATTTAGGAACAGATATTGTTTTAATAGAGATAGCAGGCTATATTAATGGCAAGAATAGAGCGCTTTGCATACCTTACTAGGAGATCTAGGAGAGCTATTTCTTGTATTTCCTTGTTTACACAAGCTAGACTATTATCTATAGCCAACTAAAATATTTCTTTATCTTTACCTCAAGTGAATTTAGCTAAAGTGAAGCAAGTAAAAGTAATTAACAACTTACAATTGTACTCTGTATCACTCACTGTGTGTGGGGTACATAGACTGGATATTATAGGCCTACAGTCCAGATTCAGACCAAAGATTTGCGACAAGACAAGATATATCCTGCAGCTACTTGCAACCATAGACAGTATATTAACAGTCTATCTAACTTCAGCCCTGCTAAAATAGGCCTAACGACATCCATGACGGTCAGTAGGGCTGGGCAATATATCCATATTATATTGATATCATGACATGACAAGATGTCGTCTTAGACTTTTGGATAACGTAATATCTTAAATGGCTTCATTTTCCTGGTTTTAAAGGCTGCATTACAGTAAAGTGATGTCACTTTATGTGTTACCAGACTGTTCTAACTCATATTAATGTTACCTTTACCCATTTAGTCAATATATGTGCATTACTGAAGATTTTTTATCTAAAATCTCATTGGGAAGATATATTTTTTCTTAAAGGTTTTAGGACAAGAATATTGCGATATCTGATTTTCTCCATAGTAACTTAGCCTTCTTTGGATGTCTCGTGAGCTAAACCGCCCTGTCACTTTTCCACGAGCCAAAGAATTAAGAGTTGGTTGTAACCAACATAATAATGACATAGATTCATATTGTGCATTTCATGAAACCTATGGCAAGGGAACAGAAAATAGTAGGCCAACCCAAACACAGAATTAAAGGAATAAACCGTCCGCGCTAAATGGAAGGGGGACGTATTTCAATGTATTTTATGCCATTTTTGCTTAAACAAAGATTAAAAATAGTTGTAGATTAGTTTTCTGTTGATCTACTAATTGATTAGTATATCTAATTGTCTAAGATATAAACCCCAGGTCCTTGAGAAGTATAGGTATTGCAGAAGAACAACACACACACACACACACACACACACACACACACACACACACACAGCTTGTCAGGCTGGTCTCAGGGGAGCTTCGAGCGTACAAGCTGCCTTGTGTGCCCTGATCACAGACCTCCATTCATTCTCAGTGAGCTGAAACACTAACACACGTTCAGGAGGATAAAGTTTCAGTGTTGATGCCCACTCCTATTGTGTGCTAGAGTGGGCGGGTGTGTGAAGTGGTTAATGCAGGCGGTATCTAATCTGTGTTTTCCTCCCCAGAGTTGACAAGGACCGTAGTGGAGTAATATCAGACTCAGAGCTCCAGCAGGCCTTATCGAATGGTATGTATCTGACTGTTCTGCCACTCCCTCTTTTGTTTCTTTCTCCTTATTTTTGTCCATTTGTGCTCTGTCTTTACCTCTTATTCTCCTCCTTCCTGCTGTCTTCTTCTTAGTTTTATTACTCCCTCTCGGCCTCTTTTTTGATCCTCCCATCTCCTTGTCACACACCATTGCTCTCTGCCACTCTTTGATTGAACTGCCAAGCTTAAGTAGAAAATGGATTGTGATTTTATTTTTATCCCAGAGTGGCATGTGAACTGAATAAAAATCAATGGAGTTTTATTTTTGTCCCATGACAACAGAGAAGCGGGCGAAAAAGTTTATCAGTGCAGCTTCAAAGAAAACCCTTTTCCTCAGTGTCCCTGTGATGACAGCGACTCAACGCTGTAACGGCTGGTGGTTGAAAGGGTTGGTGTGTGGAGGAAGGATCAGGAAGGGGTTTTTACCCCTAGTAGAAACACTAAACCTCTGGCCAGGGATGCAGTAAGGGTTATCACAAAAGAAGTGTTATTGAATGGAATCATTTAAAAAGTTGGGATGCTGGCTTTTCTCTCCAAAATGAAATACAAGGGCAAAAGTGTAAGGAGTGGATTAACTAGTGTTACGTCAGAGTAGGCGTCAACTGCAAACTTTAAAATATCCCAAGTAGCTAACCATCTACAGTAGTTAATTAAGTAGGGCAGCCCTAAAGGTTAAAGAAGCAAACTTGGGACCAGGAAGTTGCTGGTTCAATTCCCCCTTCCTTCATTACACCACTCATTACACTCATTACACCCCTTGAGCAAGGCCCTTAACCCCAACCACCAATCCAGTGGAACTGCTCAGACTGTGGCTGTACAGGGCAGCTTCCATCTATGAATGTGTAACTGTGTGAATGTGATCAGGTCGTTGTTTTTTTGTTTGTTCTCAATCAACTTACCTGAATAAATAAAGGTTAAAAAAAATAAATTAAAAAAAATATATATTCCAGCATTTCATGCTACATTATTTTGTAGGGGTTAGTGGTTATGACTAGCACTTCTACTGTGGAAGCCTGGATGCTATATCCGAATGTAGGCTAGCGTTAGCCGCTCTGCCTTGCTCATGATTGGATTGCATTAAAACTTGTATTCTGAGACAGCATTACGTTGGCTGAACACATTGGTTAGGGCTCATCCTACTTTCTCTTGTAATGTTAAAAAGGAAACAATGTTTGAAAATACGAACAGTTAATAGTAAAAGTACATCTAACCTCTATCTTGCTTTTTAAGTATGTAAGCTTTGCATCTGAAACTGTCTGAGTATAATATATAATATGAAAATTGTCAGTCTGATCTTACATTTTTCCGAATCATTAAGATGTCCCAATGTTGTTTTTCAGCCTGGGCCCTGATCTGGGTCCTTAATATTGGGTATAGGTTGATACTGAGCCGATTCAATACTTACATTTACCTAAAGATATAATGTGTAATATTTCTGCGTTAAAATGCCCAAAAATAACTTTACCTATCTTATATATTGTTTTTTTAAAGATTGTTTTTGGGGCTTTTTTGGCCTTTATTACATAGGATAGCAGAAGACAGGAAGACTGGTCCTGTGTAGCTCAGGAGCAGGAGGATTAAAATCCTGGAAAGAAAAGTCAGTTTTACACTTGCGTGGACTGAGAAGAGTAACACAATGCAACACTGCCCCAGCATTGCTTCTTGACCTTACCTAAAATGAGACCGCTGGGTTGAAATATTACCATATTTCAACTAATGGGTGACTAATGGGTTGCATATTTAGGAGAACAGTAGATATTGTGGAACAGGTTGAAATTCGTCTACTTATTAAAATATAGTGTGTTCCCCATCAAGTTCATGGCTGAGTTGCTCAGGCAGCGTTTCAAAGACTTCTAAACAGATTACTCTCCTCAAAACCTTTTTATCTGGGGACCTTAGAGGAGAAGAACCTGAAGCGTTGAAGCCAGCAGCAGTGGGAAAGAAGCTGTTATCAAGCTGCACAGACACGCTGGCTCAGCATACTGATTACTGTGTGTGTGTGTGCGCATGAGCATATGTATTTATCGGTAGTATTTTCTTTTATGCATTTACGCCAAGGGGGCAGTGATAGCCTTTTTGTTTTTACAGACTAAGCTTGTATGTGCACGATTTTTTCAGTGATATAGTTGTATATGTGCGCCTTGCTGTGCGTGTAGTGAACAGCAGGTTTCCCGGTCCAACCTCTGCCAGTTCATTAGACTCACTGTGATGAAACGGAGCCAGTGAAGCTGAACACATACTGCACTGCATCCTGTCATGCAGCTCGCTAAAGCCACCAACCCGTCCACTGTTTGTCTCGTGGCTCCACCGACCCTGCAAATACTGCTTTTATTTACATCACACCATCGACCAAGCTTTGTCTACCTGCTGCTGTATTTTTTCCCTCTTGACCTCTGTCTTTATCCTCTACCTCTTCTTTTCTCCTCTCTCCTTTCCCCCCTCCTCCCTCAGGAGAGCAGAGAGTATCACGGCCCAGGAGGTTGGGTAGTGAGGCAGGGGTTGTTGGGGCTTTGCTGTAGCTGTTTGCTCTTCTACATCCTCTGCTGTTTCTGCACCACTCTCTCCCTCTGTTATTCTTATCTCACTTTTCAGTACCTTGCCTTTAATTTTTTTTTTTTTTTTCTTTTAAAGATCCCTCCCTTTCCATGTTTCTGTCTTACATTTTGACAGTTTGTCTAATCTTTTGTGGAGTTTTTACATATATACTGTATATTCTTTCCAAAGTGAAAAAAATCTGCCAACAGGGTGGTTTGATGCTTCTGAGGCTCTTTGCTCACTGTGAACATGATGTCACTTTTTTCTAGTGTTACATTCTACACTTTAAGCATGACGTTGTGTCTGGCAGATCATTGTTTTGCTTGTGTAAATTGGAATCCAAGAAAATTACATGACTACATGAGACTGGATGCCTCCCTCCTCTCCTCTCCTCTCCTCTCCTCTTTTATCCCCCTCCATTCCTCAGGAGGATATGGCACAGAATCAGTTCCTGCTGTGTCCTCTGTCTGTTTGTCCTCGCACTTTCTAACTTTCTCTCTTTTTCGCTCGCCCATGCTCCTTTACTTAGTCCCACTTTTTCTACTCTTTCTCTCCATTTTTCACCCTCTGTCCTCTTCCCTCTCTCCATTCCTCTATCAGTCATGGGTGGGACAATATCATCCCTGACAAGACACTGATTGGCTTGGTGTTGAAATCTATGTGCATGTCTGTTGTGCGTAGGCCTTGTAGCTGTGCCATTTGCCTAAAATATAGATATTTTTGGCCTCCCTTCGCTCAGCAGTGAGTAGACACATCATACCAACTTTCCGTCATGCTCCCCCACTCTCCTGCGCACACAGATTTTATACTCCTCCTTAAGTTATTTATTTAAGTGTGTAGGAGCAGTAATAGCTGCTAAAATTGCCGATACAATTGAGAGAGCATGGGCTTGCTGTGCAGAGTGCAGAGTTGGCTGAATGGCAGGACACAAGGAGCTCATTCTACAACTTTTATCTTAACACTGATTTATAGTATATTGTAAAACTCGATTATTATCAATCGAGAAGATCAATATCAATCTTTAGACCTGCTTAGTCTAGCTTAGCTTAGTGTTGGTAGTGATGGTATTCATCCCCTGGCCATCCTGCGTTAATGTTTAATATGAACTGTAATTATTCTCCTTTAACATCTCAAAGTCAAATCGTTACCTTGGGAAAACAGAATTCAGCCTGTGTCTGTGTGTGTTGGTTCAAGTCTGTGAAACTACTCTGGTTGTCGTTTGTGTGTAAAAGTTCATGTCCATGTGTGCTTGCATATGTCACATGTGTATGTACCAGTGTCCCACTGAGCTCCAAAACAGCCGTTACATGCATGTGTATACACTGCGGTTGGTTCACCCTGTTTTTCCACCAGCCTGCTTCTCTCCTCACCTCCTACATTCCCTCTCTCCCCTCCTCCTCACTTCTCTCTCTCCGTCTCACCACCGACAGTTGGGCTGACCAGTGAGAGAGCCTAGTGTGAGGATTGGACACAGGGTGTATTGTCCCAGTTTGCCATCAGGCGCACACGCAGACGCACACAAACATCTTAACCAATATGACCACCTCACACTGGGCAGCCCCAGTCTTTCTGGCAAACATTGGTGACCTCACAGCTACAGTAGCTACTGGTGTGAAAAGTGTGTGTGTGTGTGTGTTAGTAATAGAAGCGTCAGTGTGGCAGGAAAGGTCACAGCTTGTTTTTTTCCTGATGTCTCTAATGCTGCAGCAACATTTATTCACATATATAAAAGGATTCCTGATTTCTCCTTGTCTTTGGATGTCTGATAGGCTGATCATTTTGCAGCTTTAATTTGAAATGTTATATTTTAGCTCTGATTTCAACACAGTAAAAGTAAATCAGCCAGGCGTAGATATTAGCTGATATCAGCATATTGCAGACATGTCTGTATGAGTGCATATATTTGCTAATATGTAACACGCAATTGCAGTACAAAAACACCAAAATGTATAATGTTTACTATGCTCACACTGGTAGTTTGCTAACATTTGCTAATTAGCACTAAATACAAAGTGCAGCTTAGGCTGATGGGAAGGTCATTAATTATGCAGTTGTATAGTCCCAAGTACCGGAAAAATTAAAACTTCGACCTGATGATGGAGCTTGATTTAATAAAAAAAAAAAAAAAAACATCAGGGGACCAACAGAATTATTTCAATGATGGGGCTAAGTTTGATGGCAATCCATCATATAGATACGATCTTTCAGTCTGGACGTTGCTGTCCCTAGAGCAACACCAGTTGAGAACCCTGGGCTCAAGACTGCAGCATTGGTGGAAGTCTGGCAGGGTTAATGCCTGGGGCCTGTGGGGTGGGGAGGGCCCATACATAGCGGGCCCTCCAACAATGTGTTTGGCAGAGAGTGAAAGTGACTTGCAAGTGATTCCGATCGGCACCTGGGAAATACGCCGTGCTCAAAGAAAAAAAAAAGGTACTATACAGTACATGTCCTCAAAAAGGCACACACATCTACCATGGTCATGGTTCTCATTCTTTCTTTGTAAAATAGTCAGTAGCAGTCTATATCAAACATTCATACATAAACTAAAAACACTACAAATAAGCTACAAAAAACTATTCAATTCAGTGTTACACTCATCAGGGGTGTAAAAGGTGACAAAGACGCCCCGGGAAGATTGTTGTTAAATATCAGCTTTAAAATGTGGCTTTACGGTTGATTTTTAGCATGAAGATATAAAGGAACTAACTGATTACTGCTACCAATATAAGGAAGACATCAGTTCAGGCCAACTAAATTAATTCTTCGAATCTACACAAATTACCTATTTTGGATTCAAACCAGTGATTTTTGCTGAAAGTTTAAAATGTTGCACCTCTGAAATAATTTCTAATTTTCTTTGGTATTTTTGTCATATGCAGATATGCAATGATGATTGCTGGGTTATATGTATGGTAATATTGTCCAATGTCAAGTCTATTTGATCGTGAGACGGTACAGTATATGGTTGCTAGTTCAGTCGTGTGTGTGTGTGTGTGTGTGTGTGTGTGTGTGCGCATCCTGGTGAGATCATATTTCCCAAATCTTATTGAGAAGATATGTAACATTCATTATTAAAACACATTCCATAGCTACTGTATAGTTTCTAAAATACAGTTATCAGTTTGTCAGAATTATTATTACATTTTCTTTTTAAAGCAACAACTTGCAGGAGACATGAGGTTGTCATTGGCCTGCACTACAGGAAATAAACAACACTTCCACCAACTTGGTGCTACAAATTGGTCTAGCATCAATGCGCTTATGCTTCTTTTATGTTTGTTGCGTTAGATGAGCACTCCAATAGATAGTATAGGAATATAGATTCTGGCCCAAACCCCAGCTTCAGTATGAGCCTCAGGCCTGGTCCCAGAACAGCTCTACCCACAGTCTCAGACAGCCTCACCCATCAATAAACCAACCCACGTAGTGAAAGGAAATGTTGAGTCTTTGAACGCTGAAGTGAAATCTGGAGTAGCCTACATACAGTATTTGGCATCACCAGATATTTTATGGACTTTTTCAAAGGTGAAATCCTGGTGAAAATAAATCAACAATAAGAGTTTTATCTAAGCACTGCAAACCTGCTTACTGCTGGCATAGCTAAACTGTAAAGAGAAATCCAAAACAAGCAGTCCGTGTGAAAAAGGGTCTGCAGATAGGGTTGCAGGGAGGATGCTTAGGTCAGCAGAAGTAGGCTTAGCTGCCAGAAGAGGTTTCAGGTTACTGCAAACTAAACAGCAAACATTTTGTGTTTCTGTGGTTTCTTCTCTTCTCCACTCTCTTTTATGTTGTTACTTGTTCTTTCATCTTGTTCCTTCTCTGCATTCTCCCACACTCCGTTTCTCTCAATTTCTGATCCTGAACTGTCGAGCCTCTCTGTAATAAAGTAAGATGGTGAGTCAGCACAGATGTAGATGCTCTGATAAATCTTAGCGTCTTGAGAGTTGAGTGTGTAGAGGGCTATAAAGAATAAACTAAAGCCCAGTCAGTCTTTTTCTAGCCATATACACGACAGATATATTCACATCAGATTGAAGAGTTAGTCTCATTGATGAAAAATAACCATTTTCTGAGCTTGAAGGTAAAAAAGCCATAAAATATCACAAAACTCAACTGCTTTTGAGTCACTTTTTTAACAACTTCATTTCTTTTATTTTATACTTTTATTTCAGTTGTGATAATACAATATTATGATGTAACTGGTTTAAAAAAATCATGAACTTGTTCATTAGAAGCATTTATATGTCTCTCCTTTATGTGACATATGGTGAATGCTTAAATATTCCTCTGCTGTGAGTGCATTCTATCATCTGTCTACACTCGGATCGTTACTACTTCACTGACAAAATGTCAACCAGTACAAAAGGAGGAAGTGAGGGGAAGCAGCATAGATGGAAGATAGATCATATATTGGTTTATAGGCAATCTAACACTGGCTTCCATCTGATATCAGGAATGATTTGAAGATGGGGAATGACCACTAAATGGTTCTGTTCACTAAAGTTGTCTGGTGAGACTTTATATTCTGTTCCTAACTTGAAGACAATAGGATTGATCTTTACTGATCACACTCAAATGTCGCCTTTTGTGGCATTATTGAGCCAAGAAAACAGATTTTAGATATTAGCAACTACACTCTCAGCTTCTGTGTGGCAGTCTGTGCGCAATATTACAAATCTCCACTGAAAATGTACTATATGTGGTTTTATTCCCTCATTTTCTCCAACTGTGTAGCTTCATTATCTAAAGTTTTATCCCATTATCTTATGTGTCTTTAGGTGCTAGAAAAGTAAAGTTATTATGAATGTTTTTATTTTTGTTCTCCTTATAATAGATACTAACATAGCCCAGTAGTCTCACTTGGCTGGTGTGTTTTAAACTGGTATTCCTCTGTCTCGCAGGCACATGGACTCCTTTCAACCCTGTGACTGTGCGCTCCATCATATGTAAGTAGCTGCCGATGACAGTGACATGCCCAACTTTAACACAACTGCTTGTTGTTCTCAGACTATGCAAGTTGTTTATTTTGCCTCCTCTCCATGACAACCAGATAAATTTATTACGGCTTGAGCAATCTGAGTGCAGACACAACTTTATCTTTGGCTTGAGTAACTGCTGCTGTAGTAGAAACCTGCAGCCATCAGTCACAGAAAGAGAGAGCATCAGCAAGAAATGGGGAAGTTTGGCTCAGGCTTTATGCTATTGCTTCCAGTTTAGACAAAAATATGTTAAAAATATATTTCCCCGGGTCTCGCATGTACTTTGTTCACTTTTTGTTGTGTGGCTCGCAGAGTAAATCTCTATAAATCCATCGCCTCCCGTTCCTACTGTTCCATTCTCAGTAAATCCATTGTTTATTAGTCCCCCAGCAAGAAGCATATTCTGTGAAAACACAGAGTAATTGGATTGAACCGCATGAGGGTGAGGAGTATTGGTGGGGGCGATCGTGCAGTTTTCTTTCTCCGTTTATAAGATAATCTTAGGAGGCAGGAGTTGGTCAGAAGTGTGAGACCCAGTTTACACTTCTCTGCTCTCTGGCAGCCCTCTAACTCTTTGTGGTACCATTTTTGCTTTCATGTCACAGGATATGTCTCAACTGCATGCTGTTCTAGAGATGTGTGTGAGTGTATGAGAGTGAATAAGGCCTCCTGCAGTGTACCTTATTCTCAGCCTTCTCCCTCTCTCCATCAGCCATGTTCGACAGGGAAAATAAAGGCGGGGTGAACTTCAACGAGTTTGCCGGTGTGTGGAAGTACATCACAGACTGGCAGAACATCTTCAGGAACTACGACAGGGACAACTCCGGCTTCATCGATAAGAACGAGCTCAAACAGGCGCTGACTGGATTCGGTGAGCAGCAAAGTATGCTTCTGTATTTTACCTTGGATGAATGTGGTGGAGGGCTCCACAACTGTCTCTAGGAGTGTCTTTCTCTGGGTCAAAGGTCAGCAGTCTTTTCAGTAGCTCAGTCTGTTTGGAAAGACCAGCATGCCATTGGTAATAGATGACATTGTATCGCCTCCCGATACGATGTCATCGCGATACTTATGCCACAATACAATATTATTGCAATTTTAAACATATTGCAATATTCTGCGATATATTGCAATTTATAACCTTTTTTCCAATTTCTAATTTTTCCCGATTTCAAATGATGTCCCCAAAAGGAAACTTTGTCAACATCTGTTTCATCTAAAAAGATACATTTCTCTGTTTGTTCATCTCACTTCAATTTTATTGCTGCAAAATGGGATTGTCAAGCAGACAAACTGACCAACACATATATAAAAAAAAGAGCTATACTTGGCGTCTGTTTATTGATGCTGTATTGCCACTGAAACTATCTAATATTTTTCCCTCACCCTTAATTGGTAATTTGTTTATTAATGGAATAGTTTGAAATTCTGCTCATGTAGCAATTACTTGTTATTTTTACACTTGTTATTTTTACATCACAGACATGCAGTTCCACCTTGCCATTTACAATGCAGAACAAATAATAGGGACAAATCATTTTTTAGCACGAAAAAACATGAATGTTTCAGACATAATTCTACAGAAATGTAACTTAGCAAATAAAATGATTAAAACTGTTTAGTCTATGTTTGATTTTGCATGATTTCTGTTTGCATTTGTGAAAGTGTCTACAGCAAATTCCTAAAGGCTTTTTATTTAAGATCCATAAAGGCCAGAAGAGCCATAAT